>OW679195.1:52704313-52856735 GCA_940337035.1 Agriotes lineatus | reverse complement strand
TTTAATTTACTTTTATGACCACTATTTGAGATCGTTTGTATATTGATTTATTTTTACAATTAAGGTTTGATATGTACGTCTAGTGTTGAATAAATGTAATTTCTTTTTTTTGCTATTTTTTGAATCAGTCAAGGTGAACTTGAATCTAACCTGGATCCAATAAGAGTTACCCACTTATTTGGGGCAATATTAATTAATGCTATTATTAAATAAATATACCAGGAAGCATTGAATTACCATTGTATGAATTGATTTAATTGGGAATGGATTAACAGCTGCCTTTTTTACATTTTAAATAATACATTGCTTCTTACAGTTTATTTCAAATTAAGCTATTAATTGTTTTTTAAAGTAACATTTATAGTAACTGTTCGAAGTAATCTCTTTCTTCTGAGTCACTCATAATAATTCTGGCAGTTGTAATTAGAACAAACAGATAATGAAAGCTAACTTTAATTCTTTGATCAAAGATATCTTTCAAATGAATGATGTAAGACATACGTTTACTAGAGTATTTTTCCTTAGTTTTCGATGGAGAATAACGCTCTTATATTTGTTCTGTGCAATTTTGAAAAACCCTGTAAATGTATTTTCAACAGCAATATATTAAATACGTAGTGACCTGCCGATAATCCTGATCAGGGAATGCACGACTACTTGTTTTAGACCAACAAGCAGAAGTGCACCTCTGGTCAGGATTATCGAAGCGAAGGAACTATGCACGAAATTTGTTTTGCGTGACTATTGCATAAATCTAATGCATTACAACGGCAATAAATTACCATAATAGTGTATTTAACTTTAATAAATAATTGCAACTTGAAAGACGATGTTGCATTCGCAAGTTCAATTCAAAACCAATAAGTGCATAGTGCTAATCGCATATTCCGCACTTATCAGATAAGTCTTCTGAGATTTGTTTAAAATGTATATAGGAGTTTTCTTATTGGTGCTATGACATGATTTGACAAATGCATGCAGTACTCAAAAGTAACATAGGAAGTGGTACGCATTTATGAAAATACAGCGAGTGATGAGCATGAGTGGTATTTGATGTGAGTGTGTGTAGACTATGGTAAAAATATAAAATACAAGTTGCTAGTGGATCTCTTTAAGAATATTCTTAATAGCTTCCAACTCCAGCCTTTGTATGTGATATACATACAAAGAATTTCGGTAAAGCCTTTAAAACTTTATACGCCGACAGCAAATTTTCTGACATAAAATTTTCGGACTGCGAATTGTACCTACGGCGAATTATAGTAGACTCTTTTTTTAAAATTTAATTAAACCAGCTCAGCATTACATTTGCTATACATGGTTGAGTTGTTCAATATTAAAATTAACAGAATTAACTGGCGAGGACAGTGTAACAGATTTACATCCTTATGTGGCTAATACATAATACTACATCTAAAACATGGCTTGTGAAATTAGCATTAATTTATAACAGACAGTCCTGAGGTAATTTTCTTTTCAGTCTGTTGTGAATGTTTTTCTGTCCGAGATGGTAAAGAACTTATCACACACTTGTTCAATGAATTTCACAATCGTAGGGATTTGTAGTTCTCGGTGTAGTTGTTCATTTCTCACGAACCAGAGGGCACTAGTTGAAATTCGTAGCACCTTCTTTTGTAACACTTCTAGTTTATTTTTATGTGTACTTGTATTTAGATGATTTTTGAGGCTTTCACGGCCATTGTCATTAAGTAACAAACGACTTCCGGGATTGGACCGTGTCATGATTGAGATCGAAGAACTCAACGTTTCGCCCACTTTCGTAAGGGGCTTCATCAGGAGGAAAAAAGCAAAAGAGCACGGTAACTCAACGTGTTAACCACGCCAGAGGCGAAACTCGTTTGTTACTTAATGTACTTGTATTGCTCCACACTGCACAAGCGTATGTTATTATGGGTCTAAGTATAGATTTATAGATTCACAGTGTGCACTCAGTATGTAGGTGTGATTTTCTGTTTATTAAAGGATATAATAGTCGTAGTCTTACGTAACACTCGTTAACCGTTTTGTTAATGTGGTATCCCCATTCTAGTCTGGTATCTAGGTATACGGTATACCCCCGAGTATTTGATAGCATTGTCCCTTGCATTCCACTCTAACATAGTTTGGTTTATGTGTATGTCCGGTTGTGATCGAATTTGTTTTAGGGTGAAAATCTTGACCTGGCATTTTGGTGTGTTAATTTCGAGTTTCCAATCATCAATCCATTTACTAATGGTATTAAGTGCATCTTGTAAGTAGTTTACGGCTATTTCTAGGTTCTCATTCTGCGTTATAACTGCGGTATCGTCAGCCTAAGTGGTCAACATAGATGTATTTGTTAATTTTAGATCGTGGGTGTATATATTAAAAAGAGTGGGCCTCAAGATGCTGCCTTGTGGAACTCCAGCCAGGATTTTTCTAGTGGTGGATAATGTTGAATTTATTCTTACTGCGAAAGTACGATTTCGAAGGAAAGAGGTGATAATTGTGATTAGATAATCTGGTACTTGAAGTTGAATGATTTTGTATTTAAGACCTTCCAGCCAAACTTTATCAAAGGATTTTTTTAAATCAAGAAAACCTATAACCTTGTATTGCTTATTTTCGAAGTCTTCTTCAATTATCTCAGTTATTCTGTCACAAAAAAGAGCCAACCTGCGTCTCGGCTACGGTAATAAATCTGTAACCGCCAAAACGCAGATTGACTGATTCTTTATGAGCTAACCACACTTACCGTGCGGGCCAAACTAGCTCTTTTCGGCGCTTTTTAGGTCGTGGATACGGAAATCGGCGGTGCAACCTGCAAGCAGCTACAAACACAGTAGGGCGCCAGGAATCAAAGCGATTCCAAACGAAAATATATCAACAACGGTTGACTAGCATTTATTGAGTACAAAATGTTATTTGAATCCCAAAACGGTATAATTAAATGGTTTCTCAAATTATTTAGAATACACAACAATATCACAAAGTTTTACGGAAGGTTTCCACACGCATGAACTTAATAAACTCTATTGTGGGTTTTTAAAAACATTTAAACTCGTCGGATTAATCGAGAGTTGTGCACATCGCTGTCAGTAAAAAACCTTAACACCAGGTCACCGATAACCCAAACGTGAGTGCCCCTTTTACAATCGATTAAAACATATAATGTTCTGACAGTAATTACATTTTATGAAATATGGATATATTAATAACGCACGCAACTTTTCATGTATTGCCGTCGCGAATCAATAAAATTCCACGCACTAACCTCTGGATCTTGGCGCGTAATTAAAAGGCGATGCAGGTTGTGAGCGGCCATACACAGGAATTCTGATAACGGCGGCTTGCTACACTTGGTGCCTTCTATTGAGCTGCCGGAAAATGTGGAAAACAACTGGGTTTGTTCGCCTACCACAGGAGCGCAGAAGACTCGTGGCGAGATATTCCAAAGGATACTATAAAAGAGCTAAAAGCGACTAATTAATATGGGAATTATAAAACTTGAAAGTCCATCATACCTGATTTATTCTAAGCTCTCAAAATATAATGCTTAATTAAGCAACGATTTATCGTTGATGAACGAAACTGGGAAATTGCACAATTCGAAATGCAAACTGATTACTACTTGAATTAAATATACAGGTTAAACCTGAAATAATTGGGTACATGGAGAAAACAATTAAGCGAAAAATGGTTTCAATTCCTATCAATTGGTGTGTGGTGGCGTGCTTTTTTTCAGAAACCGAAGTGGTGGTGTGGGATTATGTCTCTGTCGATGAGAATTCCTTCTAATCTCTTGTGGATTACTTTTTCGAGTAGTTTAGAAATGGTTGACAATAAGCTGATCGGGCGGTAGTTCTCCGGTTTATGTTTGTCTTTTCCATGTTTGAGAAAAGTCATTATGTGTGCGTGCTTCCAAGTGTTTGGAAAATATCCAAGTCTCCGGCAGGAATTAAGTATCGTTGCCAAGTAAGCCAGTGGTTTTTTTGTAAGGTGTTTTAAGATGTCATTAGTAATTCGGTCTGGCCCGGGGGATTTTTTGGTGCATAGTTGTTTTAGGTACTCGCTAATTTCTCTGGGTGAGGTAGGTTCGATATTCATAGGACTCAGACTTACATAGTTGCTGTTTGTCTCACTTACTTGCCGTATGGTCATTGTTTCATTTGCTGCTTCATTTGGGGTAAAAGCTTTTTCAAGTTGTGTTGCAATTGCATTGGCTTTCTCTTCGTCTGTTATGTGGTAAACATCGTTGGTTTGTAAGAGTGAATAATATTGGGTTGCCTGAGTAGTCTTTTCGTAGCTTGCCACATCGTAGCATCTATTGGCCTTAATTCTTCGATATATTTATATACAGTGTGTTTCACTTTACATGGAAGCACCCCTGTATTTTCTTTGTTTTTGTATGAATCGATTTGAATTTTTTACCTTTTGTACAACTTACCAAGAGGCATCTATTCATGTCCTTGAGCGCAAATGACGTTATTAGCCTGGCGTACTACGATCAAGAACATGGGTCGCATTGTCAATATTTTGCATCGCGTTAGAGTTACAGCAAAAAGTTATTAAGAAAAGTTGTTTAGAATCAAAAGAATACCCCAGATACCGATTTTCGTTTAATAATTCGAATTTTTAATTTTTATCCGTAAATTTGCCCAAGTCCCAAATTTCAACTTTTAATTTGGTATCAAATGGTGCCATGAAGAAACAACATTTTTATTATTGCTGCAAACTTTATTACCTTTTAAGAATGGCTGAATTACGTTTAACTGTTGCTGAGAAAGTAGAAATAATTAGAATTACTTGTGGAAATGCAAGATCCAATAGAGAAGTAGCTAGAATATTTAATGGAAGGGCATCCAAGGCACGCACCTATTTATCCTGGAACTGTTTCAAAAATTAATCAAGTTTTTAATTTAACTGGAAATGTTGTTAAGCCCAGACCAAGAAGAATAGTTCTAGAGCATCCCTTGGAGAAAATGATTTTGGCAGCTTATGACGCTAATCCTGGTACTAGTATTAAGAGATATGGCATTAAATGTAACTATTGCACCATCGAAAATTGGGCGCTGCTTGCAGCGTCAGAAACTAAGTGCCAGGATAAATAGGTGCTCGCCCTGGATACCTTCCATTAAATATTCTAGCTACTTCTCTATTGGATCTTGCATTTTCACAAGTAATTCTAATTATTTCTACTTTCTCAGCAACAGTTAAACGTAATTCCGCCATTATTAAAAGCTGACGTTTGCAACAATAATAAAAATGTTGTTTCTCCACGGCACCATTTGATACCAAATTAAAAGTTGAAATTTGGGACTTTGACAAATTTCTGGACAAAAATAAAAAATTCGAATTATTAAACAAAAATCGGTATCTGGGGTATTCTTTTGATGCTAAATAACTTTTCTTAATAACTTTTTGCTGTAACTCTAACGCGATGCAAAATATTGACAATGCGACCCATGTTCTTGATCGTAGTAGGCCAGGCTAATAACCTCATTTGCGCTCAAGGACAGGAATAGATGCCTCTTAGTGAGTTGTACAACTGGTAAAAAATTCATATCGATTCATACAAAAACAAAGAAAATAGAGGGGTGTTTCCATGTAAAGTGAAACACACTGTATATAAAACTGAAAGTCCTGACTCACTCACCCACTCATCAACGCCCAGCCCAAACCCTTGGACCTAAAAAGCTGAAATTTTGCACAGAGGTTCCCTTTATGATGTATACAAGGAATAAGGAAGGATATTTCAAAATTCAACCCCTAAAGGGGTAACATGGGGGTTCAAATGTTGTATGGAGAAATAATATTAAATAGTCATTTCCACTTGAAACTTCGTAGGAGTACTCCTTAAAGTAAATAAGCAAACAAGTATTTCGTGATTTTCCGAAAATCAAACTCTTAAGGGGTTAAATGGGGTCAATAAGCCTAAAATACGTTTTGGGTGTCGTTATTGAGGTTTTTTGGTCCGTTGATTGCGAAAATGGCATTTATTTTTAAGTCCAAGACGGTGGACATGACATAAGGGAAGGAACAGGACGGGACGGGGCGGGACGGGACGGGACTGGATGGGACGGGACGGGACGGGAATGGACGGGAAGGGAAGGGATGGGATCGAAGGAGAGGCGACGGCACGGGAGGGGACGGGACGGAATGTAACAGGACTGGACGGAACCGGAAGAGACGGAACGAGGCGGGATGGAACGGGACGGACTGGGAAGGGAACGGATGGCATGGAAGGGAAGGGGAAGGGACGGGATGGGACGGGACGGGACTTTACGGGACGGAGCTGGATGGGAAGGGGCGGGAAGGGACGCGACTGGACGGGGCGGGGCGGAACGGGACGGAAAGGGAAGGGATGGGATGGAAGGAGAGGGGTCGGGACGGGAGGGGACGGGACGGGAAGGGACGGAATGGGACGGGACTGGACGGGACGGGACGGGACGGGAAGAGACGGAATGAGGCGGGACGGAACGGGACGGGACGGAAAGGGAAGGGAAGGGATGCGATGGAAGGGGTGGGAACGGTACGGGACGGGACGGGACGGGATGGGACGGTACGAAGACGGGGACGGAGAAAGGGACGGGGATAGGATGGGATGGAATGGGATGACAGAAGATAATTAGTCATTATTTAATACACACATAACGAACCTCGCGCGAACGAAGTCGCGGGTAACAGCTAGTTTATTATATAATCTGAGACGATATTTGTCGAGTTCTTGTCTGACCCTGTGTGTTAGTTGGTTGCAGAAAGTTTTTAGGTGTGGTTGCCGTCTTTGTTGCCATTTGCGTCTTATTCTGTTTTTAAGTGTGATTAGGTTTAGTATTTCTGTAGGAGGCTGTATTTTGTGTGATATTTGTCTTTGTTTAATAGGAGTGTGGCTTGTTGAACACTTTCTTTAATTGCTTCTATGTATTGATTCACTGCCATATCAATATTCTCCCACGTTGTTATACGCTCAGGTGCCTTTAAAGTACTCTCTAATTGGGCTTGGAAGAGATCCCAATCTGTTTTTCCGTTTATAAGTTTCGGAAATGTAGGTATATACTGGGGGGAAGTGAAGAAATATATTGTAATCGGTAGGTGATCCGAATCTAATTCATGCTGAACAACTTGATAAATGGGTTTTAAGAAATGTTTGTGCAATACTACTCCTAATATATCAGGTTGGTGGTCCGGTCTATAGGGGAAATGTGTATATCCGTTAGGAGCCGATATTTGTATCCCGTTTGGGGTTTGTAACTCTACACCCCCAGTTATTGTGCTTGCAGTTTAGGTCACCTATGATTAACACTGGTTCGGTAGTTTGAAAAATGTCGCAGGTCTTCTTCAGAGATTTTCTTTTTCGGTTGTTGATAAGCACAATAGACATAGAATTGCGGATCATTGTACGTTTCGAGACGAATTGCTACACATTCTTGACTCGTGAAACTTTTGTTTGGTAGTTCATAGTGTCTTAATTGTTTTTTTTTTAATTATTATCGCAACACTGTCTGCTGCAGTATCTGACACTCTACCATTTCGATACTACGTAGCCAGGTATTTTGAAGGGTTCGGTACTACTCAGGTGGGTTTCAGAGATACATGCTATGTCAATAGTATGCCTTGCTAAGAATTCTATCAGTGTAGCTCGCTGTGATTTGATGCCATCTGCATTCCAGCTAAGGACTGTTATATTATTGATGACACGCTTGTCATTTGGATCCATTAGTAGACCCTAAGAATGCTCAGATTGGGAAGTGCACACAACCTTGTATACTAGTGTGCTTACATCGTTTGTAACTTACACACACGTATATAAATGATGCTCTCATCCCACTGGAATAGTAAATAACTATTAAATCATTATATCCTCCTTCTAAATATAATCCGTAGTAGACGTAATAATCTATCATTTGTTCATAAATATCATTTCGTTATAGTCCCAATGCAAGCGATTATAACTCAAAATATTCATTAAAAAATCATCGATAATAAGCGTATCACTAATTATATTAACTTTGACAATACAACAGTGTGCTAAAATTACAACGGTTTTACATTGCTGAATAAGTCACTTTAAAGTGGAAATTATATTCTCAGGGATAATGTAATAAGTAGCATGCTTTTTAACGATAATTTTTTTATGAATATTATGTATTTATAGTTCCATAACTAAAAATACGAGGCCTCAGGGCGAGTTGTGTTTTCATGCATTAGGATTATAACGAAATGATATTCTTAAAAAATTATAGAATATTAAGCATACTGCGAATTATATTTAGGAAGAGAATATAATAATTTAAAATATATGGAAGCGGGAGTGTAATACTATTTTATTACTTGAGCTGAGCTAATGATCAACGACTGTCGGCAATACACTCTTTGTAACATTTTATGCTTAAAACGCATGACCTAACCTCGAAAAATCAGCTGACTTTTCTAAATGAGTTCATTTGACATGTGCAACAAAACCAAGTTAGCTTGTAGCAAATCGAAAATCACGATTCGCTATATTGTCAGTATGGTAGAAGGTCCTATCGGCAAATGCCGTAAATTTAGGAGATGATTGGCCCAAAATATAAGGAATTATTTTCTCACTATAATACATGCGGTAAGTCCAACGGGTTATGCCCTTCAAGTTAATGTATTTGATCATTATTTTAAATTATGAACATAATTTTAACTCAATCTAAGAATTGCTTCTATATGATGGTGAACACTTAAATCGTTGCGGATTTCACTGCTTGGAAATATTAAACGTAGTACTTTTGATTGGTAGCTCTCACACATATCGACTTTCAAGCTTAATTCTATAAGTGTATCCCATACGTGCGTATAGATTTCAGTGCTGCAAAATGGCGGTTTAACTCCGTATTACGTTATTAAGGGAAACTTCCTGAGTAGGCTAAAAACAATTAAAAATAAATTTACTGTTCTATTTTTGAAAATATGGACGTTTTATTCTTAATGTGTTTGATATTCTGTATTGTGACGGAACACGTTACATAATTATGTAATATAAATTACTATAAATAATTGTTCGTACCGAAATGAAACTAACAGTTAAGACTTAACGTTTAGAAACTTTTTTGAGAATATAATAAATTCATTTGACAGGTGTGCTTTTAATAAGTATTAACATTAGTAAGTCTTTTTCAATTAAGTAAGCGTTATATCCACGGAAACAATCTCGACTTGCATATTTATAATTAAACGATGTTGCAAGTTTCGCTAGTTTTAAGGCTAATAAAACCTTGCCAGTGAATAACTTTTACTGTCGTATACATTGATGCGTATTTCGACTATCCTTACCCTATACACCAGTTCGATGTATGCTGCTTATGAAATTCAAACTAATGCTGAGTTCTGATGTAAACTCTTCAGCAATAACTTCTCGAAGAGCTTAGATCAATGTAAAATACTGATAGGCAGGTATGATGACTTCTTCCGTTGGGTTATTTGACTTTGGTATTAGACTTATCTACCCAACTTTCCATTAGGATGGAAAGTTATTATTGTATATCCGTGCTAAGACTACAAGGAGTTGGTCTGGAAGATTTTTAATGAAACTGGGTGCCTTTCTGGATTCAGATTTTTCTTCATCATAGACCTGACTTCGTAAAATTCCAATGATTCTAAAGGAAGCGGTGTATCCAAGTACGATGTGATAGTTTCTTCTTCCTCCTGGGTATTTAGTATAAGGATTTAAAATATTTCGAATGTGCTCAGCAAATGCCTTTGCTTTCGACATAAGTTCTTTCCTACGGCATATCAGCTTTCGATTCCATAGTAAATGCTGTATGGCTTTCGTTGGTGATAAGCTCTCTAGGCATTCTTGACTGGCTTTGTTCCCTTCGTTGAGCACTACTTTCGGTTGTTTTTAAATTAAATCAATTTGTTTTAATTTCTTCCTTTCTTCCTTGAAGATGCTAATGGATCCGCCACTGAAACGAATCGTTTCCTGAGCTGTCTCATCCAAATATGGCTGCCACGTTTCCTACAGATTCGACTGTAACCTATTGTTGTTACAAGCTGATTTGTGACGTCACGAGCACACAGCGGTACTAGTCCGATTTCGAAATCTCCAATGTCTTAAGAGACGGTCTTGCTATGGTAGATCGAATAACGTTCACTAAGGGAGCGACATGTCTTGAAGGATAGACCTCTTGCAGCAATCTGATTGCTACACTTACTTCGTGTAACGTCCTAGAGCAAGTGGTCATCCAAAAATCCCCATATTTTTACTTCCCCCGTCTGAAAGACGAAGGAAGTATTGTAATCACGAAAAAATCACCTTCCGAGATTTCTTCAGATCTTCACGTTTCAGGGTCTCTAGATGACGAAAAACAGGTTTTCTCAATTCCATCTGTCTGTCTGTCTGTTTGTTGGCGGTATAACTCAAAAACTATTTGTCGGAGGAGGATGATATTTTGCATACACATTATACAGGGTGTTAATTAAGTACGTAGACAAACTTTAAGGGGTGATTCCTTGATCAATTCTAAGATAAAAAGTTTAGATAAACATGGCATATAAACGGCTTCATTTTCAAAATTGAAATTTAAACAAAAAACTTTTTTTCAAAAATTTCGAAAACGGATGGAGGTATTCTAATGAGACTTGGTGTAGGTTAGTACTTCATAAAGTGGCATTGTTCAGTCAAAATAAATTTAATTTATTTCCACCAGTGGCGTGCATCGGGGCCACCTTAGTTACCCTATTTTAGAAAAATCTGGTACGCTACTGCTTTTTTAGCCAAAAGTTTTAGAGCTATTGTAAGATTGTTTGTTATTAAATAATATTTTTTAATGACTTCTTTAAGCTGTGTTTTGAAAACGAAGCCGTTTAGATCCCATTAAAGTCCAATGAACGAAATTGATGTTACAGATTTTTCCGTTTTTGTCGAAAAAGGTTTATTCTATCAAAAAAATTAAAGAGACATCTTTTGTATAGTTTTAATGGGTGAAGCTAAAAAACTTGTCGTATTGATTAAAAAACAGTGGCGTATCAGATTTTTTCTAAAATAAGGTAACTGAGGTGGCCCCGATGCACGCCACTGGTGAGAATAAATTAAATTTATTTTGAGCCAACAATGCCACCTTATGAAATGCTGTCATACACTAAGTTTCATTAGAATATCTTTAGGAGTTTTCCAGATTTTTGAAAAAAAGAAATTTTCTGTTTAAACTTCAAAACTTGAAAACCAAGCCGTTTAGGTCCCATATGTATATGAACTTTTTATCTTAGAATTGATCAAGGAATCGCCCCTTAAAGTTTGTCTACGTACTTAATTAACACCCTGTATATCTACCTGGAATGAAACCGTGAAAATTTCAGACAAATACATACAGAGTGAGCACCTTAAAAATAACATTTTGTTTATTTTTCATGTAACTTAGTAATAAATGCAAGTAATAATTTGTACATAGTGCAGGCTTTATTCTCCCGAAAAATGGGAGCCAATAGATAGAGAATAAATGTTTTACGATACAAAAAGGAGAGACAAATTAGGGCATTACTAAATATAGCTGCGATGCAGGAAATCAAAAGGTCGGTGCTCCATGGCGCAGGTAGAAATTGCCCAGTCCCTTACAATATTCCACAAAACGTTGGGGCTGCATTCGCGGTTCGCCTGCCGTTCGAATTCGACCACCGGTAATGTTTTTTTTATTTGAAAATTTACTTAATTCAGTAGAAACGTGAAGATATTTTTACTCCTGACTTAATTTGACTTTTAAAATTATTTAGTGCCACAATGTAGGCGAGGGTAGTTCTGGGTAAAGTCTTTTGCAGATTTTTTTTAATATTTCCAAATTTGCATATGAGGCTTCAGCCAAACATAGTTACAGCCACAGTTCAGAACCGGTTATTTTATTATATAACCAAGTTTTCTTTTGCTACAAGTAATCATAAGAAATTGAAAACCATTCATGTGACACATTATTTGTTTGATCCAATTCATGCAGCAAACAATAGTTATTTTGAAAAGTCTTAGCAAAAAGAGCAGTTTAAAGATATAAAAAAAATCTTGATGAGGGCAGACATAAGGAGCAGAAATATGAAGAACTACATAAGAACAAGAATATCAATCATTATACATACATGCGTATTGTGTCTGATTGCGTGTCATGTTTTCATAGATCCGATCGGGTAAACTTCGTCCGCGACCGGTTCCGTCATCACGGAGCATTTTGTAATGCAACTATAGGCAGGTACATTACATTGTTAGCCAAATGCGCTGATCGTCGATCTTGCATTGTACTTTTCCTGAAAGGGTAGGTTAAAATGTTATCAATTGCGATGTTTGTTTAATGAAAATTAATATAATTCGCAATACTAAGTATTTTCCTTTACTATTTTAGTATTATTAGATAGATTACTTATTTTGTTCAGCATTTTGCTACACGGGGAATTTACTGTACACAAAAACACAAATAATATATAATTTACAACACGGCGAGACAGAAAACTCCAGAGTTTGAAATAACCTAATTGTTTATTTACAGTATGTACACGTACGAACTATGAACCATACTCAAAGAAGGCAAACCGAATCTATAATAGGATCATCATAATCATCCAGCCCTTTTCTCGTCCACTGCTGGACATAGACCTCCCCTAATTTTCTTCTCTTTTCTCTATCTTGTGCTGCCTGTAGCCAGTTGTTCGAGATACGTTTTACGTCATCCGTCCAGCGCGTGGGAGGTCTTCCCCTACTGAGCCTGTCTGTTCTGGGTCTCCATTCCAGAAGTTTGCGAGTCCATCTGTTGTTCGTAAGTCTAGCGACATGGCCTGCCCATTTCCACTTCAGTCTGGCCACACGGATCACAACATCCATCACTCCTGTCCTATCCCTCAGATCTTCGTTTCTCATCTTATCTTTGAGAGTAACCCCAAGCATTGACCTTTCCATGCGCCTTTGTGCCACTCTCAGTTTTTCAGCTCACTTCTTTGTGAGTGTTGTTGTCTCTGCTCCGTACGTAAACTCTGGAAGTATGCCTTGATCGAATACCTTTCGCTTCATACTTATCGGAATATTACTTTTGAACGTGTCTCTTAGTGCTCCGTATGCTACCCAGGCTAAGGTTATTCTTATCTTCGTCTCGCAAGTGCGATTATCCTTACCTATTCTTACTTCATGCCTAAGATACACATATTTGTCTACAAGTTCTACGTTTTTGTCTTTTATTTTTAGTTTTTCGCTAGGGATAAGGTTTGTGATATATTTAGTTTTACTGAAATTTATTTTTAGACCAATTTTTGAGCATATTGTATTAAGTTCATTTAACAGTTGCTTCATTTGTCCAAATTTGTCAGTTCGTCAGTGTAATAGGATAATAATGGTGAGGCACTAACACCCCATGAAGGAGCTTGGCTTGCAAGGCAGAAGGTCAGAGCTTCCGTATCCTCGCTATCACACCCGGCTGTCGCGTGTTAAATTCATGACACGTGGTGAGCATCACGCATTAGACAACCGCATTATCACTCCTTATTCTCGGTATCATCGGCCAGGAATTTCACAGCATAAAACGGTAGGAAAAACTTTTAGAGAGCAGTACTAAGGATAATATCAGTTTTGAGAGATCGGATGGCTAAGTACGAGATATGTACACGCAGAAGAAGCGTGGGTGCACAGGACAGTACCTTCTTGGTGAATGCAGAGCCCATCGGCGTCATCAAAGCAGTTATACAGGGTGGTGGGCCTGAGGATGCTGTCCAAACGAGTGTGCAGCCTGATGCCTGACAGGCTTTTCTCCGACTATCGCACTGGGAAAAAGTCGTGTGGCCAAAACTGTCACACTGGGAAAAAACCGTGAAGTTCAAAATTTTAGGAGCAGCGACGTGAGTTGAGGGTGCTCAGAAGTGCGTAGGAGTTGGTCCTCCAGGTGTTTTAGCCAGCGACATCACCG
The DNA here is from genome assembly GCA_940337035.1 of Agriotes lineatus. Classification (NCBI taxonomy): domain Eukaryota; kingdom Metazoa; phylum Arthropoda; class Insecta; order Coleoptera; family Elateridae; genus Agriotes; species Agriotes lineatus. The sequence continues at coordinate 52,842,855 of OW679195.1, read as the reverse complement.
CCGAAGGGGGAAGCACATGCAGAATATGGCACGAGTAAGACGAAAGAGGAGAAAAGGAGGCCTAAAATGACACAATATCAAACTCGGTGTCCAAACTAAACTATAAAAACATACCAAAACTAGAAGGTGGCCTAATAGACTTGTCTGTCCGAGACGCTGTTTTGTCTGTCCGGGACGCTGTTTCAGCAGCCAAACCGTAAGAGATAGAGAAAAAAGTTATAAAGTTATATGTTTGGAATGGTCATGTCAGGTCAGGAACCGAATTTCAGTCACGTGACACTTCCGGTTTTCGAGAAATCACGTGATTTCCGTCCGTCCGGGACGCGTTCTATTTGAAAAACGGTCTTTTTTGTTTTATTAAATGAGACATTTGTCTCACTGGTTGCTAGTTTATTATAATCCCCTAAAAATTTAAGGATTTTCAAAATATCCCAAAGATGCCAAAATAAGTATACAGCCAAATACACAACTAGAAACTGCAGGTTACTTGAAACATCTAAACTGCATCTAAATGTAAAATTACACGTAACAATTTTGAACACTCTTCAGCGCTTATTCGATCTAAAAAACTATTTCTTTCTGTATTGTTTCTTTGTTAAAAAAGTTTTTGTTGTAACTTTTCTATTTACAATTCAATTTTAATCTAAATATTATTTTAATTCGAGTGGAGCCACCTATGTGGTAGGCTAAGGAGATAGTTATGAATAAATAAAATAAAAATATTATGTAGTATTCTTTAACGGGTAAGAGAGAAGGATATACAATAAATACCATTAATAAACTGCGTAATTTATGCAGAAGTACGTGGTAAAGGTGTCATAAGATTTATAAAGGCGCAAAAGATATTTGAACCTAGATCGCTGTGCCCTGACAGATCAGCGGAGTCAGACAGTGGTGTGTTCTGTTGCTTCTTTTCTTTAATATTTACTCAGAAAGGATCTTTCAGGATGCCCGGGAATGGGTACTTAAAATGTAGCGGCACATGGTGTAAACTTAAACAATATCCTTTATATTGATGACCCTCACCTGACCAACCTTGCAGACTTGCAATAACTTCTGAATACAGTTGTTGGGGCCAGCAGTAAGACGGGCTTGAAATAAAAGGTTAAGAAGACGAAATGGCTAATCAGTAAAAACCCTCAGTATGCTGTTAAAGTTGGAAATGAACATGTCGAGGGGATGTCATAATACACATACCTCTGGTGCCAGATTAATGAATCCTGAGACATGACGCTCCGAGATAATTGCAGGGCTGAGCAAACTAGGAGTCAATATACTTAATTAGCCATAGAAAGGAAAATGCTAGGTGTAAGTCTGAGGTAACACGTTAGAATTGAGAATATTAGAAGAAACACTATTAACAGATTTAACCAGCAAAGCTGAAGTCTCATGTGACTAGGAATAACGACGATAGCTGGACGACAAAGCTGCTTACATGAAAGTCACGAGGGAATAGAAGTGTTGCGAGATACATGAAAAGGCGGACTGCTGACATTCAGCTGACAGCAGGCAGAAAATCCCTTCATCCCGCACAATATCAAAACAATTCGAAAGGACTTGATGAAGCCTATCTCTAACAGCGAAGGAATTATAGCTTGTAAAAAGGAAGAAGATGGAAGTCTCAATATAGTCCGGTCGGCAGGTACTTTCTACCTGGACACAATTTCCAAGTTAACGAAATTTTGGGATATTGTTTAGAAATGGTATGGGGTGTGGAATCTGAGTTTTCGACCTCGAAGACCCTGTGCTAACTTGGGGAGGGCCAAAAAACCTCGACATTTTCGGACTTTTTTCGGTTTTTTGCTTATATCTTCTGAACCATGTGTTTTTAGAGAAAAAAGTTTATATACAAAGTTGTAGAGCATTACATTTCCTTCAATTTTAATTGGTCAAAATTCTGTGTTCATCCGATATTTACAGAGATACAGCAGTTGAAAGATTGAACAAATTTCTCAAAATGTAAGAAAAACGAGAAAAATGCAGGTTTCTGCCGCATATTTTTAATTTTTCAGCATATCTATGTATACTATACATACTATGTATGTCTCCTGACCCTTACCACCCCCCCCCGCCCCTTGATATCAAGATTATCCCTGACAACACGGGAAGACCTCTGCGAACTCCGGTGAACACTTCCATCTGCTCATTGATACATTGGAGGCATAGCATTCCCACTATGCATCGAGATAGCACACTGTCACAAACACCACGACCACGAGTCAGCCCACCATAACTTTTCATGGCTCGCATTAGGACCTGCTCTATGGTCATGTCCGACCAAATGCCTGATCAGAATTTATCTGTTCAGCGAATAGAAAAGTAGTCCTTGGTGGTGAACTTGTCATATTCTTCAGTATCCATCTTGTCTTTCAAGTTGATCATATCTTAGGTAGTACAAATGTGCACTCTTGGCGTAGTTCAAATAGCCCGCTGCATGAAAGTATGGGATAATTTCTCTGACTGAGTCAAGGTGGAGGTTCCAGTCTCCTGCACGTACGGCACTGATAAAATTTTTCATAAGGGGACACATGCGAAAATATTGGATCCACAGTACAGCAGTTGGCCCTCTTTCGTCAATATTCTTCAGTACTTGTGCAAATTTAGTAGCCGCAGCTTGTAATGCTGCATCCTCAGAACCTATGGCGGGTTGGCTGAAAGAATCTGTATCCAGTGCAAACAAGTCTTCCTGTTTTAATCCCATTACTTCAATTATCAAACCATCTAAAGCAACGGAAGCAAGGCTATGTGCACGTACAACCCTGGCATAAGCATGGCCAGACAGAATCTTATCAACACTGTTGACTCCTCCTCAAATTGAATATCCATGGCCACAATCGTTAATAGATACAATGATCACTCAGAAATACGTTTTTTTCTCCTTTTTACTTTGTTTACACATTTCCAATAGCTCTTCACAAATTCACAAAACAATCACAAACAAATTTATTGAAATTTGGACAGGATAACGTCTGTCGGGGCAGCTAGTTTAAAATATAGAATAATAAGTATGTATAGTATACACATAGATATGTAGAAAAATGAAAGTTATGAGGCAAAAACCTGAATTTTTCAGATTTTTTTACATTTTGATAAGTTTGTTCCATCTTTCAACTGCTAAGTATTGGGTCAACAGATAATTTTGACCAATTAAAATTTAAGAAAATGTAACACTGTACAACTTTGTATAAGAACGTTTTTCTCGAAAAACGCATGGTTCAGAAGATATAAGCAAAAAACCGAAAAAAGTCTGAAAATTTCGATGTTTTTCGGCCCTCCCCGAGTTAGCACAGGGTCCTCGAGGTCGAAAACTCAGATTCCACAACCTATATCATCCCCAAACAATATAGCAAAATTTCATTAACTTGGAATATGTGTCCAGGTAACCCCCTCATTACGTATCTGCCGACCGGACTAATACTAACAATGCGATATGCAAAAAATTTTAGATTTTCAAAATGTCAACTTATTGCAGAATCCTAAAAATACCTTGGACGGATAGCATCACTAACATCGAAGTAATATCAACCACCAAGAAAACAAAGTCAAGTGATACTTAATCTTAATCATCTTAATTTAATAGCATTGGTCATTGGTTTAAGCTCAGTACCAGATCGCTCTTTTGAAGAACTGTGGATAAACTACGACTCACGCTATAGATCGCTAAAGCCGTTTAACGAAAGGCCACATAAAAAAGAAGACGTTGGCTTGGATACACGTTGAGAATTGGCAGAATAAAAGTAGCGAGAGTAATAGTTACATAATTGAAATCAGGGACGAAGAGAAGGACAGGTCAAAAATAAATTGGTTGTCATGTCAAACCTAATCAAAAGAGACTGAAGAAGGATAGTAGAAAAAGTCGAAACCAGTGAGAAAATCTAAAACGTAGCACAAGAGAGCTAATGAGAATGAATTACTCATATTTATTCTTTGGAGAGATTTTGAAGCGCTCTGGGTACTTTAGAAATAACCCACTCAGAGCTATAAAGCCAAAGAACCAGTAGAAGAAGAAGAAGAGGAAGAGGTAGTGTACTGCGTCAACTAAGTTCCATTAAAAATCCGCATCTTCAGATATGTGAGATCTTGGCCATCTAATTTTTAATGGTCTACTTTCCACTTCGACTTATATCCTTATTATACCAAATAAAAAGTCTTATATAACTGTAGCAGCTATTGAACTAGACTAGTGGTCGCCTTTATTTTAAAAGCAGAAAAACTACAGTGGCAAGAAAAACCTTGGTAACTAAAGCATGCAAGGCAAGTATAAAATCCGCGAACGCTGGCCAAAGAAACCGCAGGCGCAACAAGCAAATCTAATATTTAAATTACATTACACCGAAACGAATCCCCAAAAATGTAGCGAAATTTGCGATCCCAATTTAAAACATTGAAATGTAAATTAACGCTTTGCAATAATTCTAAACATTTCACTAAATTAATCGCCTTTAGGAGTCGGGTGTGCGTGAAGCGCGAACTCTGAGGAAACTTTTAATAAAGTTACGGAATATAAAAAATCCGTTTAATTATCTTTCGCAGTATCCCATCTATCGGTTAGTGGTTCGCCTTCCAGTAAAAACGAAGTTATTTGTTTTCAATTAATTTCATTATGCGTCCGAGGAAAAGTTCCGAACGACAGGCATAACGACCTTCGTCGACTTAATCAGCTTAAAAACTGCAACGACGGAATTCGAAATGCACCAACTCAATCACTCGCGCTCATATAGCTACCGATAGGTTATTTTTGACAGATAACGACGGTATGCAGATAACTGCATATGGGACGCAGCCTAAAATCCAATATTACGTGTAAATTATGCACTATTGCGAATTAGAATGGGAGCTATTAAATTTTAAGTGTGCTACGACCATAATAATTAATATCGCGTAAGTGGCGTGACGCCTTTCTCCACGTATTATCCATGTATTACTGACTAACGGATACTTAGCAATATGTGAACAAGAGCAAGGTGAACTTTTTGCAAGAAATATGTCGCACTAATAGCTGATCGCAGATCAATGCACGCGTTTCACAAACACGGATTTGTAGTAATTGTGAGGTTAACCAAGTGCATGAATGCGACAACCTGGTATTTCCTATTGCGAGCAATTTAAACATTTAGAGCATTACACGTCAGGTTGAATTTAATCTAAAATGAGTTGGTAAATGTAAATTGTAAATTATATTAATTTTAATGAGACCTCCTAGGTTTTTAACACCGTATTTAATCGTCAAACTCACCGCAACAAGTAGTTAAAGAGCAATAAAGCCTAATAAGCGTGATTGTAGTTTAAAAGTTAATCAAGAAATTTATAATTTAAATGCAATTACTAAGCCGAAATTGTGAATGCTAGGACAGAATGACTATAGGAAAGTGATACTATTATTCGGTTGAAAGAAGTTGTATATATTAAGGTCACCTAACTACAGTAGGTAGCAGGAGTACCTGCGTTATTAATTTAAGTTTGCTTGCCTACTGCTTCGAAAGGTACTCCAGTAAATTTGCGTGCAGATTAAACTGAACCCCGTATTAGATTTATAATTCAGTTACAGTTTGACAGCAGGTGCGGATTAGCTCATCTGCAATTCTAAGAAATAGATCTTGGATAGACCTAAACTTTATTATTTGATGGCATAATTATACTTTGTAATTTATGGAAATCTACTGTTCTTTTTTTCCGTCAGATAAAAGTAATTATTCTGAGCTGCAGAGCTACAAAATATCTTCGATGAAGTCTTTATAGTGGATGCAATAGTTTACAATAAACAGAAAAACTCAAACGTATACCCACAGATGTTTTCTAGCACAACTTCGGAATTCGAAGGTACCACACAATTTCCTTTAAAATAATTCAAAAGCTATTGAGTTCCATATAAGTAAATATGGTTTTGCGAGTCGCCTAACCATTGTCAAATTTTCTTCTTATTGTTTTGCTTATCCATTAATGTATGTTTGCGATCAAATTTTCCATTTTTTACTGGTCTTTTGAAGTATGTATCAAGCTTTCCACATTACGCAGTCCGGTCCAATGTTTTAAACTGAGCAGCCATGACAACTTTGTTCTCCCTATTCCTGTATTCAATGATAAGCTGCAGTTGTTGATACATATTTTGAGCTACGCATAAGATATGCAGTTTTTCTTCGTTTAATCGCTACTATGAGTTCGCAGCCTTTGCTCATTCTTCTGAGCACATCCTCATTTGTAACTTTCGCGGTCCATGGTATTTTAAGCACGCTGCGATAAATCTCAAATGTTTCTACTACATTCATCACAGTTAAGGTACTTTCATTGCTCAGCCCTTCGTATCTTTTAGTATAGTGTTGACCAAACGTAGCATTTCCTAAACCGCAGTTTAAGGCTGAGATCAAAATCTGTATTCGTGTGGACTTTCTTGAATTTTGAGCTCTAAGCGTGATTTCCAGTCCTCGCAAAACCATGTCCACCAGTCTACAGGCAGATCATTGAATGTTAGCCTGGAATTTCTGACTATTCTTAGCTCTTTAGTCGTAAGTCTCGCACTCTTACTATGCTCTCTCACAATGCTAAGATGGTGTTCAATATCATCTACATTATCAGCAATTAGTACTGCATTGTCAGCATAGACGATGTTGTTGGTCCATGCCCAGCTCACCTTCGTACCCTTTGAATATCTTCAAGTGCTCCTTGAAAAATGCCGTCAGAATACAAGTTAAATGAGAGAGTATGTACTCTTATCGGATTTCTCTGCAAATTTCAACTGTGCTAGTGATCTCACCATCGATATTTATCTAGGCAATCTGGTTTCATTATAAATTTTCTATGCAATGTATGTCCTTTTGATCGATAACCATTTGTCTCGGAATGCTCACGAGTTTACATAGTTGAACTCGGTCGTAGTCTATGAAGCATATGCCTTTATTTATCTCTGATCTAATAGTTTTGAACTAATACTTGTGTTGCAAAAAGAAGCTGCGTGGCGCAGATGGGTAAGCGCCAGGCTTGCATTAAGCAAGTCCTCGGTTCGAATCCAGCTGGGGTCGGAATTTTTCCGTATCCTTGGTGATTAGAATCGGGCTCAGTGAGACCATTCACAGTTGGGCACCCAATTTACTGTGCTCTACTCAGAACCACAGACGTAAGAGATAGAGTAACAAGGTCAACACATCACCAAGACACACAACTCACACTATGGTTGCTGCGCAAGCACCAAAGCGCGCTCCAACTCTGTATCCTGAATCCGGGGAAAGTTGAGCATTGTACCGCCAGATGCCAGCGCATAAAGCACCAGCATCTACACCGCAAGGTAAATGAGGTTACAGATTATACATACATACATAGTTGTGTTGCAACTAAGGCTTCTCTCGTACGTTTTCAAAATATTCTTTGATGGGTGACTTTCAGGAACAGTTCTTTGGCGTGACTCTTGAGACTGATAAGTCTATGATTCCCGCACATTCTTGCGCTATTCTTCTTCGGCGAAGGGATAAAAGTTGACGAGACCCATTGAGGAGAGTAAAAACCATTTTCGTAGATTTCTTTTAAAGCTTATGGAGAACTGCAATGATCCTTTCATCTAGAGGTTTAGTGAGCTAATAGTAATAATAATAAATTGTCTTTATTGAATTACTTGTTTTTGCAAAAAAGGGAAATAAGTAGATAAATTTCGTACTTCAATTAGTCATACTTGCTCTTTCACTTAACCTACTCTAAGTATAAAAAATATTTACAATACAAAACAGGTTGCCCTAAGAATGATAGTTGCCAGTATTATAAAGTAACAAAATATTTGAACTAAGTACATAATTAATTATTAAATAAATATAAAGAAAGGGATTTTCTAAAACCCAGTTGTTGAAAAGATTTGATGTTGTTATGTAAAGAATGGTAAACTTTATATATCGAGTCAGAAAAACTACGCAAAAATAAACATGTGCTGTGTGAAGGGGGTGTGAGGTTACCCTTATTCCTAATATTGATGTTATGCACGTCCGTACAGAATGTATTGTAGAGGTAGGTGCGATGGGTTTTAGATCAAATAATTTTATAATATAAAGAGGCACAGTTAAGTGAAACAACCTACGATTTTCATGTTCAGTAATTTTAAGTCAAAGAGCTTGTCAGAGATATTTGTTTGCTATGGCAATCCATAAATTAGTCTCATACATGAATTTGACCCCTTAAATTTTACTAGAGTCGAGATCATCCAAGTAGGTACTATAAACGGTATCACAGTAATTAAAGTGAGAGAGAACGAGCGACTCAGTAAGTACTTCCTTCTGACTGAAGTTTAATATTTTCTTGCTTGAATGGATAAGTTTTAGATTAGAATGAGCTTTCCTGGTACAATAACTAATATACCCTTTAAATCTAAAGTTTTGATCAAAATGTAGACCAAATTTCGGGGATGTATTCACAATTGGTGAAACTGAGTTATCAATAGATATGTGTAAATCGTTTGATACACGTACTCTGCAGTTTTTGTTTTCAAAGAGTATCACTTGAGATATTTGAGGGTAATTTTCAAACTGTATTGCTCGAAAATATTATGTAACGTGCCCAAATTACAACTGATTCTGTAGCTTGCAGTTTGTAAATTTTCGGGGTCAAATACATAATACAATTGAGTGTCATCAGCGTAAAGGTGATGCTGGCAGTATAGTAATATTTAGCGAATTCTGAAGTATATAGTACGTATAGTAATGGTCCCAAGATGGTCCCTTGTGGGATTCCGTGTTTAACTGGAAGTTCAGGTGACATTTTGTTATTATAAGAAACTTTCCGTAGTCTGCCCGTTGGAAAGTCTCGAAGCAGTTGGATAGCATTTGAGTCTAAACCAAAAGTTTGGTGTGATACAAGCACACAACTTCATTTTCTTATAATTAGTAAGAAAATTGTTTTTAAGAATTTGTCATTTTCAAAAATTACAAATTCTACAAAAACCGTACAAAATAGAGCGTTAGTTGAAGTTAACTTAGAAAAAACATGTTAGAGGTATTCAACTGGAAAATCACCTATCTCACATCAGTATACATTAAAAATGTACCGCTTGAAAAAAAATCGTTATAGCCCTTCTTCAAAAGCTTGCTGTCGCATCTAGATAGTATACAAAACTTATATATGAAGTTTCACCATCATACCTCTTTTCGTTTTTGAGATATTCTGTTCATACGAACACACAGACATACCGACTGACGGACAGACCAATGAAAAAAAATATGTTTTTTGGGATCAGGGGACTCTAAAACGTGAAGATCTGTTGAAAACTCAATTTCGATTTTTAGGATGAATCCAATACTTCCTTCATTGTAAAAGGAAGTAATATAGTGCAGGACTGCAAGTTGTGATTAAAGATGTCAAATGCTTTGGAGTAATCTAAGGGGACTAATAAAGCCATTTTTTGATTATCCAAATTCCTCAACATATCGTAGGAGACCCTAAGCAAGGTTATGTTACAGCTATAGCCCTGTCCAAATCAAACCCGCTACCCGCGTCAAACGTTGTTCAACTAAATTTTATGTGATAGAGTTTTATTATCGAATATTACGTTGTGTGATAGCGGAGATATTGATTAGTTCTTCATGTAAATCGATATAACGTATACGTTCTCTTTCTTTCAGTTTCTTCCACCATTAAAATACCTTAGAATTTTATTTTTAATCATCGATCATTGGAATCATTTAAAAGTTTGGACTTCTCGCTTACAATATGCCTTTTTATAAAATCCTACAAGTTCCAGCTATCCCTTAAATTAAATTCCAGATCAAGTGGCCAAAGTAATCATCTTCTGGAAATCGATGCACGAACTTACCAACAAGGGCAAGTATTTTTTATGGAACCTTTGGTGCACCTCCTTTTTCACTCAAAATAGTAAGACACTTCCAACGGTTACTTACTTTGTAGGTAGAGAACTCAGATTCATCAGAAAGTCGTAATCCACCTGGGATGCTCATAAACATGGGAGTTAACAACTCTATAGGCCATTCAGTAAACACAAAAACATTTAAATTTTCTTGAAGTTGGCATATACGTAAAATTTTTTTGCTAGGAATTCTGTATTTGGTTTTGCAAAGGTTTACACACCTGCATAAAGGCTACTTTGAATTTATAAATGACAATTAATAAATGTCATTATTGCAGTGTCAAAGTACATATTATTCTGGAAATTCCTGTCTGAACTTTTATAAAATGTAATAAAAATACCTATTAATAAATGCTACATCAATAGTATCCAACACAGTATTTGTTTAACATCCTTAAAAGTAGTTATGACAGATTCTAATTAAATGTCACACTCTAACCTATTTGTTTTAGTAACTTTCTGTAAGTACATTCCTAGACAAAAGATGAGTTTTTGAAGTACACTCATGAAATTTTAGAAATCAAAGGCCACTTTGTGTTTTTATGTTTAGTGAACAGACTATAACTCTCCATAATCTTCAGTGGCGTACGTGTAGGTTAGAAGTTTTCTGTTCATGATAAAAACATATTTCGCGTTCATTTTGTCTACGGGTAGCTTTCGAGCTGTTCTTTCATCTAGTCGTTCCCACTCAATAAATCCCTAATATTTCTAATCTTGAGAAAGTTTCAAATATAATTTCAATAAATTATTTTCCTAGAGCTCTATTGCCGTTGACTGAAGCCGCTTGGTAGCTACTTATTTATAAAGGCCAAGTAGGGTGCTCATTAAGCTACTGAAGTAAAATAACACACTGCCCATCTATCTTAAGCCGCACTCATTCAATACATTTCTTTAGTTTCTGTTTTTTATTCCACTGTGGACTTAATATTAGTTTAATGGCGAATATCCATTATGACTAGGTTTAGCAATTGTCAAATGGAAGAGTCTATAATTGACGATATACACATAGATAATCTGTCCTCACTCACTCTTCTCAATTCTCCACAATGCGTTCACCCTAACCTTGTCTCAATTGTCACAGCACCACAAGAAAGGGTGGTTAGACATCAGTTTCAATAAAAAACATCTTCCTTTGACAGACGATTTTAGTTTTCTTTAGTGCTTTCAGCACATTTGAAGTTGAATCCGCAACTCTAGGAATAAAATTACAGATTGTATGCTGACCTCAAACGCCGATGATACAGAAATAACTACTACCAACTTTATCCAACCCAGATGATATTTTTATTAAGTCGTACAACGTCTGCTTATGTCCCTCCAACAAGGAAATGCGATATATACTTCACTACATGTACTTCCAGTGTTAACTCCGCTGCATATTGCGGCCGCGATAGTTTGAAGGGCATCAGTTTTTTTTAGCATTACTCTTGGCTTTTGCGTAAAATACTTATCTTCTATCTTAATTCTACCAAGTTTGAAGACATCGCGATGATAATTTCCTCTGCAAACAATGCATTGCAGCTTTGCTCTACATAATCCTGCAGAAGGTTTGGTTTCAGGCAATCAAAAAACAACTTCTCTTCTTTAAAAAAAATTTTTTCTTGGTTCAGCGATCAACGTTTGGCAGTTTTATATTTTTTACTCTCATGATTTTTCTTATACGACAAACCTCGCCACCTCACATCGTCCACGTGCTAAGTTAATCTCTTGCTGAATCTTTACTTCCTCCATCAAAAATTCTATCACAACTGCCACGTTGCTTCTCGATGGCCCATTTCTACTACTACCGTGAAAAATAAAGGCCTGTGTAGGTAGGTAAGTGGCATATCTTTTGAAACTCCATTAATGGGAGCAATCATACTGCTTGGATCTGATTTTTCTAACTTCGGATTTTTTAATGCTGTTAATGTGATCTCAACTTTAGGTGCAGCATATGAAAGAAAATGTTTTCATTAGAATAGAAAGCCCTCACCACACCTCTCCCGGGTGTTAACGATTATAGTAGGTGCTGGAAGTAGTCAATGCCAGGTAGAGTAGGATATGCATCAATTCTATCAAAATAAGCCTAGTAGCTAAACTAATCCTTCACGTCGATATTGTTTTTATGTAGAGTTGTATCACAGGCGAACACATATTAACATTTTATTATCGTGCGACGTGACGCAGCAAATATGCCAAAAGTTCCAATTTAGGGATTGTCAACTTGTTGCTTGAACGAATTGGACCATAATTTCTGTTTCACTTTCAAATCATAAGAAGACGACAGCAGCCTAAACATCCTTGTTGGCGTTACAAAATATTTGGAATTTGACGCACTCTTGGCATTTTTATATCCCTCAACAAATCAGTTTTTACATCATGTTTTTAATTGTTCTTCCCACTTTACTGTTAGTTCATTGTCGCAATTTACTTCGCCTCACAATTTCTTAGTGGCCTTTTAAATTTCTCCAAGTTATCCAAACCGCGATGTATACAGAAATAGTGTCCAAATCGCAATAGCTCCTGAAACTCAAATATTTAGTAGTTTTTAAGTCCTCTCCACTGGGTTCTTTCACTAACCGACTTGATGAAATCATCAAATCCCATGTTTTTGACTTTTCGAAAATCATTGTATCATTCAACTTTGTCTCACAACGTTAGATAATAAAATCTAGTACAGAGACTTTGATTGGTAGTTACATAGGTGAATATGCAATTCATTGATAAAATAAGCGCTTCTTGTAACCACATCTTATATTACGTGATGTTGAAGCTTTTTGCTCGCACTTCTCACGGAAGAAATAATCAGTTGCACACTCACTAGTTTAAAACAAGCATCGCTTGACTAATGATTGTGTAATTCCCTACGTGTATGTGGGTTAAATAATTGAAGAATTAATTTTAAAATACTTATTTTTTGCCGCTACCACGTCACTTGGTTTTACACTCTTATTTGTTGAATAACGTGCAACATCCACATTTTGCAAAAAAAACATACAAGAATGCCCGTGCCAATTAAATCCTATCTCATCAGTCTTTACGTAATATGTGGCATATTTTTTAAACATATATTGTCTACTGATATCTAATACTGAATAAATAAAATTTTATTTAACTTAATTTTTATGTGTCGCTTGGAAGAAAATTAAATTTTTAACCTATTACTTCAGTACTTGAGTACATAATGCAATTTAACATCTTTCTAGTAAAATAATGAGAAATGTCTACTGCTCTTTATCCGACTTCTTCTTGTCTTACTATAATCCACTAGTCAAATCAAGAAAGGTCGAACTTGTGGAAGTAAATACTAAAATAGAAAAGGATAAATAGCTGCAAGAGTTGAGACTAAGAGGACGTTCAAAGCAGTGAAAGGTTGCCAACAGAAAGCCAGTTCTCATGCAAAAATTAAAAACCACAAACAGGAATATAGCAGGACAGCGAAGATGTGGATACAGAAATATAAATAAATTAAGGTTTAAGACATACTGATGTATTTAATTCGTTTTGAAGAATAAAATCATACTATACAGTTGTAATTCCAACATCTGCATTTGCATTCTGGAGTATTTATGAAATGTTAATGGACTTGTTACATAGAGAATAATTAATTAGGATTTCAAAATTTCTTATCTAAACTTTACAAGCTAATGAAGTTAAGTCGCTGCGGAATAATCATCCGAATTAATTGTTTTAGAATAATTGCTGTCATTATAAAATTTTAAAGGTTTATTTAGGTCACTGCAAATAATGTTAACATTTACCCGTCGTTTTTATATTGTAAGATCTAAAGCGTTCTTAAGGCATTGCAAAATTTTATTATTCCTCTTAATTACAGTTGCTAGTCAACCTACGAAACTATTCAAGCAAAAAATTTTAATTCGAGCTCGGTAACTTCAAAGCGCAATTTCTAACTTTGAATTGAACAAAACAGCGAATTAAAGTTTTTGGTAGTTTTAATTCGTTTCTGTTGCATCCAAGTTTAGCAATTGTGCTATTAACATCGCCGTAACTATTTGTCTCACAACTTTTGATTACTGCCAAGAAACCGACCTCTTATGCGAGAACACATTTGTTTTATTCATTAGAGAGGCAGAAAGTTTTATTTTCACTCAGGAATTAATTTTGATTGCATATTTGAAACAATAGCGTTTCCAAACTCACAAGAAAACTGGCTGTTATTCATATCTGTTTTTTATGATTTGGCAAGCGTTAATTACATACCATTTAAAACTTGAAAGGTTATTTATTAGCTTATTCTCATCTGGTTAAACTTATTCTAGTTTTTTGCATAATAACCAGTAATAACGAGACAGATGTTACAAAAAACAGTGTGGATTTTTATCTGCCGATTTAATTACATCATATCGGAACTTCTTGCAAAACTACTATGCGTTTTGATTACTTAATTGTGCACGAATTTGTCTGGCCAATTTAATGAATGCATCACCTAGCTAAAATGTACTTTATTCATTAAATAGAAGTAAAACAATCATTTAATAATTAAATGCATATGAATGATTAAATAATACACTGGTTTCTTGTTTTTAAATACGGTGTAAAATAATACTATCATTTAATAATTAAATGCCTATGAATGATTAAATAATACACTGGTTTCTTGTTTTTAAATACGGTGTATTTTGTTCTACTGTAGTTGGAGAATTACTGGGACAATCATTAAATTTTGGCAAATCTAAATATTTTATGCGACGTCATTTAAATGATGAGCAACATTAATTCTAATTCATAGTTCTGTAAAAGTGATATCGCAATAAGATGTGTCACAAAATAGTATTTAGTATATTAGTTTACAAGGGATGTAGGTAAGATTTACACTACCGAGAACGTTTGATGCCTGAGTGAGCGAAGCGAACGAAGGTAGCAAGGTTCGAGGTAGTGTAAATCTTTCTACATCTTGTGTAAAGTACATATTTTTTTACTACCAATATTTCCTTATGTAAAGTAAATGGTAATCCCTAGCATAAAATTATGACATTACCTAAATTATAGTAGCCTTATAGCGCTGTGACGTTTTGTTTGAGTTATAAACGCACTGTGAAAAATCTTGGAAAAATGGGTGAATTCGATTGCGAGGGCTGTTTTGTGAGCTTTGTGATTGTATTCTTGTTTTCTTCATGTTAACCAAATGGCAAACATTGCATCTGGTCAGTTATGGTAAATTCGGGATGTAGGTAATTCACTTCTCTAGGAAAGTAAGTACATTGTCATGGTAACCGTAACAATTTTTGTAAATGCTTTCTACGGGATGCGGAAAGTTCGTTCCCCACATTTCGTTCCCCACATTTTGTACCCCACATTCCGTTTCTGGGATATTTCGTCTCCCCACATTACATACCCGGAAACTTCGTTCCCGACCGAGCTCAATTTGTCTCTTAGATTACACGGTGTTGAAAAACGAGTGCAGCGATCGTAATACAGTTAAAAAATGAAAAATAGTTTTTAAATAATTTATTTATTATAATAAACTTATAAGAACAAAATAAACTGTATTTATTAAAAATTACGGTTTAATCTTCTTGATATTTTGTTAGGGTCATCATTTCTCATTCTGGACAAATTGTCTTAGTAATATTTTGCCGTATCATGGACAAAAAGGGTAGTTTGCCTGAAAAGAAAATAGTTTTTGCTTAACTGTCAAAGCCGACATTGTTTTTGAAAAACTGAAAATTTTCTTAAAATTCTCTAAAAACCAAGCAGGAATTATAATTCCTATAACATTTTTATGTAACACTAAAAACATAATTTAATTCCCTCTTGCAAACTCAAGCCGGGGAAATACTGTATATACTTATTTGTTTATTATAATAAATAAATTAATTAAAATACCTTTCATTTTTCTAACTGCATTCCGATCGCTGCACCCGTTTTTCAACACCCGGTAACGAAGTTTCTGACCCAGCCATAGAAGCCATCGCCACAATTTACAACTCCTGCCTCCAGATTTCTTACTTCCCCACAGCCTGGAAAGAATCTACCACCATCATGATCAACAAACCCGGCAAAGACCCCCACAATCCCCTATCATATCGGCCCATATCTCTTCTAAACATCCTCGGCAAAACCCTCGAGAAAATCATCGCTTCCATCCTCCGAGAAACCCTCGAATCGAACAATCTCCTTCCCCAAGAACAATTTGGTTTTCGCCCCCACCGATCCACTATGAACCCCACATTCGAACTCCATAACCGACACCACCAAAAGTGCCAACCTGAACCGATGCACGCTCGCCGTCTTCTTGGACATAGAGCGAGCTTTCGATAAAGTCTGGCACGACGGTCTCGTCCAAAAACTGCTCTCCCTAAATCTCAGCCCACACTTCCTCAAACACATAGACTCATTTCTCACCAACCGCACATGCAAAGTCAAAGTGGCCGATTCCCACTCCCACCCCATCAACCTCCTCTCAAGTGTCCCCCAGGGATCCATACTTTCGCCCCTTTTATACACAGTATACGCCCACGACTTCTCAGTCACAAACCCCACCCGAGCCAAAACCCGTTTCTTCGCGGATGACACCGCCATTTGGACTTCCCAAAAAACCTCCCTTTCCGCATCCCGCGAAATGCAAGTTGCCCTCGACCACATCTCCAGGTGGACCAGCAAGTGGAGGATCAAACTCAACGGCGCCAAATCAACCGCCATCCTTTTTCGACATCCAAACTCCTCCCGAAACCACAGACTGGATCCAGCCGACATAAATATTTCTATCCACAACCAAGCAATCCCCTTTTCAAACCAAGCCCGTTACCTAGGGATCACCTTCGCAAGAACCTGCTCCCTAAACCTCGACATCCGAGAAACCCTGAAAAAAGTCCGAAATCGTTCAAATCTTCTTCGGCGCATCCAAGGCCGCTTCCAAGGCTGCGACTCCAGAACCCTCCTCCACACCTACAACACCTTCATTCGCCCCGTCATTGAATACCGAGCCCCCCTTCTCGCCACTATCAAACCACATTTCCTCTATCAAATCGCAGCATGCGAAAGGCAAATTCTTCGTCGCATATTCCGTCTTCACAGAGAACACCCCAGCAACCTAGTCCACATCGACACCCAAACCACTTCAATATGCGACCGCCTAACCCACCTCCAGCAGAACTACATCAAGCGCACTCTCCAACAAGGCATTCCCATCGCCAACGAAACCCTCACGACCTCCCACAAACCCCTAAACCGTGACGGCGTCCCTGTAAACCGTGTTCCTAGAAAACCCCGGAGGAAACTCCCACACCCCCCTACTGCCCTCTTGTCCTCCCTGTACCCCGATTTCCCTGGAATTCTCACTGATACTGTGGAAGACACTCCACTGTCAATGAGGTGAACCATTTTTCTTTTCCTTTCAGTATACCCCCAACTAACAGCCAATACTACACAAATTTTTTATTATCATTACAGATACCGGCCACCGAGGAAAGAAACAACAACCCCAACATCAGGACCAGAAGCAGAACCACCAAAACCCATAAGAAGGAAGGAAGACCCCAGGGCTGAAGAGGCCAAAAGCCTAAAACGGCCCCCTCCACAGATTTATAATAAAATAATAAAATGAATTGTAAATAATTATCTGTATATACTTTGTTTAATATACGTATTTATCTCTCTCTCAGTTTACGATATAGTCAAACCTTTAGCGAGTGTGAGACGGGAGTTACAGTTTTTTGCGTTTTTCAAAATTGATCTAAGTGGACGAACTGCATTTAGAAATTCTGCTCCTCATTTTTTCTAAAGATTTAGGGTCGCATCAGAGAGCAGAAGAGATATTTTTGCTTACATTTACATCTTACTGAGTAACCTTCTCCTTCTTCTTCTTCTTCCTTCTTCATTATAAGATTTCTCCTGTTCTTTCCCATTATTATTACAACAACTTCTTCCATCTTCTTGCTGGTCTCCCAGGGGACCGTCTTCCTCTTGGTGATCTGTTCCTTGCTATCCGGACTATCTGATCTTCGTTCATTCTTTATATATTTGTTATTCCATACTATACTATTTAGTGCGCCAGATATCTTGGCCCCTTGATAAATTGTGGCATTACATGCTGTTTACGATGTCCATAACTGATTATATTAAGTCCTAAGTAATTAAAAGGGGATACCTGTTCTATTATGTCATTCTGTATTTGTAATTTACATCTTTTAGGCTCTTTACTTATCGTCATACATTTAGTCTTTTGGGCCGATATCTTCATATTGTGCCATTTACGTGCCTCATCAGTTTTCATTAGTAATCGCTGAAGTTGATCTTCGCTTTCTGCTACCAGCACGGCATCATCAGCGTAGCATACAATTTTTATGTCTGTGTCCTGTATTTTGTAGCCTTCTAATGTTTTCACCTCGTTGATTACCTCGTCCAACACTATGTTAAATAATAAAGGGCTTAAAGAATCCCCTTGCCGAATTCTAGCTGTGGCATCTATTGGTCCCAAATATTTTCCATTTACCTTAATCATTACTTTATTGTTGGTATATATATCTTTTATTAGTTTTATAGTTCCATTTGCCACTTGTCTTTGTTGCAGTATATGTAATACATCTTGCAACAGTATAGTGTCAAAAGCCTTCTGCAGATATATCATATACAAGCGCAGGTTTGTTATACTCTAAGCATTTTTCTACTAGTTGTTGTATTATAAAGATAGCGTCGTTGCAGGACCTTCTCTTTCTAAACCCTTGTTGTTCGTCTGTGAGAGTTATGGTGTTTTCTATTTTTTCTTTTATTATTTTTGTTGTTAGCTTAAGTGAAGTGTCTAGTAATGTAATTCCTCGGTAGTTACCCGGAGTTTGTCTATCACCCTTCTTAAATATTGTTATAACCATACTTTTTGTCCACGTTTTAGGTATTTTCTGTTTTTGGAACACTTTTTGTACGAGTTGCAATAATTCATTTTCAAGCATTTTATCTCCGTATTTTAAAAGTTCATTGTATATTGCGTTGTGCCCGGGATATTTTCTGTTTTTTAATTTTACTATTTCTGATCTAATTTCTTCTAAACTTATTTCTTGTTCTTCATTTACAGTTATTAGTTCTTGATCTTCGTTCTGTATCTCTATCATATATGGTCCTTTATATAATTCCTTGAAGAAGTTTACCCATACTTCCGAGTTAATACTATTTATCACTACATATTCTTTGAAGTCGTCCTTGCTATTCCCCATCACTCTCCATATCTGTTTCTGAGTGCCATAGCAGTCACTTTCCAGTGTCTTTGAGAAAATTCCCAATAGCCTTCCTTAACTTTTCTAATGTCACTATTAACTCTATTTCTCACAGTTTTATATTTGTCATAGTTTTTTGGTGTTCTGTTCATATTGTAATCCATAAATGCTTTTCACTTTTCCTTACTTAGTTCTTTGATTTTTCTTGTAAATTATGGTGTACTTTCTCTCTTTCGTATTGTTCGTTATCTTTGTACCTAGTGTTTCTTTAGCTCCCTTTATTATGTTTGTTTCTAGTTTATTTCAGGCCTGGAGGACACTGTCTGTTATTAATATTTTATTATCTCTAATTTTGTTTGCTAGACGATTTTGTTACAGATTACGTATCGTTTGGTCTTGTAACAATTCAATCTTCAGTTTTTCTTTTTTGTCTTCTTGGTTGTCTGCAGTTGGTTTGTTCTTCGGTACTTGCATCCTTAATTTTCCTAGTACTAATCTGTGGCCGCTGCCTACATCTGTTGAGTTTAGAGTTCTTATGGTTAGCATTTGTTCTGGTTTTATTGCTGTTACATATTATGTAATCAATTGTTGACTTTAATCCTGTTGTGTTATACCAAGTATACTTGTATGTAGTTGGTAGATCAAAGTATGTATTACATATTCGTAGATTATGATCTGCACACAGTTGTATTAGCAATTCTCCATTCTGATTTACTACATCTTCGTTAAATCTGTGTTTCATCCCGCTTACTATCTGATTTCCAATTCGGGCATTCATGTCCCCCATTAACAGCGTTTTTTCAGTTTCTGTTACATGTGACATTTCTTTGCTTAGTTCTTTAAAGAAATCTTCTCTTTCTTGATTTGGTTTTGCATTCTTTGGTGCGTATGCTGTAAATATAGATAACTTTTCTTTCTCAATTTCCGGGGTCACTTTTAATAATCTTGATAAGATATATTTAATTTTGTTAGGCCTTTTTAAATGGATTTTTGGGCGATCTTCCAAGGAAACAAAAATTAGGTACACTTAGCTACAAATGCCGGCCGCCAGCTCAGCGTTTAGAGGCGTGTAGTTCTCAAGAACGAAAGTGAAACGGTAGAACAATAATTATCTGAATGCCCAGAGCGCCAACAATTTTTGAAATAACGGCGAATAATCTAACGAGAAATTGTAAACTCAATAGCCAGGCTATATCACACTTCCTGAAAGGTAGCTCCAAATAAATGCAATCAACCGTAACTAACTTACCCTGTATACTGGGAATAAAGATCATATAATTTCTCGTAAATATCACAGTACAAGTTTACAGTCGTTATCACAACAAATAGCATAAATCGAAATAGCAGGATCGCTCTAAACTAATTAATACTTGCTATAATATACTCACGGTTTTATGACACAAACAGCAATTTACAAAGAGGTCCGAATAGAATACACAATGACAGGGGCCCTAGCGCTTCTAGTTACTCACCCCAGATGATGGTTTTGGACACGTAGGACAGCTCGTGGTTGCAATTACCAACAAAAAATCCGCACAAGGCGTAGGAAATACTTCCTTTAATGAGCTCGGCGCCTTAGAGCCACGAAAACGTGAGGGCTTGCATTGCACCACCACATAAAACTAACCAAAAGCCGTACTAAACATCCCCGAAGCTCGTGAATCGCTACGCCACTAAACTGCTCGTTTCAAGCTGCCAGCGGAAAAAGAACGCGTCGAAGCCCGCAATCGGCTTCCCTAGATAAAAGCGCATCAAGGTTATCACGGCCAAATGTCCCATTCACGCGATGCGCTGGAAAATACCATTCGAATTCGAAATTAAGAAAGGCGGCGTATTCTAAACGTAACAATTTCTCAATTGTTGTTTACGTATTTTTTATGTATTAACATTGCAACTCCTTCTTTAGCTCCTTTTTCTTTACTAACATCGCTATAGATCAAAATGTATGAGTCATACTGTCGTGTGCCTTGCCCTTTCTTTTTTGTTTCTGTTAATGCGCATATCTCGATTCTATTTCTTTCCATTTCCATCACGACTTCCTGATCTTTTGTCTTCCATCCGTTGATGTTCCAGGTGACCATTCGTGTATTATTTGCTCTCAATTGTTTCTTTTTGTCTCTTCTTGTCGTGATCGTCAATTTATTTAATCTATCTCGCCGAATCGGTACCATTTGAGCAGTCTGGGTTCCGAGGCTAGTTTGTTTGTTGTGGTCCATAACTATTAATGTTCTTTTGTTTATTCCATTACAATATTTAGTGCAATCGTTTCCTTATCGTATACATTTTCTTGCCAGGTCGTTGGGTTCTATGAGCATTGTTTGTTTTTACGGTAGGTAGGGTGCTAGTCTGGCCCACCAACCCTCCTCCTTTACCCGGGCTTGGGACCGGCAACGGTATCCAATGCACTACTCAGTCCGTACATTTTCATTTACCGCAGGCGGTGTTACTGAGTAACCTATATCTGCAGATTAATAAGTAATGCCCGAACCAGATATGCAAAATATCTTTGACTTCTCAGAAATGCAGTATTTTTTTCTTTGCGTGTTAATGTAATTCACATCGCTAAGTGTGTCGTTTGACTGTTTCAGTTTTATTAAAAACTTTATGAAATTTGTACCTCATTTGTGCATAAGATTATGAATACTGGGCAACCGTTATTCGATCTAAAACTTTCTTTCCTAACGTCTTTATTTACAATTCAATTTTAAAAATATTTGCATTACTCTAAGCCCACCTATGTAGTGTGTTAACAAGGTAGTATTGAAATATCAGGATGATTTTACTTCTACTTTATATTACCGGAAAATCGTTTGTTACGTATAAACTATGCTCAACTTTAATTTAGTTTAATATCCAGGAGTTCTCTCTTATTTTCAATCATGTTTAATTGGTATGACGTGGGTTAAGTTACCACTTTTTCGTTGATGTGTGTGGTTGCCCAGCTTCGTAGTATATTTTTGTGCAGTTTTAGAAAATTCTAGAAGAAATTATCATGAATTTTGAAACATTTGACTGTACAGAGTGAGAGATTTTGCGTAGCCATCTTCAGGAGATTGAGTGACAGATTGATTCTGGTCCTGTGTGGTTGGTTTCGAAGATGTACTTCATGTGTATTTAAAAATGGGACGATATTATGGAAAACTTCGCTCAGCATTAACGTGTTGTATTTGCAGTGCCTGAAATTCATCTAGTGTTGCTAGGATTCACAAATATTTCAAAATAAAACTTATATCTGGCTGCTCTCCTACCACTCCCCTTTGTGTCTTTCCCTCTTGGGGTCTGATGCAATCACGGGAACCACATGGATAAACGTTTTGTAAGCAGTTTATGTGTGGCCTCTAGCTATGCTGCCAAAATCCTTACTATGCCCATTATGGTCGAGTCATTTCTAACACGTGGAAAGGCAGAGAAATGTCTCTTGTGTATTTGCGAAATCCTTATGGTAATGTCTTTCTTAGGGTTTGCAGTATGATTGTAAGCAAATTGTTCAACAATGTATCGGCTGCAGCTTTATCTATTGTATTTCCTTGTGCATGGCGAGTTAGTTATATTTAGGAATTTTTAGTATTTTTATAGTGCTTGTCAAATTCCACAATTTTGGTCGCAATCAGGTACTTTATGTTCCACACGTTTAACAACAAGCCTTGTGCGCAATAATGATATTTGCGAAGAAGCACTGAAGCTTTTGTCTGTTGCTCTTTCACCGCTATTATACGAATTGAAGTGTAGTACAGGTATTCGGACACATCAGGCTTTCTGCATATCTTTGTTGCTAAAGTAATTTTATTAACGAAAATATGCACACATTTGCCAACGTGAACTGTGTATCCTGCAATCTCGCATGACGTCGCGGAGTACAACAGTCCTGCCAGCGGAAGAAGGCCATGTTCAGCAACACCTCCTCCAAGTTTGTGCCTACTTTATAGATAGCACAGACTCTTCTGGAGCATGTTTGGTGCAATAATTTGACTCGTAAGAGCTGGTACGTAAGCTCATTGCTTTAAAGTGCATAATAATTAATTTTCTCTGCTTACAGGTCTCTCTATTTTAAACACACATATGCTCTTCAGCTACGGTTCTTTAATTTTGCAGTTACGGCCCCAATTTTGTGTCGCCGGCGTCCGAGCTTCCATTGGATAGTTCCGATTGCAGTTTCAGCATTCAGCAACGGCTCCATATGCTTTACCAGTGCACCGAGTGTATTAATTTCTGGTGTTCTCGTCCGGTTTTATACGCACTTTAATAGTAACTACACTGCATGCCTTAGTTTTTATACGCACACTTTGACGCCCAAAAACTTGTCCAAAATGTTTTTTTCTCCAACCACTCGAATAAGACGCCATATTGTCGAATAATTTTGTATAAAAAGTAAGTAATTTCAGGATGTTCGCCAATTACCTTGGCAACTGTACACTTTTCGATTCATATTTGCAGCACAAAAATGGACGCAAGATAGGGATTTCAAATAAAAAACAAACGCTTCGTCAATATTCGGCAATCGCCGTCGTTGTTTATTTTCCGCGTATAGTGATTGCTTATTTGCGCCATGAATGTTCTACAATGTTGCCTACAATGTTTGATTCTAAATAATAAGTCATATTACCGAATTTATGAGTAGTTGGAGAAAAAATAGTAGAAAGTAGATCTGTCTTACTTGTCCCTAAATCACGCAGTTGTGTACTAATGAAACAAATAAGTATATTCTATGCCAAATAATTTTAATCCATTCTGACAGTATCTTTGGGCTTCTACGCTTCGGTTTGGTTTTGTAAATTTTCGAAGTTTTGATAATTTTTTGAAAATGTGCAAGCCAATAACTTCAGTATAGAAATATTTTCTAGTAACCCCTTTAAGAATTTTGAGTGTTCAACTTACTACCTATGCCGTAAGATACACTTTTAGGGATTCTTTTGTCGAAGTGGATTTATCTCAAAAATCGTCAGCAATCAAGTGCAAAATTAGCATTATGGTTTTTTGGCAATTCAATTCAGGATTTAATAATATTTTGTGAGGTCAGTTTCCTTTCTGGCAGCATGAAATCTTAGGATTATTCAAGCAACCCTCGATATTCTTCACGTTACATATTTTTCTGGCAATTTTGCCGTTCATACAGCTGGACTTCAGTTATCTAAAGATTGCTTTTGATTCTATGGATAGCACCCATGAAAGCCTAAATTTTCTAGTGGAACCATGACTGGTTTCCAAAATTAGCAAATACCACACATTTTATTTTGATTTTGATTTAAATAATAGTACTAATAGTATGTATCTATTACTAATATACAAAGATCTATCAACAACTGTAAAATGCAGAAACAACTCAATTTTTACTCTCAGATAGTATGAAATCAGATAGAACGACTTCTTTAATGCAAATAAACTGCGAACATAAAGTACTGATTTTGTTGAAGGTTGTTTCAAGGTGCCTATTTTTATACTAAAAACGCAAACCTAAGACTTTCTCATGAAAGTTACAAAATATGTCTACGTTTTTAATATAAAAACAATGGCAAAATGAACACGATTGTTGTAAAATGTTATTGGATTGTATTCTTTTATGTTCAATTAACAAACACTGGCATGGGAATTAGTAGCTTGCTTTTCTCTGGAATTTAAATATTACTACGGTATAAAGCATTTAGTTTATTCTGGTTTAATTTTTTACAAAGGCATTTCAAATTTAGTTAATAAAATGGCAAGTAAACAAATTATTCGCAAGCATATTAAATAATCACTCTATTTGGTATTATATGTATTTATTAATTCCTGTACTTTGCAACCTTCATATTACCTTTCCTGAACCCTTTAATTGAAATTGAGACTGACTAAGGCATTTGTGTATCAATTTAGAGCTACAAATCGCATTAACATCATTTCAGGAGCAGCTAAAAATATTTTCTGCTTGTCATAAGACCGAAGTAAGTTTGTGGTATTATTATAAATAGTCTTTAAAATTATTATTACCAGAATTGTTTTATACCCGATAATTAATAATGGGATGAACATATTTAAGAACCCATTTTAACTCCTAAATTTCAAAAAAGAATTCCTTCTAATTTAGAAACTCTTCATTAAAGAAAAGCAGCTCTTTGAAGTTTCCGCCTATTTAAAATATATTAATTATAACACACCAATGAAAATTTGAAACAAAAATACTGTCAGTAAAATATAATATTATAATAACCGGGGATAACGTTTCGTAATGATGTTGAATTTGTCTTAATAGTTGAGGTTTTTTCATAACATTCTTGGATTCCGTAATTAACTTCATGTAAGAGAGGGTTGTCTTATTTAAAATTATATACGAAATGCGATCAACAACTATTTAGAATGGTTTCATAGTATGATAATGACTGGGTACATTGGGATGTGGTTTTGCACAATAATGTTAATGGTTGACGTGTGTATAGCAAGCAAAAAGTGATTATCGAATTTGTATCAGATTTTGTATAAACTTAGCCAAACTTGCAAAGATACATATCTAAAGTTGAAGAAAGTCTATGGAAAGGATTGGACGAGCCGTCTACAAGTTTACGAATGGTACAAATGCTTTAAAGATGGTCGCAAAAGTGTTGAGAGTGATCTGCGAATATACAGGGTGTATACGAATTCGACCGACAAACTTTGGGTGCATATTTCTCTGACTAAATACAGCCTAAAAGATTAGACAACCTTGATCCTTATCTGCAAGATAAACTCTGCACAGTTCAAAACACTTCAAAAAAACACTATACATGTTTCAAGATTTATTTTATTAAATAAAATAAAAATTAGAAGAAATCCATTATCTTGAATATTAAGAATAAAATTTATTATCAGCTATGGCCTAGCTATCTTCTTTAAAAGAATTCTGGACTTCCAAAAACCATTAAAAATTAGTGTTCCTACACATTACACGCATTCAAATCTCCAAACTTGAATATTTTATTTCCACTGGTAGTCTGATTAATTAAATGTCATGTTTCCCATGTACCTAATGTCATTAATTAATTAGTATAGTTCGATATTTGAGTAAAATTTCATTCGACGATTTCAATGTTAGATTAAAAGAAAAGTCACAAAAGGTTCTAACTTTGAAATAAAAGGAGATTGGTTATAAGTATACGAACAATTTAAGTACATCTTTAGGCAGTAAATACACCCTCAAAGTTTGTCGGTCGAATTCGTATACACCCTGTATAATGTGCAGCAGTGTATAGTATTCCAACCAAAAATTGGAAAGCTATTTAAAATCCAGTGCACCATGAAAAGTGTAAGTCATGTCTAAGTTGGTTTCATACACTCAGTTAATTATATTCTAATGTCAATCAGCTTTCAAGTAGTGACAGTTCATCTGCAAATTGTACATGTAACTGTTTTGTTAAGGCATTGTAACATTGTGCATGATTTAAGTATGTGCTAGTTGAGTTTTTAAAACCGTATAGTAGCATACAAAATGTTTAAAAACGTATATGTCTTCAAAATTTCCCAATGCATTTGTCAAATTTGAAGGTTATTATCGAAGTGTCGCTGAATGACAATCAAACAGTAATTTTATGAATTAAATTACGAAGTGACTTACTGTTCTCAATGCTAGCCTGATTTTTAATAGCTTTCCAATTTCTGGTTGGAATACTATACCCTCATAATTATTAAAGAAGATATAAACGGCAATGTAGTAAATCGAAAACAGGCAATGTTAAAAACTACGATCAACTATATCTGTGGCCATGTAACATAGCAACATTGCTTGTTTTATTATCCATGCAACGAAAAAAAAGCTTAGGGGAAACAGGGATGCGGGCAAATTTGTGTTGTACGTTTGGCAGTACTGAAATGTATTGTTGGTGGCACTATCAGTCTATGACAAAATCTAGGTTAGCGGGTTAGGTTTTACGTTAGTCTGTGCCAAGTAACAAACAAAACCTAACCTACTAACCTCGAATTTGACATAGACTGGCAGTGCCCCTAACAATACACTACAGTACTGCCAAACGTACAACACAAATTCGCCAGAATTTCTCTTTCCCCTAAGGCTTTCCCTTGTTGCGTTGCACAGAATCAAACAACGTTGCTATGTTACATGACAACAGATATAGCCCATTATTCTTAATTTTTAACACTGCCTTTTCCCTATGTACGACATTTCAGTAAAAATGATTTTACTAGGAATAATTAGTAGGCAGTTAAATGAGCTAGAATATAGTTTATGGGCATTGATGAGTTAGGCAGAAATAAACATATATGACTTGGAATCTAGTATTCTAGATTTCAGTGTTTTCTAAAAACAAAACACCTGGATTCTGCGGATACTAGATGTCAATCGTATATTAGTCTGTTTCTGTCTAACGCATACTAATCCCATAAACTGTATTCTAACTCATTTGATTGTCTTCGTTTACATTATCCACCACCAATCTGTATACAGGTTGCCTAAGATTTTATGTAACATGGCAATTCCATGAGTTGGGAAAGCTTCAAATACTTTTTGCCAGAAGAGCAACTGAAATGGAAAATGCAATAATTCCATATTGTTTTCTCTTAGTAAAATGTAATATATTCATTACTGTCTAGCACACTTATGCTCTATGCTCCTTACAATTTTAGGTACCCGGTATAATTATGGCCCCATCGATACACTTAAACTGATCATGAAAGATAACTACGAAGGCCGGTGCGGTATGAACAGAAGAAAACACTCAGGTTCGAAGAATATCAGAGACTGATCAGGCTTGCATGACCATTCTTTGATCCGAGCTGCATCACACATAATCGGTCGCCAGACGTTCGCTGCGATTGTTGTCAACCTCAACGGACTGAATACGGTGCTTCAAGAAGAAGAAGAAGAGTTTATAAGCAAGTGGTAAGGTAACCATAGGACATTTAATAGCATTTCAAAAATTAGGATCGATAAAAACTGAAGCCAGACAAATGTATGTTGTGAACGTTGTGGATGTTGCCTCGCCTTAATGTATAGACAAAAAATACATGTTGCCGAAAAGTATCTTTACCCTATGTGTCATAAGTAGCTCAACAAAATTCAAAATTGTGTAAAAAAATATCAATTTCATTTTATACAGTGTGGTCCATTAAGTGTGCAACAAATGGGACATTTTTTAATTAGTTGTAAAACCAAAATTTAAATACCGCCAAAAGTTAGTGCATGTTCGGTAACCATATCAGATGCCCTTAGAATGGCTTCAAGTCAAACAATATACAGGGCAGGACAAAACATATGTAATTCGTTCAAGAATAAAGTTACCTTATTTCAAAAAATATAGCAAAATTTTATTGAGAAAAGTTGTTTAAAATCAAAAGCTATGCTCAAATACAAAGTCACGGCCTCCTATTCGAATTTTGATTCTTTTTTTGTAAAATTTTGTATTATCCCCGTATGATACATATTTTTATTATTCTGATTTCATTAAGAGTTTTTCATATGTAAATTATTATTAGTAAAGCATTTGCCTTGTTAAAAAGAATATTTGCGAAATTCTAAAGTGCTGTTAAATATCGTTGCAACAAACATGAAGTGGACGCTTACCTAAAAAAATATAAATCCAAGTAAATTTTACAAATACACTTCACGTTGCTAAAACTTATTTAAAAGGGATGTGGTTGTGGCTACTTTAAATACATATAAAATCAAAATAATAAAAATATGTATCATACGGGGGTAATACAAAATTTTCCAAAAAAGAATCAAAATTTGAATAGGAGGCCGTGACTTTGTATTTGAGCATAACTTTTAATTCTAAACAACTTTTCTCAATAAAATTTGGCTATATTTTTTGAAATAAGGTAACTTTGTTCTTGAACGAATTTCATATTTTTTGTCCTGCCCTGTATATTGTTTGACTTGAAGCCATTCTAAGGGCATCTGATATGGTTATCGAACATGCACTAACTTTTGGCAATATTTAAATTTCGATTGTACAACTAATAAAAAAATTTCCCATTTGTTGCACACTTAATGGACCACACTGTATACTAACACACATAAAATCAAAATAACTAATAAGGAAGTGAATAGTCATCTTCAATGTCTCACTGTGTTTTTTACTCCTGCCATTATGCATTGAACGCATTTGCATCGATTTTTTTGCACACAAAATTCGATATTTTAACTCTACAGCCGACGATGCTTCTCAACCGTTTTCATATATCAACTTGTATAAAATTGCCCACATATTCTATGGGGCGAGCGTGGAGCACATTGGGTGAATTTGTATGTTTCGTCACAAAAGCAGTTTTTTTATTTAACTATTCCAGTTTTTTTTTCGTATAATGTTGTAACGTAAGTCTCCTCATCAAATTTACCTAAGGTACAAATAGTGTGCTAGAAATTTGAATAGCGCTAATTTCCGTAACCTTCAGTCACTTGTCCATAGCGTTCGGATTTTCGATAAGGCGATCTTAATCGCTATGCGCTGACATAGCGTAAACCGGTACACTACGCCGTTCCTTCCATAAGGAGATGGCTGAAGGGTACAAAAGAAGAATCTGAAGCTAGTTAACGATACGTGAGACTTGAGACTTTAACCTGATCCTGACGACCAAATATAGGTCCCGGCCTCGGGGCCTAGAGCTCCTTTTCTGACCTGGGTAGTACCAGTGTATTCGGCCCCATCTTGCTAACAACCCCGTTTAATGCCCTCACCAGCTGATTTCCTAGGCCAATGTTACCATAACCGCGTCAAAGCCTTAACCTAGAGCACGGCTTACCCGAATACTAGGAGAAACCTCCAGGCCGCCGACATAATACAGATGCCTCCATGAAGGCAAATTAGCCCGTCTACCTCGAGTCCTGACCGACTGCGAGATCTTCCAGCGCTCACCAGCGATTTGAGCTGTTAAAAACGGGCTTTTGCGTAAAAGGCAAAATGTCCTGTTTATATTATTCCGTGTGGTCCAAACTTATTTACAAAGTACATACCACTTCTAGCCAGGTTTTATGCACTCGCCGTAAACCCCATAAACACCGTAAAACACCTTTTTCCATGGAATTTGTTCGCCCGTAAACTATACATAGCAAATATAGTCATCATAATTTTGACTGACCTAAAGCAGAACCGGACTTCACGAGTAACGTAAACTACATTTTCCCACGACTTAGCTGTGGCCAATTGGGGGCTTTACTGCAGTTGCTTTTCAACGCAAAGCACTCTGTGATAAGTGTGGTCCGGGATTGTCGTAAAACCCCTTTGATACCGTAATAAAATGTACAATTACAAGAAGTAAATAACGCAAAATCCAAAAAGAATTAATATAACAACATTAAATTTGCAAATGTGTACAAATATTATTCGTAATTTATTACTAATATGCAGTCGATAGTATTGAAATGTACACCTTCGAATACGAATAGTTCCAAACGTAAATAAGATTTTTTGTTGTTGTTGGAAAATAACATATTTTCATGGTTGCAGTGCACCTTTGGAAGACATTCAGCCGACAGCACAACTTAGAAGCAGAGCAAAAAAGAAAAAAGAAATTTAGTGTAATTAACTTTTACTAACACGTATCCTAAACGTATTATAATCATAAATATGCACTAAATCTATTTTGCTTACGAAGGCAGCGCATCATTTATTGCACCTAATAATTAGTCTCGAAATTTTGAATTGGATGTGGTACTTACTAATGGAAAAAGTATTACCACAATTTATTTACAAGAGAGGTCGAAAAGAGTTTGCAGGATGAATTAGGACCTAAAAATCCTCTGTACGTTGGGTACCAAAAATATTAATGGCCGGTCAGAGTCGTATCAGGCGAGCCACCGAGGAAAGAAATTTAGCAATAAATAACAAAGATCCAGATGCATATTTGCAAAACTGCGTAACGGTATATAAAACCTGGGTTTGCCACTTTTACGCACAGAGAAAACGAAAAAGTATTTTGAATATTTGCCACGTTGTCACACAGACACAAGAAAGAGAATTGCGTTGTTCTGTTAACACAACGCTCCGGCACACAAAAGAAGTGTATTAGTGTGTTTATGGCTGTCAGTCACAATGCTTGTATTTAAATTTTGAAACAGCCTCCTTATTGTAAAAGGGTAGCTTGTGGAACAAAAACAAAAATTTGTCCCAAAAGCAATCGGGCACTTCAAAATCGATACACAAAACGCTTGAACCTTACAGGGGACTAGTTGAAAAAATTGATTCGCAGCTGTTTGTTTCAGTCTTATAGACAATAATTACTGAACCGCTTTCGCATATGTACTACCTTTGAGCAAATATGTGTGCAACACCGAAGTAATTGAAGACCTTGCTGCAATAAGGAGGCAGCTCCAATTTCCAGAAAGGGTTTCATCTATTGGTGCAACAACGAGGTAACAGTAACAATAAATAGCTGTGTGGCTATAGGAATGCAGCTACCACCCATTACTATTTGGTGCAAAACAGAGGCAGCTCCTGGAGTTGCCTCGTTCTTGCACCAAATAAAAATATTCTGTCAGCGTCACTGACGTGGCGTGTCCGTTTCATGCATCAAATGCGTTGGTGAAGTGTAGTGGGTTCGGCTTGTATGATTTTGCAAAAATGAGTTCAGAAAGTGATGAAAGTAGTGTTTCTTCTTCGGAAAATTATTTACCTAGCACTAGTAATCAAAGCAATAGCGACGAAAGCGGCCAGGAGAATGTTAGAAATACAGGAGAAGGAGAAACTACAAGTAATGTTAAGAAAAGGAAATCTGTAGATTCAAACATGTGGAAAGGAAATGTAAGCAAGCAGATGAGAACAGAAGGAAAGTTGTTAAAAAAGATGGAAATTGGCAATGACTGCAACTGCCGATGGAAGTGTTTTGAAAAGGTTTCAGTCGAGCAACGCACGAGAATTTTTAATAGTTTCTACCAAATAGGATCCAAGACAGGGCAAGATGAGTACTTGTGTGGTTTAATAACATGATTTGATATAAAACGCAAACGTGCCAAATCTGGTAGTGGACGTCCTCGTACAATGTCTAACAAGTATAAGGTTGGTTTCGTCTTTTTAATAAAAAGGTAAAGTTTCTTCATGTTTTTTGTTATTATTTGCAGGTCCGACTTAGTACTACCAATATTGACGTAGGCAAAAAAGCGTTTTGTGCTATTCATGCAGTCTCTAGAAAAAAAGTTGAAATATTAGCATCTCATATAGGCAAAAAAAGCAAATCGTCTGCACCAGTGGATATGATAGGAAGACACGCTAATCGTCCTAATGCTGTTTCTGATGAAATAATAAATCAAATAGCTTGCCACATTCAAAAATTTCCACGAAGGTCCTTCCATTACAGTAGGACGAAGAATCTTAAACGCTACTATCTGTGTCCTGAATTAAACATAAAAAAGATCTATGAGCTGTATCTGGAGTCTTATCAGCCAGAAGTATACAAATGTTTGCAGGATAAAAAAGAAAACGGTCCCAAGCCTGTTGTAACATACGATTTTTTCTTCAGGTATTTTAAAGTGAACTACAGCAACTATTCATTCGGTCATCCGTGTAGTGACACCTGTCAAACATGCGACAAGTTGGAAAATAAATTAAAAATCAAAGGGCCGCCTGACGAATTAAATGCCATCAACCTACAGAAAACTCTACATATAAAGAAAGCTTCTGTTTTTTATGATGATTTACGTGAAAAAAGCAAGTTGGCTAAAGAAAATCCAAAAGTTGACGTTTTGTGTTTGAACTACCAACAAAACATCCCATTCTGGGTTTTTAATTTTTGCATACACTCTGCTAAATTTGGAAAAGCCCATTTTTACATGTATGACGAAATAACCGGAAAAAAAACACCAAATGAACCGATTAGTTTTTTGCACCATTACATTGAAAATATTCTCGATAAAAATGTGACGACTCTGTACATTTTCTCAGACAACTGTCCAGCCCAAAATTAGAACATCTCTCTTGTTCGTTTTCTGTATTCGTTGGTTCACAGTGGTGGAAATAATACTGAAAAAGTTGTTCATCGCTATCCTGAGCCACATCATAGTTTCCTGCTATGAGACAGGTGTTTTGGAGTGGTTGAAAAGTCCATAAGAAAAATAGAAAGAGTTTTTTTACCAAATGAATACTTCAACCATTTCAAGAAATCTTCCAGAATATTTAATGTAATACCAGTAACGCAGGACATGATTCTAAATTATGTGGAACATTTTGCAGCATTTTTTAAAAAGAATATAGGTATTAATAAAAAGAAAGAGAGATTCGCCATATCAAAGTACAGAATTATTATATACGATTCAAGTAAACTCGTAAAACAGTGCTCCATGACATCTAATTTGCCAATATATTCGGAATTTACTCTAACCCGAACTAATAATAATGTACCTATACTGCCAAATTCACGTGTTTATGATAGTCATTTGGCTTTAAAAGCGGTTAAACTCGAAAATATAACGAAACTAGCCAATGAGTATGTACCAAACAACGATCTGTGGTATTAGACGTCTTTGAAAGAAGGTTTCGCAGATGAAGATGGAAATGAAACAGAGTACACCGATGATGATAGTTGCAGTGATTCGGAATGATAGTACTGGTGTCTTATATTTTTGTATTTTTCAGTTTATTCAAAAATAAAGTTTTATTTATTAGAAATATTCACATATTTTTTACTTCATGTTACTCTTTTTTTGTATCTTGGTGGCAACAACGAGGCAACTCCAAATTAAAAAAATTAATATTAACGCCATCTTGGATTTACCTTCAAATTAATTAATATGAACATGGCGACATAAAGAAGCAATTTTTATTTTAAAGTCCTACAAATAAATCAGATTTGAAGCATAGGACAGTTTTTTGTTGCTCCTGTAAAATTGCCGAAAATGGAGCTGCCTCCTTATTGCAGCAAGATCTTCAATTGCTTTAAACTGCAGAATTTTAGAAGCGTAACCGTGTAGAACATGCGCCTTAAAAGGAAGGGGTCAGGTAGGGCTGCAGTAAATATGGATAACAACGATATTAACATCTTTATATGCTTTAATTTATGTTGAATACTTTTTCCACTTTTTGTTCTACATTTTGATATCGCTGTTCGGTGCAGGTAAAATACAAATTTATGTTTAGTGACGTCACATTCAAAAACAATATTAGTTAGGTTTAATAATGTTCGAAGCTAACCTTTTTTAATAACTCAAAAACTGCTTTTTGTGTTTTAAAAAATGGGTTTTTAACTCTTTTATAAGAGCACTGCATTAGATTTTCCCTGAACACTATTGTTTTTTTACTATAATTACCGCCATAAATCGAATAAAATTCCCATTATCGTAAAGCGTAATTATTTTTGGCTCCCAGCAAAATAGATTCGCGATCTAATTATAGCAGATTTAAACAAAATTACAAAGTAATTAGGGCTATTGCTTTCATCCGCATGATTTCATGCCCCATAAATAATAATGCGATAATTTAATTCCTCTTCAAACACAACAGAGCAAATTTGCCGTAAACATGCAACAATGTTGCTCTTGTTTAAATCGGTTGCCATAATTTTGGTCTGCTTGGTCTCGCCATCGGAGATAATTGATAAACGCGTAGTGTTCGGGCTGCACCGTTTTTGCGTGCAATATGTCGTTATTTCCGTGACATTTTGATATAGCGCCGATTTGGGGAAAGTATAAGCAAAAATTGACCGCAGCGTCGTTTCTTGCTTTATTAGTTTTTCTCGCGCTTTCGCTTTCTTGTGCCGGTACCGCTTTGTAGTTGCGTTCCTGCTTTGTGGAACGTTGCAGGCAATATTGCTCCACATGATCTAATATTGTATTTACTGTTTTTATTGCAAGGCTTTAATACGCTATACTTTCAATTTGTTGTAGTTCTTGGCATTGCTAGGTCGAGCTACGTTTAATTATAATTTATGAATAGTTGTTAACATACTTTAACTTTTACGCTTAATTCTATTGATTTATGGTAAAATATGCGTTATTATATGGTACAGTGTTGGTCTTGAAATAAAACTGAATTCCCTTATGCAATATTGTATCTTTAATAATAATATAACGGGAACGTAAACCTCTTAACGTCAGGCTATTTCCATGAAATTAAATGTTAACCTGGTTCGCGCTTTTATGTTGTTTGTTTATAATATCCAAATTCGAATTTCATAAAACTAAATACATTAATCAGAGAATTGGCATGAAGCTCCTTTAAAGTAATTGTGCCTCTGCGTGGGTTGTTGTAGTTCAAAGTCTACAGTTAAATTCTGCACACAATACTCATAGACAAGGAGAGAGAGAGAAACTTTAAAATTTATTCTAGTTGTAATAATTTTAAACATATATTTTAATTAGACCAGCTTTACGTCACACCGGTAACTAGATAGGAAGGCTTGCAAACGGATCAAATACAAAATTAAACCGTTGTAACATGAAAGCTATGTGGGTTGCCTGCACGGTATATTATCTTTTCCAGTTGTAACTAAATAACTTACTATAATATAGTTCCTAACAATGATTTTTCGCATTTTGAATAGCATACAGAATATTAAAAGATTTGCTACAATTACACAATTACAGAGGAAGTGTTTATTATAAAGTAGAATAGTTAATTGGCCATATGAGCAATATGAGAACACGATCAAATTGAAACGTCAGTACATTTTATTAGATCTAAAAACAAATAAACAATTAAACTTAATCAAATAAAACAATCACTTTAATTTAAATATCTCAAGAACAGATTAGTGTTGAAATTCTACGACAAAATACATCAAACAATTAGCCAGAAAAAGAGACAAGCGTACTTACAATACAGAAGCTCACCAATAAGAAAAGAGTGGAGCAAATATCTACGAATACGAAATAATACGTAACACGATATAAACAAAATCAAGCAAGAATATTGGGCCGGGTTGATGAAAGACATGGAGTTTGATCTTTACGAAGCTCATAGCAAAGTATGGAAGATCCTGAAAGGCCAAAAGACATCATTGACAAACAGGAATGGGAACTGTTCTTCAAAATCTCTATTCAGGCTATACACCAGGCTAAAGATAATATAGAAGCTATGAAAAGTAGAAAAAGCAATACTAACGTATTTATTTATTTATTCTCGTATAGGTCGCAACACAGATCAAACACAGAGTGTAGAGAAAACATGTCAAACCCAAGGCCAAACACAAATATAAAACAAAAAATACAAAGTTGTATAAATAAAAAATCGTGAGTGGGCTCCCCTAGACTTTCTCGCAAATACCTTGAAGCAAACTGGTACTTTACTTGAATGGATACCGCTACCTGTTTAGGTAAAATGCCACTTCCGGTTAACCGATCATGCTGAAATGTAATATCTGGTAGTTTTTCTACATAAGAAATGTATGTACAAAATTTTGTTCAAATATCTCGAAGCAAACTGGTACTTTACTTGAATAGGTACCGCTACCTGTTTAGGTAAAGTACCACTTCCGGTTAACCGATTTCGCTCAAAATTTGATAGGAATCTAAAAAGGTGAATCTTTAAGCCCTATGTTCTTGAACATTATAATCGATAAAGTAATTAAAATTGCAGAAACCGCCAATGGTTATAGAATGGGGGAGAATATTATAAATACCCTCTGCTGATGGTGCTCTACTGATAGCTGAAGACGAGAACCTGCAAAGAATGTTGCGTAGCTTTTATGAGACCTGCCAACAATACAATATGCTAATATATACAGAGAAAACAAAATGTATGACAATTAGTAAAAAGCCGCAATGATGCATGTTGAAAATTAATGGGAATATCATAAAACAGGTGAGGAATCTTACATATCTTGGTATAAAATTATCGAAATACATAGATCTAAGAAAAGAAGTACAAACACCAACATCAAAAGCATCTGCAATATCAGGAAGTCTTCGAGATGGTTAAGAAATATATGAGCATTTACAATACTTTAATACGACCTATGTCGGCATCGAAACAAGAGCAGAAACTCTAAAGACAAAACATACATGATCTAATTAAATAGTGGAAAAAAAGAAGAAAAGCATGGAGCGATCACATCCAAAGGATGGAGCCCCACCGCCTGGCCTAACTAGTAAGATATGGAGAACCAGCAGGAAAAATAAGCCAAAGCAGACCACCCAAAATATGTATGCATAGTTGA
Source organism: Agriotes lineatus (assembly GCA_940337035.1). Taxonomy (NCBI): domain Eukaryota; kingdom Metazoa; phylum Arthropoda; class Insecta; order Coleoptera; family Elateridae; genus Agriotes; species Agriotes lineatus. The sequence continues at coordinate 52,805,826 of OW679195.1, read as the reverse complement.
GCACATCATCAGAGGAGTAAAGTTGGAAATAAACAGCAAGAAATCTCTATGAAGGAAGAAGAAGGAGAATAAAACTTATTAGTTCATATACTACTGAAATGGCGATACAAATTAGTAAACCACATAATATACGGGACGTTAGAGTGTACAAGAAATAACATATATCATCACTATTTAGTAAACACATCACTCGTTCGATGCAGTAGATGATCAATGAAAATTCATATATGGGGGCAAGCAACAGTAGTTAACTACTAAAAATATTATTACGTACCTATGGTGATTTAATTATTAACAGTGAGCGCCAAACAATTACATGCCGAAGAATTCCGTTTGAACTAAGGAATGCTTGAAGCCAGGACAGGACAATTTTCACTAGCGGCGTAAGACGGTGAGCTCAGGTATTTCCAACACAGACAAGCGAAATGCGTTGCGGAGCATTCAAAATCAGAAAATTCCTAACTCGATAATTATACAGACCTTCTTCTTCCAGTTTCTCTCCTATCGAAGATTGAAAATCATCATACCACACTTTTAGCGCAACCAGAAAATTCTCTTTTCGTTCGTCTAATCTTCCCCTGGATTATTAGCCTCAGCAACAAATATCTTTGGGTCCTCATAATATGGCCGTGATATTTTTAACTTTGTTTCCTTAATAATTTTTAATATTTCACATTCTTTTCCCATTTCCATTAGTAGTTCTGTATTAGTCATTCTTTCTGCACGTTTTCCTGTAACACCACACTTAGAAAGCTTGGTTGTTTTAATGTTTGCATCGTAACATGCGCATTTTAAGATTTGAGCTAATACTTCGGCAGCATAGGAGCATAAGAAGAAAAGCTTGTCTCTCTATTTCAATTCTTGCTTTAATTTCTTTGCTTTGTGCGTTAGTTTCGGTAATCGATGTTCCTAGATATTTTTATTATGTGACTCTTTCAATTCGTATGTTAGCAATTGTTAAATGGGCGTCAATGCTTTGCTTTTTTGATACCACCATTAACTTCGCCTTTTTAAGGTTTAAATTGAAACCGTAATTACTGCTGTGAGTATTGACGTTTTTGGGTAGATGCTGTAAATCGTTCAAATTATCTGCCACTAAAAGTGTATAGTCAGCATAATGCATATTATTGATGCTTCCTCAGTATATAGTTATTTTAGTGTTTTCCTCTGACAAAGGGCTGGCCTTACAGCCTTTTGATATTTCTACTAGCAAGTAAAATTTGCCTCTTAAAACTTCTGGTTCTGTCTCTTCTGTTACTATTTCGATCTCTGATCTATTGGCGACATATTAAAGTTATCATATCTGCGTCCATATTCTTCAAAGTCAATGCACTTTTTTAACAACCGATTCTCTTTTACCCCTTTAAGCCTCCGTTGCGGCGTGAGTGGATGAGCTCAGGTATTTCCAGCCGAGACATTTGAAACCCGTTGCTGAGCATTCAAAATCGAAAAATATGGACAATTATCCCATCCTTCGCTGGCCGGTAAGTGTATCTTACTTTGTACAATAAAGCCCAAGGCTCAGGAGATAATCAAAAAAGGCTGCTGGACTTCGATGCATAGCGAAGAAGGTTGCGTAGCAAGTAAAGAAAATAAAAGAAAACGGAAGACAAGGAAAGAGAAAGCAGGGAAATTTCCTCCGAATGCAGGCGGCCTATGGTTATTTCGCATCGTAGCAGACAACTATCATATCCCGGGTTGTCCGGGGATTTTGACAATCTCGTATACGACCAATACAGTGTCTTTAGTGGCGGTTCCATCCAAAGAAGAATCCGCTCGTGGAAAAATACCTTCGTACAAACACGTCGTGTGGTCTTCGAAGCAAGAATTAGAAGGACCTTCTACTATATACTACGAAAATTGTTGGTGCCAAAAGCACAAAGAACTTTTATTCAAAGCTTACTATTGCATAGGCGGTTCGAAAAGCCGGCGAACGCTGGGGATCGTCGTGCTCGTAGTGGACGCGGCGAACATTACACTTTAACGGATTTCAGATAATAAAAATATGATACTAACAAAATGCACAAAAGCAAACATTGTGGTTAAATGAGAAATGCAACGAAATAGAAGCATTCGTAGCAAGATTTATCGGATTTTTAAGCGCATTAAAAAAATTAAAGATAGAGGCTTTCCTAAAAAATATAACATAACTAAACAAAATGATCAACTATTAGCAAATAAAGAACATTTGGTATTTGATTACAAAAGAACTGAAATACCGCATTTAATTTCTACAAACGTTTTGGGGACATGCAGTGGCCACCAACATCACCTGATTTAACAGCAGCACACTTCCTTCTGTAGAGTTATTTCCAAAGGAAGGTGTGTCTTAATAAACCAAGAATTCGCTAACAGGCAAAGGACAACATTCTCGAAGAAATCGATTATCTACCAGCCGAAATGTTGGCGACGATGGAAAATGCTGTAAAGACGGCTCCACTTGGCGCATTAGGCAAAGGTTGGCAAGTTGGCCACTATTATTTTTGAATATTGACAATATAAATCGTAAGAACTAAATACACATGTTCACAAAATCCATGGTCTCAAATTATATTTAGAATTATCGACGAGATTTGTCACCTAGTACAAAAAAAAAACGGTAAATCTGTCCGACCAGACCAGAACAAAATGAATTGCTGAAACTTTATCAAACGGGAATAATACCAAACAACTGGACGAAATCAATCTTCATCACCTTTCGGAAAAAAGTTAACAAATGCCATGATTTCTGTTTCATGAGTCCTATTGGTCATGCAACTAACTATTTTTTAAAATCGTACACCGAAAAATAGACAAAAATGCAAAGGGGATCGAAGTTACACACGATTTGAATTCTGGAAGTAATTTTGGACCCAAGAAGCGCTATATACAAAAGTCAATAGAAACATGTCATGATGTGATTTATCTACGATGAACAAGCAATTGATCGGGTTAAACATATAGTAAATCGGAAATCTGACAGAGAAAGGGCACGAAATCGTAAATACCATAAAAAATTCTTACTGTAATCAGAAAATCACAGTGAGGATTAATAATTGAAATGCCGAACTCTATCCCAATGAAACAAGGTGTTAGATAATGTTGCGTCTTATGACCTCTTTCGTTTCACATCTGAAACTTGTATCTAGAAAAGTGGCTCTACCAGATGATCTTCTTGCCGGGCGATATAAGTAAATGAAGCTCGCTTGGAAATGAGGTAATGCCAATAGATGTCAATTTAGTAATAATAGTTCTCGACAACAACAAAAAATGCAAAGATATACGTTATACTATTTTATTATATTTTTCACCACGTCAACTACAAAAGACAGCCAGTGGCATCTATTTAATTTAAAAATTTGGAACAAGAGCAAAATGTTATATATTTTTTAAATCAAAAAGTTCCCATAGTACTACACAGAGAATGATTCAAACTGTAGTTAAACAACATCTACTCAGAAAAGGCCTTTAGCAAATCTTTGGAAAACATGGAAGATGGCATAAAAGTAAATCGTGAGCTATTTAATTGCAGATAACCTTGATGATCTACATCGTCTGATAATTGCAGTAACTGGAGATGGAGTCAAAGTTGAATTAAAAGCAAACACTATAAAAGACAAATTGATGGTATTAAGCAAGCTATGTAACCAAGCAATTAAGAATCAAAATTCGAATACCTTGGTTGCTGGTTGATCGAAGATGTAGACCCGGAGTTAGAGGTAAGAACAGGAGCAGAATTAGCAAAATAATTTTTAGTGAAACGATTATTTACCAACAGCGAAAAAATTGGACGTGGTTTCAGTTAAAACATATCACAGATTAAACATATAATAGTACCCATGAAAAATAAAAATTGCTGCTTATATTCATTAGTGAATAGGCAACTGATCCAATAATGAACATCCATTAGAATTTTTCAAGTTTGAACAAATGTAAGGAGAGTATAAATTTAATGATTTTAAAACGTATGGATACCAAAATACGTATTATTATGTACACAATAATTCATCTACGTATGTATGCAGTTATAATTTATAGAATTTTTATTGCAATATTTGTTTCACAAAACTGCGTCACTCACATTCATATTGGACACAATTGGACTTAGTAATGGGCACTACTACAAAAAAATTGTACCTATTCAAAGCAGAATATTCAAACATACATTTTAAAGTAGTAATATATCCGTATACATTAGCTGAGCCGAGCCTGTAACGTAACATGTAATGTAATGTTCGTCAGTTGGGACGTGAAGCGAACACGCCGAGAGCATTCTTCTAAACATCCGGCGAGCCAACCTATGTCGCGAGCATTCGGCACTTTCGGCAGTATAAAAATAAAAGTATTTCCAGTTTACTCGAGTATTGGCGAGGGTGTTTTCTTCACTTTGATTTTCTCTCTTCTAAAGGACGCCAACAAACTAATTATTTTACTCTTGCAGGCTTCTTTTGTTTCTCCTATTGAAACGGCGATTTTCTTCCACGCATCTTCTTTTAGGGTCTTTTTTAATAGCTGTGGTCTTTAGGATTCCACAAAACAATCTAATTTTCTAAATTTTAATCAACTGCAACGTGCTTTCCTCCGTCCAGTTCATCGTGCTCGCAAGAAATGGCTCGTTGCCAAGTACAACTGAGCTAAACGGACAAAACGACGTCCCAACTAGAACTAAAAATCCCTTTGTGTTCGTCCAAAAACCGATTCTCGAAGGATCGCAGCGAGCGACTCACAAACCTGTTGTAACAAGTTCGTTTGGTGCTCGAGACCCCGTCTCAACTGCACGAATTTGGTACATTACATGTTACATTACTAGTACAGGCGCCAGGGAATTTTTACATGCAATTCTTGGTAACAGCATTTTGTGTTAATAGGTGGGTGGGGGGCTGTGCTCTGAGTTTAAGTTTTCGGATCGATCGGAGAAATTGTTTTTCCGCAATATCGGAAGAAGTGTTGAAAATGGTTTTTCAGAAATTTCTCGTTTCCTGTTGCTCTGGAACTGGAATTGCATCAATACAAGTTTGTAGTTTATGAAATTCCTCACAACTTTTGGAAATGCCTTTTTCTCGTGCGCTCAACAATTCAAACGTTGTTACCCCATAAAGCCAAGATATTAAGGGTTGAAATGGGTTTTACGTAAATATATCGCTTTCAGTTAATCATACGATAAAAAATATTCTTACATTTTTTGTAGAACAACTAATTTGCATAAAATTTGTATATGAGTATTTTTCTATTTGAACAATTATTTACCGTTCTAGAGCGCCGCAAATGTCGCAAGTCACGTAAACCGTACATTTTGTGTGCACTTGCGAACGGCACTGTTCCTTTGAGGTACAGTTTGTAGCTCGTCTTTTTATGTGGTCTGCCCGATATGCCTACTCAACGAAGTGTATTTCTAACAGTCTCACACTTCCCATGGTCTTTTTGATGGACCAGATTCTGCATCGTTGATCCCACTCATTGCAGAATCGTTGATTTTATCGCCCTTGTCAAGTTAGGTTTCCTTTGAAAAGAACTCGGAAAGAGAAAATATGTCGTCGTCGTAGTTGATGTGATATTCGTCAACATTTGTAGCAAGCATTCTGGAGAATTCCTGCACGATCTCACAGGATTCTTCGGCGGGAAGCAAATGGCGGTGCACTTTAAACCCGCTTTTCGACAGCCATAGGCCTTTCCACATTTGGTCTTGCACTAGCATGAAATAAATTTTATTATTGCAAGAGGCGAGGGAGGCTCAGTGCTAGACACCTGTGTAAACGTACGGTCACTTTTCTTTCAACCCCATCTTCCCGCGGGTAGAGTGTCACTAAACTTAAAAAAAATAAAAATGTATGTTCAAAATGAACGATTCACGACTCACCAGGTGAAGAAAAATCAATTCGGTTATTCTGCTATTTAATAAATTTTTTGAATCTAGACTGTAATGTGTTTTTCTTTGCAACCCCGGAAAACTGAATACGAAGGAACAGCATTACTCTACATCATGCGTGAAACACGGTGATGCTGTATCAAAGCATATCTTGTTCTTGCATGCATTTTCTGGTTGTGAAACAACACCGGCTGCTTACGGTATGGGCAAAGTGAAATTTCTTACAACCCTAGAAAAGATACCTACCTTGGAATCTGCAGTGAATCACTTTGTACAGAAAGATGTAGACGCGGATATCATCGCATTAGCGGGAGAGCAATTTTTTATTGCGTTGTACGGTGGAGCCATTCATAAAGACAAGTCAATCAACTTGCTGCGATACAAACACTTCGCGAAATCACTTGCGAGGTCAACGTTTAATATGGCATCCCTGCCACCTACAAAAGACACGGCCAGGATGCACGCATTCCGGACATACCATCAAGTTCAAACCTGGCTTGGAAATGATACTCTATCCGCGGAAAGATGGGGCTGGAAGACACGTGGCCGTACGTTTACACCGGTGCCTAGTACTGAGCCTCCCGCGCCTACTGCAATAATTAAATTAATTTCATGCGGGTGTAAGACCACATGTGGAAAGGCTTGTAGCTGCTGAAAAAGCGGGTGTAAAGTGCACCGCCATTTGCTCCATATGCGCCGGGAAATCCTGTGAGAACGTGCAAGAAGTCTCCAGAATGCTTGCTACAGATGACGACGAATACGACACCAGCTACGACGATGACATATTTTCTCTTCCCGAATTCGTTTCAAGGGAAACACAACTTAACACGGGCGACAAAATCGACGATTCTGCAATGATTGGAATTGACGATGCAGAAACCGGCCCATCAAAAAGACCAAGGGAAGTGTAGAAATACACTTCGTGGATTAGGCCTATAGGGGAGACCACGTAAAAAAACGCGCAACAAGCTGTACCTCAAAGGGGATGAGGAAAACAGTTGGTGCGACACACTCGAAGGAACAGGTCCGTTCGAAAGTGCACACTAAATGTACGGTTTACGTGACTTGCGACATTTGCGGCGCTGTAGAACGGTAAATAATTGTCCAAATGGAAAAATACTCAGACACAAATTTTATGCAAATTAGTTGTTCTACAAAAAATATAAGAGTATTTTTTATCGTAGGATTAACTGAAAGCGATATATTTACGTAAAACCCATTTCAACCCTTAATTTCTTGGATTTATGGGGTAACAACTTTTGAATTCTTGAGCGCACGAGAAAAAGGTATTTCCAAAAGTTGTGAAGAATTTCATAAACTACAAACTTGTATTGATGCAATTTGAGCGTCAGAGCAACAGCAAACGAGAAATTTCTGAAAGCCCTTTTTCAACACTTCTTCCGATATTGCGGAAAAACAATTTCTCCGATCGATCCGAAAACTTAAAGTTAGACTCAGAGCACAGCCCCCCACCCACCCATTAACCCAAAATGCTGTTACCAAGAATTGCACGTAAAGCCTTATTAACGATTTCCCTGGCGCCTCTACTATACAGGCTCGGCTCGGGTAATGTATACGGACCTTAAGATAACCACATTTTTATTGTTACTTCATTAAAAAGTTGAGCAAATCCTTGCTAAGCTCTTGAAATTTATCGATATTTTGTCATCTCCAGAATACTGTAATGTCCTGCCTTATTTTTATTGTGTGGGGTTAGTAATTACACGATTTATATCTTCATTAAAATAATAAAGAAGGCCATCTTTCATAGATGATCTAAATTCAAGCTATTCCATTGTCTTAATTTCAGCTACTCCTTCATTTTCTCTTAAAACCAAACCCGAATAATATTCGTCTTCATAAATGACAATTAAATATTTTCCTACTTCCAAATGTAAGTTTACTGGTTGACTTAAGTGTAGAGTTTCATCGTTATATGATAGCTCTTTCACTGGATTGGAAGAAGAAATACCCAAATTTTAAAATGTAGTAGGTTCGAATTCTTTATCCTTTTTCAGTTTGGGGGTATACGATTGCATGCTTTCGATTAGAGATTCTAATTGAAATAGATGCGCTTTTTCTGCATCTGAGATACGAGAGTCTCGGGTAGCCAAAGTTTGGAGAACTGTTGCTTTTTGCATTGGATGATAGTGTGGGTTAGCATTTAAATATATGTCCGTGTGAGTTTATAATGAACCGGTAATGTTCCGGAAATTTTAAAATTTTGAATTCTTACTAAAGTTGCTTATTTTCAGTTTGGCCAACATTTACTATATTTATTTCCAAACTAGTTTGCCTCGGCTAAAGCTCAAATGCTATGGGTTTATACTGAAATGTATGGATACCATAAAAAAACACAGTGTTGTAATAGACTGTATAATTTGTTTACATATACATACAAATTAAATAGTAATTTAATAAAATACTATGTATCTTCGGTGTTCTGTCATTTCAGGGATTTGTTCTGCAACCCGCATTGCACGCTGGCTTGACTCGGGGGGCCGGGATCTACTGGTAGGCGTCGTCGCGCTGGATAGCTCTAATGAACTGGTTAAGAGATTTAAAATCAAGTATACGTTACATAAATAAGACGGCGCTGACTTATTATTTTGTCAAGCTGTCGGATTCAATTGAATTAAAGTGTTTTACCTGGTGACGGAGATGTTTATCAAGAATATATCAAGCCCGGCTGGACATGGTAAGCTCTTTGTGACTTGTCGAAGTGGTATGGAGGGACAGTGTTTAAAGCCCGCGTTTGGCACCTGGGTTTGCCGGGAGGCTGGTGGAGGTTGCGGTCAGTCTGGAGTCCCGGCTGCTGAACCAATTTACCTGCGGCGAAGGCCTCTGGATCATGTTGACCTGGAGATTTCGCCTGGTGCGTAGGTAAGTCGATTTTATTAGTAAAATTTTGGTGCAAGGGTTGTAATAATATTGAACTGGTGCGGGAAGTTAAACGTAGTTTCTAACGAAGATCGAAACCTGACTGAAGTTAGAAGCTTTCGGTGGACGCTGGGGTTTCTAGCTAAGATCGAAACCTGACCGGAGCTAGAGGCGGATATTAGAATAAGAGAAGTCCAGGGAAAAAATGACCAGAAAATTGGGTCCAAACCGCGGAGGGCCTGGTGATCGGAATGGAGGTTCAGGACTCAAAAGTTGTTGGACTAAAGGTATTCGAAATGACTACGGAAGCTGCTTTTATACTGATCGGGTGCTTCATTATCTGTGCTTTTTCAGACTAACACGTTTACACTTCACCCGCGCATAGCGGTTGAGATTACGTTATCGTAGAACCGAACGCCATGGAGATGTAGCTGAAGATTGTAACATGAATTAACACCCTTCAAATTTCTAGCACACTATTTGTGCTTTGTTTAAATTTGACGCCGGGCTAACGTGACATGTTTTCTTTCTATTCCCTGCATGTCCCAAACTACTATCTCATTTACGTTTTACCAGAACGTCTAGAAACGGAATACTGCCATTTTTCTCTACTTCCAAAATGCATCATCCGATGCAAAAAGTAAGAGTTCTCTAGACTTTGGCGAACAGAGACGTTCGTATCTCATACGCCCCACGCTTGACACAGAGGACTATAAATATTCCCACACCGTCATTCAGTGTTTTTAATGCGAACTGCAAGGTTTTGCGAAGCTTTAGTGAATATGGGTGCATAAACAGGAACATAATCAAATTTGCCTAAGTATCCACATTCTCGAGGTACTCAAACAACACGAGCCACCAACGAGCATGGCCACCGCATGAATCCTTGCTCGAGTTCACCTTAAGCCAGAGAATTCTGGGTGCTTATCCACAAAGGCTACGCGGTCTAAACCGAAATTCTATGTTAACAAGAATGAAAACTTGCAGTTTACATATTATCTCAACGACTATTATTTCTCTCTTCTAAAAGACGAAGGAAATATTGTAATAGCGAAATAAATCACCTTCCGGGATCTCTTCAGATCTTTACGTCGAGGGTCCCTGGATGACGAAAACAGGATTTCTCAATTCCGTTTGTCTGTCTATCTGTCTGTCTGTCTGTGTGTCTGTATGTCTGTCTATCTGTCTGTTCCCGAATAACTGAACAACTATTTGTTGGAGGAAGACGATATTTATATTTTATCGAATATATTCGGGGTAAGCACCTTTAAAAAATTTAATTTTGTCAATTTTCACTTTAACTGAGGAATAGGTAAAAGTATTAATTTTCACTTAGCTCACGTTTTACTCTTGACAAAAGAAGGACAAATACAGGGTCATAAATTGTTGTAAAACACAATTATGAGCCACAATAAGCAGTTGAATGTAATGCAGTCGGGTGCGTTATGCTCGGCCTGTCGAAATTCCTTCCGTTGGGGCTCAAATCTCGCTGAGTTCGAATCCTGTCAGCAACTTTTTTTATATAAAAATTGATGTAATTTGTATTACCAAGTGTTTTCTCTTATTGTTTCAGGTTTATTAGGAACGGAAGATATTTTTAGCCCTAAGTGTCTTTGGTTTTTCAAAATATTTGTGCCACAACTTCCGCTTGCGAGAGAAGTTCTAAGTGAAACCCTTTACAGATTTTCTTAAGTTAAAAATTATATTGTGGTGGTGAATTTACTACTGTCTAGTGTAAACTCATACTGGCAAGAAACCGAATCAGCTATAAACTTGTTTACATATAGTAATGCTACTTTATTGGTTTTCAGCTGCTCATTGTGGTTTTTATATGAGGAAATTACTGAAATATTGACCAACATTACAAAATATACGTTTATTATATTTTCTACAATAGTTAAAAGGTAAAACAGAAAATTAAGCAACTGTCAAATTGATTGTTCTGTGATAAGTAAACTGATAAATATTTTTAGAACTGTTTACTTGTTCTTCGGTTAAACAGGTTTTATACAAGTTATTATTAGTTCGGAGCGCTTCATTCCATGTTGGAGAATGGCCTTCAAATTGTTAACGTTTTGGCACCATCAACAGAGAATCTTTACATATAATCCGATGTTCTAACACAAGTTTTACTCGTCATCAAGGGCATTTTCATTGTAGGTAGCAAAATATTTAATTAATGCAATATCAAGTATTATCACCTCCCTCATCTTTTAGATGAAGGAAGTATTGTAATTGCGAAAAAATCACTATCCGAGATTGCTTTAGATCTTCACGTTTTAGGGTCCCTAGATGACGAAAAACAAGTTTTCTAAATTCCCCTAGTGTGTCTGTCTGTCTGTTGCCGGTATATCTCAACAACTATTTGTTGTGGAAAGACAATATTTGAGATATGGATTATATGCCTTCCTAGCATGAAATCGAGAAGATTTCGGTCAAATATTTACAGGGTAAACACGTTTAAAAAATAAAATTCTGCCGATTTTTGCTACAATCAAAAACTCTTATTTAAATGAAAGTAATTATTTCCACATAGCTCAGGTTATAGGATGAAAACATTAAAAAATTCAATTTTGTTTATTTTCTGTTTAACTGTAAAATAGCTAAAAGTAAAATTTGCACATAGCTCAGGGTTTATCCTTGACGAAAATGGATACAGAATAACGCATGTCCCAAAAGTTTTCGGAAAAAAAGTAATGGTTAAAAATTTTGTATAATTTTTATTTATTTTGCATGTCAACAACATAACCTTATAACTCTGTGTATTCCAAAACTGACATGTTATATTAAACGTCAATCAATTTGAAACAATTGGTTTCTAACGGCAACTGTATGGGAAGTTATTTACTGTAGGTCTATTTTGAAAATTTTCCGAAAACTTTTGGGACATGCGTTATAGATAGAGAATAAATGTTGTAAGAGACAACAACGGGTAACAAATAAGTGCGTTGCGTTTAATGGAGCTGCATTGCAGATATTCGAACGGTCTCGGGTGGCAGTGTGAGTCGAGCATTAAGTTTGCAATCGCAGGCGCTAAACTTTGAATCCCACCAGCAATATTTTTTATTTTAAAATTGATGTATTTCGCATTACCAAGTGTTTTCTTTTATTGTTTCATTATTATTATAAACGTTAAGATATTTTTGACCCTAGTTTCCTTTGATATTTACAATGGTTTAACATCACAACGTCCACTTGCGAGGGAAGTTCTGGTTAAAGCACTTTTTTTGTATATATTGACTTTTAGGTTAATTTCTCATCACCAATGCAATGTTCTTTAAATTTCAATCATACATTTGGTCATGAATTTCTTCATTGCAAAGCACACCTTGCTCCTTCTATTTTAAATTGCTTAATTGAAATTGAAAGATCTAGAACTTAAATTGGGATTTTATTATTCAGTAGAAATAAAATTTTTTCAAAAGGGCTTACTTTTCGAGTGACAATATATAGCACAATTGATCTCTCCTTCAAATTTTTAAAATACGTAATATCGTTTGATTCTGCGATGGGAATCGTTTTGATTATTTACAAACATTACAACACAGTATACAGGCAGTTCCAAAATCCATAGCGTGTCTGTTATTTTGAATGGGGTTGTAAAAATTTGTTTGTGTAATTATTCCATGCATTTAATTGAATTAAAATGTTGCATCTGTAAGAGCAAGTAAATTACACAACACTGAATACAAGCAATTGTATTGCAGTTGCATTTTAAATTATGAAAAAAATATGTTAAAGTCCGTTGGTTTCGGAATGATATAATGAAGGAGAAAGTTGCATTATATGTGTGTTCTGCATAACTGATCATTTTAAAACGTGTTTCATCCATGCATATCCGTTCAAATGAAAATATTAAGCCAATATGTTTTGTAAGTTGTTTGCAAATTTTACGTGCCCATGTAAACCGCAACAGAAATCATGATTTCCACTTTTAATTGGGGAAGTTGCAGGTAATCATTATGTTTAATGTAACGCCTGCGTTATTTACAACTGGCAGTCCAAGTAAATTGCCATATTTTACAAATCTCTACAGTGCTCGTTAGGGGTGTGAGGAGACTAGAAAGAAATTCTTGAATACTACAAGTACTATACAGGCTTGATTGTTACTTTATGTGACAGTGACCGGGAAAATCGCGAGTTTTGATGATCTTCCAAATATTACTAATGATATTATTTGTGTTAGATATATCTCGGTAGTTGCGTCCTTAGGTTTAATATGTTCTTGTTTAATTTCATTTTTATAAAGTAATTGGAAATTAAAACTTTTGTGAAAGACGTTAACAACAGTTTGTGGTTATGCAGTCGTCAATTGCGACGTATCGGGAAAGTATGTCTTAGGATGGGGTCAGTTTACATAACTAACTAATTGTAGATATAGTAAGTTTACTATATTTGTCAAATTATTAGTTATGGCAGCTAGTGAGCATGGCTGTGTATATAGAATAGCATTCATCTAACACAAATACTCGATGTCCTCAGTAAGATGAGTTAAATCCTGTTTAACCTTATGCTACTATCAACAGTATATACTAGGTTTGAGCAAGAAGAGGAATCTAAAACAGATTACCTTAAACTTGCTATAAAAATCAATACAAGCATCCTTATCAATGCCTCCAATTGAACTTTGTTCACATAGACATATGGAATCAGAACCTTATTACAATAAAGGTGAACGTGCTTTAGTGAAATGAAAGTGGTTGTTATGACTTCCCTTACAGAGGCACTTACAAAGCCAATTAGAAGGCTTTGTCAGAAGGAACGCCATTTTAGCTTTTGAAAATAACCGTTTCACTAAAATTACGTCCTCCTGAATAGGTTTCCGGGCTCATTTTGTCCTCTTCAGGTGTTTTCCGTTTAATTTGCGAAGTTTTGTTTCCGGAAGTTGACATTCCTTTGAAGCACATTTTGTGAGCATCACGTTATTTTTTGCAGTATCTGCTCTCCGCAATCGGATGTAAATGGAAGGTCTTGAACTTTGTTGCGAAGTCGCGCACTTCCACGGCTTCGAATTTAATAGAATCGTCTCTAATTTGGGAAGTAAGCTACAAAACGTAATTTTATTCGGCAATATCGAAGATAATTGTCTTATACTAACTCTGAACGGATCATATTTTCAAATTACATTGCGTAATCAAATTCTTTGAAGTAGACAAAATTAGTCTGCAGCATTTTGTAATGAAATTCTGTTTTCTATATTCATAATGTTGTTTTTATCAATATAAGAGTATGAACAGCAATTGTGAAAGTTTGTATATTTTATGTTTCAAATTAAAGTAGGTATATCAACTATAAAAACCAAAGTTTCTAGGGTACCGCGGAGAGTTTAAATTACCTGACATATGTTTCTGTTGTTGTGGTTGCTGTTAATTTTTTTTATCTTCATCGGTGTTTTATAGACTCTTAACCAAACTAATTTTAGTATCGTTAAGAACTTGTATATTACCGCACTCAGTGCGGTAATGGATAGATATTATTTATGAAGATAAAATATTGAACAATACACGTTTGCTTATGGCACTTAACGAGACTCATTTGATTGCCGCAAAACTCGGCTCACCGCCTCGTTTTGGCAATCAAACTCGTTTCGGTAAGATACTCATAATCAAACTTGTATCGTTAATATCTATTATCTTTTTCGGTGTTGTTATAGACTATTTACCAAATTTATTTCAATATCGTTAAGAGCTTTATTACCTTACTCTTTTTTACAAAAACAAAGAATACATTAAACCAGAATTTTTTGATGAAGGTAAAATGTTGAACGCTACAGGCTTGCTTAAGGTACTTAACGACACTTGTGTCTTTAAGACGCTCATAATCAAACTTAACTAAAATTTTGTAAGAGAGGAAATAGCTTCTAAATTAAAGTAACTATTCAGAAAAAAATTGGTAGTGATTATACAAGGGGTTAAAAAAAGTTAATCATCTATAACTCCCCGTATAAATATCTGATATCACATTACCTTTGGTATCAACACCACTTTATTAAAGTGATAAATCCAACTAAACTAAATCATTAGTCATTAATGTCACCACAGTTAAAATGCCTGTCTGTCAAAATTTATTACAGATTGCAATAAGTAATGGAGCTAGAACGGGAGATTTTTACAATCAAGTCGTATTTTAGAAATGGTGTCAATAATGGTAATGATTTCCATACCACTATGATGACCGTGTTCTGCGACAGAAAATTAATAGGACTGTTATTTTGTTGAAAATCCGGTAGCGTTACGAAACGGAAAGGTGCAGGTAGGCCCCAAATTAACCAAGAAATTGTAAATGGCATTCAGAAAAGCATTATTCAAAACCCTCATATTTCGACACGAAAATTGCAAGCTGAAGCAGAAGTACTCAGAAGTACTTTCCGGAAGATTTTAAAATGCAGTTTAAAATTACATCCGTATAAAGTCTCTGTATATCATCAATTACATGTTCAGGTTTTTGCAGCACGTCTAAATTATCGTCAATGATTCCAGCAAACATTTAATAATCAATTACTGGATAGAATTTTTTCAACGACGAAGCCTGGTGTACCTTATCTGGCTATGTAAATTCCCAGAATTTTCGCTTTTGGAGTGTTGAGAACCCGCACCAGTATATGGAATCGCCACTTCATCCTGAAAAAATTGGTATTTGGCTAGCTGTATACAGAAGGCGACTGATTGGACCTATAATTTTTAATAACACAATCAATGGACTTGGAAGAAATTTTAACAAATTTTTTTGACGAACTTAAAGATGATGAAAACGAGTACGGCTATTTCCAACACGATGGTGCAGCAGCTCATATAATGCGAGAAAATTTGGATTTTATAAGGTAAACATTTGGCAATAGAATTATTAGTAGATTCACAGATCATCCTTTCCTAGCATGTTCGCCAGATCTTACAACTAGTGATTTTTCAACATTTGCGTATATGAAAGATAAGGTTTTTAGAAGGAAAATTAACAATCTATAGGAACTGAGGGACACCATCATTGAATGTTGCAATAGTATTCATCAACAAATGTTGCACAATATTTTTGAAAGTAAACAGAGACGAGTTCAGCTTTGCATTGCAGAAAATGGACAACATTTTCAACACTTATACAATACATAATGAAATAAAATCCAAAAAATAACCTTGCGTTTTCTTACATTACGTACCAATACTTATTATAATTGAAATATAATGCTAACCAACATTTATAAGTAGCTAATTTCTGAATCTCAGATATTTATGGCAGATTTTGTATTATTGAATTGCAGCACCCATCTTATAACTTCAGAATTTTGGCCGGCTAACTCAGGTATCATTTCTCTAGCTTTGCTTTCAGGTGATCTAACGCTTAGTCGAGTTCATCTTCAGGTCTTTCTCTCCTCGTCTCTTTTATTTTTCGCTGCTCCCTATATTTTGCTTTCCAACTTCTATATTTTTACGAGTGGATTTACAGTACTACCTGCCTATAATCTGTGGATGTTTTAAGAGACTTCACGTACTGCTCTGCTCGCCAGTTGGATTGCAGACTTAGCGCTAGAAAAAGTCGGAACAACTGCCAAAACGAGCTCGCTCTTGCAGGCTCTTTCGGATTTTCCATCACGTGTTGTAGTTGTTCAGCTGCAGTTTTTCATCTGTTCTAACGTTTCAATCACCTGGCATCGCATCTCATGCTGACTGTCATGAGTGAAATACATGGTCTAGTGAATCGCACCCACCATGGTGATTACTTATTAGAGACCTTAAATTCGTGTTTGAAATTTTTGTAAATCGTAAACAACCAATTACCCATTTACATGTGTCTAAACCAATGGACTCATACAGTGGAAAAGAACTGCCCAGTAGACGTAAACTTTCCCAAAGACTTCGGAAAGGTCCCAAAAGGGTCGACTTCTTGCAAAACTACAATAGTTGGTATCCGTAATTACATTCTACACTGGAACAAGGTTTCTCTTAGTTCACGTTCTTTTCAAGTTAAAGTTGGAGATTCCCTGTCGTCTCAGTTTGAAGTTACATCTCGACTACCCCCAAATATCGGTTCTTGGACCGTTTGTTCTTTAATTTATCTATCAGACTGCCTTACCTAATGAAGTCAAGTATGTTCACTGACGATACAAAAGCATTTGCCAATCCTCTTAACCAATATGATCAGGTACAGGAAGATTTACACCAACTAGAAGAATGGTGCAATATGGGGTGCACGCCTCTCAATCCTGGCAATTGCACTGTTATGCATATTGGCAATAATCCCACACTGTGGTATACCATCTCAAATACCATTGTACGATTTGTAACTAGCCGAGTTGATTTGGGCGTTACAATAGCTAATAATTTAACTTGGCCAAGTCAAACTGTTAATTTGGTTAGAAAAGCTAATTCAGCACTCCCTAACTATACCTTTTCAACTTCAAATTGGTACTAATCAATTTCAAAATGGGAATAAACAATTTCAAAATGAAA
Organism: Agriotes lineatus; assembly: GCA_940337035.1. Classification (NCBI taxonomy): domain Eukaryota; kingdom Metazoa; phylum Arthropoda; class Insecta; order Coleoptera; family Elateridae; genus Agriotes; species Agriotes lineatus. The sequence continues at coordinate 52,788,660 of OW679195.1, read as the reverse complement.
TAAACAATTTCAATTTGAGAATAAACAACTTCAAATTGGAACTAATCAACTTCAAATTGAGAAAAGCCTTTTGTTAACGGTAGTCTTTGCAAAATGACAATTACATGGTTGTGACAGGATGGAACACCAGCAACAACTAACAATAATTAGTTCCGTCCACTCACAACCATGTAATTGTAATTTTCCAAAGACTTCCGTTAACAAAAAGCTTTTCCCAATTTGAAGTTGATTAGTCCTAATTTGAAGTTGTTTATTCTCAAATTGAAATTGTTTATTTCATTTTGAAATTGTTTATTCCCATTTTGAAATTGATTAGTCCCAATTTGAAGTTGAAAAGGTATAGTACAGGCGCCAGGGAAATCGTTAATAGGGCTTTACGTGCAATTTTTGGTACCAGCATTTTGGGTTAATGGGTGGGTGGGGAGCTGTGCTCTGAGTCTAACTTTAAGTTTTCGGATCGATCGGAGAAATTGTTTTTCCGCAATATCAGAAGAAGTGTTGAAAACGGTTTTTTAGCAATTTCTCGTTTCCTGTTGCTCTGATGCTGAAATTGCATCAATACAAGTTTGTAGTTTATGAAATTCCTCACAACTTTTGGAAATACCTTTGTCTCGTGCACTCAACAATTCAAAAGTTGTTACCCCATAAAGCCAAGAAATTAAGGGTTGAAATGGGTTTTAGGTAAATATATCGCTTTCAGTTAATCCTACGATAAAAAATACTCTTATATTTTTTGTAGAACTAATTGCATAAAATTTGTGTATGAGTATTTTTCCATTTGGACAATTATTTACCGTTCTACAGCGCCGCAAATGTCGCAAGTCACGTAAACCGTACATTTAATGTGCACTTTCGAACGGCCCTGTTCCTTTGAGGTACAGTTTGTAGCTCGTCTTTTTATGTGGTTTCCCCGATATGCCTACTCCACGAAGTCTATTTCTAACAGTCTCACACTTCCCATGGTCTTTTTGATGGACCGGGTTCTGCATCGTTGATCCCACTCATTGCAAAATCGTTGATTTTATCGCCCTTGTCAAGTTGTGTTTCCTTTGAAAAAAACTCGGAAAGAGAAAATATGTCGTCGTCGTAATTTATGTAATATTCGTCAACATCTGTAGTAAGCATTCTGGAGAACTCCTGCACGTTCTCACAGGATTCTCCGTCGGGAAGCAAATGGCGGTGCACTTTAAACCCGCTTTGCAACAGCCATAGGCCTTTCCACATTTGGTCTTGCACACGCATGAAATTAATTTTATTATTGCAAGAGGCGCGGGAGGCTCAGTGCTAGACAACTGTGTAAACGTAAGGTCACTTTTCTTTCAGCCCCATCTTCCCGCGGGTAGAGTGTCACTAAACTTAAACAAAATAAAATTTATATTCAAAATGAACGATTCACGACTCACCATGTGAAGAACAATCAACTCGGTTATTCTGTTATTTGATTAATTTTTTGAATCTAGACTGTAATGTGTTTTTCTTTGCAAGCCCGGAAAACTGAATACGAAAAAACAGCATTACTCTACATCATGCGTGAAACACGGCGATGCTGTATCAAAGCATATCTTGTTCTTCCATGCATTTTCTGGTTGTGACACAACACCGGCTGCTTACGGTATGGGCAAAGTGAAATTTCTTAAAACCCTAGAAAAGACACCTACCCTAGAATCTGCAGTGAATTAATTTGTACAGAAAGATGTAGATGCGGATATCATCGCATTAGCGGGAGAGCAATTTTTTATTGCGTTGTACGGTGGAGACATCCATAAAGACAAGTCAATCTACTTGCTGCGATACAAACACTTCGCGAAATCCCTTGCGAAGTCAACGTTTAATCTGGCATCACTGCCACCTACAAAAGACACGGCCAGGATGCACGCATTCCGGACATACCATCAAGTTCAATCTTGGATTGGAAATGACAATCTACCCGCGGAAAGATGGGGCTGGAAGAAACGTGGCCGTACGTTTACACCGGTGCCTAGCACTGAGCCTCCCGCGCCTACTGCAATAATTAAATTAATTTCATGCGGGTGTAAGACCAAATGTGGAAAGGCTTGTGGCTGCCGCAAAGCGGGTTTAAAGTGCACCGCCATTTGCTCCATATGCGCCGGGGAATCCTGTGAGAACGTGCAAGAAATCTCCAGAATGCTTGCTACAGATGAAGACGAATACCACACCAGCTATGACGATGACATATTTTCTCTTCCCGAGTTTGTTTCAAGGGAAACACAAATTAACAAGGGCGACAAAATCGACGATTCTGCAATGATTGGAATTGACGATACAGAACCCGGCCCATCAAAAAGACCAAGGGAAGTGTAGAAATACACTTCGTGGATTAGGCCTATAGAAGAGACCACGTAAAAAAAAACGCGCCACAAGCTGTACCTCAAAGGTCTTCTCTTCTTCTTCTTCGACTTCTTAATTAGGTCCTGGACCTGTTCCTTTGGTATCATTGACGTCTGTTTTCGTGAGATATCGACTGCCAGCTGTCCCGCCAGCGTTTCGGAGGTCTGCCGGGTGGTCTTCTTGTGTTTGGCTTTCCATTCCTTACTATTTTTGCCAATCTGTTATCCGCCATGCGATTAATGTGCTCGTTCCACATCCTTCGTCTTTTCCTTGTCCATTTTACTATGTCTTCAACATGGCATGTTGTTCTTATTTCATCATTTCTTACGTGGTCTAGCAGGGTTTTCCCACATATGGATCGCAGTATCTTCATTTCGCATGTTCTTAAAGCCCTTTTTGTTATTGAGGTGTCAGCCCTAGTTTCGGCGGCGTACGTAAGGATGGGTCTGATACATGTTTTGTAAATCCTAGATTTACTCTCAGTCGACATGTCTTTATTCTTCCATACTATATCTCGCATGCATCCGGAAATGGATGTTGCTTTATTTACTTGATTGCGTATTTCTTCTTTAAGGTCCCCGTATGCTGTAATTGTTGTTCCCAAATAGGGGAATGACATGACTTGTTCTATTGGCTGATTGTCGATTGTAAGCTTGCATCGGGTTGGTTCTCGGGCAATTGTCAAGCACTTCGTTTTGGTGATGGATATCTGCATATTATATTTCTCTGCGGCTTCTTTAAATTGCTTTAATTGTCTTTGTAGATTGTCCTCTGATTCCGCTATTATTGCAGCATCATCTGCGTAACATACGATGCTGGGCCGATGGTTTCCCATCCGGTAGCCTAGATCCATATCTTTGATCGTTTCTATGATTTTATCCATTACCATGCAAAATAAAGTTGGGCTCAGGCTATCTCCTTGTCTTATTCCACATTGAACTTTAACTTCTTCTGTAATTGTGTTATTGACCTTTATTCTTGTTGTGTTGTTTGTATTTAATTTCTGTATGATGCTTATTATTGTCTGGGGGATTCCTTTTTCACGCAATACTTCGACTACATCATGTAATCGTATTGTGTCGAATGCTTTCGTGATATCAATAAAGCATATATAGGCCACTTTGTTATATTCTATTGCCTTTTCCACGATTTGCTTTATGATGAAGATTGCATCGGTCGTAGATCTATTTCCCCTAAAGCCCTGTTGTTCCTCACATAAAGGTGTTGTGGTGTTAATTCGTTCTGTTAAAATTCTCGTGAATAATTTCATTGTAGTGTTCAACAGCGTTATCCCACGATAATTGGCGGGGTCAATTTTTTGGCCTTTCTTGAATATTGGTACTGTTATTGATTTATGCCAGGCAGTTGGTATTTCAATTGTGTCCATTATCTTCTGAAACAGTTTATGAATTTCGCTTATTAATGGCTGGCCTCCGTATTTTAGCAATTCGTTGCGAATTTCATCTTCTCCCGGTGCCTTTCTGTTTTTTAACTTGGCAATACCGTTTGCAACCTCACTTTCAGTTATAGTTACTTGCTGGTCATGTTCGTCGTGGTGTATTATTCCTGTCGGTTGGATGTCTTCCTCGTCATTATCCTTATATAGTTCCTTGAAATATTTCACCCATTTATCTTCTGTTATACGATTTGTTTGTACATATTCATTTATGGGTTTCTTCCTTCCTCTCAGCATTTTCCATACCTTTTTCTGGGCACCGTACAGATCGTGCTCCATGTCACTCGTGAACTGTCTCCAGTATTCCTTCTTTATTTCCTTTATTTTGTTCTGCACGTTGTTTCGTTGGGCTTTATATTCGTTGTATTTTTCCACTGTTTTAGTATTTAAGTAGTTCAAATAGGCTTCACGTTTTTCTCGGCATAGGGATTTTACTTCCTGTGTAAACCATGGTTTGTATGAAGTTTTAGATGCATTTATGTTAACCTTACGGGTTCCTAGAGCTTCGTTGGCTGCGGATTGTATGTTTGCTGACATTTTTGCCAACTGTCCTCTATGTTATCTTCTTGTTTGATTAAATTGCTATTTATTGTTTGTGCTAGCCTGTTTTGGTATAACGTGCGCGTGCTTATGTCCATTACTGACTCTATGTTAATTTTTTTGATGTAGTGAGGAGGTTTTCTTTTACTAATTTTAATGTTAATACGCAGCTTCCCTAGCACCAGGTTATGGTCGGATCCTATGTTGGCCGACGTCACACATCGAATATCTAGTACTTGTGTAGGATGTACTGATCTGTTAGTGATAATGTAGTCGATTACTGATTGTCTTCCTCTCGAGTCTTGCCATGTGTACTTGTGTTGTTGCTTGTGTCTGTAGAAGGTGTTGTTTATTCGTAGTTCGTTCATTGTACAGAATTCTATAAGCATTTGGCCGCGATCATTTAAAGTCTCTTCGTTAAATCTTTGTTTAACACCATTGATAGCATGATTACCAACGCGACCATTGAAGTCTCCAATTAGAATTAGTTTTTCAGTTTGTGGGATATCGTCAATCTGGTTTTGTAATAGTTCATAGAAGTCTTCTGCTTCGTTATCGGGCCGATTAGTGTCGGGTGCGTATATGGATATTATATGCAGGATATGTTGTTGGAACTCCATTGTCAATTTAATTATCCTATCGTTAATGTAATCGACCGCTTTAATATGATTTTCAAATTTATTATGTAATAATATTCCTACTACCTCAAAGGTGGTGTAGAAAACAGTTGGTGCGACACACTCGAAGGAACAGGGCCGTTCGAAAGTGCACACTAAATGTACGGTTTACGTGACTTGCGACATTTGCGGCGCTGTAGAACGGTAAATAATTGTTCAAATGGAAAAATACTCATACACAAATTTTATGCAAATTAGTTGTTCTACAAAAAATATTAGAGTATTTTTTATCGTAGGATTAACTGAAAGCGATATATTTACGTAAAACCCATTTCAACCCTTAATTTCTTGGCTTTATGGGGTAACAACTTTTAAATTGTTGAGCGCACGAGAAAAAGGCATTTCCAAAAGTTGTCAGGAATTTCATAAACAACAAACTTGTACTGATGCAATTCTGGTGCCAGAGCAACATCAAACGAGAAATTGCTGAAAAACCGTTTTCAACACTTCTTCCGATATTGCGGAAAAACAATTTCTCCGATCGATCCGAAAACTTAAAATTAGACTCAGAGCACAGCCCCCCATCCACCCATTAACACAAAATGCTGGTACCAAGAATTGCATGTAAAAATTCCCTGGCGCCTGTACTAAACCTATACAAGTACCTACTTACTTGATCTACAACATTATAAGAGTTACATAAAACCTATAATCGAGTGTGCGAACTCGGTACGGTCCCCGAATTACATTAAAGATCAGAACAACTAAAAGAAGATCAATGAAGAGCTACAAGGATGATATTTTTGTATAGATCGTTTGACTGCTATACTAGAATGAGAAAATTGCGCTTAACCACATTAAATGAAAGACGATTACAAGTAGATTTAATATTGACTTATTGTATTCTTCACCAAGATTTCTCTTGCAATTTATCTCATCTGTACAAACGTAACCGTGATGAACACTTAAGGGGACACTGGTTCAAGCATTCGATGCAGAAATTCCGAAAATCAGCTCGTCAACATTTTCTGTTATACAGAGCTCTTGGAACTTCGAACAGATTGCCAGACGAGATACTTAATGCATTATACCCTTCAACGCCGATTGCAGCATCTAGTATACGTCCAATTTCTGAAATATGTGAACCAAATTCTGTTGTGAGGAGTAATTATTGTCTGTTTCTGTGCGATTGCTTATTATCTATATTGAGATAAATTTGGAGGCTTTCACAGCCATTGTCATTAAGTAACAAACGATACAGGATTGGACCGTGTCATTATTGAGGTCGAAGAACTTAAAGTTTTGCCCAGTTTCGTTAGGGGCTTCGTCAGGAGGAAAAGCAAAAGATCACGGTAACTCAACGTGTAAACTACGTCAGAGGCGAAACTCTTCTAGGTGTCGCCTCTGGTGTGGTTTACATGTTGAGTTACCGTGCTCTCCTATCCCTTCCCTTACAAAAGGGTTTTGCCTCTGGCGCGGTTTACTCGTTGAGTTACCATGCTCTTTTGCTTTCGCTTACGAAAGTGGGCGAAACGTTGAGTTATTTGAACTCAAAAATTACACGGTCCAATTCCGTAAGTCGTTTGTCACTTATCATTATTTTTATTTCCAGAATTTAGTAGGTATATAAGAAAACTATCTTTGTGTTTTAACTCAATCAATTAACTATCTAGGTAAGAAAAAACTATTTTTGTTTAAGTTTTAATTGAGCAAATTAAGGAAAGTTATATTGTTTCTAGAAAAAGTATTTTTGTTTCTGTGTTAATAATAGTTTCCTCAGATTCATTAGCTTAGTTTCTTGAATGTTCTAAAGTTTATCTACGACAGTGTGTAAAATTGCCTTTTAGTTGGCAGTTTTATAGTAATTAACGTATTAAGAAGGGTAGCCCAGTCTTAAAATTCGAGCATATTTTTACCGCTTGAACGAGCGCAGTGAAGCGAGACTGGTAATTTATGTGGGCAATGTTAAAACGGTTTCCCCTCAAAATGCGTTCATTAGTTTATTGTTCATTGAGACAATAATTTTGAATCAATAATAATTACTAAAAGCTGCTAAATCGAAATCGGACTACCATGAATATGTGTGATGTTGCTATAGTGAATGCATGTTAAATGAGTGGATGCATGTTAAATGTATCGTGAGTGGATGTATGTTAAATGAGTGGATGCATGTTAAATGTATCTTAACATTCGAGGAAGCGAGTGGATGCATGTTAAATGAGTGGATGCATGTTAAATGTATCTTAACATTCCAGGACGCGATCAGGTTAAACACTGTTTAACATTTCAATGAACAATAAAGTTTGTAGAACGACTGTTTAATAAAATGTTTTCATTAGTTTACGTCGTCGGTAGTAACGTGTTTAAAAGATTTCGTTAGGCACGTTGTCAGTAGCAACGTGTTTTAACATTTTTAAAACACGCAAAATTACGACCGGTGGCTGGTAATCCTAATTTACATTTATTTTTTTTATATTTACCGTATTTTCTAGATTCTATCGTAGATAAAATATTGTACGATACACATGCGTAAAGCATCTTTAGTCACTCGCGGGGTTTAAAACGCTCGGTCACTCGCGTTTTAACTCTACCCCACTCATGCCTAAAGAGTAGCTTTACGCACTTGTATCGTAAATTACTATTTGCACTGTACCCAAAAATTATATGCATGTAGCACTGTGAGCAATATAGGCTTAAGCCTCTATTCTTTACATTATTTTCAATAAATAAATAAATGGGTAAACCATTAGTTGTTGGGTACTTTAATTCAGTCGCAACTTTATGGCTGGTGAACAATCATTTGTTGTATCCCAAATGTCAGTTGACTTGTGTTTTTTTCTGAATTTTTTGATATATTTTATTTTCCAAGAATGGTAAACGTTCAAGTTTGCTGGTATACGTGCGCCATTCAGCGATCATGTAAGAACATGTTCTTTTTTTCTTAATTCGATATTTGGTACTATATCTATATATTTTATGCGTTAGTTCGCGGAGGTCTAGCAGTGCGGTGCGGTGCGTGCATTAAGATATTAAATAGATTTTTTTGGAGTGCATCGTGGATATCATTGCAATCAGGGTTCCTCATCCTTCGTTAAATAGATTTCGTGTTCTCACTTATAATACCACGAGTAGTCAAAGATATGTCGACCATTTTTGCGGTATTATCACGAATGCCTATTGCGCTTCGGGGGTGCAGTTTTTGCCGGAGACATTTTCGTACAGTGTAAGTTAAAACCTATCCAAACGGAAACCTGCAGTTCTCAACAAATTAATAACTAAAACTTAACTGAAGGCTACTGAGATTTGTACAAATACGCAGTCAACTAGAATTAACGTTGAAGTGAATGCAATGTTGTTTAGTCGGACGCTACCTTAATTAACATTGCTGTTAACTGTTTTCTGTAAGCGGCCCTATACGTTCTAACTATTTAAACGAAGCCGGACAACTCGGCGCCGCCATCTCGGCGCCGCCACTTCGGCGCCGCCATCTCGGTGCGGGGCCAGCTCGGCGCCGGGACAACTCGGCGCGGAGCCATCTCGGCGCCAGCCAACTCGGCGCGAGGCCATCTCGGCGCCGAATTCAAATTTGCAAACTACATTGTGCACTACGTAAGAAAATTATTATCAAAAAATAATAAATAAAGTGATCGCCAAAAAGCTGTCATCAAATGAAAAAAAAATTATTGAGAATTTCTTGGAATATCAAACACTGACGACCAGAGGTGGTTGCAAAGTGATTACAAATAAGCCAAACAAAAGTTGTCACATGACTTCCGTTATCAGGAAAATTTTACGTTTTTTTTTAAATAATTACGAAACATGCATTTACTAGTCAAGATAGAGACACATTTTACGAAAAAAAGTTTTCTGGCCTTGAGATTGTTCAGTCAGCTAAAACTACCACACAATAAAAAATCTCATTGAAATCTTGATTAAATTCCGAAAAATAGCACTTTTTGGATTTACACAATTTTGAAAAAAGCCATTTTCTAAGTAAAGTGCTTTTTATATGACAAATATTTCTTTAATGTTTATTTTCCAAATCAAAGAATTTTATTTATAACAATTTTTTTATTAAGAAATAAAAAACTTTTTCAAAAATGTTTGTTTTTCCATAGCCGTCTTTGTTAAAAGTAAAATTCTTTGATATGGGACCTAAACATAAAAGATAATGTGAGAGATCAAAGTTGGCAGAGGATTTTGAAATTTGGTATAGGAACCTAGATGTTGATTCTAAACAACTTCTCTTATTAACTTTTTGTCGTATTTGCTACATAAAAGACGCGTTACTCTACAGTAATAGTTATTTGCCTAACAAGTTCGTAATTTTCCTGAATGAACACTTTGTTTGCAGCACGACCGAAGGGAGTGCTTCATGTAGTGCGAATTCGGGAAAATTTTTCCCGAAGAAGTTAGGTACAATGTTTTTTGTAACGAATAACTGAAAACATTTTAAAAAATTAAAAAATTATTATATAGCGTTTTACTAATTTACTGAGTTGACAGCACAAATCACTAAACTTTTATACCTATCCTACGCACCTGTTAGTTTTTGTTGACGTTTACAGCGCCTCTGGTGTTTGCAGGCGCAATTAAAGCAATGAGGGACAATCCTCTATATAATAAAGGAGAACGATCCAGACGTGTGTGTCCCGAGGGCCCCCTTGGAGAAGGGCATAACCCCGAGGGCCCCCTTAGAGATGGGCGGAGCCCCGAGGCCCCCCTTGGAGAGGAGCGGGGCCCTGAAGAACCCCTTGGAGATGGGCGGAGCCCCAACGGCCCGCTTGAAAATGGGCGGAGCCCCGAGGGCCCCCTTGGAGAGGGGCGGATCCCCGAGGGCCGCTTTGGAGAGGGGCGAAGCCCCTAGGGCCCCCTTGAAGAGGGGCGGATCCCCGAGGGCTCCCTTGGAGAAGAGCGGAGCCCTGAAAAACCCCTTGGAGAGGGGCGGAGCCCCGAGGGCCCGCTTGAAAATGAGCGGAGCCCCGAGGGCCCCCTTGGAAAGGGGCGGAGCCCCGAGGGCCGCTTGGAGAATCGCGGAGCCCCGAGGGCCGCTTGGAGAGGGACGGAGCCCCGAGGGCCGCTTGGAGAGGGGCGAAGCCCCAAGAGCCCCTTTGGAGATGGGCGGAGCCCCGAGGTCCCCCTTGGACAGGGGTGGAGCCCCAGAGGCCCCTTTAAAGATGGACGGAACCCCAAGAGCCCCCTTGGAGATGAGCCAACGTAATAGGCCTAAAAATGGTGGTAAATTGAATAGAATAGACCGCGCAATAGCGCGCGCAGCCCCGTTTATTATAAAAATTTACAAAAAACACAATTCCCCTGGTTTTTGTTGAAAAGTAAAAAACACCGCAGTGCGGGAAAAGTAACTTTCGGCGTGTCGGGAATGACCGGGAAATATGAATTTTGAAGTCATGAGTACAAAATAGTATATTGTATGTTAAGAGCTGAAAGTGCATTCTTGCCGCTTGTGCATGAATATTGCTGGTTGAGGCGAAGCCGAAACCACCAATCATGCAAAAGCGGCAACCGCACTTTAACTTCGAAACATACATACTATTTTTTCGACGACTGAGCATATTATTAAAGAAAAATATCATATTTCATTTTATTGCCAAAATTAATAGACAATCAAGTTAACGTTACTCGCGCAGTCTATGACGTGTGACGCGATTATTTCCTCAAATGACGGGTGTTGTCAAGGTAACATTCGGGCGTGGCTATCTATTTTGTTCACGCGGAAAACCAAAACGCTCGGCGAGAGACAAAGTGATGAAAACGCATGCTCAGCGGCAAATGTCAACTTTCTGTTGTCAAATGACAGTGAGAAAAATCAACTTTCGATGTCAGTCGTCGAAAAAATAGTTTTTTTTTTAACTTTCAAGGCATATTTGATTTTTCAAAACTGAAATGCTGTTAGAAATTCGCCTTTAACCAAGCAGGGCTGAACCCCAAAAAATTCAAATTTAAATCGAGAATTTTTTACCTTTTACAAGAGTCGTTTCACCTATCCGGGGACACACTGTATGTGTATATACAGGGTGATTTGTAAGTTGATTCTTACCTTTTGCCAGGATATAAAGCTAAAAAAAGTAAGCCATTTACCACTTTTGCGAAATATCAAAACTAACGGAGTTACAAGGTGTTAAAGTTTCAAAGTATGAACTAGAATTACTTAACGAAAATTAAACTAAACTTAATCTAACTTAAATGATCAAAATTATCAGCATTCGCTTCTATACACACATTCCGCGTATAAGAGCGATGCGGCAGCGGCATTTTGACTCATTCATTATTTTCATAAACATGAGTCATTATTGCAGCAATAACATTAAGAAAATTAGAATGGAAAACTAGTTGACAGATCATTGCTTGACAACAGAGATAAACAAAAATAAAATTGTCCAGCAGCCTTTGCGCCAAAGTTTAGTTTTTAATTTGAAACTTTAACACCCTGTACCTCTGTTAGTTTTGATATTTCGGAAAAGTGGTAAATAAAAAAAATAATTATTTTTTTAGTTTTATTTCCTGGTAAACGGAAAGAATCAACTTAAAAATCACCCTGTATATAAATATATATATATATATATAAAAATATTGGTAATGTTTACATTTCACTTTATACAAGATGGGAGCTTGTCCGAAAACCTATTTAGCCCGTATTAGATATATTGAGTGATTTTTACTTAGTTAAAAGTGACGTTTTTCAAAGTTGTGTAAATCCAAAAAGTACAATTTTTCGGAAATTAAGCAAGATTTCCATACGATTTTTATTATGTGTTAATTTTAGCTAACTCAACAATGTCAAGGCCAGAAAACAACTTTGTTTCGTAAATGTTGTCCGTATCTTGGGTAGTAAATTCATGTTTCGTAATTATTTTTAAAAAATGTTGAATTTTACTGATAACGGAAGTCACGTGACAACTTTTGTTTGGCCCATTTGTAATCACTTTGCAATTACCTCTGGTCGTTAGTGTTTGATTTTCCAAGAAATTCTAAATATTTTTTTTCATTTGATGCCAGCTTTTTGGCGATCACTTTATTTATTATTTGTTTATAATAATTTTCTTACGTAGTGCACACTGTAGTTTGCGAATTTAAATTCGGCGCCGAGATGGCCTCGCGCCGAGTTGGCTGGCGCCGAGATGGCTCCGCGCTGAGTTGTCCCGGCGCCGAGCTGGCTCCGCGCCGAGATGGCGGCGCCGAAGTGGCGGCGCCGAGATGGCGGCGCCGAGTTGTCCTAGACCCCTATTTAAAGTATACAGTTACCTTGAAATTGCTTATGAAAGGCATTTCTAGCTAAATTAGCAAATAAATACGAAGAAATCTGAAGTACACTTTCATTTCCACTAGAAATTTAATATTTTAAACGATGTTATTGAGTATTAGTTATTAATCAAATACTTTCTAAGTCATTTAACATCTAAAGTCGTTAATATAGGTAGGTAATTACTATTGTAATTATGGTAATTCTATAATTACCCGAATGTGAAGCATTAACGTTGAATAGTTTTAAACGTGTTCAAATATATAAGGAAGTCAATTTTAAACTCCATTATCAGTTCATTTGTAAAGCGTCATCAAAGAGGCCGAATTTTGGAATTTACCGCAAGCGAGCTCTACTGCTATGGCATGTGTTGATAAAAATGTTTTGTTTTGAATTCTCAATAGCAGAACTTAGTGTTAAAACTGTTAAGTTACGTTGAAGCAGAAAAGCAAAAAAGGGAAACTTTGCTGGCGCTAAGTGCCGTGAGAGAAAGAGTTGCCGAAGCGCTAGATACGGGGCTAACTACAGTTGATCGAATTGCCAAAAAAGAAAATCTTCCAATCGTTGGTAATGTATTAAATGTTAAAAACCAAAAACGGAAGATTTGCCAGAAGGACAGAAGATGGAAGTCCGGGATGCTATATACTATATATCGCCAGAAAAAAAAAACAGTGACATTGTACCGGGTGGCCATAAACATCTGAGATCCCGGTAGCCATGGAATTAGCTACTCATAAATGTTGGTTAGCATTATACATATTTCAATTATAATAAGTATTGGTATGACATGTAATACAATGCAAATAAGAGGAGGGGAATGTGCCCCAGATTCTGCAGTTTAGCCTACGACTCGATTATAAAAATCTTCTGTTCTAACTTCAATACTTATTGCAATCTGTAATAATTTTTGACAGATAGGAATTTTAGCTGTGATGACATTAATGACATTTAGTTTAGTTGGATTCATCACTTTAATAAAGCGGTGTTGATTCCAAAGGTAATGTGATATCAGATATTTATGGCCACCCGGTACAACCTCATGGATGAATTAGAACAAAAAGAAATTGTGTGTATCGCAAATAGAGCGTCCTTGTCCAAACTTTTAAAAACTATCGGTATTAAGTACAAGAAAGATTGTAATCGTAGATATTTATGTGAGCAAACTAGAATTGTGCAACAGCTAGTGGAGTTTTTAAAAAATATAAATAAAATGCTGTTGGTTTAAAAAGACAATTAGTGTACTTGGTTGAAACGTGGATTTATTCAAAAGGGGAATATCATGGAAGCTGGCGGGATGAAAATGTTAAAAGTATACGAAAACCTAGTGGATCAGGTGGAAAAGATTCATTGTTTTACATGCAGGGTCAAATAATGGCTTTATACAGGAAGTCAGCTTGGTTTTTGCCATTAAAAAACTTACCATGATAACATAAATAGCGAACTTTTCGAAAAATAAATATCAGAGAAACATATCCCAAATTTAGCTGAACCTTCTTTGATAATAATGAACAACGCATCATATCACAGTCGAGTTATCCAACGTCGAACTGGAAAAAATGTGAAATTCAAAAGTGGCATGATGAACACCAAATAGAGTACTCCCCAACCCAACTAAAAATTGAAGTATTATGTCTATCAAAAACAGCTAAAATTAATAAAAAAATACGTGGTCGATGAGATGTTGCGCGAACACGGACACGAAGTTCTACGTTTGCCGTCCTATCATTGTCATTTCAATGCAACTGAGTTAATTTCGGTTAATTGCAAACGATTTTACGACAAATATATTGGACAAGATGGACACAGAGATGAACAGCTGTTGTATAATTATGTGCAATCAAGCTTTAAATCAATGTCTACCACAAAATTGGTGAAAATGTACCGACAATACCACTAAACTAATTGAATCTTATTTGGAACGGGAAATTGTAATCTATAGAATTCCTCCAATGGCGATAAACAAGACGATTCAAGTGACGATTATTATTTTGAAAGTGATAGTAACAAAGAATAAACCGACGGAAAATTGTGAATTTGTGCAGTGTTATATATTTAATTGGATTTATAACTTGTTTATACTTTTACAATACATGTGTATTAATTTTAGTACTACAACGTATGCAACTAAATTAATTAAACAAATAATAAAATACTTATGAGGTAGGTATGAATTACTAGAGTGTGAGGAATTCTAATTTATTTCTATCCAATCTTAAATCAATTCTACGTAACAAAAGATAATCCGCTTTTTGTTGTGTATCTAACCTGCTTAGACATTTTTTCCTAAGACCGATTGCCTTCTTTTAACGCATGAGAACTTTTGTTAAGGCAAGTGTAGTTTTAAATATCGAGCACCTTGCAAAACTGCCTTTCCAGAGCGGTCCCGACTACCATTGAAAAAATAATCAACGGTAATTACATAGGTGGTGGACAAAGTCCACGAGTGGTATTTCTTAATAACAACAAAGATTCGTGAATCTAGTTAAAGTTATTTTAAAAAAAGTATTACCACGAATGTAATTCGGCGTGATTTTTCAAACAGTCCAAGTTGTAGATATGGTTTGATGGAGCTTCCAGATGAATGCTTTGTTATTTTTAACAACTGTGTTCACCTACTCCACTTTTAGCTAGTTGTGTTACAGCAGAAGGACGATTTGAATGGTTTGTGAGAAACTATTGGCTGATAGGCCTGTTTAAAAAATAATCTACTTAACTTTGACTAAAAATGGTATTCGACGAACTATTCAATGAACCAAACTATTTTTTAAAATTATTTTTCAGTAAATTTAACAACAAACTTCGCAATTTCTATAGTAATATAGAACTACAGGGCTTTCGGATTGCTTTTCATCAAGTATCAATTGTGTTTCACTGTTTGTCAGATGTAATTCCCATTTGTCAATATTGACAAGTGTTGACAATAGGGAAAAGCATTTGAGTTAAAGTGAAACACAACTAATACATGGTGAAGAGCAATCGGAAAACCCTGTAAATTGATTTTTCCTAATAAAAACTACATTTACTTAAAATACCTTCTAGGACGATATATCCGTTGATGTTATTGTGATTGGTCAAGAAACGTCAAATTCTGGATTTTCATTGGTCACTTTTTGACAGATGACAGGTAAATTGAATATAAAACGTATTAAACTATTTGCCAGGACATTTATAACTTCTACAAATGTGCGACTTTTTGGAGTATTTTCGGTTCAAAGATTCTGACCCTGCTTGTATATAGGTTTTTCGGTTATATTTATACGTGGATTAGTTCATAAAATTGTGTGCAGGCAGCTGGCGGTTCACAATTTTAAGCAGCTGTAGCGACCACTTTAATTTTCTGTTAGGCACCCGTTTTGGTAGCCTCGTGCATAATTACTTTGTTTTGGCTTATTTGGAGTTTTAAGATTTGGCACGCAGCCCTTTTCTAGAAAGTTTGTCGAGTCGAGCTATCGGCGGGCTTTTCTCGCTTCGTGATTGGTTACCGGTGCTCAGGCGATTCGGCTAACAGGTTTCCCCTGCACGCCGCTTCCAGCGCGTCTGGCGTGAGCAGCGTTGGCTTGTTTTTCGGGGAGTTCTTTACTGGCCGTGATAGAGTGAAGTGGTGCTTCTTGAGGGTGTGTTGTGCGTGTTCTTTTGTTGATTTTGATGACCGCCGTTCTGCAAATTTCCGAAGGCCTGAAGGCCCATTGCTCCGCCACATTGATATCCAGCTTTCAAAACGGGCATATCTGCAGGTCTCGACAGTTTTAGTTTGTTACCTACAGGGGTGCCGCACTAGCCCCTGCAAATTATGAGGATCAGTGGATATCGCACAACAACAACGCATCACTCCGCGGAACTACTGCTTGTGCAGTGGGTGCCCGCCATTAATCGACGCAGCCAGGCGAAACTGACCAATGAAGGTAGTGTGCGTGGTTTATAATTAATAACTAATGTAAATACCAGCTGCCAGCGTGGGCTGTTTCTAATTAATAACTCATGTGAATAACAGCTGCCAGCGTGGGCTGTTTATAATTAATAACTCATGTAAATACCAGCCCCCAGCGTGGGCTGTTTATAATTAATAATTCATGTAAATACCAGCTGTCAGCGTGGGTTGTTTATAATTAATAATTCATGTATCTGTGGGCTGCTTGCAACTGATAATTCATGCGCCTAAAAACCAGCCGCCCGCTTGGGCTGTGCGCAAATAATAATAAAGGCTCTTTTAGTTAAATGTCAGCCACCGGCGTTGGGGCTGTGTACAAATTGTTTTTTGTGCAAGCTGACGACGACGGGCTTTTGTCCCAAGTTGTTACTCTGTTAGACCAGTAGATCTGTTTACTGTACGTACTGCCTTATGATTTTCCCACGAGCCTGTGCATGCTTATTTGTAGGTTGAATTATACACTGTGTCAGATTTATGTAAGATGGAGCCTGAGATGAGTTCTTAAGCGTCGCAGGTAAGTCAGGGCGCTCGCCGCCGCAGTGTTTTGAGTCTTGAGGCTGTGCACAATTATTCTACAGCCGTTTGGCCTTCGGGTTTCTGCCAATCGTGAGATTCATGTCCGAATCCCGTGGTGCCATTTATTTTGGAACACTATACATATCGTCATCCTTGCTCTATGGTGTACCGTTTCTAGAACCATTCCAATCTCTCTGAGCGTATCAAGCCGTCGCGTCGCCATTGGCCTGTTTTGAGATTTCCAGGGCAAGTGTTGGCATCTCCCGGACATGATAAAGCAAGTGGCACTTCCGCATCCTTGAGTCTCTTTAAAACCGTTTGATACCGTAACATATTTATCAGTTTCATGATATTAAGTCTTTGTTTGTATATACAAATGTAGGCTGGTAACTAAGTCATGACTGTATCTGTGGGGTAATGTTCCTTTATCGTACATAGCAACCATTACCATACTGAAACAACGGTTCTGTACAGTAATATTCAGTTACCGTACTTTGTAACCATGAAACTATTGAACAAACCACGAATGTTATGAATCATAACACCCTTAGATGTCTTATATGTTTTAATTCCAAGACATTGAATGATCGTATGTAGTAGGTATGATATCAACTTATCACCATATGTTTCTTACAGTACCGTTATAAGCAATAACCTCAAAATCGCTAGAATTTTACTTTAATCTGCCAGACAGCTTAAGAAATTAAGAAATAATATTTAAATATTCAAAAAAGTCCTATTCGCAAAAATCAAGTGACTGCAGTATATGTATGTATGTGTGTAGTTATTAGAAAACCCAATAGTTCCGCTCCTGTTAAAAGGAATTATATACTTGAAAATTTCAATATAAAACGACCTACAGGATTCGACGATATAACTGCTCTTTAAACTTTTCCTTCGTCCACTAATCAACTTCCAACTTTACGCCTCCTTTGTATGTTATTGAGAACTCAGTGGCTTAGGCAAATATGCTGAATTCTGATTCCCTATAGATTTGCGTTAAGTTATTGCAGCCAATGTGGACCAATAGAAAAATACACACATTGAAAAATCGCACTCCCCAGGCGCTTACAATCTGTATTCAACAAGGACTATGCATGTGCAGAGGCATCCCTAACCTATCGCAAGCCTCTCAGACACTTCCGGGCTCCGGGATGTAAAACATTTCTCCGGAACGTGCGGCCCCGTTCTCTTGTGGCAACGTCTCGGCCCTGGGGCCCTTGGAAGGGAGCTGATAAAGAAGGTTGCGTGCTGATATGTTTGATCGCTTTATCAGGATATTAACACTAAAGTTTTACTTAAGGAGCTTGGGGTGATGAAATGGATTTATCGAACTGGCAGATCTCGTGGTATTTTGTTAAGTGCTAGATTAAGTTATTATAAGCGCGCTTCCTCCTCCCCGTCTTCTTCAAAAATTTATTGTGCGTCTTTATGTCTAGTAGAAGGTTGAGATAACGTTTTATCTGGCTGATGGATTACACTCGCACTCGACGATCCTAAATTTAAGGACTGTGGGCTACCGCAAGAGTAGTTCTGTACTGCAGTAACTCTGCTAAAACTATTAGGCGCTCTTACAGCGTTAGCATGAACAAATAGTCTGAGAAAATATGTTTGTTAAAGATCCTCAAGGAAAATTGCAAACATTACTGAGACAAAAATATACTGCCTTAATTTTCGTGTTTATAATAGGTAGCTGCACACGGTGATTAATTTTGAAAAATCGTTTAAACGGGACATATCCAGTAGGCCTGAGGCTATACCATTTCGGTAGCATATATAGAATGTCGAAAGAAGTGTTAAATATCTACAAATTAAGTACATAGCACGAAATCTTGAAGTACGGAGTGGATTACGACAAGGTGACGCAATTTCCTTGATATTTAACCCAGTATTACAAGATTGTATTATAATAAATGATGAGAAACGTAGATTAAGAGACTAGGCAAGCTATACTACAATCGCAGTCAGTATTTCTCCTTTGCGGATGATGTCTCCCGTACAGCAGTACGGGATACTAGACAACGACAGCATAAAAATTAATGCAGATCAAAATGAAAAATATCATTTCGAGTAGTTACAAACATTCCCTTATATAAGAACTATAATGAGTACACATTCAGAAAGTAAGTAAATATCAAGTTCTACAAACATAAGCTAAGGACTGCATAGTACCAGATGTCTGGAAATAAAATGCTAGTAACTTCGCAGACGCTTTTTGCAATCGAATAATTTATAAACCATCGGATTTAGATCAAGACTAAATGAGATTGAAACTTTTTTCAACTTTCAACTTTGAACTTTGCTGGACGATGTCCAAGACGTGACACGTTCAGATTGAGTCTGGATGTCCAGCATCTAGTCTGCCTAGGTGCAATATCGTTAAGTGCCGGAATATTTCGAAACACTTTACGCTTGCACTAGTATGTACGATACAATAAACAAGACTCTAAATTTTAATTTGAGTCTCAATTGCATATTCTCGTCTATCAGTCACTTATATCGCACTATAAGTGTTAGCAAACGCTTTTGAAAACGAATACAGCTTGATTATCTACCATATTTTTCCTATATTTAGATGATGTAAATTCAGAATTTTTAAAACATTGTTCTGAATTTGAAAAAGAATAAAATGATTTAAACTTTTATTGTTTCATGGCAGCTCGGTATTAGTCACCTACAGTTGCCACAAAGATAGTAGATACTGCTTATTTTAACTTGCAGAAATTTAGACTGGGAAGATTTTAACATATATTTTATTTACACTTAGGTGGTTATAATAGTAATTGACGATACAAGTGGATAAAGTTAGTCTTTGGTCACGAGTGGGGCAGAGTTAATACGCGAGTGAGAGAGCGTTTTAAGCTCTGCGAGTGACTAAAGATGCTTTACGCATGTGTATTGTGTATCGTACAATATTTTATCTACGATAGAATCTAGAAAACACGGTAAATATAAAAACAAGATATTAAATGCAAATTAGGATTACTAGCAACCGGTCGTAATTTTGCGTGGTTAAAAATTCTAAAGCACGTTGTTACTGACGACGTGAGCAATGAAATCATTTTAAACACGTTGCTACTGACGAGAACTAATGAAAACATGTTATTAAACAGTCGTTTTACAACCTTAAAACTGCTAATTAAAAGTAAATTTTATACACTGTCGTAGATAAAAAATAGTAAAGCAACTCTTAATGCATGTCAACGTATTGACAATAATTGTAATCTAGAATGCAATGAGATAACAGGGAGTAAAAGCACCGGAATCGACAAATAACCTATTAATTAAAAATCGTGTTGAGGAGTGAAACTACTGTCGAACTCTGACCGTTATCAGCACTGCTACTTACTGAGATGAGAACGAAAAAAAATATTTGCAAAGACAATGTATCGCGTCCGTATTTATGCAATCGTCAAGCAACAAGCATATTATTAAATAGGTACCTGTTTGGAACAGAAGAAACAGTAGTTTACGAGTAAAATCGAACCGTAAGTAGGCAACAGTATGTGAATCAATTGAAAAGGGCTAAAATAGTACTCTGACATCTCAGGAATTGTGCATAATAGCTATTTGTGCAGCAAGTGCTAAAAGTGAATGTTTATGCACATGATAATTATGAAACTAAGCCGAAGGCTGAGTTTCATAACATGTCTCGTGCATAAACACTTTTAGCACGAGTTTTCTCACAGTGTTTTTTCTACGGCCTTAAATTTACTGTTATTAATCCATAAATGTCGATCTAACAAAGCTTTGCATTTATGACATTTATTATTTATGTCATAGCAAAGAGATGGACTTGACGGCACAGGTGACTGTTTCTGAAGACGGTAGCTGTCAAAGTTAGTTATCAAAGGTAATTATAATAGTACACAGTTTACTTTATTCATTACATATTGCTTTAATTATTTGAAAAACACTTTACCTCTAACGAAAGCAGTAACTAGAATAACTTTATAATCTCACTTCCAGTTGAAAATTCTAAATTCAGCACCAGCTATTTACTTTTAGCCCATGTGCTAAAAGTAAACAGCCGATTTCACTTTTAACATACTGATTTACAAAACGTCAATGCTGATTACCATGGTTCTAGCTCAGAAAAAGTTGCCCCCAGGTATCGTTCAAATTTAGAGTCCTATTTGCTAAAGGAACATACCTTACCTTCGTCTGCTTTGTGCTTATACAATCTGTAAACGCGACTTCATATTTACCTTACATAGAATGTAAATTTATACGTTATAATAAACACACGTTAATTACAAGGAACAGATATTGGCGAGTAGCCTTGAGCTGGACCGTGAACCTCTAATTTTACGGGAAGGTGAGGTCATTTTGATAAACCGGTCGCAATCCAGCCGATGCGACATGTTCAACTGGCGTTTTTTCTAAGATCAGCTAATTAAGCACACAAATACACTCATACATGCCAAATTCTACCAAATTTGTATTTACCCTACTATTCTAATCAAATAATAACCACTTGTGTCTAATTTAGTCATATTTCCTTTGAAGAAGGTAATGAAATTAAGACTTATATAATGGATCCAGCCAAAGATGATCCCTGCGTCATCGTTACACGAAGTTAGCACAGAAATCGTTTTTGTATGCTTCACTCTCATTATTTGCGAGTGCGACAAGGATAGCATAACATTAGCACGTCTCTGGGTCTTTGGGAGTGGATTTGACTAGCGCGGTATGCGTTTGTAAAATATAGTGTTGCCGACATTAATAATAAATCCGTAGACTAAATAAAGATATTATCAGTAAACAGTAAATAAACTAGATATATCGGCAAAATTATTTTGAAAAAATTGAGTGTGGTTAAATCAGAAATTACAGATAAATGAGATTAATTTTACGAACAATTTAAGATTTTTTACAGATTTTTGTAAAAAGATCCGTAAGTATAGGCAACGTTGTATGCGTCCACAAACATATGATGAACATCTGACTTGTCCTTCACATTTTTCGAGGTTAGTTTTCCCGTACAAACGTTTTTTGACAGTTTTGGCCAACAATAAGCAGCAGTTCTTGTCAGAACTAATAAAACGTACGTCAGTGCAAGGCAAGACTTTGCGTTCGCAGTCTCAACAATTGTTGCTGAATCTGTTAAGTTATTTTGAGAAGGAAAAAGAAAATGGTGGGCATTTACTTCCTTTATCTTGTGTGCAAGAGGTATGGCACGTTAATTAATTGCTTACGATTTTATTGGACAATTACTTGTTTATTGCAGCGAGCAGCTGAGGCTTTAGGGATAGGCATTGCTACTGTGAAAAGAATCAAGGCTCGTAGTAGCAACCAACCAGTTTTATTTAGTTCTCGTAAAAAAAGAAATAGAAAACTGCTGACCTGCCAGAGTCTTTTAACTGGTCATCAAGGAAACTGTATATAAGATGTACAGTGAAAGTAAAGCGTACTTATCAAGTTTATTTGATTTTATAAATGTGAATTTTTATATTTATTCCAGAAAAACACATTACTCTCAAATCTTTAAATGATGAACTTCAAGAGTATCACATTCTAATAGGCAGAAGCAGTTTAAACGTTGTTTTGCATGACCTTGGGTTTAAATTTCTCAAAGACAACAATCGTAGATCATTAGTTGAAAATGCAAATATCGCCAGTTTGCGTCTTCTGTGTTTAGAGATTCTCTTTTGATAAGAGTATTGCATCGCAAGGGTTTAAAAATGGGATACTAAAGCGCAACACCTAGTCCCTCTTACGCAAATGTCAACCTTACCTACTATCCTGTTTTTTACTTAACGAAGCTTGGATGACCAAATAAAGGCGAAATAGCCTTAACATAAGATGCGGAGCAAATGCCGCATTCATCCGGTGTAACCCGAGGCATGTCCGGAGGCTACCGATGACAGACCCAGCACCAGACTCAAGCACAATCTGAAGACACATTGTCTAAGATTAAAACATGGAAAAAGGTTAAAGGAAGAAAGGCTACAGAGTACAACTAGTAGCTAGCAAGATTAAGACAAGAATACAGAGAGGCCAGCACCACAGCTAAGAGAGCTACAAGAGGCGATAAAGGCAATGGATAGATTACCTCCCCATCTAGCACACGTAGCAGGGAAATTCAACAACGCACGAGAACCAATCGTGAGCAAAGAGCTGTACACCAACATCTAAGGAATTCTTCAAATGAACCCACTGTCGAAGAAATTAAGAAAGAAATTAACCAGCTAAAGCTTTGAAAACAGTCGGAACAGATAGTATACCACCTGAGCTATTCAGATTCAACGAAACAATACCTACAGAGTGGAAGGACGGTCTGATTATCAAACTCCTAAAGAAGGGTGATCTTGGTGAGTGCCTAAATTGGCAAGGGAAATTGTTAATATGATAAATAAAATGATTCCTACTATTATAACCAAACTGGCAGAGACCGTAGAACCCACCCTTCCCAATTAACAAGCAGATTTCAGATCTCATCGAATACTTCATTTCTTTTGCGTTCAATTCCGGTACGTTTCAGTATCCCATATGCATATACTGATTTGTAACTTGTTATCCTAAAAATTTTCTATCCTTGTTCTGTTGTGATATCAATGTTAATTCTAATTAGGTGCTTGATAATATATCTGATTGGACCATGGTATTTTAAGTGTAAAAACTTCCAAACTGTATTTACCATTGTATTTTATTATATAATAGTAAATAGTATTTTATTAGTTAATTTATATAATATGTATATTATCAAAATATCAAAAACCTTCTCTACCGTTAGGTGCAACGTATAAATAGATAACCAAATAACTACAACTTAACTAAAATAACAGAATTTACAATTTTCTACCAATAATTAAAATAACTTCATTCCCTTATACATCGTATAAACGCCTTGCCCATTCTTTTTTGATTTTTGGCGGTCTTTTCCCTTCACTCCAAGTCATTCCTTTTTCAATTAGGTTTTCTTCTACTTTCTTGCCCATTATTTTCTTGCTCTTCACCCATTCTTATAGTGTCAAAACCATTTAATTTGTTAAATAATAAAAATGAAATATGTATTGTTAAAGAATCCTGTGTCTTTAATTTTAATTAAAAGCCAAATGAAAGCTAGAACCGCATACCTAACCTCAAAAAGTATATTATATGACAACTCTGTCAACCTCAATTAATTGTCAAATTATGGATGCTGATTTGACTAGGAATTTTTTAATCTTATACCACACAGACAGCATTGATGACCAGGGATCTTCTTTCGTCGGATGCATAGTAATAAGTAGAACTACTAAAAACAAATTAGTTTAGAAACAAGCGTTCACATCGTATTAATAGTAACTACAGTATAGTGAACTGTGTTATTAAATATGCTATCTTGTAAGTAGATTTTAAAACATGCAATGAAGGAAAGGAAAGGTTAAAAAATTACAATGGGCAAGAAAACATCTGAAAACCATTACTTTTCAGATAGGACCCTTGTCGCGATGGGAGCCTAATATAAATAATAATCATATAGGACTATAATAGAACTATACACGACGTTGCGTAAATTGCACCGTTAGGTAGAACTGAAGAGCATATTTCTAACTTTGAACATGTGATGTATCTCAAACCTGCTGTTTAGAGGTACTGTTTACCAATAAAACTTCTAGTAGCCCTTAGTTAAAGCGGGTGGGCAGTTAACGGGCTTTACAAGTTTAATTGCGAACTTCTTGGAGCTCAGTGAATCAAATTTGGTTCTACTAAAACTCAGGAGTTAACCAGAGCCTAAGGACTGAAACCACCCGAACGTTGGCATGTGAACGAGCAATATACGCAGCATAAATTGGATTAGCATGCAGATTCAGCAAAACGATATGATTACAATGAGCACCCCAATCCAGTTGCAACCGTCATGTGTTTATCGGGGTGAAAGCATTGCCTTTGTGTGGTTTGAGAGCCACTCAGTATTGAGTTCACTCAGCGCAGATGAACCGGTAAATTACATCAAGCTCTCAATCCTTGCAGATTGCTGCAGGACATGCTCCTTCTTGCACGTCGCAAAATTGCTTTCCGTCCCGCTGGAAACTTTCGTTGTTTACATTCGATCATTTCCAAGCATAAGTTTTAGTTCGCGACGCGAACGGGTATTCGTTGTGACTAATTGGAAGTCAAACATAGACGTGTAAAGAGTCAACAACTGCTAAAATTGGAATATAATCTTGTCGACGGATGAAATGGCCCATTTTGGCATGGTAATGAATACAGTAGCGAATTTTAAATAAGCTCGAATTCTCAGGATACGAGGGAGGGATTCGTTAGGGAGGTAAACTAGTTAGGGTTTGTTTCATCCCTGGAGATCCAAGTGGTGTGACGTCTAGGCCCTTATGCGTCTCCCTCAATAAATACGAACAGATTTGCTTAGAATAAAATTGTTGGAGAGGCATCGAAAACAGTTCGACTGGCACTTAGCTTTCAATTGGAATTAAAGGGAAGCCTGCTGAACGAAAAGGGAGATTTCCTTTCCGTGTAGCTGAATAGGATCATTTTAAGAAAGAAACAGACTTCCGCCATCTAGTCTACATAACAAATCTGAAAAGAATTCAACTATTATTTTTCAAATATATTTTGACTTGCAATTTACAAATAGTGAAATAAAATATCAGAAAGCATATATCATGGACACGCTCCTGTAAAATTCGAAGACAAATATAATATCAATACACAAAAAAAGAGTAGTTCTAATTCTGACAATTACAAAGCAACCGGTAGCTGTGAATGTCTGTGAAATAAGAGTAACCAGATTTTGACAAAGCAAAATATTAACTGAGTTATTACAGATATTTTATAACACAACAGACACAAAAGCATTTTACCCTTATATCTGTAAAATATGTAATTATATGGAATATATTAGAAGACCGATGCAAAGTTTTAAAGGCTTGTAGATCGGAAATGGGGCTATTAAACTAAGTTGAAATAAGTCGTCACAATATATTTAGGGAAGATCATGCAATAAGAAAATAGTAATAGTCAATACCACAACTTGTCTTCACGTAGTTGCTAAATTCATATTACTTATACCCAGTATGTTTACATGGAGCGAGAGGTTACAACCATACCGTTCTAATAAGGTGTAAAGGAACAAAGCACAACAAAGTATAGATATTTTAAAGTGCCTAAACGACCATCAGAACAATACAATATATAGATAGAAGCAAGTAGATAGATGGGATGGGTTTTCTATCGACAGAATTGAAAGAGTAACCCAGAGGTGATAAACTGAACGAAAGTAGAATATGAGCCTCTAATTGTACCACTAGCAATGTCCACTTCATATACTTTATATGAGTTTTTGCTATGAACGAAAACGGGAATTGAGCTACAACATTTGTGTCATTTATAGATTTTTGGCTTTGCATATTTTCTTCTGTGAGCTCTAGCACAACGCTCCGTTCGCAATCTGACGAATATTTAGAACGTATAGGCAACCTAATATTTGCTATAGCCACAAATTACTTCACAAGGAGAGCGGAATGAACGGGTGTGTTGGCACCTCCTCGCACAAACCTTTCAAATTATTTAAAAAAATCTGGTAAAAGGTCTCCTTAACAATATTTGTTCTTTATGCGATCATTCTAATTCTTAATTTCTCGTTGAACGCGTGTGGCCAAGACTCAGAAGGAGAAGCTGTTGGCTTTCTATAGTTTGGTAAAGTATTTCCTACTTTTTTAAATTTCTATCAGATTTAAATGTTTAAGTCCAAACAAATCGTCGTCGCAAAACTTTGCCAACACGTGTAGTTTTAGATTACGTTTTACGGCTTCTTGGTTGAAATTGTCGGCATTGCATGTACGAAAGTCGCTGTGGCTAGCAGCTAATTTAATGTTTCTTCGCTATGAGAGTGACGAAATATCCTGAGAATGAAAAGAGTCACGGACATATATAAGGTGGGGGAAAGACAAGCCCGAATCTGAAAGCGTAGAGACGGGACTTGGTGCCCAGAGCTTGAATAATCATAACGTTTTTTGCAAAAGTGTCGCCCAGAGGCTTCAAATGTAATGTCGTGTCGTTAACAGCTAACGCTTCGTCGAGAAGCTACCGATTATGACATTATTGTTCCGTTTCTTTAAAGTTTTGTTGTGATTTAAGCCAGATTCTAAATCTCGTTAGGCATCATTAATTAACGTCTATACGCGTGCTTCATCTATACGATTTCGGTAGAGGCAGCTTCGTGTAGACGCCCGGGGTGGGCCAAGTTGAGAGTGCCTTCGAAGGTGATTTGTGCCATTTAGAAAGACTCACTTGTGCACTTCGCCTCAGGGAGAACAGGCGTAAAAGAATTCGGAAGTTCGAAATTTATTTTGGCAGCCGCTCGGTGCGAGGAAAAACTTCTGTCGTCGACTTATGATATTCGAACTAAACAAGTCATGTGCCTATTACATCGAGGAGAAAAATGCGAATATTCGACAATACAAAGCGGGTCCAAATAAAGCAGGAAAACTATTTGCGAAATTTGGTGTGACGATACTAGGTCAGAAACCTTTGGAGCTGCTATCTTGAAACGAATATTTCCATTTATTCAAAGATTTGATTATGAAAGTACGCTAGAGGATGGAAAACAGATAGGCAAATCAGCAGCGACTCGTGAAATGTTTAAGATGTTCAATCAAAACTTTAAGATCCATTACTCAGTCAGGGAATACGTTACACTGATCGAAGTCCTTCTAAATTTTCGCGGAATATTTTATTTTATTTTATTTTGTACTCAGCCAACAGTAGTTAGGCCAATTATAGACGTCACTGTACATTTTATGGGGACTTCTAACCCCGCTAACGACTGTCATGATGTTATTATGATATCCGGGACCAATTATGTCCGTGGCAGCCGTACCACGAGGCGCCGAGAGAAGCAGCCAGTTCTGACCAGAAAGAGTTTTTCCATGTATATTCCAAGTAAATGGAATAGATACATAATCAAAATCTTCTCAGCGGTTGATTCCATAAACATTTTGTGCCATGTGAAAACAAAGCTAGGAGACACAAATATTTTTCCTTCTAACATATTACTTTACATCCCGTATACTGTGTTCTTTAAACAGCCTCAGTGTTAACGTGACACAAATATTTGCAGTGTTGCGTTACTTCCCCATGCTAGCTTTTGTACAAGGGATGTCCAACTACTAATAGGAATTTTGAATTTACTAGAAAAATAAAACAGCAACATTAGAAATATAAGCTCTGTTTCACTACATAGTCCTCTAGCTTCGCAATATACTTCTGCCACTGTTCTACTAGCTTCTTTATGTCCCTTACATAAAAAGATTCGGGTTGTTGTCCAAGCCACTATTGCACAGCTTCCATAACTGCAGTATTGAACTTAAATTTTGTACTGCTTAGACGTTCTTTCGGTGTAGCTTGTTACGAATTATAATTTCGACACTTCCAATGCTCACTGAAAGTATTTTGTTTGTCATGCGAACTGTTGGTCGCTGATTTCCTCGGATTGCATGGACAACACATTCAACGCTGATTTCATTCGCAGCTGTAGAGGAACTACGCGTAGTTTTGTACCAATCGTGCACTTGCGTCTTTGACAGACGTGTTTCACCGAATTTTGCATCAAGTCTTGTTAAAACTAAAAACTTTATTAGAAGTATTTGCGCAACTGCACTTGACAGGTCCATGTTTGCTAACTAAATTAATCAAAGGTGATCTGCAGCAACAATACCGGGTGGGCGACGAAACTTGTAGCTCCTGAAGAATTTCTACTGCCACCCATATAAAAACATAGTAGATCATTATATTTTTTATGCATTAAAAACAGATCATGGTTGGTAAATATCAGACTAAACAATATTTGCTGTTTGTATTTATATTTATTTTTGTAATATAACGCAAATGCAAAAGCAGGGGCTACAAGTTTCGTGACCCACCCCGTATATCAACCAAGAATTTCATTTTAATAAAGCCTTTTTCAAAACCTGTTCTGTTGTAAACCAAAATTTCCGGCTATAAGTTGACCATCCCATCTAATTTAAGTATAGGCTCAATTAAGACAAGTTTCTTTATACATATAGAAAGCTTGGTAACCAATATGTCTTGCTTTCGTAATTTTAATTACAGAAGCAATGCACATTCTTATCTTAGTGAATAAATTATACCTTTACGCAACTGCATTTGTTATTGGCTTACTTGAACCCGGCAGCTCCTGACTAATAAAGGATCTAAATAAAAATCTGGTGTAATACACGCACACAACTTCCTTTTACAGTGATCTTTTAATTAGCCAAAAATTTGATTTTTATTTTTTAAGCATTTGTCAAAAATTTCAAAAATTACAAATTCTGCAAAAACGGTACAAAATAGAGGGTTAGTTAAAGAGACAAATTTTCTCTAGAATGAAAACAAAAGAAGCCCATTTTAGAAGTATGCAACTGAAAAATCCCCTACCTCACATCAATACACATTAAAAATGTAATAAAAATGTAAAGTTAAAAAAATCTTTAAAGCCGTTTTTAAAAAAATCGAGTAAACACCTACATCCGGTTATGCGATTTCCTTCAAAAGCTTGCTGTCTCATCTTCATAGTACACAAAGCTTATATATGAAGTTTCAACGTCATACCTCTGTTCGTTTTTGAGATATTCTGTTCACAGGCACACAGACATACAGACACACACACAGACAGACCAATGAAAAAACTTTGTGTTCAGGGGACTCTAAAACGTGAACATCTGTTGAAAACTCAATTTCGAATTTTTGGGGTGAATCCAATACTTCCTTTATTGTAAAAGGAAGTAAAAAACGAGATTTTAGCATAATGTTTATGATAGGTTAAAGAGGAATATCCGTTTACGACAGGTAATACGACTAAAGGTTGTTGGAGCTAGCTGTATTGGGGAGGAGTGGGTCGTAGGCTTCAAGAACAGGGGCTCGCTCGCTACAGTGAAAACAATGTACCTGAAATGATATGCTGACCAATTCGTGTAATTTTTAATAGTTTTACTAAATTTGTATCTGCCCGTGATGCAATGGGAAACTGCACTTTGCTTCGTAAATGAAATTCATACAGTCAATTTAAGGGCTTTATTAATCTAACATTAAAAATATATTTATACGAACGCTAAGGGGTGGTACGAAAATGCGTTGTTTTTGTGCGAAGTTTTCAACATAAAAAGTAAAAAAAGGTGCCCTAACATATGATCCTGTGTATGATGGGCTAATAAGTGTGCCCCGTAAACTCCATTTGTGATTTTTAGCAGGCTTTGCATGTGCCTTTTTGGAACGGTGTAAGGTATAGCTGGTAACATAAAAATGACTAAAGTCTAAGTAAATATTGACAGTTCATCATTCTTCAATCATTCAGTGAAATAAAATTGTCGAAAATAACAAAACTGTATCTTCCAGTCTAGCAAGTTAAAACGAATGGGTTATCCATAGCTGCAGTACTTTGCACAAGTTAGAAAATGTCAGTATCATTTTGATATTAGTAACTTTTTGCAGCTAAATATTATTTTTGAAATTTCATTGAAAAAACAAGGCTTTTTTAAATTTATTTCGGTGTGTGAAGTGCCACTTTTTTCTCTCATTCAGTGAAAAAAGTGGCACTTTGCTTTTAATTTAGGAATGAACGATTTTAAATAGACTTTTCCTTAGTTACCAGAACTGACCAACGCACTTGACTAAAATGAAGGCAAATAAAATTCTATACAAAATAGGCTTGGATTTGATTATTTAATGAAATTTTAATAAATCTTATAGACAACTGGCGTTAGCGTGCTTATTTTTCAGGCGGCTACGCCTCGTTTAATTACCCGCCACACTTGTGAAAAGAAGTTACACTTCTAATACTTGTGATTTAAATAACTATTAGTTCACTGGTAAAAATATCCATATTGAAAACCTGCGCACAATCGCAAATAGAGTAAATGGTGTATATAACGTATGTGATCATGGTTATGTAATTCAATTGTGTTTAGGCTACGAATCCCACGATATCTTGGCGGCTTTATATTCCGAAATTAGTTAGGTAAATCGTTCATGAACTAGGCTCGTGCCACCTAACCTCAAGAGGGAAGGCGGAGGAGCACTTTGGAACACCCGCAGCGCTACGTTTTACCTCTAATTTCAATCGAATCTATCAGACGTGCTAACAGTTGAACTGCAATCTGAGCTATATCGAACATGCTCGCGGACTGCCAATCGAGCTATATGGATAACGAGGCTTTTTTCCACTCATAATTGTGTTGGTCTACATTGGAGGGGTAGAACGCTAGTGGTATAGTGGATATAACATATTTGGGGTCAATCCGCATATGATGTAAAGTTTTTCCTAAGACTTCCTCGGGAAGAATGAGCAACGGCAGTTCGAAAATTGTCGGCATCGATGCACACGCCGACAATGAGCTGTTTCTTCAGGTTGAGTCGGGATAGGGGGTGTTGATGTACGTACTTTGATATATGGGAAGTTGGAGGCCGATAACAAAGTTCTTCTAAGTGTAACAAAATGTTGCAGCACTCAAACGAAACGGGATTCGGAATTTCAGATGGGTAGGCTGTCCTTTGGAAAGTTGGGTATATCCAACAAACCCACTGAAGATCGGCTTCCCGCCAACGTTTGGCGCGAGACAAGTTTCGCGGTAACAGACACGTTGCTATATTATCATATTAAAAGGAGATATAATTAAAAAATACATTGTAAAAATATTTTAAATCTTAATAATTGAAAATTCTTCCTTAACAGGGTAGTACGGGTATATGAATATAACGACTTCTCGAATAAAGCTTCTACAAGTAACTACATTTCGATCTAGTCGCTATTGCTATTTAAAGGAAAACCAGCAAATTAAAGCAACCAATATTACAAGCAACGACGTCACGCTCAACTGATTTTTGCATTCAAGGATTATCTTGTTCGCTTAACTAAAATTAATTTCAGTTCACGGAACACGCATTGTTTGACGAAGAAATGAATAGAAAAATATATTATAGGCCCGATCTATCTTATTAACTTTACTAGGATACATTTGTTAAAACCAATAGCCAGAAAACGAATTATTCCACGTTACTCTCATATTATTTTACCATGAGAACTAGGAACTCTAATCATGATCATTAAAAAAGGAAAACATATGTATAATATTGTAAACAATTATCTCCTCCAACACGCAAAATATGGAATGGAATAACGAAAATTGCACGAAATCGTATTATAGGTATAATTTAGACAGCTGCAACTTTGCTATGTAACTTGTGCAGTTAGTTTCATGCACTCATACATGATTCTATAAGTAGACGTCAGAATGTAATTGCTTTGCAGTCCATATTACTGTCAGTTCCATTCTTGGGAGCAATTTGTTAGATGAATCTGGTTGAACGTGTGCTGCAAAATCAAATTAGTCTGCAAACAGATCTTTCCAGGTTCTCACCAGAAGGCATTAATTATAAAATTTTATAAGTTTTCCTAAATCTACTAGCAAAGACGTCATAACATTTTTGAAAATAATTTATTTTCAATTTTATTTCTATGCGATGTCACAACCTGCTCATTTGAAGTTATGACGATTTAATGTATTTTTAAATTTAATATAAAGTGGTAGGCTAAGAGAGGCTGAAGGCTATGATTCATGAACGCAAACTAAAGTTCGCTAAATCTATACTATTTAGAAGTAATTACGATTAACTATATACTTCATACAATGTTCTAAAACTAATTCAACGATTTTTCTACAGCTAAACGTACCATGAGAGAACGTATGGCTAAAAGAAAAATCAACGTGTAGTGTACGAAGGGAGCCAGACCATGATTTGCAGAAGAAATCAAATGCCTGGAATATAGAATTTCGAAGCAATATAGTAGCAAACAGATTACAGGTATTAGCAGGTAAAAGCAACACATGATGTAAGAATAGAGAAAGTAAGCGATGAAGACATAAGTCTAAGTCAGCAGGAAATACTTGATAATATTAGTAAATTTAAAAATGGAAGATCTTCACCATTGGATGGTAACCTTTACCCATGGTGAAAGAACACAGTACTAAGGAGCCGTATTATGGAAATCGAATAATAGCATCACGGAACTCATATTAAAAAACAGATACAAAAACCGGCTACATATCAAACCATTACATTTTTACACACAACGTTGTAGTTGCAAACAAGAGCATTGGTTAATAGAATATTACAGACATATACGAATAGTATCAGCTAAGAACAACGCGTCCTAGACACAACAGATCCACTCGAGAAATTTACAATATTTGTCATGAAACAAATTGTAAATATGTGAAATCAAGACGTAGCTAGAAGGTCTAGAAAACGCAGGGGAGAATAGAATTGTAATGATCAATAATTAGCTCACTGGCTTGGCAAATTTCTTTTAATTAACGTTGTTTTGCAATGCTACGAAGATAGCTTATAGTCATAGTTCGTAGATATTTGGAGTGATTACGGTTGAGTCAATTTTATAACCTTCATAATGAAATCTATGGTACAGAATAACTCGTGCTACAATAAAAATCACGAAAAATGCTATTCTTGGACGATCTTAAACGCCGACGGGGCGGCAACACACCGGGCAGCTACGTAGATTTTCGAATCTGCCGTTCAAGATGTGCGCTGATTTCAATTCGTTTATAAACACGACCAGCTAGAAACATATAGTTTGGTACACTTTGGCGTTGCTACCTTAAAGGGATGTATATCTGAGCGGTTAGGGCATAACGAGGTCAGGAAAGTGAAGTAGGCCTTTTCACGAGTTTCGTCTGGAAGTACGGAGTGGGCTTACAAGATGATTTCGCAGCGGAGATTTGCAGCGGGAATTTCGGGCTCGATGAGCGATGGTATTCGTGGAGCTGGTGATGTTAACAGCGGGCTCTAGTAGTTTGCTTTTCGAATTCGTGGTGGACCCTTCAGAGTTGAGTTTTACGGGGCTATTGGAGTGGCTTTCGACGAGATTTAGTGCCCCAAAGCGACTCTTTGCGGCGTTGACATTTTTTGCTTCTGCTTACATTTGCAAGAACTAAGCGTTGCATATTTTCCCTGTGGCTTATGCGGCTGCCCTCTGAAGCTGGATTATTGCCTGTGTCTGCTAATTTATACTTGAATTTCTGGGCGTCAAACTCAACCTGCTTTTTTCATCCCCGACAAACTTGCGGCTAGCACTTAGATTAACAAACTATGCATTCGACCTGCGGAAAGATGTACATGGACCTCGGTTTTTACAGACTGGTTTTGCTATCGTAATAGAATACGAATTGAGAAATCAGGTGTCATTACGATTGTAAGTTTGCTTTTGAATTGAAAGTCCAGGTATCTAGGGGGAAGGTACGTCAACAGGATCCTTCCTGCGCCTTTGACTTGGAGATTCAGGAGTAATTTAGTAAGTGATTACCTCTAGACCTGTCAACAATATCTTCTGTGTGCCTTTGACTTACAGATTCAGTTGTTAGGTATCAGGAGATCACTTCCAAGCCGGTCATCACTGTATTTGACTTGGACGTAAAGGTAGCTTTGGACATCAGGTTGCCAAAGACAGGTTGACTAACCCAAGCAGAAAAGAAGGGTTCGGGTCAAGTGGTGTTCTCTGATTCTGGCATGACGATTCCTCGCTTAGCAGCATCAAGCGAGGGTGACGGCGGTTGATGCAACCCTTAAGCCCTCCAGGGTCTAAGGCTGCTCATGCAGGGAATAGACTGGAGTCTTCTCAGGTTCTGGATTCGAGTCTTAAAGGAACAGGTGAAGTGAGGTTGAGACTAGCTCGACAACCCTCTCGTATCATGGTTTAAGGCCTCCTTCGACTTCCTTATCTAGGGAAACATAAGTGAGACAAATAGGGAGTTGTAAGGGCTCACGTGTTGCCGGCCTTTACCTCAATCACGTGGTACCATCAGCTACATCTTGTTGCCACCATCTGGATTTATGTAACCCCTGGTGGAGCCCAACTGCTTTTGTTTCGCGTCTTGTGAGCAAATAGTTTTATGTGGTGGAGACCCTGTTGCATAAATCGGAACATGTGTTTAACATATTTCTAATCTAATTTGTAGAAACGTGACATATCATAGAATGAATATATTAAGAAAATGGGAAGCGACCGATTTACTCGTATTGTCAGGGATGAAAGACTGATGGAAACCAAACCACCAAGAAGACCAGCTAAGAAATGGGGAGAGAGAGCATTTGCAATTAACATCCCAAGAACATCAAGGAATAAAGAGCAGGCCTTAGGCCTAACATCAGACGAGGGAGAACACGACACTGTATCTTGGTGGCGTTTTCAAAAGCTTAAGGGCTTCAATATTGAATATTTATATCACTTTAAAGGTAAATAAGTAAATATCAATTGTGTTATACATATGTGTGATGGCTTCAATAACATTTAAACATTTTCAATTTGTTACGATTTAAAGGATAAAAGTGTAATGTGCCGAATATTGGGATAAATATTAAATTTGAGTAAATGTACCAATTTGAACTTCCCAAATCTAATCATTGAAAGTAAATGTATTTACCTTTCCAATAAAAAATAATCATATATAAGTAATACTGTAATAAGTACACAGAGTTATGTCGATTATTCGGTACTAGGACAATAGCCACTACAGTATTTTGGTTGGCTATGAAATCTGCCGTTTTAGTTGGTCCATCTTTGACAGATGACAGGTGAACGGAATACTTTAAATATTAGTAATATCCAAATCTGAAATGTACCTTTTCAATACAGATATCATGTAGATGTTGGTGCAGCTTTGATTGATGTCATTTACGTAGTCAACTGGAATTTCCGAATTTAAAGCAGCTATGACCAAACTCTTTTTAATCGTATCTACCTTTTAAAATATATCTTCTGCAACTGTTCAGTGTAAACTGGTAAGCGATTTCTTTTGAAATACAGTAACGGGAGTTTTTGAAGGGCTTGATTTTGCTAGATGATGTTGTCAGCGAAACCTACACTACAGTTCGATGGAATGTCAGTTTCAGATTCAAATCAATTTCAAAACGAATATTCATTCTATTTACTTAGGTACTGTTTTTTAAACGTTTAGAATACTCTTAGGCAATTCATTCAACTTAGCCAGCAATGATAAGCGTTTGTAAAACATAAACGTTTTAAATGCGATCATTCTTTTGTTTAAATCGAAATTATAATTAAACGAGCATTCTTACTGCGTTTGTGTTCTCTATCGAGTTCTTCGCAATTCTTGAGCTCAATCCTTTCGTCAAATTGGGTTTCTCATGCGTAATACAACATGCAGAATCATGCAGTATTTATTTTTTTTCTATAGCACATGTTAAAGTGTGCTTTTATCAACTCAAAACAAAAGGTCAAATTTTACTTTAACAGCAAGGGTAGATAAAGTAGCACTTTAACATCAAGGATAGATAAAGTAATTTAATTTTCTAACTTTTGTTTAAATTAAATATGACAGCTTCGTATTATCGTAGCAACCCAATCTAGCTACTGACATTTTGAAATGTGATTGACTGTCATTATTTTCTTTTGAAATTGTTAAAGTTCTTGCTATAGAAAAAAATATTGTATTATACACGACGATAAAGTTATTTCTATCCACTCTTGAATCATTAACGTCTCGACGTCGTCTCGACGTTAAACGATTCACTCGTGGATAAAATTTAACTTTATCGTCTTGTATAATAAATTACTATTATTCTAATCCACATAGTTGAAATGTATATTAAAGAGAAACAATTGCAAAATCATTAGTGGTAGTTCAGATAGTAACAGGTCACAAAAATAACTTTTACTTGAGAATATTTTGATATCAAGCTAGAAGTCAAAACATAAGTGGTGATTAAATAATGATCTTGATTTGTATACGTAACTGTAAAACGGTTTTAACTGTAATATAATTTAATAAATAAATATCAGATTATTATCATTTAAAGTCGTCAGTGATTTAAAATTATACCTGATTTACGTTGATTTCTTGCATCAGCGATTGAAAGTCATGAAGAATGTAGCAGCGTAACAGCCATTACAAATTATACCTGTTGATTTATTTGGTCCTTTGCCTGTATATTTCTAGTTAGAAATATATACTGCTCCACAAATGAACTGGACCGCCCATAAAAATTGTATTGATTACAATACGTCATAATATATATATAGGACGATAAATTTTGACTGGAAAAGGGGTTGAACTAACACCGTTCTCAGTACTTTGGCAAAATAAGAGCTAATAATGGTTTGTTGAAATATAACCACTTGTTGATAAGGCCAACGTTTCGATCTTTATTTGAGATCTTGATCAAGACCTGTAAGGAGGAAATCACATATAAGAGGCGATGTTTAACATTGTTATTGAGATCTTACCTAACAACTTGCGGTAATTCACCAAAAAAGCACATTAAGTAGGTGACTGCTTCAAGCCTCTGCTCCCTGCTGATCTTCTGGTGGAAATGCAACGTAATTTGTAACAGAGTCCTATTTTTTCACAGCTCGGTGGTTGTTACACAGGACGATAAATTTTGACTGGGAAAGGGGTTGAACTAACACCGTTCTCAGTACTTTGGCAAAATAAGAGCTAATAATGGTTTGTTGAAATAAAACCACTTGTTGATAAGGCCAACGTTTCGATCTTTATTTGAGATCTTGATCAAGACCTGTAAGGAGGAAATCACATATAAGAGGCGATGTTTAACATTGTTATTGAGATCTTACCTAACAACTTGCGGTAATTCACCAAAAAAGCACATTAAGTAGGTGACTGCTTCAAGCCTCTGCTCCCTGCTGATCTTCTGGTGGAAATGCAACGTAATTTGTAACAGAGTCCTATTTTTTCACAGCTCGGTGGTTGTTACACAGGACGATAAATTTTGACTGGGAAAGGGGTTGAACTAACACCGTTCTCAGTACTTTGGCAAAATAAGAGCTAATAATGGTTTGTTGAAATAAAACCACTTGTTGATAAGGCCAACGTTTCGATCTTTATTTGAGATCTTTATCAAAACTTGTAAGGAGGAAATCACATATAAGAGGCGATGTTTAACATTGTTATTGAGATCTTACCTAACAACTTGCGGTAATTCACCAAAAAAGCACTTATAATACCATGAGTAGTCAAAGTTAATGTCGAATATTTTTGCTGTGGTATCACGAATGTCCATTGCGCTTAGGTTTGATTAGAACGAGTGCGCTAGCACGAGTCCTAACCCTAAGCGCAATGGACATGGACATGGCGAAATAGTATTTAACATTTTCAATATGATGACAGTTATTATAGTTTTTCGTTTTGGTTGCTCATATGAAAACGGGGGTTAGGACTCGAGCTAGCGCACTCGTTCTAATAAAACCTAAGCACAATGGACATGAGTAGTGCTACCACCGCAAAAATATTCTACTTAACTTTGACTAAGAACGGCATTCGAGGGAAAATTGAACGAATATAACTGTAAAAATTCATTTTGAGACCAAATTTTTGCGTGAAATTTGGATTGTTCTGAGTTCGTTTTCATAGGAGCAACCAAAACGAAAAACTATAATAACTGTCATCATATTGAAAATGTTAAATACTATTTCGCCAGGATCAGTAGTGGTTATGTCGAAAAATTATGACGCTTGAAATCACTAGTGGTTATGTGGATAAAATTCTCTTTTATTGGCTGAAAATAGAACAACGCTACATTGTCATTGGTCTATTTGAATTATTTGACAGATGTGTTGAATTGTCATTATAATTCATAATGATTGTTAACCTTCAACGGGCGGGCTTCTCAAAATTACGAAACAGACGAACCGGGGTCCAATCGGACCCCATGATAAAATGTCATGAAACGGATACGCATACTTGACGTTCTTATTTTGATTTGTACTAATAGAAAAACCCAAACTCCTACTCTAAAGACTAACAAAAAAAATTTTCCTTAAATCTTACTTAGTTTGAATTTTTGTCCTGATTACAAGTACACAACATTTTTACATTTCACGCATTTACTTTTTCTATCTTTCTTCTCTTGGCACATGTAGCAACGGCCTCTTCCGTTATTTGCATTGTCAGCTTGTTACGGTATTAATTCATCAGATCGACATAGGTCGTATTGATTGTTCAAAAACGGGTACAAACTACAGGGTTCGCCGGCT
This sequence comes from Agriotes lineatus, assembly GCA_940337035.1. Classification (NCBI taxonomy): domain Eukaryota; kingdom Metazoa; phylum Arthropoda; class Insecta; order Coleoptera; family Elateridae; genus Agriotes; species Agriotes lineatus. The sequence goes on along the minus strand of OW679195.1, from coordinate 52,749,960 downwards.
TTACTAAAAAAAAGTACACAGATCTTAATGTGCTGGAGCAGATTTTGTTGCTCCGGTTACTCGCACTTAACTCAGTCGGGAAGGCGTGGTTCGAAAGCTCAAAGAAAAACCGGCGGCACTTACCCTGATGGATTGCTTAACAGAAAAAGAAATGCCTGAGCGCCACTTGGTTCTGATTAGGGGTGGCTAACGTGTCTAGAACCAAGAACAATACACGTAGCCTATGTAGAAGTCCTCCAGGTACGTTGCTGAACGCCTCAGCCTGTTGTTTACCAAGCCTCCTCCGAGTAGCCGGGTGACCTTGACGTTAAATCACTTACCTTCAAGGCCACCGTCACTAAAGAATAACAAAAGAACACTGACTGGCCCAAATCTCGGGGCTCGCTTAATCAAAAGAGCATGCTTTAACTTTACAAAATTAATTACACTTGGCCTTTGCCACACTAGATTAATAAATGACCCAGAAGGGGTTTCAAGATTCATAAAAAAAATGAACTGACTTTAACAGGTTTATTATTTAAAGGAACAAGTGTCAGTTTACACAAATCGGTACATTAACACAAACACCCGAAGGTGAGTTTAAATTTAGTATCCTACGTGAATATGAAAGGGGGCCCCACAAAACCAAAATATATCTTAAGGGCTAGTTACAAAGACACAAAAAAACACAGTATGATCAAAAACAAATGACATAAAATGGCCGCCAGGAGTAAAGCCCCTGGTAAACATTAACTGAAACAGATCATAGGTCCTAGCGGACGTACGCAACGTTTATAATCACTGACGCACAATAAAATATAAAATCGCACATTAAGTTAGGCACCAGAGTTACCTAATTGGTACAATGCAGGGCGCCTACCTGATAGTTGCAGCATGCAGTCTTAAGTGCAGATGTAGTTGTCCTCGTGGAGGCCTGGTAAAACGTGCCAGAGGTGTAGCGAATTCTCCAGAAGAGGCAACAGGTGGAGCAGAAACTCGAGGGCTTGAGGAGAATCGGCAGCAAACGTCAATCAACGAAGTGACAGCAAACAACACTCTATCGCGCGGTGGCCCTTTCTTCAATTAAACCCGACGTTGACACAGATATGCATTACGCAAAGGTTTTTTCCCGACTTAACAGGGAAAAAAGTTAGTTGAGGCTCATCAGATATCGTTTCTCTAATCGAATCGGCAAAAAGTGCCAAAAGTCTCCCAGGAGACCAACTGTATGAAACGAAAATCGGCCAATTTAACAACGTCCGAGTTAAATACACTTCCTCTGCCCACCGCGCATTTTCAAAGACACCCAAGGTCGCCATTAACGTGCCCCAAGACACTCGAAAAGTTCGCACAAAAGCCAAAAAGGATTCACCATGTTAATCACTAAATGTTAGCCAAAAGCTCACAAAAACAACGCAGCCAAAAGTTCATTAATGCGTTAACAAAAGCTCCCCCAACTGCAGCGTCAACGCCACAGTCGGGGGCGCGAAATTTCACATACGTCTTGCTCACTCAAATGCTGGGTACAGATTTTTAATTCAAATCGAATTCCGCGCGAAGAAGTACAATGGAAGAAAACTTCGAACTCCAAAACCATAATTTCTATATGTGCGGTTAACTAAGGGCTTATCAAACTTTATTTCCAATGGTCCCATAGAACGTTCTAGAAGAAATTTCTTGCTGTTGCAACGAATCCCAAAGTGTCGAATTACACGACCAATTTTCAAGAACTTTGAGCGCTGAATTGCCTGAAAGAAAACCTAAGGCTTCAAGGACTGTTTTTGCTTCTACTTGAAATAAAGTATTTGATTTATTTAGGCGTTCAACGCTTGATTGTCGAAACAAATACGCACTTTGTGCACTGAACGAAGAATGCTTGCTAAGACGAATTTGAATGTAACTGTACAGGGCCGTAATCAGTAAGAATTCGGGCGACAAATAAACGTAATTTTGAGCAAAACGAAAGAGGTCGAACATGATCTAACAAGCTCTTTCTTGGGAAAATTTCAATAGCATCGCTTTCTATTTGGTTGAATGTGTTTATTGTTGCATAGGCGTATAACATTTCCTTTTATTATAGTTCTTTTCATAGTTCCAATAAGGATATTTTACGGGTGGTTGACTTATTTCTTAGCCAATCAGGTTTCGCTAAAAGCCAGAGTGGTAAAATATTGCCATCGGCCACCGATTTGTTTTCCTCTGAGTTATATATTCTTTGTCCAGTTTGCTCGTGGTATCAACAGCACTTTTTTGCTTTGTTATAGTGCAAGATTATATCTGGATTCTAAGACTCATGTTCACAGCCAGTTTATCACCTCTAATATGCCCACTCTATAGTTAATTTTAATACTCTGTAAAGGCGGGCCGGGGCTAAACAGAGCCCAGGCTGCAAAAATTGACAGAAAAATGGATCATATCCGAAATAACATAATGAACAGATAGAAGAAACCTCAAAGAAAAGATAGATGACCGCCCAATATTATAAATTTAAAATTAGAAAAGTTATTCAAAAAAATAATGGTCTGGGGTCCGCTTGGACCCCGGCCAGTGCGTTGAAAGTTAATGAAATTTTATAACCTTAAAACGAAATGTGTATATTTTTGTCACAGAGAACCAGCGATATATTGCACAGGTAATTATTATTCAGGTGTTAAGTACACTCTTTTATAGGCTACATAGTCCAAGCAACAGAATTTAACGACGGCGTCATTTTTGTAAATCGCTGTACTTCAAGCCAAAAGAACTATTTATGTGGATAATCTATTACGGGCATTAACCAATTTCGGAAACCTTGTTATTGTATCAATAATGAGTTTTATATTACAGATCCATTATAGCGGAGCATTTCGAAAATGATCATAAAATTATTAGCAACGAGGTACTGTCCTGAATGGATTAAGTACGTCGGCGTGTAGCATAAATTACATAGTAATTCTGAAAGCTGAGTTTCAAAGAGACCGGTGCTCCTGTAACTAATGAAAGCGAAGTCGTTCAAAATAATGAACTAAAGCTATATACCTCGAGCGGTGTAATTCTTAAAAAGATGTTAAATATGTATGGAACGTTTCATGCAGTGGCATATTAAATTATACTTACTTACTATTCAGAAGTGAGCGATCGATAGCACAGCAGCAACCGGTCGGTATAAGGAACGCTTTACTTGAAATTTAGGCGGATAACCGACAAGAAAGTGGATTTTGTTAACATTACTCTTGGGTTCATTTTTCCAATATACATTTCGTAATATGTATTTCTTCTTGCCTCAGTTTCAATGCGCACTGTAGATAAGGGGATGTAATATCGTTCAGAACTATACGCGTTCATGTACAATAAAAATTTTATAGTCTACAGTTTGAAATCACCTTGCAGTGTTATAATGCTATATAAAATGTTTTAGATGATCGCCATATCACTATCAATTCCGTACCAGATTTTCCGTTTTTCGTGAAATATCCCACTTTATTGATGAGGGATAAGTTTTTGAGACAGAGCCTGAGAATATGTAAGGTTACCTAGTCTTTTAAAACATCTTTAATGAAAGTTTTTACTTGGCAGTAGACGATTTTGTCGATTTTGGAGTTTTGGGTAAAGGGTAAGTCACTTCGTGCACACTTAGGCCTTAAAATAAGCCCCTTGTGCCACTTCCGCGTTATGTTTGTGTATAAGAATTGTGCGTGGTCTTGGTACTTTCCTTGACAAACCAGTCTTGAGAGGACAGCAACGTTAACGATATCGTCACAATGTCTAATGGTACTGATCCAGTGGACTGTAGAAAAAAGTTGTTCCTATCCACGGATTCGAAGCGGGAACTTGCTCATTGCATGCCTGGCACTCTATCCACTGTGTCACCGAGGCGGGGTGGAGTAAACCATATTATTCATTTATAAAAACGAGGATGGAAAATGGATAACATCTGAAGATTGAAAGGCAGAGGCGGGGAGTAGTATTCACTAGTACCTTAAGTAGAATCACAAATGATGCAACACCGGTGCTGAGTTTAAATATAGACCCCCAACTATTAATGCAATTAAAGATTACATCAAACCTGACATTACAAATGCCAACAAATGTTCTTCTATCAAGTCAGAAATTTAAGAGAACATCATTGACGTATAACAAGTCAAATCTATTATATGCAAAAGAATATGCAGAACCAACCATTCGTGTAAAATTACGTTAAGTTAAACCTGTTAGTATTAATAAGTAACATGTGAGCAAATGAAAATGAAATGAAGGCTTGGCTTTGAAATATTTGTTGAATGAATAATATATTGGTGGCAATGTAAGTCTATGTCAAATTCGAGGTTAGCAGGTTAGGTTTTGTGTCAGTTTTGACACAGACTGACGGGAAACCTAACCTGCTAACCTCGAATTTGACATAGACTTACAGTACAACCAGCATATTATTCATTAAAGAAATATTTCAAAGCCAAGATTGATTTCATTTTCTGTTGCTCACATGTTATAAAAATAAAAGTTATCCGTAAATTTTTTAAAACAGCAGAAATCAAATGTTAATGATATCAAATGGTGACTTATTACAACATACTGCTGAAATTCAATAGCATACTGGAATAAATTCTTGTATTCCTTATTCTCCTCAAACCGAAAAGCGAATATAAACCCTAATCTAAGGAACTCCAGAAAAAGGTTAATACTGTTACATAAACAGCGGACACCATTTCTGTCCAAAGGCCTTAATATTACGAAGCGCATTGATAACTACTTAATCTTAACGCTTTGTCATAAAAGCCATAGTTTTCGCTCAACCCCATGGCCCTTATCTAAACCAAAACAGAATACCCCTGACCGAGAAGTCAAAATATGGCACAAAAGAATAAACGAAGGTAGATGGATTAAGCTTATTCATATTGCACGCCAGGCTGTGTAAACGAATAAAGGAAATTTTTAATAAAACCTATAGGTTTATGAGAAATTTCGCAAAGGCTAAACAACAACAGATTACTGATCAAACGTGGGAATTCATAAATAAAAAGAGGCAAATGAAACAATGCAAAAAGTGCCATCATAGAAACAGAGAAACGTGCGTTAGCAGAAAAAATTTCTTAATCAAATTGATGCCATAAAGCCACAAACGAAGACGGTTTGATAACCTTACGCTACAGTCACAAACTAGGTAAACAAAAATTTCGAATAAAGCCTACAGAATTAACAGGGATATAACAGCGTACATACATCAAACAAGTAGAGACACTCATGCCACATGTTGAAACCTGTCTAGAGTGGCTGGGACAGTAACTCGGGGGGTATTTTTAAGCTTCACTATCAGATGGCAGCACAAAGTTCCACCAATCAGAGCCAGTTACTGGCTCTGTTGCCAATCATATGTGATAAAACAGCAGCGCCATCTGTTAGTATTATCGGAAAGTACCTCCCAGGAGCCGTTCAAGGTCATCAAAATCGGAATTTTGAGATCAAAGGAACCGACAGTGAGTGCCTCTATTTGTTTGATTTATGTACGCTGGATCTAATAAAGAAACACTAAACATGAACATGCCTATGAAAACGAAGAAGTAAAGATGGTAGCATCCCAAAATTATAAAACAAAGACAAAAGCGTAAGTAACTAGTCCTGATGATGTACATAGAAATCCAACCAATTATCAACAGTAATATTTTGAGTCCGCTGTAATTTTCCGATAATCCTTGTGAGGGAATGCACGACTGCCTGTTGGAATTATTTTCTAAATCAACAAGCAGAAGTGCAAAGGAACAATGCAAGAAATATATTTTGCTTGACTAATGTATAAATTAATGTAAACCATTACTTATAAAAACTGAAGCCACTGTGAGATATAGTACAACAGTAATAAGTTATCATAATTGTGTATGTAATTTTGCTATTAATGATTTGCAAAATCAAAATAGATGTTGCATCTGACTAGTTCAGTTCAAAACTGATAAGTGTAAGTAATTGCACATTCCGCAATTATTACCTAATCGTTCTAGAATTTACTTAATATTGAAATATGAAAATGTGAGACTTGGCAGATGTATGCTAAGTCAGTGAAATTAAAACTCTCTAAAGCAATCAACATAAGAAAAAGCCACACGGTTATACAAAACATCGGCACAGTTTGCGAACGCAGACAAAAGGACCAATAGATGGCACGAAGATAAAATCAATAATAAAGTATTGTGACCTTAGCTCCAGCATAAATGTGAATTTCTCATATTTAATGCTTGCAAATGTGTCCATTGCTAAATTCCGTCGCTATCACCCCTTACATCGTCCTAACGCTCGAACAGCAGATAAGAAAATGTCTATCAGCGTTGCGCCAAGTCTGGTACAAACAAGCACGGCGCCGCCCACACTCAAACGTACCTAGAACGAAGCACCAGTAAAGAGTTGATCGAGGAGTATAAAGAAGACTGCGCAGTCATTTCAAATCACTTGAGGCCCAGGACTTACTTTTTTCTAATAATTTTCTCTGACCCCGCCAGCACTGGTGCATTTGGCACCATCTTGCTAGAAAATTTCTTGAGCTAGTCAGCACCGGTGGATCTAGCCCCATCTTGCTAGGAAGACCGTTTATTGTCCGTTCCCCAGGTCATTATTATCCTAACTTTTTCATAAATTTAACCTAAAATATGACTTACCTACTTACTAGGAGAGATCTCCAGGCTGGAATAATTCAGGGCCATCAACGCAGGCAAATAGATCCGCCGGCTGTACAGTCCGGACTGACAGCGAAGTCTTCGGCGGTTGCCCGGTAATTCCAACTGTTAAAAGCGGAGCTTGCGGAAAGTAAAACTTCCAATTTACATCACTCCGCGAACCCCCATATATATGCACAAAGGTAGCGCTACATCCATCCAGGTGTAATACACTCGCCGTGAACATCACAACCACCATAAAACACTTTCTTTCTATTGAATTCGTCCGCCCGTCAACTATAAATAGCAAACGCCATATCTGCCTGCGCAAATATTGCCTGTCTTAGATCGGGGTTACAGTACACCAGAGCTATAGATCACCCGCGCCTACCGTCTTAGAACTTTCATTGAGAGGATTCAGGGACAGCAACCGGGCCAAGCCAGCGTGTAATGTGGATTGCCGAACGTCTCAAAAATAATACAACTCCGAACTAATTCACCGAAGGGATTTTACTTTATTATATTTATGTACAAAATATATTCATCAAGAATTATTTTGCATGTACTTAAACACACTATACAATTTATTCCTACACTACGTTATTCCTGTATTTTATAAATTTGAGTAGAACAAATTCTGGGCTTCTGAGCTTTATCCGAGGTAACCAGTTTGTTAAGTGTTTCATAAAATTGTGCCGCCTCGCTTGCAGTGGCGTATTTACTATGCGCATTCTAGAACTTGAGCGGGCCTTCGCCTCGCCGCTTCACTTACGTTCCTTCTGTCAACGTGGCAGCACGCGAACCGGTTCACACCGCGAAAGCTAATTCTTTGTTTAAATGTTCAAATGTTTGTGTGTTAATTTATGGCAATAAATTACCTACTTTGCTTTCAACGTGTGTATAATTTAGTAAAGAAAATCAATACAGTCCATTAACGTCCAAGGCGAGCTAGCAATCAGGAATTTTCCAAACATAACGGAAAACTGAGAGGCTCCCCAACATTGGTCCTTCGAGCCGGATTAGTACGAGCCCGGAAAAGCAGCCTAAATTCGCAGTTGTACAAGGCAAGTAAGTACAACGCAGTTTCAATTGTATTAAATCCGTCCCTAACGAGAGGAAGGAAGACAGCATACGCTGCTAGCTGCGTAGGAGCGAGAAAGCCAAACGCCGAGTCTCGCGGCAACAACGTGCAGGTGGGCAGGCAGCTGCCGGCGAGACGGTAGTGTCGGGCCACAACAACGAAAAAGGCGGCACACACCAATATCAATGTAAGCCTAATTCCCTTTTTTGTGATTTCCTATGCATGAATTTGGTTTTCTATCAGCTGTGTCTGTGTGTGCATAATTTCAGCTGCGTATTATTGCGTAAACAAATGGTTTATGAGTCATATAAACATTTTAATTGCGTGAAATGCCAAGCTATTTCGTTTGTGCGCTAGTACAATATCCCCTGCATGTGTCATATTGCAGTCGAATCATTCACAAGTTAATCTCGAGTTGTAACAGGGCCGTTTGCTGCGTCGTTAGCGCCAAGTTAATCTCGCGTTGTGGCAGCTGTCTTGCGTTGTAAACAAAATTCCGCGCCAGGGGCGTACGAGAGTTAGTTCTATCTGTTAAACTGTTTTAATTTCAACAATTATGGATCCGCTTGTAAGAGCACGTGGCTCTATCAAGGGCAAGCTTACGCGTTTCGCAAATTACGTGCAATCTTTGCAAACAATTCATGATGAAGATCAATTCTTATCTAGCGCTCAGATTATTCAATTGCAAAAAAGATTGAATGATACAGCCACCTTGTTATCAGAATATTATGCGGTTCATGAACAAATTTTAGAAAACAGTAAGGATACAGAAGCTGAAATGCAACAACAAGTTGAATTTGAAGATTCTTATTATTTTGCAATTTCACAAGCTGAATATTTGATTAATGAATACAACAAGCAGTCTGATGTTGCACCAGATCGTTCTGGATCTCCTAACGGTAGCGTAAGATCAACGCATTCAAACTGCAGCTCGCATTGCAATAATCGAGCTGTACGCCTTCCTACCATCTCGATTCCCAAATATTCAGGGAACGTGTCAGAGTGGTTGGAATTTCGTGAGATTTTTATTAGTTTAATTCATGAGAATCAAACGCTAACTAATATTCAAAAGCTGCATTACTTAAAGGCTAGTTTACAGGGTGATGCAAGCCAAATTATAAAAAGTTTAGAGTTTACTGCGAGTAATTACATTCTAGCTTGGGATGCATTGTGTAATCGTTACAATGATCCAAAAATTCTGATTCATAACCACCTCAATGCTATATTCGAACTTGAATCGTGCAGTAAGGAATCTGCAACTAAATTACGTACGATTAGCGATATGTTATTCAAACATTTTACAGCAATCAAATCATTAGCTACCGAAAGCGAGCTTCTTGATGTTGTTATCATTTATGTCGTTTCTAAAAAACTGGACCCCACGACATTCCGTGAATGGGAGGTCCTTAGAAACCGGTCAAGTTCTGACCTGCCTAATCTTGACGAGTTCAAGGAATTTCTGCAAAACACAGCAAATCTTCTAGAAACTCTAGAAGTAAAAAATATTAAGCTTGTACCCGAAAAGTCTTCCAAGGTACATTCGAAATCATTTGTGTCAGGTACCCCTTCGTGTCCACTTTGTAAGGGATCTCATCCCTTGTACAAATGCGATAAGTTTGTCAAGCTGTCTTCACTTGACAGAAATTCAAAGGCAAAAGAGCTTCGTGTATGCTTTAATTGCCTAACTCAGGGTCACCTTTCGAGCCGCTGTAGCTCCAAATATACATGTAGAAAGTGCAAATCAAGGCACAACACCCTTCTTCATGAGGACAAACCTCAAAATGCTTCTTCTAGTCAACCAGGATCTGCGATGTCGGCAGAAACCCCTGTTGAACTAAATCAATCGATTTCGGCATTCTGTTCGAATGCTTTGCAGGTACTCTTACCTACGGCTACCGCTAAACTCATCGCTGATGATGGTACGCCTTATTTTGTGCGAATCCTGCTGGATTCCGGTTCCCAATCGAACTTCATACGTTCAGATTTGTGTAAAAGGTTAAAGCTTCCAACTCGCGAAGTCAACGTTACTGTTTCTGGCTTAAGTAAAGCTACTTCTCAAATCAAAGCTAGGTGTGATATCAAGCTGCAAGCCCCTCACACCTCATACAGTATTGGTCTATCCTGTCTTGTTCTCGATGAGATTACAGGTACAACCCCAAGTTTTCGCGTCCAGCGAAACAGTTTCAAGGTTCCTGATAACATCAAGTTATCAGATCTGTCCTACGACCAACCGGGCACCATCGACATTCTGATTGGTTCGCCCATTTTCTGGCAGCTCCTTTGTATTGGACAAATTGGTCTAGGCCCAAATCTTCCCATCCTCCAAAAAACTCGTTTTGGTTGGATTGTTTTTGGCCCTACAGGCCCCCCTTCTGCGTACCCTGTACAGTGCAATCTTGGCACGATCGAGGATGCTTCTGACCCCATTGCTAGGTTTTGGCAACTCGAACATTACCCAGAGGAAAAGGTCCGCACAAATGAAGAGAACGCCTGTGAGGCACATTTCGTGCAAAATACGCAACGAGAAGCGAATGGTCGATTCGTTGTCTCTATCCCTCTCAAGAAACCTATAGAGGTACTGGGTGATTCATTGCAAATCGCTCAGAAAAGATTCTTATCATTGGAGAAGCGTTTACAAGCGAACCCTGACTTGTCCAATCGCTATTTGAGTTTCATGAATGAATATTCTGAATTAGGTCATATGTCCGTTTCAAACCCTAATTCAAACGAGATATCCTATTATCTACCCCACCACGGAGTCTTAAAAGAGGAAAGCCTGACAACTAAACTCCCAGTTGTATTCAATGGTTCTCAAGCAACCACTTCAGGGCAATCTCTGAACAGTATTCAGATGGTTGGCCCAACCGTGCAACAAGACTTATTTTCCATTCTTGTTCGCTTTCGCAAGCATTTGTTCGCTATATCGGCCGACATCGAGAAGATGTATCGTCAGGTTCTGGTGAATCCTAACCATAGGCCCCTTCAGAGAATCCTTTGGCGATCCTCTCCAACTGAGCCTCTTCGGTCATACGATCTGAATACAGTTACGTATGGCACTGCTTCAGCGTCTTTTCTTGCCATTCGATGTTTGACCCAATTGGGCATCGAATGTGCAGCTTCAAATCCCGAAGTCTCTCGAGTGATAAAGGAGGACTTCTACGTCGACGACCTTCTGACAGGTGCCGACACTCCTGAGAAAGCGCGTATTCTCTGTTCAATCTTGAATCAGATTCTTGATTCAGGGTGCTTCAAACTTAGAAAGTGGATTTCCAATTCTCCAGAAGTTCTCGATGGAATCCCAGACTCCGATTTGCATCCGGGTGTTCTTGATTTCAGTGCACATGAGCACACAAGCACCCTTGGTTTGATTTGGTCCTTCAAAAGCGATCATCTGATGTTCAATATTTCAAATTCTACAAGTAGTAAGGCTACCAAGCGTAGCATCTTGTCTGAAATATCGCAGATATTTGACCCGCTGGGTCTGCTAAGTCCATGCACCATGGGTGCCAAGGTTCTTTTGCAACAACTTTGGATGGAAAAGTTGAATTGGGATGAACGCGTTCCCAACGCCATACAAGAAAAATGGTGTACATATCGGCGTGATCTTCTCATGCTCAATGATTTAGCAATTCCTCGTCACGTCCTCTGTCGGCGCGTGATTGAGATAGAACTCCATGGTTTCTGCGACGCTTCCAACAATGGTTACGGTTCGTCGATATACCTCCGTTCCAAGAATCAGGAAGGGGAAGTACAAGTTCACCTTCTCTGCTCCAAGGCCAAGGTAGCCCCTTTAAAGCCCTTGACAATTCCGAAGCTCGAGCTCTGCGGAGCTGTTCTTCTAAGTAAACTTTCCGTGCAAGTCATAAAGGCACTTGATTTGCCCATATCTAGAATTGTTTTCTGGACAGATTCCACAATAGTGCTAGGATGGTTGAAAACCAGTCCAAATCTTCTTAAAACCTTTGTGTGTAACAGAGTTGCTGATGTTCAGCAACTCACTTCTGATGCCACGTGGAGGCATGTTCCTATCGCGTCGAATCCTGCTGATCTTCTCACTAGGAGAGTCAGTCCTTTAGTCTTAAAAGAATTAAGCCTTTGGTGGCATGGTCCCGCCTGGCTAAGCGAAGGTGAGGCATCTTGGCCTACTTCCAGACATGTTCTTGCTGAGCTTCCAGAATTCAAAAAAGAAGTTCAGAGTTTTTCTGTAACCTCTGTTGAACCATTTCCGTTCAATCAGTATTCAAGTTTGGCTCGCTTACAACGAGTTACAGCTTATTGCTTTCGTTTTTATAACAATGCGCGGACCCCCAAAGCTGATCGCCTTTCTGGGCCCCTTTCTACAGATGAACTGCAAGCAACCCTTGTAAGGCTTGCAAGGTTTTCACAACGTGAGTCATTTCCTGACGAATTTAAGCTGTTGTCACAGAACAAGCCTGTGAAACAATCTTCTGCTTTGATATCCTTGAATCCTTTTCTGGATTCCAAGGGACTGCTAAGAGTTGGTGGTAGGCTCCACAACTCTCAATTACCTTTTGACAAGAAGTTTCCTCTAGTGATTTCTGGCAAACATCCATTCGCCAAACTCCTAGTTTCGCATGAGCATCTTCGGCTTCTCCATGCCGGACCTCAAATGCTGTTAGCTAATCTCAGAGAACGATATTGGATTACCTCTGGCAGAAATATAGTCAAGCAAGTGGTTCATCAATGCTTGCGGTGTTTTAGATTTTCTCCTAAGTTAACCGAATCCATAATGGGAGATCTGCCAGCCTCTCGTATTCAATCATCGCCCCCATTTCATACGACTGGTATCGATTATGGTGGACCGTTCATGATAAAGGATCGCAAAGGACGTGGTTCTAAACTAGTGAAGTCCTACCTTTGTCTATTCGTTTGTTTTGTCACAAAAGCAGTGCACCTTGAATTGGTCGCTGACCTTTCTACTGAAGCCTTCTTAATGGCCTTTCGCCGGTTTGTAGCTCGTCGAGGCAAACCGCTCCATGTCTATTCAGACAATGGCACTAACTTTGTCGGCGCTAATTCCGAATTAATCGAATTAGGCAATTTTCTTGCGGAACAAGGCCTTTCTATTTCCGAATCAGTCGCGAGCGACGGAGTAGCTTGGCATTTTATACCCGCGCACAGTCCCCACTTTGGCGGATTGTGGGAGGGCGGAATTAAGTCCTCCAAACATCACATACGGCGCGTTATAGGTAACGCTAGTCTAAATTACGATGAATTTTGCACTTTGCTGGCACAGGTGGAAGCGACCTTAAACTCCCGACCCCTGTCCCCTTTGTCCGCTGATCCAAACGACCTTCAGCCTTTGACTCCTGCTCATTTTCTGATCGGTCGTCCTTTGGTGTCACTGCCTGATCCCAACGTTACTGAGATAGCCGAGTCTCGGCTGTCTAGATACCAAAGAATACAACAGCTCCACCAGAATGTATGGAAAAGATGGAGCAAGGAGTACATCTCAGAACTCCAACAGCGCACCAAATGGCGCACACACCTTTCGGACCTTCAGCCTGGTTCCATGGTCCTCATCAAGGATGACAATCTTCCCACTCTGAAGTGGAGGTTAGGCCGCGTCACCGAGCTGCACCCTGGCCTTGACGGCGTTACGCGTGTGGCGTCAGTGAAAACTGTGTCAGGGATCGTAAAGCGATCCTTCGCCAAATTGTGCCCGCTACCTAGTGTTGTGAACTAGTACGTTTGCGTCTTGCGCAGTGTTTCGTAAAGCCCTTTGGCTATCCATTGTTTGGGTTTTCTTGTATTACCTTAAGATCTATGCTTTGTATATGTCTATTTTAGTTACATGTCTTACTCTAGATGTTACATGTCAAATTTGTACTATTGTTATTTGAAAGGTTACCCTTTCCAAGGCGGGCGGTATGTTAAGTGTTTCATAAAATTGTGCCGCCTCGCTTGCAGTGGCGTATTTACTATGCGCATTCTAGAACTTGAGCGGGCCTTCGCCTCGCCGCCTCACTTACGTTCTTTCTGTCAACGTGGCAGCACGCGAACCGGTCCACACCGCGAAAGCTAATCCTTTGTTTAAATGTTCAAATGTTTGTGTGTTAATTTATGGCAATAAATTACCTACTTTGCTTTCAACGTGTGTATAATTTAGTAAAGAAAATCAATACAGTCCATTAACGTCCAAGGCGAGCTAGCAATCAGGAATTTTCCAAACATAACGGAAAACTGAGAGGCTCCCCAACAGAAAGTAGATTTAGCGAATTTTTGGTCAAGTTTAAATAAGTACCTTTCGCAGAGATTTGACATTTCTGCAACAATCTAGACACATTACAGCCACACGGTCAAATAAAATGACGGCAGAATTTACGGCAGTATTACAAAATATTGTAATAAAGTATTATAATAACGTTACAAGAAAGGCAAGCTCAAAAACTTCAATAATTGAAGGGGCGTCCCACTGCTAAACATGATCAATATATAATGTATGTAACATGTTATCAGTAAATGACTTTCTAAATACTTTCCAAATTCATTCAATTAAACCTCCTGCGCTATATGAAACTTCTTCCTCGCGTTCTTCTTAGCCCTACGTCCAGTATTCAGCCTGCTTCAGCTTCTTTGATCACGTCCTGCCGTGATCTGTGCTTGTCCATGACAGTCCAGCACCTTTTCTTAAAATCGTCATATTAATGCGTTCCAGCTGTTTCTCTAGATCGTTATCCTATTCAAGCTCTCCCCTGCACAACTTTTTTGTACCATCTCTAACCATTGATTCTGGCTATGTGTGCCACATATTCCCACTTCAATTTTGCTGCAATTGGAATTAAATAGCCAAATACAATTTTCAGTTACATAGTACAAGTACAAGTTACATATAGAAGCAAATCAAATAAATGTATTGAAAAGATTTTGTTTGAAACTCCAAAAAGACGCTCAAAAACCGAAACCAGTATAACTTTAAATAAATTTACCTTGTATTGTTATGGATAATTTGTAGTTTCGCATGCTTTAGTGAAAATTAACGAGTTGTATTTTATTTTTAAGCATTTCTTTACGATTAATAGGTGGTTTCTCAAGCCATATTTCTAATAATTAACTACGTTTGACTATTCACAAATTTTGCCTGACTAGGTAGGCAACATTATGTGCTTTTGTTGTTAACAAATTTGTAGCTTAAAATTACAATTACAGTGTTGTTATCCTATGGGAACACTCCAATTTTTCAGGGTTTTTTTGTGTGTCTACTTGCCAAAAATTTCGGGGACTTTTTGATAACTTGAACTGTTGGCTATGTGGTTGGTTTCTCACGTTCTTTTCCATTGAAAATTCGTGCAAGCAAGTTGGGTGCCCTTGGCGTTCTGCTCCAAAAAGCCACTTGGTTTGGCTAAACTTCGTTGTTTGTGGAGGTTTTGAAGCACAAATGCCTTTTTGACGTTCAAATAATTAGTTAATGTTGATATTCTTACGTCTAACGCCTCGGCGAAATTATCTGAGCCAGCTTTACCCCATGCACGTCCACATTTAGCTACCTATCAACCCGAACCAATTTTCACCTGGATTTCGCAAGGGAATTGGAAATCTCCCTGCGCCACACTTCTTGGAAGCGCTAGAAGCGTCGCCTACCTGCAGTCTGTCTGCTGGTTCCTAGGCTTCAAGGCAAGGAACCTGTGATAACCTCTCCGTAGCCGGCAAAATACCAAATATAACTTTCACCAGCAGGCAAGGCCGATCCTTAACCCTTCGTCACAATATTTATAAGTGCTTAAAGAAGACGTACATTATCTATAAAATATTCTTTAATTAGTGCTAGTGCTAGATAACTAAGAGGTGCTTAATTACGTAAACCTTTCATGGCTTCACCGTAAATTTACTGAAGTATTACACCGTCTTGTATATGTTGCAATAAAAACAATTAAATTATAAAAAGTAGGATGCTGCGCCTCTAAATTAAATGGCAAGAACTAATGTTACTTATTTGACTGTAGACTTACATTCTAGACAACAGGTAAAGTAATAATATAACAACTAATTAAATTAATAAGTTATACTGACCCAAAGCAGTTAAAGTTTAAAGTTTTAGAAAATAATAAGACAAATCTCAAGGTGTACCGTAAAGAAGCGCTTGGCAGAGATTTATTTACACAGTTTACTGGTTTCTAGGATCCCAGCTATGATTTAAATGAAGTGCGTCGATGTAGAACTGTTGCAACTTTTGCCGATGAGCTGCGCTGTCGAGACTTGACTATAAAATGAAAGGCTAAAATGACAAGGTGGTGCTTAAGCAGAAATTGGTTTAGGTTCTACTTAATTTGCAAGAAGGTGTATAATCTGAAACTTCCTGAAGAACCAAGCTAATATGTAGCGAGTAATCTTTAAAAAAAAATTAAAAATACGGGTTGCGATGCAACTAAAACAAATTGGCGATGGGAATCAATCATATTTGAATGTGATACCTGATTTTGGTCCGTCGGCTAATTCGCTCACAATCAGGTGACTACGTGGATACAATTGCCGGCCGGACTACCTCAGTGGAGACAGTGTGCAGTTGATTAACGTACTGAAGTTAATTCAACAGCAAAAACGAGCGCCAACGAATCTTTAAATAACGATAAGTGTATCCGATATCACAAAGAACTCGTAAAATCTAAAGTAGCTCAATACTCTGAAAGAAAGCCCACAAATCCAGGTAGCACTAACATAAACATCGATGTACTAATATCTGTATAGTAATCACCTATGATAAATTGAATGCAAGCCAGTACAGGGTTACAGGTAATTATTATATAAATATATGCAAAAATAAGATGCACCTTGATACACATGAACTAGACAAATCTCGCTAGTAAGTTGACATTTACCACATTATAAAATGTACGTATACACTATACAGGCTACGTTAAGTGCAACGAACAGAAGATTAAAAGTGTAGCGGGGACTAAACGAGGCTCCGAGCATGAAAATCATTAATAGTACTAGTTTACCTGTTCAAATGGGCTCTGGGGGTACTCATGAAGATTGTTAAACGAACTGTAATTGACAGCTAGAATTCAATAACAAATGTAACACCCACAGAATTCTGAGGGAATGCAGGCAGGACCTGCAGCAAGGCAGTTAAGAAGATACTAAAGACGACACGATTACTGTACACAGCATTGCAATGCTTTTCAATGATATGGAGACAATACGCGTTACATAAACCATTTCGTTGAGCTCCTAGGCCTCACTCGAATGGCACATTTACAACCCGGCAGGAGGGCAGAGGCTAAACCAAGGCAAATTAGGGGGCTTGATTCTAGATTGCTGCATCAAAGGCAGCATCTACTGACTGGCTCTGTAATTGGATCAACGACGCTATGTGTACGTAGAGCTGTATGAATTTCCCATTAATAGCCAAGGGTTATTTGGGGCTACTAAGTTGCAGCCCACACTGGGACCGCGTGCCAAACAAATCCCAACAGTTTGCTTTTCAGAATCCGTTAACGTTGACGTGAAAGGAATTTATCTTTCAAAGTCAACAGAGTAGCATTCAACCGCTACATAAATCGAGGGCTAACCTAGCAAAACTTCACCAAAAAGCCCGCTGAACTCTGTGCGACCCAAAATGCAAGTTTAACTGCTCGAAATCGTAGCACACAACGAAGAACGCGAACCAGGACGCCGACCGGCCATTTTATCGTTTTGTGCAACGATAAAAACCCATCATGACAATGCGATTAGTGACCTGTAAACCTATCCAGATGCATTCTGGCGGTAACAAGTGTGCAGATTAAATACAGAATAAACTGATGTTTAATACAATGTTAGATACACGCATTATGACGTCGAAGTCGACTAGACGTTTGATCAGAACCCCAAAAACTACAAAACTTTAATATTAATTACTATCAAAGCAAGGTTCTTAGGAAAAGCAATCAACGGGAGTCTGAAACTCAATTATAATTTACGTAACCTGGTAATTTATAAAAATGTTTTATAGCGGCCATCCTAAAATTTTATATACCGAAAGAATTACACATTGAAAAAATCCAGACGGTTACTATAACAGCAGCATTAAGAGCCTACCAAAAGATATTCTTTTGATCCCAGAGCGTAACAGCATAAATCGAGTTTTCTTCAATTTTTGCATTGCTGTCGGTGTTGAAACATAATTTCAAGCAATTTTAAATTGGTCTTCTGTTTCAATTGGGCGTGTTACATTAAAAATAAACGCTTATGTATAGCAAAAATCGTCCCAACGGGGATACAATAAACCAACTCCCAGATTTTACTTAAATTTAATAATGACATTTACAGTTTATTAAGTAGACTGGAAAATATCTGCTCCAGACAGTTTCATATCATGACGTCATTGGTAATCTTTAAAATGTATCCAGCTCAGGAAATAATTCGTCGAATTTTGACCCATCAATCATCTCTTAAATTTAGAATTTTGGCTAATAGGACTTTCTACCGTACTGACCATATAGCGACTCGCGATTATAGATTTGGTACAAGGTCACTTGGTTTTGTTTCACTTGTCAAATGAACTAATTTAAAAATGTCAGTTGATTTTTGTAGGTTAGGTCGTACGTTTTAAGCATAAAAAGCAACATAAAGTGTATTTGGGATAATCATTGATCATTGGCATTGATAACTGTGCTAAATATTTTATATTATTATATCTTTTCCTAAATATAATCTGTAGTGTACCTAATAATCTATAATTTATTAAGAATATTATGTCATTATAATCCCAATGCAAGAAAATACATCTTGTCCAACAGAGTCGCTGTATTTTTAGCTTTTGGAACATAACCCATAATATCCATCAAAGAATCATCAATAATAGGCGTACTACTTATTATATTTTCTGAACTTCTAGCTTTTTCAATGTTTCCGTTATAAAATAATATTTTTATCGCCATTTTTCTGTTGGCGACATAATTTATAAGGAATGGGGGCATATCCCTATAGAATTTGGCCGCAGCAAACGTAACATCCACTATTTACTTCCCTCGACCCTAATAATTTCGTCTAACGTTAGAAACAGGTCCCCAAGCGTAACACACAAGTTCTTTGTTGTGTATCAAATTAAACATTTAATAATGGCACGGTTAGCCCCAATTTTCTGTTCGATTCCCGCACTCAGGTTGGTAGAGTGCCCACCATCAACAAAACACCCTCTACAAGGCAAACATTTATTAGTAAACATGTGTGAAACGGTTCTCCGATATCCAACCTGCGCCCTACAAACACGACAAGCAGATGCAAATGCAAATAGAGTAAGAGTAGTTCCATGTTCCGCATGTAGTCGGTGCACACCACCGGTGTATTGCCGCCCCAAGGGATGCAGGTGCAATTCAGCTTTCGTCGCCCTGTCGATCGCGGTCAGCATCAGCGAACTATTCCCTGTTTTGTTGGCAGGTTGTACTTACTTAATATATCGAATATCAATCAATATCCCTGGGCGATTGAACTTACCCGTTCTGCACGACTGCGGGCGGTTCAAAGGTTAAATTGTAATATGCAACGACGTAAATGCCAGGTCTGATTTAGAAATTCTACGAATACACTTGTTAGTGATGTTAGCTATTTTGTATTTCTGGTGCTGGAAAGGATTTGGATCGGGTTTCCATTATTTTGAAATTACGAAAGGCGAACAGACGAAAAGAGAAGATTGGTCGCAAAGAGCTTTTTGGTAAAAGGTCTAGTACGTTAATGAACAAATAGCTGAGAGATACAGCTGTATAGAAATGTTATTGTGAAGAAAACATTGCAAAAATAGCAAGAATAAAAAGCGCAAAAATTAAAACTGGCTGTTAGTTCCGCCACGTGGGCATAAGCGAGACATATATACCAGCGGCAGAAGCAATATCAAAAACCTTTCCCCGGAAATGCAAATAAAATTAAGTACCTGAAACACGAATATCTTACTTAAGATTGGAACAGCTACACGGCATATTTTGTTTTCATGTCACTAACGATGTTTACAACACACAAACAGTGAGTAAATGGCGCAGCGAGCCTCTCGCCTCTCAACTGGCCGGCCCGGGTTCGAATCTCGGCGGAGCCTAGAAGGATTTTAACGAGCATACGCTTCTCGGCTATCACGCTAAAACTTGTGGTAGTCGTTAACCCCTAAAACAAGGACTCTTTCACACTTTAGACGGGCAAGGCTAGCCACCTACCCGGCCTAAGGGCAAAGTGCCCATAGAACCACTTCGTGGTTAAAACAGGCCACTGGCCTACAATAACAGAAAGAAGAAGTCTCAAAACTGAAACTAACTTAACAAATGATAACAACACCGTTTATTTTTAGTGTACCGCCAGCTGCCATGCTGGAATTTTTTTATTTATGACGCATTCGCAATTTTTTTCACTTTAACGATTTTACGATGTTATGCGGTATTGAAGTTTATGGATGCTGCCACTGCTTTTGGGTCAACGGACGGGGTATCAATTTTTTTACTGGCACTCAGCGTTTAAGAAGCCAGACAACTGTCGTGTTGTTAGCAGCTTGCAGCTCTTAGCTTTCTCATTAGTGCGATGTGTTGGCCGGATGGAAAAAAATTTCCCCAGATGAAATATTACTTGAAGTTCTATTCACGTTCCGTTAGTATATCATAGAACTTCTAAATTCCATTCACGTCAAACATTACAAGCAACACACTGAATATTGCAGGCATTGGTTTCATCTCGACTAGATTCTCGTGTCAACACCACGGTTGCTGATAAATCCAAAATATTGGCTACCCGTCGTTTGAGTTGCGAAATCTATTGAGGTTTAGAGTTGTCCAAATATTTAGCCATCTTCAGGGGCTTACGCTACATTGGGTTACGTACCGTCAATTTCTACTACGTTTAAAGCTAAATGTACCTTCACCAATCTGTAGTAATAGTATTGGAAATGTATTATAGCTAATTTTTGAATACTGAACATGTTTGTCATTGAAAAACCGACCGTCTAATGTAACTGAAGTTTGAGTTCATTCCCGTCTGGATGTGGTAATAGCTATCTGAAAACGATGGCTGACTGGTTGTCTGGCCATCAATACTGTTTCCCTTCGTCTGTATTGTGCACCGTAGCGTCACGTGTATTAGCCAGTTTAAGGGTAATTTGATGCGATTTCCCCCAGCCCTCGTCTCTCCCGAGGATTTTATGTATATTTCTGTGCTTAGCACAACCGTATTTACATCCGTTGTCGTTTCTTCTAGAGCAAAATGCGGCATACGTCCTTATCAAAGTAAAATAACTAATTTCAAATAAAATAAAACAAGATAAATTTAGTTTCGAGCGTTGTCATTTACCGACGCCGGCGCCGTGAGCAAGGTCCTCATGATGGAATATTCTTAGTACATTACTACACATGACGCCTGACCGATAATAACATATTTTTTCTCTGTATATATTGATTTGACTTTCGCAAACGAGCATTTCTTCTGTCAGTATCCATCTAAGTTCATCTCACTAGTTGGTCGCGTGAACACCTTTAAGCCTGTGCAGGAAATAAAGGAATTTCAACCTATAACAACGGCTCTCTTCTGATATACATTTGTCGGTAATCCAAAGTCACGTGTAACGTACTATACCATCCAATATCTTTCTATAAAGATATACAGTAATCATCAAAAAGTAATCACCACATCGGAAACATTCTACTTAGAGTTTTTTGAAAAATTAAAACCCCGGCGATCAGAGGTGGTTGAAAAACGTAACAATTGAGCCAAATAAAAGTTGTCACCTGACATCTGTTATCCGTAATTGCGAAAAATGCATTTGCTAGCTATAATAAGAAAAACATCAAAAACGTTGTTTTAAATGTGTTTTCCATCATTTTGGCTCAAAATTTAGAAAAACCTAACTTTTGTAAAATATCAAAACTGAATAAAAATTATGGGAACATATTACTTTTCAGTAAATAACAAAAAATCTAATGGAATCATTATCATATGCTATTGTTTTTTCTAATTATAAATCTTTAACGTTTTCACCTAAACAATTTTTAAATGTTAAAGTTAAGTATTGCTATGTGAAATTTTTAAAACTATTTTAAAAAATCAAATAATCAATTTTTGCGGAAGTTAAAACAATAAAAGTGTTTTCTTGCTTTGAGGTTGTTTAATTACATAAAACTAACACGCTAAAAGTTTCATTGAAATCTTACTTAATTTCCGAAAAACAGAACTTTTTTTGCATTTTGACAATTTCGAAGTAAATGTCACTCGCTATATCTGATATGGGCTAAATAAGTTTTGAGACAAGGACACATTAGTGCCGTAAAAAGTTGTTTGAAAAATCAGAACTGAACATTTTTCCCATGATGCCGACGTTTTAGCGGACACTGTATATTTTTTAAACCATTTATTTTACAAAGAAGCCCAGCTTTTGCTATATCAATAGCTGTTGAAAAAATGAGACAGATTCAGCTTAATAGACTTCTATCTTTGATTCTCGACACCGATTTGATAAATAGTCTATAAATTGTATCCTGTTGTTTATTTTCCAAAAATCTGTCTGACGTAAGCACAGTCACTGGGAACAAAAGAGGAGTTCTCATATTCGAAAACTTTAACAACCGATGACCTTTTATTTTTCTTTAGCGACTCACTAACAAACAAAAGTGGTGGTTTTCTTTCAATCTTATACGGGAAGCACATCTTCAACCTATGAAGATACCGTACAAGAACAATAATTATGCTACTGAAAATTTGCGGCGTGTTGTCAGGTACTGCCAGTGGAGTTACTTTATCTTTCCTGTGATTTACGGCAGTACCCAAATGTTTATCTTTCTTTGCTGCTAAGGAAGCTGCTCCCTTTTCTTTGGCTTGGTCGCAGGTAATTGTAAATAGACCCGAAGCAATGTTGATTAGTTATCCATATTCTTAATTAAAGGGTTTAGGTTACAACAAGTATTAGCAGAACATATCTACACCCTTATGGTCATGAACCTGTCGGCTGGTATTCTCCTTTTTATGCTGCCCAGTTGGTGTGAAAGTAGCACTGGTTAATTTTGCAACAACTTTTAATATCTGTGTACTCAATGTCAACGAAGAATTTCATCGTAATACCGTCTCTTCTGTTAGGCATCGACCATGTGTAAGTTTTCTGAGGGATTTCATTCTGTGGTTCAGCGACTGCTCTATGACCATGTCGGTCCATACTCTCGACCAAAATCTGTCTGAGTAACGAATTGAGGAAAACACGTTTTTTTTAACTTTTCGAAGGCATCCGATGACATTTACTTTCCATATTCAATTATCGCTAGACGATAATAGCGAGCATTTAGCGTAACGGCAGCGTACAAGGTAGGGATCAAAAGTTTAATAATATGAGTATTGTGAGGGTTGGTGTTGAATCCAGTGAAATAATGTACAAAACCAAGGTTACATACACTTTTATTCTCCTTAGATAATTACACACACAAAATTCAAAGTATGACCAAATTGACGAACAACTACTCTTATCTTAGGGCAAGATGCAGATAAGTTACACGGCAAAGCACACAAGGCAATCCGAGGTATAACACAAGGATTTGGATTGCCGTGATGTTGCATGCCTGTAGCTTATATGTAATAAGTATTCTAATCTAAACGGCGATAAATTACTGCCAACGCCATCTCGCTTGTGATTGTTGCACTATTGCCGTGATGTTTAATGCCCGCCGCTTATATTCACGAATTGTCTTAGTTTTAACGGCGACAAACACCAGACAACGCCACCTCACCTGTGATTGCCGCACTAAAGTGGAACGCGGACCTTCTTGTAGTTTGGCGTGTTGTGCTTACTGCAGTAGGTGGCACTGGTAGTGGCTTGGTTTGTTACATCTTCCCCCTCTGGATCCTTTAGGCGTCCCGACAGAGGATCCAGGTGCTGGGTTGGTTGGTTCTTTTTTGGACGGTCTCGCTTCCGTATGGGGTTCTGAGGTGTATGATCCTGTGTCCCATGGTGTGGGCTGTGCGCTGACGTGTGATATACAGCTGTTGCCATGGTTTGTCCAAAGCTGGCGACTTCGTAGCTGGTAGGTGAACGTTGCTGAATGACGACATATGGTCCATCTCGTTTGGGGTCGAACTTAGATGTTGTACCTTTTGCAACGTTGCTCCTTGTGTCTTCTATAATTCCTTTTGGCAGAACTGCAATCGGTGGGTGGGCCCCGGTGTCGATGTGGTGCTCTGCATATGGGGTTGGCTCTCCCCCTGGTTGGAAGCTGGCTTCGTTGTTGACTAGAATTTGGTTTAAAGCCTGCCTCTGTGATGGGGTGAACGTTGTTTTTTCGTCATCGCGTTGAGTGCACTGGTCGGTGTGAATCATTCCGATGTCAAGACCTGGAATGTTTCTTCGCGGTGAATGCGAAAAGATAAATTCCTTTGAAAGTGGCGAGGCTTCCTCCAGCGGTGTGTAGAATTGCGATGCACTACTGGCAAAGATGTCGTATGGCTTTCCCGTAGCCTGTACGTCGTCGTGCTCGGGGCTGAACAGGAGACGAAGGTGCTTCTCCATGGGGTTGTTGATGTCACCAAATAACAATCCCATTTCGTGGTTACTTCCGTTACATTTGGGGCAGTTGCTTTTAATAAATCCTGGCTCGCCGCACCCATAACAAACGAGGGAAGGCGGTTTGAAGCTTATGCCAGGAGCTATTGGTGCTTCTGTGGGGTGAGGTCTCTCGTCCCGGTTACGTCTGCGGCACTCCTCGCGGGTGTGGCCGTTGCACTTGCAGTACCCACATCTGGGTTCCTTGGACGGTGCGGTTTCGTTGTCCTTGCAACGATATGCCGGCTTTGCCAAATCTTCTGTCTTCCTTATTTGTTCCAAAAATTCGTTGAAACTTGTGAATGACGTCCTTGGAATGGCCTGACGGATCTTCTGGTGAGTTAGCCCGTATACTATGTCGAGCTGCAGCTCTTCATTGGGCATAGCTGTGGGAGAAAGACCAGCGATTAAAGCTCGCTTCTCCGAAATGAAAAGTTCCGTGGCTTGGTCGTCTTGTTGTTCACTACGGAAGATATCCCTTAATATTGAATGATTAGGACGCATGGGTCCATATGTACTCTGTAGGAGTTCCGTCGCTTCCTTTCATGAGGTAACTGTGTTTCGGACACCGTTCCACCATGTTGCGGCAGGTCCTTCCAGAAGGAGTTGCAGTCCCTTGATGGCATGAGCATCCGGGATGTTCTCACATTCCTTGTAGATTTGGATCGTGTCAATGAATGTCCGCACGTTAGTGCATCCTGAGAAACGAGCGGTGCATCTGGTGAACGATCCTTGAGGCTGCTGCTGAGCAGTACCAGACCGTAGTCCATCCAATATCATCCGCAACTGGTCCATCGTAAGTTGAATGGTTTGGTTGCCGGACGGTTCTTCAACTTGTTGCTGGGGGTTGGACATTTCGTGTTCTTTTTTGGCCATCTTCTGCGCTCGGCTTCTTGTTATCGGCGGCGCGCGTTGTGATGCGAAATTATTGATCGTCTGTAGACCAAAGGTAACTCGCGTGTGCGCGTACAATCAGTAGATCGCGTTTTGAGAAAGCAAGTTTTTTTTTCACTTGCACGAACTGGCCGTTCAAAACTCGGTTAGTTCGACGAAACACTGTAGTCTTGAAAAACACTTTCGCGTTTGAAACGGCTGACTAATGTCTGTAAAACGCTACCGGTTCGATGCACTTGCAAATGTTCAAAAAATACTGCGAGATTCAGGATCTGTGCGTTACGGTCACCTCCCGATGTCTCTTAGGAAAAACTACTGCGAGATTCACGATCTGTGCGTTACGGTCACCTCGCGATGTCTCTTAGCTCAGGCTGTTTCCAGGCCACTAGTTTGGGTGCCAATATGTGAGGGTTGGTGTTGAATCCAGTGAAATAATGTACAAAACTAAGGTTACATACACTTTTATTCTCCTTAGATAATTACACACACAAAATGCAAAGTATGACCAAATTGACGAACAACTACTCTTATCTTAGGGCAAGATGCAGATAAGTTACACGGCAAAGCACACAAGGCAATCCGAGGTATAACACAAGGATTTGGATTGCCGTGATGTTCCATGCCTGTAGCTTATATGTAATAAGTATTCTAATCTAAACGGCGATAAATTACTGCCAACGCCATCTCGCTTGTGATTGTCGCACTGTTGCCGTGATGTTTAATGCCCGCCGCTTATATACACGAATTGTCTTAGTTTTAACGGCGACAAACACCCGACAACGCCACCTCACCTGTGATTGCCGCACTAAAGTGGAACGCGGACCTTTTTGTAGTTTGGCGTGTTGTGCTTACTGCAGTAGTTAGCACTGGTAGTGGCTTGGTTTGTTACAGTATGCTTCTTCCACTTTCCAATCCTATGCGTAGAAATTAATTCCATTACCCATATTATTTGATTTATATACTAAAACCACAATTTTGGCATTATACTCTTCCTCTTCACAAACTGTAAAAGTCTTCCTTCACTTGGGTACATACTGTAGACAGTACTACTTCCTCTGATAATGAATCCTAAGTAGAAACTTCTCAATTTGGCATACCACTGTATTGAAAGACTCACATTTAATTTCAGGATACCTTTCAGTTATGCACTTAAATAAAGCATACAATGTGAGATTGCACAAAAATCGAAAAAAACCATGACCCAACAAACGATAAGGAACTGTCTTTTATGCATACATAGATACACACTTAACCAAAGCTGCTCGATTTCACTACAGTTCATGATATTTGTTATTAAGCCTAAAAAACTCACTAAGAGAAGAATGCATTAGACATATTATCATCCTATATAAAAAACCTGGTGTGATACACGCAAACAACTTCCTTTTACAGTGATCTTATAATTAGCCAAATATTTGATTTTTAATTTTTAAGCATTTGTCAAAAATTTTCAAAAATTACAAATCTACAAAAACATTACAAAATAGAGCGTTAGTGCAAGAGACAAATTTTCTCTAAAATTTTAAGCTGAATTTAAAAATGTAATAATATACCGAGTGTTCTATTTAAAATACAGAATTAATAAAAAAATAGAAAAAAAACAAAAGAAACTCATCTTAGAGGTATTCCTATCACCTATCTCACATCAATACACATTAAAAATGTGAAGTTATGCGATTTTCTTCAAAAGTTTGCTGTCGCATCTAGATAGTACACAAAACTTATATATGAAGTTTCAACGTCATACCTCTTTTCGTTTTTGAGATATTCTGTTCAAAGGCACACAGACAGACACACAGACAGACCAATGAACAAAAACATGTTTTTGGGGTTCAGGAGACTGTAAAACCTGAATATCTCTTGAAAACTCAATTTCGAATTTTTGGGGTGAATCCAATACTTCCTTTATCGTAAAAGGAACCGAAATCGGCATAAGACATTTTTTTAACACAGTAAAGTTCAATAATCTTGAATACATGTAGGAAGATATTGGAAATAACAGGCGTTAAGTAAGCTTGAAGTTTTTTACCTTCATCCGTTGAAACTATACAAAAAATGTATTTTTAATTTTCTTGGTAGAATAAAGCTTTTTCGAGAGAGAACGGAGAAATCTGTAAAGGCAATTCAAATACAGTTTAAAAAAGCTTTTAAAAAATATTATTTCATAACACACAATCTTACAATATCTGAAAAACTTGTGGCTAAAAACAGTGGCGTATTAGATTTTTCTAAAATAAGGTAACTGATGTGGCCCCGATGCACGTCACTGGTGGAATTGAATTAAATTTATTTTGACCAAACAATTCCACTTTATAAAATACTAACCTACACCAAGTTTTATTAGCATACCTCTAGGCATTTTCCAGATTTTTGAAAAAAAAATCTTTGTTTAAACTTTAACATCCTGTATCTTGAACACGAAGCCGTGTAGATCCCATATTTATCTGAACTTTTATGCTTGGTTTTTATCGCTGAATCTATACCTAAATTTACTGGACACCCTGTATACCAATTTTCGCTTGCGTCTAAGTTCATTTGAGGTTTTGCTTGTTTGTGCATCCTCCCACCCCGCACAGCCCGCAACACTAGATATTTAAAATCAGTGTACTCGAATCTACATGTTTATCAATTTTTACTTCCTTTTACAATAAAGGAAGTATAGGATTCACCCCAAAAAATCTAAATTGAGTTTTCACCAGATTTTCACGTTTTAGAGTCCCCTGAACCCAAAAAACATTTTTTTTTTCATTGGCTTGTCTGTGTGTCTGACTGTGTGTCTGGCTGTGTGTCTGTCTGTGTGGCTGTGTATCTGTATGTTTGTTTGTTTGTTTGTTTGTTTGTTTGTTTGTGTGTCTGTGAACAGAATTTCTCAAAAACTAAAAGAGGTATGGCGTTGAAACTTCATATGTAAGTTTTGTGTACTATATAGATACGACAGTAAGCTTTTCAAGAAAATCGCATAACCGGAAGTAGGTGTTTACTCTTGTGATTTTTCAGTTTTTTTCGATTTTTTCAAAAACGGCTCTAATGATTTTTTTTCAAACTTCACATTTTTATTACACATAGGTGATTTTCCAGATGAATACTTCTAAAATGGGTTTCTTTTGTTTTTTTTCTATTTTTTTTATTAACTCCTACTTTAAATAGAACACCCAGCATATTATTACATTTTTGAAATCAGCTTAAAATTCGAGAGAAAATTTGTCTCTTCAACTAACGCTCGATTTTGTACCGTTTTTGCAGAATTGGTAGTTTTTGAAAATGTTTGACAAATGCTTAAAAAATTTAAATCAAATTTTTGGCTAATTATAAGATAACTGTAAAAGGAAGTTGTGTGCGTGTATCACACCAGATTTTTGGCTTTATACTTTGCTTCAGAAAAAGGCGTATTCCAACTTTGTAACCCGAATCTGAGACTAGCTTTGCACCGCCAGACGCAAGCGTATAAAGCACGAGCGTCTACAATGCAAGGTAAAAGGAGGTTACTGACAATATATACATACTTTGTTTTAAGAAATTTCAACTGATATTGGGCTAATTACCCTGGACTACGTATATAACATTCTTCAACGACTGTTTAAACTTGGTTTAAACACACATAAATTTTAATAACAAAATTTACGAAGCCAGTCAGAAGTTCGAAATGTAATTCTGATTTCATAAACAAACAGTGTTAACCTCCAGTTTTACTTCATAATTTCGCAAGTTTATACGTAATTTATATCTGTTTTAATCTTGAATTAAAACAGGCAAAATTCAGTTCCCATTTACGAAACCTTAAACGAATATTGTTTCGCCAACATTAAGTGAAAATGCAACTCGGCGACCTAGAAAGCCAAGTTCAACGCTCAGCCTGCAAACCGATGCGGAAATATAAAAGCTTATCATGCTAAGTTGCGGTCTTTGCGGACCTTTAAACGCGTTCTATTACACTATTATGAACTTTGATATTGTTACTGCGTTAAGCATTTTTTGTTTTATATAAATACTAGTCTATTTTCATAATAAAAATCAATCTGCATTTAATGTTTGATTCATTCACTACCCTTTCTAAGCCATAATATTCACGGGGCATGAGGCTGTGCTCCGAAGGTTAGTGTCTCTACTGCCGTCCGTTTCAAGTACCATTGACTACATTGGTTTAAAACGTAAACACAGTCTTGTTTACGTGCTTGACGGATAGAATCAGCGCAAAGTAACGGAGTCCTGATACAGCCTCTCAGGCATCTCTGTTCATGGTCCTTCGAGCCGGATCTGTCTCCAACTAACGAAAAAACACATCCCGAGAAGAAGACAACATCTGCCAACCACCCAGTTCCCAGAAAATGGCCAACAACATGGAGGAATTCAACAACTTAGCTATCGCCCAAGAAGAGCTCGCGCAGAAGATAAAGCAAATATTATCCAACAGCAAAAAGGACCCTGCCAGTCGAAAAAACGAAGCCTACATCGCCAGTCGCAACAAGACGCTGGACGAACTTTGGAACACTGCAACTGAGAATCATGCAGAATTGGGGCAGCTAAGTATTCCAACTCATAATTATTTTAAAACAGGGTATTACGACCAAATTAAAGCCATATACGGCGAAGCAAAAAGTTACTTGCAGAGCTGTTCAAAAGCAACGGAAATTTCCAACCCCTCCGCAAGCAGAACACAAGAGGAAATGGTGGCTAACCCCGAGCAAAAGGTTCGTATCCGAAAACTGCAGATTCGGATTCAGACTTTTAAGCAAGCGATGGACGACGCCGAGCTAACACAAGAATTAGGGAGGCCCGCCATCACGACAAGGGAATTAAGAGAAAAATGGGATCGTGTGGTCGAGATGGACGAAGAAGTTATGTCAAACGACATGGTTTCAGAACAAATGCACTTCAGTCCTGAATATACTACGTTGGAAGACAGGTATAGAAATTTAATTATTTTATTGCAAGCGCCAACAAGGAACGAGCAAGCAGCAGCCATCTCGCTTCCTCAAGTCAAAATCCCCATATACGAGGGAAATTATGAGGAATGGGCCACTTTCAAGGACCTGTTCACCAAATTAGTAGATGACAACCAGAATATGGACGATGTCATCAAGATGCAATATTTAAAGACGCATCTTAAGGGAGAGCCAAGCCGACTGATCCAGCATCTAGCTGTTACCCAAGCAAACTACAACACCGCCTGGAATCTGCTGCAACAAAGGTATCAAAATAATCGCCTTATTTTAACTAAATTACTAGATACCATATTTGATCTGCCGGTCCTCTCCAAAGAGTCAGCCCAAGGGTTAAAACGATTGCACGACTCCATCAAGGAATGTGTGGAGGCAATCAAAAATTTAGGCATCTCCACGGACAGTTGGGGTCCGTGGATTAACAGAGCTATCGCTCGAAAATGGGATCCTGAAACCAACAAATTATATGAACAGTCACTTCAATGTCCAAATGAAGTCCAGGATCACCAAAATTTAATGGCTTTCCTGCAAGTGCGGTTCCAATCCCTAGAATCCATAGATGGAGCTCGAAAGCCCACGCAGGAAGGACCACAGAAGAATTACGCTTCCGCATCCCTAAATTGCAAGCTGTGCCATGGAAATCATTACATCGACAACTGTAGTCAATTCCAGAGGCTACCTACCCATGAAAAACTAGAAGCAGTAAAAACTAATCGATTGTGCTATCGATGCTTGCGGCACGATTCAAATATTCCATGTCGTGCCTATTTTAATTGTAGGATCTGTCGCTTTTCGCATCATACACTGCTTCATAAGGCGCAGCCACCATCAAGGCCGCTCCCTGCCCAAAGGATGAGAACGTCAGCTCATGCAGCAGCTATGAAGACTTCCAACGCTCCAGAAAAGAAGCCGAAGTCGGACATCATCACCGCCAATTTAGGCGCACAGGAGAGCCAAGTTCTACTTGCCACAGCAATGGTTCAAGTAAAGGCAGCATCCGGGATGACTCATCTACTACGAGTATTAATAGATCCCGGGTCTCAGGGGTCGTTTATCACGGAAGCATCAGCCGAATTATTGGCGTTACCCAGGACCAAAGTTCAAGCTGAAATCACAGGAATCGGGAACAGCGAGCCAAAAATTGCCAAATGGAAAATCCCAGGTTTGATCACACCTAGATTTTCAAGTAACTTTTCCCTACCTGTAAATTTACTAATACTTCCCAAACTTACCAAAGCCATGCCTTCATCCCCCATCCCAAACATAAATATAGATTCCTGGAGCAATACCTTCATCGCCGATCCAACCTTCAACCGACCCGGTCCTATAGATATAATTCTAGGCGCCGAAGAATATTCAAAAATAATTCTAGAAGGAATCACTAGAACAAAGGATGGCATCTTGGGACAAAATACCAAACTGGGTTGGGTATTATCTGGAACCATTGGAAGACAGCATAACGACAGCATTAAAGTCAACACCATGGTTGCCAAAATTGGAGAAGAATATCAGTTGCAGAAATTCTGGGCACAGAAGAAGTACCCACACAAAGAACACTTTCCCCAAAATATCAGGTACGTGAAAAGAAATTCACAGAATCAGTACAGAAAAGACCATAGAAAATCGAAGCTTCCGAAACTCTTAATCATGGAGGTCACTACATCAAAAGCTGTGGTCAGTTCCGAAGTTCACCTACCAATGACAAGCAAACAATCCAGCAGGTGAAGAAAATATTAACAACCGATCCTACAGCGGAAGAACGAGCAATCGCAGCTGCCAATATCAAGAATACGGAAGTTCAGCATCCTGTTATCATCGAATGTGAAAAGGTAGCATCTTCTCATCCACAAGAAAATCACCAAGTGCATGGAACCTCCGAAGTCCTCACTCACGAAATCCTCGTTCATGAAGTCCGCATCCACGAAGTTCCCATTCAGAAAGTTCCCATTCACAAAGTCGATGGACAGAAAGAAAAGGAAATTGCAGGCAACGAACAAATCGTTGAAACGCCTACAGCAGCTCCAAGCAGTGGATGCAGTCCAGAAATTGCAGGCCACGAAAAAATCGTTGAAACTCCTCCAGATGCTTCGACAGCAGCTCCTAGCGATGGATGGAGCCAAGAAGCTGCAGCAATAACTGCTGCTAACAACAACACCTCCGTGCCCACTAAAAACTTGACACTCGGTAATGGACGGAGCCCAGAAGTTACAGCAATAACTGCAGAAGATGGAAAACCCTCCGACTCCATTAAAAACTTGACACCCGGTGGAGAGCGGCACCAAGACTTGTCGGCAGGGGATGCAGGAAAAGAAAACACCAAACACGTCGCACCTAGCGATGGATGGAGTCAAGAAGTTGCAGCAGGAACTGCAGCAATCGAGAAACCCTCCGAGTTCAATAAACAATTAGCACCTAGTGGAGGGTGGCAACAAGACACAGCGGCAAGAATTGCAGTACACGAGCAACCCTCCGAGTTCTCTAAACATTTAGCACCTAGTGGAGGGTGGCATCAAGAAATGGCATCAAGAAATGCAGCAAGCGAGCAAACCTCCGAGTTCGCTAAATACTTAGCACCCGGTGTAGGGTGGAACCTAGAAATGGCAGCAGCCAGGAATTCAGAAAATGAAAAATCCGAAACCAAATATTCTACGCCTAATAGAAGGTGGATTCAAGAACTAACAGCAACAAGTTCAGGAAACAATAAACACAATGCTAAGCACTTAGCCCCTCGTAGAAGATGGTATCAAGAAGACGGCTTATTAAAGTCTGCGAGGGAAGTTACCGAAGACTCGCAATGTGGAATACCGATGCGGCGTCCTCTAAAACAGCTAACCTCGGCAAGAGTGATATTAATTATCGTATGCACTCATATAATGTTTGTCTCCAAAGGAAGAGGCAGCCGATGGACGTTGGCAGGATGTTCCAAACCAAATGGTAACATAGTCAACGACACAATAACACAAAAGTTCTTTTACAGAAATAGCAAAGGAGCCAGTGTTGCAGCAACCGAACCACTTCGAGGATTTACAACCCTCTCGGTTGGACCTGCAACATCATCTGAAGGAAGTAGCATGGAGAGCCATCCGACATCGCTACTACCTATCCAGAAGAATCATCAACAGCGTCTAAAAGACGTGACATGGAAAACCATCCGCCACCATTCCTATCTATCCAGCGGGATCACCGGCAGCATGTTGGGAGCCGCCATTTTAATAGGAGCCTTCTACTACATTCAGAAAAGGATCAACCGAAGGAAGCATCAATCCAACCAACGCCAGTCAGTCGTAGAAGAATATCCTTTAAAAACTTTTAATGTGGAAGAAACAATATAGTTTTTCTTCTTTTTTCTTTTCTTCAGCCTAAAATTGGCAATATGTTTAAACTTGGTTTAAACACACATAAATTTTAATAACAAAATTTACGAAGCCAGTCAGAAGTTCGAAATGTAATTCTGATTTCATAAACAAACAGTGTTAACCTCCAGTTTTACTTCATAATTTCGCAAGTTTATACGTAATTTATATCTGTTTTAATCTTGAATTAAAACAGGCAAAATTCAGTTCCCATTTACGAAACCTTAAACGAATATTGTTTCGCCAACATTAAGTGAAAATGCAACTCGGCGACCTAGAAAGCCAAGTTCAACGCTCAGCCTGCAAACCGATGCGGAAATATAAAAGCTTATCATGCTGAGTTGCGGTCTTTGCGGACCTTTAAACGCGTTCTATTACACTATTATGAACTTTGATATTGTTACTGCGTTAAGCATTTTTTGTTTTATATAAATACTAGTCTATTTTCATAATAAAAATCAATCTGCATTTAATGTTTGATTCATTCACTACCCTTTCTAAGCCATAATATTCACGGGGCATGAGGCTGTGCTCCGAAGGTTAGTGTCTCTACTGCCGTCCGTTTCAAGTACCATTGACTACATTGGTTTAAAACGTAAACACAGTCTTGTTTACGTGCTTGACGGATAGAATCAGCGCAAAGTAACGGAGTCCTGATACAGCCTCTCAGGCATCTCTGTTCAACGACCGACATAGCGAGTTCGAAGTCATCATTCAAAGGTCGTTCATTAAGCAGCTAAAGCATCAAACAATACTAAATAATTTCCATAAATACATCTGACCACTATTTAAGCCTGTAACGACGCCTTCATGTTATTGAGATATGCCAAGTGTCACTAGAGATGTAAAATTCTCGGTAATTTTCTTTCAGGAGAATATTCTCGAGAATGTTACCAAGAAGATTCTCGAGAATATTCTTGACTATTCAATTCACCTGTCATCTGACAAAAAGTGACCAATGAAAATCCAGAATTCTGACGTTTCTTGACCAATCAAAAAAATATCAGTGGATATATCTTCCTAGAAGGTATTCAAGTGACTATTTTAAACAAATATTATTTTTATTAGAAAAAGTCAATATTAGTGTTCTGTTACTATAGAAATTGCGTAGTTTGTTGCTAGATTTACTGAAAACTAATTTGAAAAAGTAGTTTGGTTCATTAAATAGTCACTCGAATACCATTCTTAGTCAAAGTTAAGTAAAATAATTTTTTTCCCAGCCGGTTAGAATAGTAGGCATTGCTCACCTCATCTGAGGTAAGAAAGTTCGTTTTTCTCACCTAGGTAAGAAAGTATATCATGCAATTTTGTTAGGTCATTTTGGTATTTTAAATAGCCACCTAGGCTTTAGGGCAGCGTGCTCGTATGCTAAACCCTTTTAGTTCTTTATTTGGCTCCATCGCCTAATTCCAGAGTCATGATTTCGCACATATTTGGCCCCAAGCGCAGCATTTCTCGTCGGTTGGAGCTCCCCTCTGATGGCTCTGTGGCAGCCGAGCGTATCGCCCGCAAGAATTCCGAATCTTCTAGAAAGCACGCCGTTGAGGCGTGATACCATTGGTGCCGGCATTAATTTGTTTCATTTTATCGCCCCGCGATTGGCTGCCGAGGTTTAGTCACGTGGGGACACGACCAAGGTGACCTTTGCCAGTGCTTCCCTCTGGGCAGTTGACCGCAGCCCGTTGCAGAGAACGCTTGTGTGGTGATTGTGAGTGTGAGTTTCGAATTGTCTTCGGCGTAGCGTGGGTGTTTTTGAGCCCAGTTCCTGCTTCCGTAAGGAAGGGGTCGTGCCCCCTTCATCTCGACCTACGAGGATCTGCCCCGCAGAACGAAAGTGGCCCATTTTTCGTCGTCCCGTCGTACGCGTCCTGACGCGTCACACGTCGCCATTGTGGCGGATGTGCACTCATCCCTATAGCCGTCGAACATCGAAGGTACCTGCCACCTAAGACTGCAGCCTGTCGCAACTCAACTGTACCAGGCTCCCCAACCGCCTACATTATTAAGGTATGTGTCTTAGAACTGATTACCGCTGTGAACGCGAGCGAGCCGTCACATCTCTGGTGCCTACAGGCACTGTCGTCATAACTGTCCATGTCGCGAGTGCTAATTTGATCTTTGCTGTTCGCTGCATAAGGCGTCGCCCCAGCATATTTGTGCATTCATTCAGAATCGCAGACTGGCCATGTCGCGAGTGCTAATTTGATCTTTGCTGTTCGCTGCATAAGGCGTCGCGCCAGCATATTTGTACATTCATTCAGAATCGCAGACTGTCCATGTCGCGAGTGCTAATTTGATCTTTGCTGTTCGCTGCATAAGGCGTCGCGCCAGCATATTTGTACTCATTACTGCTCATTACTGTTCATTACTGTTCATTACTGTTCAACATCTGTCGCTAGGTTTAAAGCGCGCGCCAGCTGGTGTCCTTAGTTATAATCTAGATATAGATATAGGGCGACGCACTCTGCTGCCCCATTGTAACCCGTTAGGCAATACATGATTTGTTAGCTAAGGGAACTATTGTTTTGTTTCGACTTGTGCATGTTCTGTTTCAGATAAGCGCCCCCTTCATTGTACTGATTATTGTGCGACGGAACGAGGGAGCTTTGAGCGTACAGGTGGGTAAGACAGCTGCGTAGTCGCGGTCGGATTGACACCTAATTACAATCCTTGCATAAGGCAATCCCGAAATTGTTATTCGACCTTGCATTTCTTGAGTAATCCTATCGGCGGAGTATTTTGCGTGCTTCGCTCCCGTCTAACCGTCCAGGCCCGGTTAGCCGGGTTAAGACAGGCTTGGTGACGCCCTCACAATTTCGACATACCCTATATATATATTATGCCACAACACGCTTGCCCAGAACGTATCGTGTGACTCACGCCCGACTCCCTGAGCGTTCCAGCCGTGGCCTATTAGCCTATTTCGAACCGATTTCAGGGCAAGTGTGCCAGTTTTTCAGGACTGATTCCGTGGTGCGATGCTCACCTTGGGTGGGTGTCGTAAAGTTCTTTTAATACCGTAACAATTTTTATGAAGAGACTGTACAGCATGTTAGCTGACTGCTGACGCGTGCTGATTCTGACAGCTGACATATTAATAGTTGACGGATAATTAACTTTATGACTTGTGTTACAGTCTGTTTATATGAAGAATTAAGAATGCATTCTGTGAGTGTTCACATCCTTTTGATGCAGGTAAGTACGAAACCTTAAGTTGCCCCGTGAGTGGCCCTTCATTCGAAGGAATTAAATTAACATCTCGCGCATGCGTACTCACGACAGGAGAGGCTAAAAGTCACTGTGCGCGCCCGCGCTTTATTTTTTAATCCAACCAAAACTGCTTTGACAGTTTGTCTTCAGCGGACATAACCTCAAAAAGTATAAATAGTAAAGCGATTTTTAACGACAAAATTTTTAAGTTTTCAGTGTTACTTATGATAAAACTGTTTAGAAATATTTTGAGAACAGCATAAAATCGAAAACATGCTGCATATTTTGCAGGATATTGTCACCTTTAACAACTTTAATAAGAGTCTGTTGAATTATTTTTATAGGGTCAAATTTTGCTCCACTGAGGCCGGTTGGGAAAAAAATAGTATTCAAACTTCGTTAAGAAAGTGCTCTTGCATACCTTGCGCAATTACAAACCTTGCCTTCGGCTCGGTTTATAAACTTTGCGCTCGGTATGCAAGACTGCACTTTCTTACCTTGGTTTGAAATATACTATTGCGGTGGTATCACTACTCATGTCCATTGCGCTTGGGATTAGGACTCGTGCTATCGCACTCGTCCTAATCGTACCAAAGCGCAATGGACATTCCTGACACCACCGCAAAAATAGTCGACATAACTTTGACTACTTATGGTATTATAAGTGACTATTCAATTCACCTGTCATCTGTCAAAAAGTGACCAATGAAAAACCAGAATTCTGCGTTTCTTGACCAATCAAAAAAATATCAGTGGATATATCTTCCTAGAAGGTATTCAAGTATTCATCTCGGCGCGGGGCCAGCTCGGCGCCGGGACAACTCGGCGCGGAGCCATCTCGGCGCCAGCCAACTCGGCGCGAGGCCATCTCGGCGCCGAAAACAAATTTGCAAACTACATAGTGTACTACGTAAGAAAATTATTATAAAAAAATAATAAATAAAGTGATCGCCAAAAAGCTGTCATCAAATGAAAAAACAATTATTGAGAATCTCTTGGAAAATCAAACACTGACGACCAGAGGTGGTTGCAAAGTAATTACAAATGAGCCAAACAAAAGTTGTCACATGACTTCCGTTATCAGTAAAATTTACGTTTTTTTTTAAATAATTACGAAGCATGGATTTACTAGTCAAGATAGAGACACATTTTCCGAAAAAAAGTTTTCTGGCCTTGAGATTGTTCAGTCAGCTAAAACTAACACACTAAAAATCTCATGGAAATCTTGCTTAAATTCCGAAAAATAGCACTTTTTGGATTTACACAATTTTGAAAAACGCCATTTTCTAAGTAAAGTGCTTTTTATATGACAAATATTTCTTTAATGTTTATTTTCCAAATCAAAGAATTTTATTTTTAACATTTTTTGTTATTATGAAATAAAAAACTTTTTGAAAAATGTTTGTTTTTCCATAGCCGTTTTTGTTAAAAGTAAAATTCTTTGATATGGGACCTAAACATAAAAGATAATGTGAGAGATCAAAGTTGGCAGAGGATTTTGAAATTTGGTATAGGAACCTAGATGTTGATTCTAAACAACTTCTCTTAATAACTTTTTGTCGTATTTGCTACATAAAAGACAAGCTACTATACAGTAATAGTTATTTACCTAACAAGTTCGTAATTTTCCCGAATGAACACTTTGTTTGCAGCACGACCGAAGGGAGTGCTGCATGTAGTGCGAATTCGGGAAAATTCTTCCCGAAAGAGTTAGGTACAATGTTTTTTGTCACGAATAACTGAAAATATTTGAAAAAATAAAAAAATTGTTATTTAGAGTTTTACTAATTTACTGAGTTGGTAGCACAAATCACTAAACTTTTATACCTATCCTACGCACCTGTTAGTTTTTGTAGACGTTTACAGCGCCTCTGGTGTTTGCAGGAGCAATTAAACCAACGAGGGACAAACCTCTATATAATAAAGGAGAACGATCTAGACGTGTGTGTCCCGAGGGCCCCATTGGAGAGGGGCGAAGCCCCTAGTGCCCCCTTGGAGAGTGGCGGAGCCCCGAGGGCCTCCTTGGAAAGGAGCGGGGCCCTGAAGGACCCCTTGGAGAGGGGCGGAGCCCCGAATGTCCCCTTTGAGATGGGCGGAGCCCCGAGGGCCGCTTTGGAGAGGGGCGAAGCCCCTAGGGCCCCCTTGAAGAGGGGCCGATCCCCGAGGGCTCCCTTGGAGAAGAGCGGAGCCCTGAAGGATCCCTTGGGGAGGGGCGGAGCCCCGAGGGCCCGCTTAGAAGTTAGCGGAGCCCCGAAGGCCCCTTGGAGTGGGGCGAAGCCCCAAGGGCCCCTTTGTAGATGGCCGGAGCCCCGAGGTCCCCCTTGAAGAGGGTGGAGCCCCAGAGGCCCCTTTGGAGATGGGCGCAACCTTAAGGGCCCCCTTGAAGAGGGACAGATCCCCGAGGGCTCCCTTGGAGAAGAGCGGAGCCCTGAAGGACCCCTTAAAGAGGGGCGGAGCCCCGAGGGCCCGCTTGGAAATGAGCGGAGCCCCGAGGGCCCCTTGGAGAGGGGCGAAGCCCCAAGGACCCCTTTGGAGATGGGCGGATCCCCGAGGTGCCCCTTGGAGAGGGGCGGAGCCCCAGAGGCCCTTTGGAGATGGGCGCAACCCCAGGGGCCCCTTGGAGATGGGCCAACGTAATAGGCCTAAAAATGGTGGTAAATTGAATAGAATACACCGCGCAATAGCGCGGACAGCCCCGTTTATTATAAAAATGTACAAAAAACACAATTCCCCTAGTTTTTGTTGAAAAGTAAAAGACACCGCAGTGCGGGAAAAGTAACTTTCGGCGTATCCGGAATGACCGGGAGATATGAATTTTAAAGTCATGAGTACAAAAAGTAGTTTTTTTGAAAACTTTCAAGGCATACTTGATTTTTCAAAACTGAAATGCTGTTAGGAATTCGCCTTTAACCAAGCAGGGCTGAACCCCAAAAAATTAAAATTTAAATAGAGAATTTTTTACCTTTTACAAGAGTCGTTTCACCTATCCGGGGACACACTGTATATACAGGGTGATTTTTAAGTTAAGTAAGCCATTTACCACTTTTGCGACATATCAAAACTAACGGAGGTACAAGGTGTTAAAGTTTCAAAGTATGAACTAAAATTACTTAACTAAAATTAAACTAAACTAAATCTAACTTAAATGATCAAAATTATCAGCATTCGCTTCTACACGCACATTCCGCTTATAAGAGCGATGCGGCAGCGGCATTTTGACGACACTCCCAGTAAATAATAAGCATATTCACTCATTCATTATTTTCATAAACATGAGCCATTATTGCAGCAATAACATTAAGAAAATTACAATGGAAAACTAGTTGACAGATCATTGCTTGACAATAGAGACAAACAAAAATAAAATTGTCCAGCCGCCTTTGAGCCAAAGTTTAGTTTTTAATTTGAAACTTTAACACCCTTTACCGCCGTTAGTTTTAATATTTCGGAAAAGTGGTAAATAAAAAAAAATACTTATTTTTTAGCTTTATTTCCTGGTAAACGGAAAGAATCAACTTAAAAATCACCCTGTATACAGGGTCTCCAGAAAATACGTGTACAACGGAAGACCACAAGTTCATTTGCTCAAAATATGATAATTTAACTCAACTTACATATATACAAAGCTGCTTAGTTTAGTCGCTAGAGGGCTTTAAAAATGATTAACTTTTTTAAATGCTTCAACCCCCTGAATAATCACTACAGAATCTATTTCCTCTCTTACACTATTTTAGTTGGGTGAAAGGTTTAGCCACAAAAAAATATTTTCTAAATTCCTAAAAGCCTAGTGTTAAGTAACAGTTACTGATTCAGGCTTGTAGAAATTTAGAAACTATTTTTTGTGGCTAAACCGTTTACCCAACTAAAATTTTGTAAGAGCGGAAATAACTTCTAAATTAAAGTAGCTATTCACAAAAAAACATTGGTAGTAATTATACATGTGGTTAAAAAATATGGATGGATAATTTATTGTGACGTGTTTAAACACCCTGTAATTTTCGAAATTAAGGTTTATTCCACAAAATGCTGTACTGGTACAAACGCATGGCCAAAACATGAATAAAATCTATCAAAGATTTTTCGACTTACTTGAAAAAATTTAATAAAAGCTAATCATTTTTGAAGGCCTCTAGCGGCTAAACTAAGCAACTTTGTATACAGGGTGTCAGGAAAGTCAACCGTGGCACTTCTGGAGATGCTAGGGGACGCTATATGGAGTCGAAAAGTCCTAATCCATTTTTCAGAATTCTTCAGAATTCACTGTTGAAATTGGTACCGCAAATTTTGGGAACCGCTGTATGGTAGCTACTGCATTTTTGTGTTTTTGATGTTTTTTTGTCAATTAATGTCAATGTAATAAATAATTGCGTGTTTGACTTTTGTAGTAAAAATATACACCGTGCAGGAGTATGCTGATATGTTTTTTGTGTATAGTATTCTGGTGCTGTTGGGTCTGTGAGTACGTCGATACTTTGTGCTCATTGTTGGATTTAAAATTATCAAACTCCCTTTTAAAAGTGTTCTAAAAGCTAATAAATTATGTATGAAGACGGTATATGTGACAATTGTTTTCCCAGCCTATCTCAAGACACTGCGTCAAGCCTCCAATTTAAGGCAAAGTACAGCAGTTCTCAACTCTTTCTTTTTCATTTTCAACATTCGTTTTTACGAAAACTATGCTTCTAAGCCAAAAATGGATTAGAAATTTTCGACTCCATATAGCGCCCCTAGTATCTCCAGAAGTGACACGGTTGACTTTCCTGACACCCTGTATAGGTAAGTTGAGTTAAATCATCATACTTTGGGCCAAGGAACTTGTGGTCATTCGTTGTACAGGTATTTTCCGGACACCCTGTATACAGTGTGTCCCCGGATAGGTGAAACGACTCTTGTAAAAGGTAAAAAATTCTCGATTTAAATTTTCATTTTTTGGGTTGCAGCCCTGCTTGGTTAAAGGCGAATTTCGAACAGCATTTCAATTTTGAAAAATCAAGTATGCCTTTGAAGTTGTCAAAAAACCTATTTTACTGTAGAGTAACGTGCCTTTTATGTAGAAAATACGACAAAAAGTTATTAAGAAGCATTGTTTAGAATCAACATCTAGGCTTCTATACCAAAATTTCCAAATCCTCTGCCAACTTTGACCTCTCACATTTTCTTTTATGTTTAAGTCCCATATCAAAGCATTTTACTTTTAACAAATACTGCTATGGAAAAACAAATATTTTTAACAAAGTTTTTTATTTCATAATAAATTTCAATGCATGTTACGTAATTATTTAAAAAAAATGTAAAATGTTACTAATAACGGAAGTCATGTGACAACTTTTGTTTGGCCCATTTGTAATCACTTTGCAATTACTTCTGGTCGTTAGTGTTTGATTTTCCAAGAAATTCTAAATAATTTTGTTTCATTTGATGCCAGCTTTTTGGCGATCACTTTATTTATTATTTGTTTATAATAATTTTCTTACGTAGTGCACACTGTAGTTTGCAAATTTAAATTCGGCGCCG
Organism: Agriotes lineatus; assembly: GCA_940337035.1. Lineage (NCBI taxonomy): Eukaryota > Metazoa > Arthropoda > Insecta > Coleoptera > Elateridae > Agriotes > Agriotes lineatus. Next base: position 52,707,880 of record OW679195.1, on the reverse strand, counting down.
AGATGGCCTCGCGCCGAGATGGCTCCGCGCCGAGTTGTCCCGGCGCCGAGCTGGCCCCGCGCCGAGATGGCGGCGCCGAAGTGGCGGCGCCGAGATGGCGGCGCCGAGTTGTCCTAGACCCATTCTCAAGAATGATTCTTTCGCATTCCTTCCTTCAGAATGGTTAAACCTGCCAAGTTTTATAATAACTATGGGTTTTAAAAATAATCTTTTAACTGCTTTGTCAATAATTAAAAACAATTAACTTATCATAATATGCAACTCAAACCTTTTCTAAACTATGTAATTTAACAATTTTAACTATGTTTGCATTTATTTACTGATGAAGCTAACAAAATTAGCAAAACGTGTAACCAAATTTGTAATTATTAGAGAATATTTTGAGACAATATCATTTTTATTATTCAACCAAAAATCATGAATAACTAATAATAATTGCTATCAGCAATTGGACATATAAATCTCCATGTAGTCATAATTGTTAATACACTAATCAGTAGATACACCAACTCACAGCACGAGGAATGTATGAACAAAACAGACTGACTGGGATTCCCATACAATGTGATCGCAAACCAGCAGGTCAATCCCCAAACACCCTACAGATACAAACACTGGGATTCCCCTAATAGCCACAGTTGTGCCAAGCAATTTTCTGTGCCCACTCACTCCTTGTAATATTTGAGAATATTCTCATTTACGAGAATATTCTTTTGCTTCCAATACTTTATTACAAGAGAATTTTCTGCCTCCGAATATTCATGAGAATATTCTCGTTTTCGAGAATATTCTTTTAAGAATATTCTTGACCCCCATCACTAAGTGTGACTAATCAAAATGCAGACTAATACATAGCATATGGTAGTTTTCCGAAGAACATCATTGTTAACCAGTATTTTTTTTAATGTAATTGGCATTAACAATCAGAATTAATTACAATAAATTCTATGAGTATGAAATGAGTACAGTCTTGAAGAGATGGGCGCCCAGTGGTGCCATCTCGGATTTCCTTCATGTTGGGGTTTGGGGGTGGTTATTTTGTCTTTATTCTTTTCTCAGGTCCCACGGCCATTTGCGTTTCAATCTTCCGATGGTTGGTTGTTGCGTTAGCGGTGTGATTATGTCGTTGGTATGTCCTAGGAGTATTTCATGATGGCCAGCAGCTCGTTGTCTAATTATGTCCCGCACATATTGTATGTTGGAGTCAGTGTGAAGTGTACGATTTGATATGTACCATTAAAGATGTTCCTCAAGATCTTCGATGGGAACCGTTGTATTATGTCAAAGTTTGAGTAGTTTGCATAACCCCATAATTCACAGCCGTAGGTCCATATAGGTCTTATAATGGTTTTGTAAATTAATAGTTTGTTTTTTAGTGACAGTTGTGAATTTCGCCCTACAAGCCAATACATTTTTTTGATTGAAAGGTCCATTTCTTTAAGTTCTTTTTTGATTTATGTGTTTTCCATGTTAACCTTTTGTCCATGTGAAGGCCCAGGGATCTAGTGTTGTCTGCTTGTGGTATAGGAACGTTGTTTAGGGTTGCAGGTGGACATAGTGATCGTCTTGTTGTGAACGTTATAGGGGTAAACTTTGTTTCGTTGACTTTCATTTTCCATTTCAGCAACCATTCTTCTAGAGCATTTAGACCTTGCAAAAGGTTTCCCGCAGTTTGAGGATCTTTATAACATGCAAGTATGGCAGTATCATCTGTAAATGTTCCCAGTGTTGCGTTTGGCGTAGTCGGTATGTCTGCAGTAAACAAGAGGTATAGGACAGGGCCCAAAACACTGCCCTGGGGGGCACCAGCAGTGATTGGGTGTAGTTGTAAAACTTCATTTCCAAGTTTGGTCTGGAATAATCTGTTTGATAAGTATGATTTGAGCAGAAGACAGTATTGGTGAGGAAAATATGTTTAATCTTAACAGTAGTCCATTATGCCATACACGGTCAAATGCTTGTTTGTCGTCTACTCATATCTGAAACTCATTTCACAACAAGAACGTTCATAAAAATACCTCATTACCACATCTATCACACTGAACATCCGGACAACACAGCCCATGGTGGTGCGGCTATTATTATTTGTGACAATTGTACATCATGAACTACTGAAGTACGAAGAACCCGTCTTACAAGCTTCAGTTATTGAAGTCAGTAAGCTTCCTAGCCCACTCACGATAGCTGCTGTCTATTGTCCTCCAAAACATAAATTAACCAAGGACATATTACAACCCTTCTAACCCTTCTTCAATTCACTCGGTCAGAAATTTCTAGTTGGCGGCGATTTTAACTGTAAGTATACGAGATGGGGCTCTAGATTGATAACTACAAGGGGTAGATAACTTGATAAACTCATTATAAACTCATTACTTCGACACGAAGTGTACGAAGTATTGAAATTCCATCATATCAAAAACCACTCTGAGTCAAATATCTCTAAAATTCGTGCCAACCGACTAATGAACCCACTATGCTAAATCTCCCTCTCGGCTGTGGGGATTTTTGGTGAAGTCTCAGCCCACTAGATCCCTCCTCCCCCTTATTGGAGGGTGCCTAAACACGATTCCGGTGGACAAAGGAACCTTCCTGAAGTCTTGGATCGTTTTCATACGATAGGTCCTCCGAAAATTAAGGCAACATCAACTTTTGAGGTATGGTCGTCGGCAAAAAAAATTTTTTAGGGTTTTTTTTTGATAAATAAATGTTTCATAACATTTCATTGTCCGGAATTGGGTTCAGAATTTATGTGATGATTGTGATATTTGCTGTAATCTGGATTAAACCCGGATGTGACGGTATTTAAGAAGAACTAACATTATTCGCATGACGACTCGGGTGCGGAACCGTTTATAATCTCCCGTACGTTGTCTGATGTGTTACTCGATTTATTTCGTACTCTCGAGCTGTCTTCAAGATCCTGAGTTAACCTTCGAGTGTTTAAATCATCGTAAACTTACTGCAGTATTAGTAGAGCTCTCGCCGGTTCAAGTGCATCTAACACAGTGGGGAATACTGCTGCCATGGCATTGCACCCAATCCATTCTGCTTGCCTTCAGCTCTCTTAGTCGACCTTATGCGAGAAGGTCCTTTGGCCTCCTTGTAACCGTGGACAGCAAATGGTACAGGTCAGAAATATCTACTGCATATTTTGCCCGTGTGTGGAGGAAGTAAGTCTACCCTACGTTTCTCGCTGCAACAGAACTCGTGAACTTTGTCGAAGTTAGCTTTTAATGAAGATACTTATTACTTTCTTCCAATTTATTATAGTTCTTGATCAGCAGATATTCACTCGTTTAAAAAAATGTCCAGATGAACGCCATGCATTGCCAATTTCAAACTACGGCATAAGTTAAGAATAATTGATTATTATTACAATTAAAAAGTACTTTCTAAATTCAAGACGTAACAATTCCTGCTCAGTATTAGAATTTTTCGTAATTTGGCAACCTAGTATGACAGTGTCAGCTTCAAGCGAAGTAATCTTTAGTGGTATGAAATTGTTTGAGTTCGATACTGTTACGATTTGCGTTCTTTAATGAAATGAACTATGTAGGAATATACTGT
>OW679195.1:52588072-52704213 GCA_940337035.1 Agriotes lineatus | reverse complement strand
TCTTCCAGAGAATCCCTTGTTCCGACAGCTTCACGTGAAGTTTATTATCACAGATGATCTCCAATTAATGTTCTTTCTCCTTATAGTAGGGAGGCCAAGTGAATTAATAATTATTTTCGTGGGACTGAGTAGGTTTATACCGACAAGTGATACCATTGTAATCAGCGGTGTTTCCTTAGTAGAAAAACTCCTGTTGTCGCTTTCTCAGCCTGTGGAGTGAGGAGCTATGTCGTCACAAAGATGGCGATTCTTGGTATCAGGTTTTAATACAGTAAGATTAGGTTTAACCCAAACATCCAAAAAAGAAAATTCTACCCAGTGGCAAACTGTTTAGTACCCTCCACTTAGTAAGTGGAAAACAGTTGCATGACCTTGCGTGTCGGATTTAGGCGGGAGGGGGTTGGAAAGGTGGTAAAATGGTAGGTTTCAACAGTTTTACAGTTTTTTCGCTAATATCTCGTTAACTGCAAGGTTTAGCGCAAACTTGATCTTATACAAAATTAATGTACATTTAATTTACAATAAAAATGGTCGTATGAATTTTGCACTGCAGTCAAGGATTACGGAAATATAGAGGGGGTAAAATGTAACTTTTTCTGTTTGTCAAAAAAAGCAAAAATCACGCCTATGAACTCGTAATATTCTCTCCAAGTGTATTATATAAAGTGTTAAAAGAAGAGGGGAGGCCAGGTGGTTATGGTAAAGCACCCAGTATAAAAGACGAACAACATTTACGCAGATCATCCACTACTACACATGTTGAAGTGAAAGTGGAAGATGGAATTAATGTCACTCTAGGACAAGCAAAATTTCTAACTAGTATTCAGAACAAGATACAACTGATTACTCTCATCACTCTACACTTACAGCAAGCTGGCTGCAAAGTGATTCAGGCAGAATGTGATGCTGACACTAAGATCGTTTTTACTACAATTGACGAATCAAAGAAGGAAACAGAGGGTATCGTAATTGGCAATGACACCGATTTATTGGTCTTGTTGGTTTTTCATGCTCCAGCCATCAAACATGTAAGATGGTTGCACCGAATAAAGGTATAACCAAGAAGAAAAGTTTACTGCATTGGAGACATTCAGCGTGGTATCGGGAAAATGAAGGATGTTCTCTTGGCAGTTTACACTTTCGCCGGATGTGATACCGCCTCTTCAATTTATAGAAAGGGAAAAATAACGCCTTCTGAAAGCGTGCGACGTGACAAGGAATTTTACTTAAAGCAGTTGATTTTTAACCACCCAAATGCAGACCCAGATACAGTAACTGGCTGGAAACCATTTCTTCCTTTCGATATTTGCATCAACAAATGCAGATAATTTGGATAATCTGCGCCATCAATGTTATTTGTAGACCATCGCAAAGGAGCCTGTACACACAAATTTCAGGTTGGCTGTACTTTTCCCTACTTCAGCAGCTGCACAACAACACTCTTATAGAGTTTACCATCAAGTGCAGCAATGGCTCAATCTCAATAAAGATTCACTAAAATGGGGTTGGAAAAGGATTGGTGGTTATGTGCGTCCAGTTGCAACCACAAAGGCAGCTGATCCTGAAAAATTGCTCTCCCTCATTGTTTGGTTCATCCCACAGCGCCAGTTCTGCTTACCAAAAGTGGCCCACTTGGCACTCTGATCCGATCTCGCGGCTTCAAGAACTAACGTTTCAAGCAAGCCGGAGATCTCACCCATTTAAAGTTTGAGAATAGGTTGAGGCCGTTTCGACCCCAATGCCTCTAATCATTCGCTTTACCGGATGAGACTCGCGTTTAGCGAGCGCCAGCTATCCTGAGGGAAACTTCGGAGGGAACCAGCTAGATGGTTCGATTAGTCTTTCGCCCCTATACCCAGTTCCGACGATCGATTTGCACGTCAGAATCGCTACGGACCTCCATCAGGGTTTCCCCTGACTTCGTCCTCACCAGGCATAGTTCACCATCATGTCAGGAACTGTAAGCGTCGACAGAGTGGCTTGAAATGCTCAAACATGTGCAAGAATTGCTCCGGACATGGGTGCACCAACACAGATGCACTAATTATTGACGACAGCATCGATGAAGATAATCTTCAACATGAAAAAGAGTTTGAAGGTTTTTAGGTTACTGATTGCTGTTATTTATTATTATGTAACTACCTTGAACGTTGTACATACCACTTTTCATTGAAGAACATTGAATTTACTGAAAAGCATGTATTGTGAAGAAAACAATTTCCATTATTTTTTGCATTACAGCTTATTAGATAGAGTTTGTAGTTAACCCTGTTTTAATGATATCCACATGATTTTATCTTTTTAGGATGATATGACAAAAGATAGAGGTAATTTAAGTAGGTGTAATTATAAGAACACAAATGGGAACGAAAAAAACGATATAATGAATTATTCAAAGAGAAAAATAGGCAAAATGAAGATAAAAGCGACAAAGGAGGGAGCAATGTAGATATATTATCATATACATACACATAGCCGTACATACATACATCATCATCATCATTCGTTTTTGCTCCTGTAGAAGCATAAGGCGTCTTTCGACGATTCTTCAGCATTTGGTGTTTCCACCTATATGGTAGCAGAGTTGCCAGCTCTGTACCAACATACATACATACACACATGCAAATGTTCCTATCTTATTGATGCGTCACTAAGTACTTTTTATTACGAAACACACTCATTTTTAAGTGAATACGATGAATCCCAAGCTAACTGGAAAATAATGACATCATTACCCCTTCCATATCTCTGTAACCCTTGTCGGGAGTCAAAAATGCATAAGACCATTTTTATTGTAAATTAAATATAGATACATTTTGTATAAGATAAAGTTTGCGTTAAACCTTACAGTTAACGAGATATTTGCGAAAAACTATAAAACTGTTGAAACCTACCATTTTACCACATTTCCACCCCCCTCCCTCCTAAACCCGACGCGCAATGTTGTGCAACTTTTTACCACCTATTGAGAGGAGGGTACTAAACAGTTTCCTGCTGGGTAGAACTTTTTTTTGGATGTTTGGGTTAAACCTAGCTTTACTGTACTAAATCCTGGAACCAAGAATGGCCATATTTGTGACGGCATAGCTCGTCTCTCCACAGGCTGAGAAAGCGACAACATGATTTTTCATACTCAGGAAACACCACCGAATAAGAAGGTACCACTTGTCGGTATAAAGCTACTCGGTCCCACGAAAATCGTTATTTGACGAGATAATTTAGTTTGGCCTCTCTACTATTAGATCCAAACTTCCACAACCTATGTGTTTCAGTCACCAACAAAGTAGCTCGATTCCAGCAGTCCCTCTACTATCATCTGTTATCAGATCCACCTGTCCTCAGTACGCCCTTAACGAACCCAGCACTTGATAATTATCGAACTAATGTAACTAATTATCAATTGTATTTTTCCAAAATAAGGTTTTTTCAATCCAAATCTATAATTATATATCTTCATATTAGTCTTCTTGTAGTTCTATTTAGTTTTTCCATTTTCCAATACCCTTCTATAACTTATATTTTATTTATAATGCTTCTATCACTTCCATATTAACCACATATGCTTATTAATCACCTTTTATCATATTTCCAACCAAATAACATTCAAAATAAGGTAAAATTTCAATATTTTTACTCAAACCAAATTTTTATTACATGTTTTTAACAAAATTGTTTTTCTAGTAATCATAACAAAATCTGCTTAGATCCTATTATACAATTATTCATGCCATCTATAAATTAAATGTATTTGAGTTGCACCTACTTCATCATATTATTTTAATAGAAATTACATTTGTCATTGGTGATATGAGCATGTATTTACTTTATTCTTTTAAAACCCCTACAGAATATTCAAATGTTATCCCTATTACCTTAATTTACCTCTAATTCAAATTCTTTTAATGACTTTCATTTCAAAAGCTAATTCACTTTAAACTTTTCTAAATTGATTGTATTGATCTCCCAAATTTTATTTTTTAACATTTAATCTTCATCAGAGAGCAGTGTCGCTGATCTTAATGTATCATAACATATTGCAATGGCCTTAGGCCCTAGAACTCAACTCTGATAACATTGCCAAATGAATGGACATTTCACTAAATCTCAGGGTGAAGTATTTTATATAACTGCAAGGCTAAAACTTGAATTTAACAGCATGAATGCATTTGTAAAGAGATGCCAGTAGCAGATTAATTAAATAAAGAAAGCAATAAGCAACGCTCAATTCTCACAGGGATCTAAGTTGACTGTAAAATCAATTTAAAATAAGAGGTTTGTGCAAAGGTAATAGCTGAACTAAAAGAGATTATTAATTAGAAAAAGGATTGCAAAGGCAATGAAATGAAGCGTAGAATTCAAGTAAAGTTAGACAGTGAAATTTTGTCAGGGTTTTAAAAGAAACGTATAAGAAGCTAGATAAACCAATGAACGTTGCAACGAGCAGCTAAGAAGGCAGGTATTAAGGCATATCACGAAAATTGTAAGAATCAGCAAGACAAGATAAAAAGCGAAGAAAAGCAGACAACAAGTATGCCAAAAATCGTGTGTAAAAGTAGACAGGTGAATTCGAAGGAAGCCTTGGTGCAGAAAGTACTCTAACTTAAATAATCAGTGCAGTGACGCAATGATGTAAACAATTATATTAAGGATAAGAATTTTGTAAATAGTTTTAGTTTTAAGCAAATTTAGTGTTAAAAGTAATCAATTTGAACTTGGTCAATATCCGTTTTTTATTAATATTTCACTTGCAATTGTTTATGAAGGATTTTCAAGGAGAACAAAAGAATAAATTGTAGGAATTGTTGTGTTGAAATGTTCTCCACACAAATTTTTAATATAATAAATATACAGTTTTCAGCATAAAAAGTATACAGTTTTACTGAGTGCATGTCCAACGTGTTGTGGTAGTATTTGCAGAGATTTCCGCCACAAAAAAATAAAAAGTTCTTCGAAGCTCCGTTACGATAACCTAGCAGCCGATGCAGCCCAAGTTTAGATCTCTGCGTGGAGCCAAGCGAGTCAACACAGCCCAGAGGGGAAGGTACCAGGTCATAGAGCAGCCTTGTAAGAACGTATCCCAGGAGTTTCATCAGGATCAGCCTCATAGCAGCCCAAGAATTGCATCAGCGTCTAGTACAAGTTCCCGATTCAAGATCGGTAGAAAACAGCTACCGTTTTTGGCTAAAACTAGCTACGTTAGGCCCGTGAAACTTATGTCTATCTAAGAGAAGTCAATACATAAAACACCCCAAGCATTTGCCGTGGCGGTAAAGCAAGTGCAGCTCGCAATATAGGCCAAGTCCATAATTTGAGGTTAGGCGAAGTTTGAACCCAAGCGACGCTTCGAAAAACAATTGAGGGGATCGACAATCAAGTGCTAGAGAAACAAATGACAATTAATGCCGCCAAAACACCCGTATTCAAATAATTACCGGTAGAAACTTTGATAAATTTCACTTTGTTTTTAAGTCACCGACCTCTAACTTGCCAGCGGGATCAATTTTCGTGTAGCATTTGACCTAATTTCAAATATTTCTTTATGCACATTAGAGCTAAGACGGAAAACAGATCCGTATTCAAATAATTTGAAAAATTACACATTCAACCAGGAACCCAACTGAGAGGAGTGATTGCTTTACCAATATGAGCTAGCGTTTATTTATCAATATTTGCAGGTAAATAGAATATAATAAAGGGCATATAACCATTTATCTTGACAAGTTAAGTAAATACAACGCACTTTTAATCTTCCTAAGGTTTTATAGTACAAACAAAATAATTGCATGCTGGCTCTAATCAACACTTAATTAGTTAAAGAAAATAAACAAAGAGCACAAACATAGAAATATATTTCACAAAAATAGCGGAACTAATTACGAAAATTGGAAGTGATTAGTACTAAAAAAAGAAATTTGTGATTTTCAGCTCTATGATATAGCTCACTCTACCACTGAGTAACATCACCTTTATTTTTAATAAATGCTTTAATTTTTCTCGGAAAGGTATTTACTAGATTGTGCCACTCCTCTGGAGTGAAATTATCCCAAATATTTTGCAGCCTTTGATCGAGTTCTTGCATAGTCCTGGCAGGATTGCCTCGCAACCGCTTTTTCATCACATGCCACAAAGTCTTGATGGGCGAAAGGTCCGGACTACTAGAAAATCATTTTAGGAGCGGTATTTCATGGTCTGAAAGCCAATTCGTGTATTTTTTGGATTCGTGGATTTTTTGGAAGTATGACATGCAGCGCTGTCTTGCTGAAAGGTGAAGTCGTTTCCAGATATCTTGGTCTCTTCCAAGGTAGGCAACAAAGACTGCTCTAGGATGCCTACATATTTGTCTGAGTTAACAATGCCGTTGGTGAAGTGCAATTTTCCAACTACTCTAACCGACATTGAACCCAACCCATTGCCGAAGGTGGAAATTTAACTTTGCGCTTAAGGGAATCAGGATGATAAGTTTCATGTTTCTGGCGGATAACTCTGCTCCGGCTATCACCGACACAAACTTCAAATCGCGACTCTTCACTCCAATGTGCACTATTCCACCTCTCTATATCCCAATTTCGATGGTCTTTAGCCCCTTTCAACCTGTCTCGTTTCTGCTTTAGGGTCAATAACGGTTTTTCTTTAGCCTTCGCGAAGTGACAAAATAATTATCATGTGTTCCTTAAGATTGAACTCATGAAACTTATATTTAAGTACCAAATCCTAGTTTTGTTGTTTCTGAATGAGATGTAGACCTGCAAACAAGTCTTCCAACAGCCTCACTCCAGAGTACACTCAACTCTCTGTAGTCAGCACGCCTATTAGACTTAACAAGTCTGACCAGAGCTCGTCTATCAGCGTCTGTTAATTTGGACTTTTTTACATATCGGGGTTTTTGGCATCTGAACCGTTTGATTGGTACAGTATTATAATATTTCGAACACTGTATCTGGATAAGTCGAATAATATTCCAATTTTGCCATTTCATTTTCCAGATTTGTGTAAATTAATGATAATTGATCGATTTTTTTCATCAATTGCCCTTCCTCTGCCCATTATTGACAACAATTGCACTATCAATTAACTGTTTTACAATCGAAACATCTGTTACTGTCATTTCCGTCAAAAAAAGCGCTGCTTCTATAGCCACCTTAATCTTCGTCGTTAGCAATACTTGGGTAATGGAATGCAAGAAAACAACTTTTTTTAGTATTTAAGATTTTTTACACGCTCCATTGAACCATCTCTCCTATATTCCTCTAAATAGCATATTTTGTCTTAGATATTACATCGCAGCGGCTGGTTTTGCTCCTTGAGCGATAAATGCCAACAATACTAGACATTTTGTGTGAGCCAACTGAAGCACGTACATACTTTGAAGGTTTTCAGGTGTTGGGTCTCTTACTTTTCTTAGCCCCATAAATTTAATTAGGGATGGGCGCCTGACGTGAAAACAGAGGCGGGTCCCGTCGTGAACGTGACTAATATTTGAAAATCGTTACGTGAACGTGAGTAAAAATTTCCAAGGCGTGATTCACGTTTCACGTTAAATATTTAGTAATGAATAAAAGATTGCAAGGTGGCCCACCGACCCGCTGCCCTCCCATGTAGAAGATCTAGAGATGGTGTTGAGCATGCGCATCTGTGTTATGGTGTGAGTGTTATGTGTATTGGATACGGTTCTATTTAAGGCAGGCACGAATGGAATAGCACATTCGCTTGCAGTATCATCCCACAAAACGATGGAATTGCATACGCAGTCGCCTGCCCTTCGATCACCGGTAATATTTTTTTTTAGTTGAAAATTTATGTAATTTATTAGAAACGTAAAGATATTTTTACCCCTAGCTTAATTGTATTGTTTCATTGTCATTATTATTATTATTTGTTTATGTCTAGACTGAAAACAAAAGTCCATTATTATTATTTAGTGTCGCAATCTCCATTTACGAGGGAAGTTCTTGGTAAAGCCCTTTACAGATTTGTATTGATTTTAAAATTGCACATTCTGTTCGATCTGAATTTGAATTTTGAATAAAAAGCTGCGGGTCACATCGTGAGTGGCGAGTCACGCCCTGAACGTGAGTGAGAGTGAGCCTGAACGTGCGTGAACGTCAGTGTTTACAGCAAGCGTGAAACGTGCGTGACCTGAGTGAATATGCAAAGAGCCAAATCCTAGGTCTCATGTTGAATGCCAAACACTTGAAGGTCTATGTTCCATGAACTGTGCAGTTTTTGCAATTTTAGTTCAGAAATCGTGTGCATTGTATCAATCACTGCAGCGTAGACCACTGTTGTAGAAATAGTAGTCGACTATTTTTGTATCGACCCTCGTAGCTTAAGCTGTTTGTAGGAAACACGATTATCATTAGTAGTTGCAGGAAAGCGCTCGCTAACGACCTTTTCACATTAAATATTGCGCTCTTAAGCCATTTCGTTATTAAAGAAAATTGCTAAATACTTTCCGTCTGAAAACTTTAACAACAAACAGCAATTTAGGTGTGTTTCATATACCCAGACAAAAGTTTCGGGTCGTGGTTTATCATGTTCGCGTGTAAAGGTAAATTGTCCCTAATTAGTTTTGAAGTCCAAAGTTTCGCTTAATATGATAATATCGTGCAAAAGTAGACGTCGCCTATAAAATTCGCCGGAAGACGCCCTTGTTCTACGTGTGTTTCATGCGCGACGGCTAGGGAATGTTCAGAAATATTCTAAGTGAAGTTTAGGAAAATTCCGCTATAAAACTTCCTCAATCGTTTACAAGTTCTGCAAAAAGTGCAAAAATTTGTCTGACTTTTAAACTAAATCAATACATTATGCACGAACCGTGCGATAGCGCTGTATCTGGGAATTTCGTTTTTGAGAACGAAAGGAAAAATACTAAAAGACAGTTTAAAAACGACGAGTAACGTTCCAGGGTTTGCATAGTACTATTTGCGAAATTCGCTTTGATGTTTCTGTAAAAGCCTGTCGCATTAACAGACCGTTTGTAAAATTCATATTCCATGTTTCTAGCGAAATCTTAAAATTCCTTAATTTGTTACAACTTAACGGCCTGTAAATAAACTTAAGTGCACCATATTCCCAGTCACGGATTCTTGTCGGAAATTGAAATTTAAGTAAAATGTTTCTCACGGGGCTTCAGCTTGTTCATGGTGACCTTTTAAGATCCTGCAGGGACGCAGGCGAGAAACTATGACGTGACGAATTATGTCCAGTGTCTATCAGAAATTGCTTTGAGGCGCAAAATCGATGACCCGATTTCGTCAAAAGCTGTACTTGTATAAATATTGCAATAGACCCTTAGACAGGTCGTGAAGGATGCTCAGCTTTTAAGGTTCTATTGAAGAATCGTATTTTATTCGATATTTATTAAATACTAATGCAGACACCAATCTATGATTAATGGAGGTTCCATTTAAATATGCACGAGTGTCATCTAAAGTTAGTCTCAATGGAAGAGCATACATATTCTAATCCAAAGCTGGTTAATTTTAGTCTGACCTCGGTTCAAGCCAACAAAGAAATCGGCCACTTAGTGAACATTTTCCAGTTATGTCGCTGGTCACTAGTTACACAGCTGATCAAATATTTATTGTTTAGAATTACTTTATCGTTTACGTCATTGTTAATTACTGCTCCCCATCTCTATGTTAATTTAATGACTTTTTATAAGCCTTTGTCAAATTTATACTATTTCATATCCTATAGAAAAAATGTTCAAAGGGTAACATAAATTCAGGAAATATATTCTTTTTCTTAAAATTTGACCTTGACACCATTATAGTCCTTCATTTTCTATATTATAGAAGATATCAATTTTAGGGCAATTTTATCCCGTTATGAAGTTATATGTTGGAAACATTTTGTTTGGTACCCTTCTGGGTATTTATAGAGAACTTGACGTGAAACAGAAACCATTTACAGATGTTATTGCGTTAGATGAATTTAAACTTTTGAAGCATATGTTCCGTTACACGTATTCAAGCAATCGCTCTTTCATAAATTAATCAAATTGGCAATCGCAAAAGTCTGCAGTTGCAATTCATTTCGTTCAAAGCGACTAGCTGGTGCCTCATAAATTAGTCAAAAGACAGTAAAAAGTTACTTCAACATTAAGATAGGGGCTAGACGAAACACACATTGAGCAGATAATTTCGAGATGTCAATCAAAACGCTCGTTAGTCCATTAAAAAGGTCGTAAAGGTCATTTTAAGATTGATATATTGTAATGATAACGTGGTCTATTTTTAATATTATTGATTAAATAAGTAATTTCAAAATAAAAATGGTTACTACACAATATTTAGTTTTATTCCACTCGAATTTTGGCTGATTAAATAATTTATTATCATTTATGGGTTCTAGTTAGGAATGTTATAAACGGTAGTATGCCCTCAAATTAATATTTCACTCATCTGTACTTATTATTTTAGCTAGCTCGTGAAAATTGAACATGAAACTCAAATCTCACACGGGTTTGGGATCCTTGATTTGTTAAATATTTGAATGTAAAACGGTACGCCACTGCGTAGGCATGAAATTGAATTGCAACGCGCAGGTGCTGGCTGTCTGTCAAATTACCTGGCCCAAAACACTTCGAACTATGCGTGCAGCTTGCGTTTTTGTTTAAGTTTTTAAAGGAATTAATGAACAAATTATCCGGTAAGTTTGTAATTTTTGCGCCTTCAAACGGCGTCACTTGGTTCTTTTGTTTCAGGCTAAAACCTCGATTAATTTGTTTGGAAAGGACGCTTAACGTGCGTTTGTTTTTCCTAACCTCCAAATGACGATTAAAAATACAATTCCTGGACAATCGGTTGCTCATGGACAAATAAACTCAATGGAATTCGCTTCTTTGAGTTGTGCTTTAGGTATGGTACTACTTTCCAAGCTTCTAGCTCCGGTTTGTTCGCACACACTAACCTTAAATTGTAGGATCGTGGCCGCTGGCACGGAACCCTCTCTGGTGCCTGCTGTGGAAGCTAGGGCCTCCTGGTCGATGGAATGGCTACTGCTGGTGGTCCTCACTTCGCTGAATGGCTGGTAACCCTCGCATATGCTCAGGAACCCCTGCGGTACTCCAAACTGGCTGAATCGGAAACTGAGGTCGCTGCCGTCCTTGTCCGAAGGAGGTAGCCGAAGTAAAATAATTTCAGGACGTGGATTTCGCTACCTTCATTTGTGCTGGTAGTCCTCAAAATTCTGAACATTTTGGTATATTTTTTAACTCTTTATTTTAATGTTTACTATATAAACACTTAATTTATATGGAGAGCAAAAACTGGACTGTCATTCAAGAATTTATTCAATTGTTAATTCCCACTGGTCGTTATAAACAAAACACTATCTAAACAATTTACACAAAGGAAATCAACCAAGTACAATAACATTACTTTTACAAATAAATCAAACTTAAATTATAAATGTTTACAAATCCTTAATACTAAAATAAATGTCCTTTGCATTTCGGATTTTTCACTGACTTATTGTTCCACTTAGTTTGTTTTAAAATTTTACTGATTGTTCAAACCGCCACTACACTGATTAGTGTCCGCATCACTTTTGTTTCATATCCTTTGGTTTTCTTTCCAGGAATTTCCACCAAAACTGCTTCCTTTTCTCAATTCCCACATCTTGCTGTAGCATGTAGTAATTTCTTTGTTTGCCTGATTTATGCATTCTGCACAGTCCATCTATGATCCTTTTTATTCTTACCTCTTATTTTAAAATGCTCATAAAATTGTCCACATGTTAATTAACTTAATTTCTACGCTCCTTTTATACTGAACATATTTCAAACATTTCTGTGCCAGTTTTATTCAAATGGGTTTAGCTTTACGTCGCACAAACCTTTTGTATTATGCTAAAATTACATCAATGATTCCAACTTATGAAAATTGAGTTTCTTTCTTTGCCTATGTGTTCTAATAATTTCAATGCTACTGGCCATTTTTGCCAATGTAATTACTGGCTGACAATTTATGTGAAATTTTACAGTTGTGTGAATTATCCCAACTGTGTGCTGTTGTGATTTGATTTATAATTTGTTTGCACTGTAACTAGAGTTGAGTGGAGGGCTAAATACCATCTCAATATATGCATAAAACTAACACGTGTTCAGCAGTAAATTACTTCTCTCACAAAATCAGTCAGCCAATGACATTGCAGCATGAATAGTATCCACAATTTTTAAACCAATAGTTGCAATCATCTAATTGTTTCCACGCCACAAAGCTTTCAGATATTTTAAAAGGGTTTTACTCACTTTCCTGCACAGACAGTTTCTTCAGTTGCCGCATCGAAGCCAGTTGCTTTAGCTTGTTGCCGAGTTCTTTGCGTGTTTTTGACCACGACCGTTCTAATTTCCGGAGATATTTTCTCAATCCGCTCTGCGGGATTTAATTTACGTAACCGCATCGAGTGCGGAGTGTTTACCAGATTTTCGTCTCGTCATATCGACGCACTCCGGAATTTTCCTGCACAAAGAATCAGCACGAAGATCAAGTCCTAGCACTGCAACATTCATCGCTTGCATTCCGTGTTATCAATTTTCACTCCGGATTTTTCTGTAGCACTGCAGCGACTCGTCCAAGCACATTTCTTGAGAGACTTTAAGCAATTCAAGCCGCAGCAAGAATATTAGAAGGTAATGTGTAAAATTTATATTAATGTAGATGCCCATTATTTTCGCTAAGTGAAATAGTGTCGCGGAAACGAATTAAATGACGCAGGTTTAAAATACCTTATATAGCGTTCAGATAACAACAAATAGTCAGTATCATTTTAGAAATTCATAATCCTGTATATAGTTAAATTAAGAATACTGAATGAGAATATTATCGTCATTATCATTTCGCAAATTCATAACCCTGTATATAGGTAAATTTAGAATACGAATGAGAATATTATCATCATTATCATTTCACGAATTCATAATGCTGTAAATAGTTGAATTAAGATTACCGAACTATTATTTAGCAGTTTGTAAAACACCATGACGTCATGTAGGGCTTAGGATTCAAGTAATCAAATCAGATGATTTCATTGTATATAATAATTTTGTGTTTGACGTTAATATATTGAATTTTAATTATTCTACGTTTCCTTGGATTTGACGGTTGTTGCATGCGCTCTTTCCTGTATTTAAGTGTAAAAGATATTAGTTGTAGAAAATTATTTAAGGTAAGTTCCATCCGCAATAACGCAAGGAAGGACGTCGCTGTAGCCGTATCAACAACACACCTACGGGCGATGTTCTCTTTCCACTTTTAAGAAATCGCTCAGTATTATTATTATTCCAAAAATGGTGGAGCTTAGGTATTTCACCCCCCTTAAGTTACCGAGCAGTGCCCGATGTAAAGCACAGTCCCGAAATAACCTACGCCCTCGAGATTAGCTGCAGGCAACCTTTTTTTATTACAACTATTCCGGGCAAAATTTGGTCCGGGCCAACGAAAATTCGTTTTTAAAAAGTAAAACTACTACAGAAATCGCACATGGACTTTATTGCAAGCAGCGAGCGTAAAAAAAGACAAGATACCTAGCCAAAACAGATGTATTTATAATCTTTAAGTGCTGATGTCGCGCGGACGTGCCTTATCTTACGGTAGTCAGCAGGTTGGTAACCGTAACTGGCGGGCTGCGCTTATAATCACCATATATTGTCGTAATCCCGTTCTATCGGGTAATAATTGTAAAGATTAAGAAAAGGATTATTTAAGAAGACGACTGACGTTTATTTCTTGTAATAAAATACCTATGTTTGAGTGAAGTACAGTTTGACATTTTGATATATATACTCTTTTCGTCACAATGAAAATAGTTGTAAACAAGTTAACTAAGAAATGACTGAAGCTATCATATTTTACAGTTTAAAGCACGAGTGAAAATTCTTGGGATGATGTAGTATTGCAGGTTTGAGGCAATATTGTTTTAGGAAGGGTAAAAGTTACTTTAGAATAAAATATTGTGATGGACATCTTTATGGAAGAATAAACTGAAACGGAAATAGCGCTGAACATAATGGGAGGTACTTAAAGGTATTTCCATTTTTCATGACTCTTGAGAGGAGTATCTCCAGTTTGTCACGTTTTTTTATTAACACTGACGTGACAAGGTGTCATGTATCTAAACTTTTTAAATTGGGTTATATTTTTACCTTTGAAAAAAAATATACCTACAGCTGATTATAGCAGGGGTTCTTTAACTTTTTCATTCACTTGCCACTCAAATACGTATACGAACAATCACGTATCATCAATTAAAATAGATATACCTATACTCCATTCACTATACTCGTGATTCTGAGCAGGCTTTGCATGTGCAGTGTCAGGTACAGTTGGTAACAAAAATTACCAAAACCAAAACAAAGTTTTTAAAGTCGATGAAAATAACATAACTGTTCCTTGCAGTTATATGTGCCAAAAATGTTTTTTTATAATTAAAGTACTTTTCACAAGTTATAAGATTTCACTGTGATTTTAACAGTAGTAATTTTTCTAACCAAATATTTGGTACACTGCACTGGTAAGAGTATTCATATTCACGGCCTGTTGAGAATCACAAATGGAATAAATGGGGTATTTACTAATGTTCTGAGTCGCCATTTACAGTTACAGTTTACGTTAAGATAAATAAAAAGGAACATACTGTAAGCTTAACATTTTAATACTCAAAAACGTATCCTAATAAATGCTAAGACATCAGTTTGACAAATGAAGCAGCATTGAGAGTCCTACTTTCCAATGCTCGCAATGTTACAATTAAAGGGCGGGTTAATACACACAAAAAAATTCAAATGTAAAAAATATGCAGTAATTTTGTTGAAATATGCAAAATATGCATGCTAAGAAACAATACAACGACTTATATTAAACGAAACCTTTTATTATATAAAAACATTTTTAGTGAAATATAAAAATTAAGTAATAAAGTATTAGTTTAATATTAACCGAAAATTTATCTAATTTCGATATATATTTAAAGATCAAAATTTATTTAAAAGTTGAAAAGCTCTATTCGACATATAAAGATGTAATTTGACCGTTTTTCAACATAAGTACAATGTTTGGATCGATTTCCAATTCTACTTATTCGTCAGACATAATTTCAGATAAAAATTTTATAAGAGCTTGATACTCTTAATTTTTCTCTAATATTTTATTGAGTTACAACGGTTTTACCTATTTGATCTGGAACTTTACTACAAGATACCCTCAAATTATTTATTGATAGAGAGGATTCTGTAAGTAGAAGGTTTTGGCCTCTAATTTTCATAATGTTTGGAATACAAAGTTGTAATCAGCTTTTATAAATGCTGTAAGTCTTGTTTATTTAGAATATCTTTTGCTTCCGTAATTGAATAAGATTCATCGGACAATTCCAAAATGCTTTGTTTAATTCCTTTAAAAGTTTCGGGCGGTCTCTAACCATGTAGCCCACCTAGTGATTACTGGTTGAGGAGGAAGAGAAGATTTCCAAGTTTTTCTTTGTATATTCGAGTTCGAACAGGTGCCTTAATAAATACTTTTTTCTTCAAACGTCAGTAAAACGTGACATTATACTGCTTGAGTGATGATGCTAAACTGTTACTTCATTGCCATGGCATTTAAACACTTTTTCTGCCGCTCGTCAGCGGCAGATAAAGTTATTATCTCTGCTGACGAGATAATAGTAATTTATTATACAAGACGATAAAGTTAAATTTTCAGTCGCAAATGTGTATTCATGGAGTGCGGACTTTAACCCGATTCGGTGTTAGTAAAAGCAATCTAAAATTCAGTGCAATTAACATAAACGTGGTGTATAACTTTAAACATCTGGTGAACAAATAGTTCATATCGTATCATACCGCACGGCAAGCCTTGGCCTTGCCAAAGCAAAACAACACTGAGATATCTTCCCGTCCCGACTACATCACTTAAAAACACAATGAATTCCGTAAGTAACGAAAACACTACCGTTCAATCAAATTCTAAATCCTCAACCCAATCCTTTTCCAATGCCGTTAAAACCACATTATCATCACAATCAGCTGCCCCCACATATCCAAAAAAAAAAAAAGAACAAGCGATTTTATTTAATGCAGCCGAAGGAATACCCCTACGCGAGTATGTTGTTGCGGTAGGAAAGATCATGGGCCCGAAAAACATCACATTCTGCTCAAGAATTTCTAATAACCGGATCTGCATCTATTTTGCTAACCAAGATTTAGTAGAGCACTTTATGTCTAATTTTGGGTCCATAACGATAAATGAAATGGTTCTGCAAGCCCGCAAACTAATTTCACCAGCGCAACGAATCGTCCTATCAAATGTTTGCCCTTCAATACCAAACGATGTAATCGTAAACCACCTCAAGCAAATGGAGATTCAATTAGTTTCCCCTATGACTTTCCTTAAAGCTGGTATTTACGAAGAAGAATACAACCACATACTCAGCTGCCGTAGGCAGATTTACATCAGCCCA
Source organism: Agriotes lineatus (assembly GCA_940337035.1). Classification (NCBI taxonomy): domain Eukaryota; kingdom Metazoa; phylum Arthropoda; class Insecta; order Coleoptera; family Elateridae; genus Agriotes; species Agriotes lineatus. Next base: position 52,687,755 of record OW679195.1, on the reverse strand, counting down.
AGAGACAATGCAAATATCCCAGATTCCTTTCCAATTTTGTTTGAAAATACGCAGTATCGCATATTTTTGTCAACGGATGGCATGTCTTGCTACAAATGCAAAAAAGATGGACACACGGCAAGTCAATGTCCAAATCAAGCAGAAATACGACCTCAAAATACCCAGGCTGCTATATTCCTAAAGAACCAATCACAGTTTCCTAATCTACAACAACCCGCAACCAACGATAAAAAATCTATTCAAACAACCACACAGCCACGAGAAAAAGAAGACATTGAGACCATCCAAATCTTTACAACTCCACCATCGGTTAATCTGAATGCAGGCTCTTTAAAAACCGCCCGCACCAAGAGAACTAAAAGCCAGATCACGAGCGAATCTGATTCTGATACACCAAGTATAGGTAAACAATTATACCCGGCCAAAGAGATGATAGAAAGTAAGCCTCTAGAATACTCCCTAAACTTCATGAATCTCCAGAGCTTCTTAGAAGACACACAGGGAAACCCCGACCATTTAGTACTATTCAGAGAGTACACGGAGAATACAACAGCACTCATGGAAATGCTAGATACGATCTACCCGAAGTTAAAAGACCGTAGTATAAAATCCCGAATTACGAGAATAATCAAGAAAATCAACTCTCAACTGATTACCAAAAAAAAAAACAGAATGGACTCAGAGGCTACAAACCCGGAAAAGTAATATTATAATGAAATTAATACAATGGAACTGCAACGACTTCCACGCACATATAGGAGAACTGCAAAAACTGATAGAAGAAACACAGCCTCAATACATCTGTTTACAAGAAACACGTCTCCATAACCACCAAAATGCCAGACTGGTCGGATATACAACATACAGAAAAGACAGAATAAACGACAAGAACGCAAGTGGGGGCGTTGAAATATTTCTTAACAACTCATCCTACGCTGAAGAAATAAACTTACAATCAAAACCAAATCGACACTCTGATACAACTGCCAAAACCCTACATACTGATAGGCGATCTTAACGCTCATAATGTTCTATGGGGATCTTTATGTACCGATAAACGAGGCATACAAATTGAAAAGATAATTGATGACAGCCTAATACTCCTGAACGATGATAGCGCAACTCACTTTTGCTCAAAAAATTGTAAATTTTCAAACATTGATATCTCAATACGTAGTGCAAACCTAGCACCCGACCTCTCATGGAAAACCCTACCCTACCTATACAATAGTGACCATTTCCCCATTCAAATAACATTTCTTTCAAAAAATTACTTGAGAACCCTACAAACTTTAAGAAGTGGAATCTCAAAAAAGCAAATTGGGAACTTTTCTCACAACTGGCCACAATCACTGAGATTAACATAACAAACGGAGAGAATCTAGACACAATAGTACAAAATTTCACGATACACATAATAAATGCAGCACACGCAGCCATAGGAGAAAAAGTCATCGGAGTAAGCAAGTAAAATATCCCATGATGGAACTTGGAATGTAAAAAAGCTATAAAAGGCAGCAAAAAGGCATTCTATAAATACAGGAAAAATAAAACTGTTGAAAACTTTATAGTAATTAAAAAATGTCGAGCCATTGCCCGACGCACAATACTACAAATTAAGAAACAAAGCTGGCAAGAGTATGTTTCCTCAATTAATTCACATTCTCCTCCATCCAAAGTGTGGGAGAAAATACGGAAACTAAAAGGATACAATACACCTAACCATCAAATACTCCTATTAATAAAAGAAACAACGGCCATCTCCAATTCACAACAAATTGCTAACCTACTAGCGGAAACCTTTCAGCATAACTCCAGCAACGAACACTACAACTATCAATTTTTAAATATTAAGTACGAGAGTGAGAGTAAACCCATAAAAATAAACCTTAACCATCACATACCTATAAACAACCCGTTTACCCGGAGAGAACTAAAACAAACCCTTGAAGAACTGAAGACAACGAGCAGCCCAGGCCCAGATGGAATTCCATATGAAATACTAAAACACCTACCCACAGAGACCATGAATCACCTACCGTAAACTGGGGTTACTTTGCGCCTTAGGGTGTTACTTTGCCCCACTGTCAAAAAGAGTTAAACATGATTCTACACAGTAACTATACTTAGATAACACAAGATACTCAGCGCTGTATTAAAGTTTGCCTATATAACTATGTCATACGCCGCGCCGCCGCTATGCGTTCCCGCGCTTTTAGACTGGTGGTAAGAGAGTGATAAAGTTGTCAGCTAAAATTCACGTGTTTCTTTGTAGTTAAAATTAGGTGTCTGTAGAAGTTAGTGTTCTTGATTTACAAGTAAGTATTTGCACATTAGTTTTGTAGTACTCCGTAGTTGTTTTGCACTTAGAATTTGTTTAAATTCTCCATTAGAAAGATAAAAACTATATTTCTTGTCCATAACCTACAAAATGTTACACTTTTGGGGTTACTTTGCTCCGGAGCTAATTTGCAATTTGCTAATTGCATAATTTCTTTGGGTGAATACGGGTTCCCTGTAAACGAACGAGAATTGAGACATATAATAAAAAATCTGGTGTGATACACTCACACAACTTCCTTTTACAGTGATCTTATAATTAGTTAAATATTTAATTTTTAATTTTTAAGCATTTGTCAAAAATTTTCAAAAATTACGAATTCTACAAAAACGGTACAAAATAGAGCGTTAGTTGAAGAGACAAATTTTCTCTAAAATCTTAAGCAGAATTCAAAAATGTAATAATATACCGGGTGTTCTATTTAAAATAGGAGTTACTAAAAAAAATAGAAAAAAAAACAAAAGAAACCCACTTTAGAAGTATTCAACTGGAAAATCACCTATCTCACGTTAATGCACATTAAAAATGTAATAAAAATTTAAAGTTTGAAAAAAATCGTTACAGCCGTTTTTGAAAAAATCGAAAAAAACTAAAAAATCACAAGAGTAAACACCTACTTCCGGTTATGCGATTTTCTTCAAAACCTTGCTGTCTCATCTACATAGTACACAAAACTTATATATGAAGTTTCAATGCCATACCTCTTTTCGTTTTTGAGATATTCTGTTCACAGACACACAGACAGACCAATGAAAAAAAATATGTTTTTTGGGATCAGGGGACTCTAAAACGTGAAGATCTGTTGAAAACTCAATTTCGAATTTTTGGGGTGAATCCAATACTTCCTTTATTGTAAAAGGAAGTAACAAAACTATTTGAGCCGATGTAGAAGGACAGTAAAAATATTTGACAATAACCTACCTGGTAACGACTGGATAAAATCCTTTATTGCCAGACACTCTGAACTTTCACATCGTTTTGCTAAAAATGTTAAACGAACACGACCGGCAGTTAACGAGCCTATGCTAAGAACATATATTGAAAATTTGGCCAAACAGCTAATTGATGTTCCGGCTACAAACATATGGAACTTTGACGAGACCAATCTTACCGACGATCCGGGGAAAAAGAAGGTTCTCTTCAAAAAAGGGTCCAAATATCCGGAAATGATCAGAAATGCCTCAAAAACATCTATATCTGTCATGTTTTCTGGTAACGCGGTTGGAGAACTCCTCCCACCGTATGTAGTGTATCGAGCGACCAAAATGTGGACCACATGGGCTGAAAACGGGCCGAAAGGATGCCGTTATAATTCTAGCAGTTCTGGATGGTTCGACGTAGCAATTTTCACAGATTGGCTTGAAAGACAAATGCTACCACGATTAAGAAAATTAGAAGGGAAAAAAGTATTACTATGTGACAATCTCTCTTCCCATTTAACAATGCATGCGGTGCAATTATGCCGCCAACATGAAATATCCCTAATCTGTTTGCCGCCCAACAGCACCTACCTGACACAGCCTCTTGATGTGGCATTCTTCCGGCCACTAAAAATAGCGTGGCGAAAAGTTTTAAGTGACTGGAAAGATACAGAAGATGGCATCCGTAATACAAACATACAAAAGCAGAACTTTCCACCACTACTGTCGAAAATGATGGATATTATTGCACCCCACGTAAAAGACAACTTAGAAGCCGGCTTTCGGAAATGTGGCATAGTCCCTTTAAATGTAGAAGAACTTTTAAACCACTTACCAAGATCTTACTGCAATGAAGACGACATTCAATCGGTGTTCCTGCAGAGCCTAGAAGCTAAAAGATCAGATTCTACAAAAATCCAGAACCGGAGAAAAAAAATCAACATTCCAGCAGGAAAAAGCGTTTGCGCTGAAAATACATTGAGCGATGAAGAGATGGTTAACGAAGAGGTCGTAACAAATGAAAAGATGCTAGAGGATGAACCTACAACTTCTTCTGGGCATGAAAACGAACCTTATTTCGAGGACAACCCAGATGATGATTTTGATTTGCATGACCTAGTTGAGGAGCAACAAAAAGAAATAGATTTTATGGATTACGTGGAAGGCAAGTCAACTAAGAATAAAGCTATACAGTTTGCAAACGTTGTTCGAGAAATAGGACGTTTCATAGTTTTTTTCATACGAAGGAGAGTTGTGTCCTGGCGAAATTATGGCCTTTAACGACAAAGAAGTCACCATCAATGCCATGTTTAAGGCTTTAAAAATGTGGAAATGGCCCACAACGCTTGATGAAATGACTTACTTCTGGTCTGACGTTCTAGGTGGCATAAATCCACCTAAACAAGTTTCCAAATAAGGATTTTTTGCAGTTCCTGAGCTGGACAACACCTGGTTTTAATAAACCATCTTTTTGTTTGCGTATATTTATAATTTTAAGAATGTGTTGTTAATTTTTTGCGATTTTTAAATTTAGGTGTTGTTTTTTTTTTTATTAAAAATGCAAAATACCTGATTTTTATAACTTTTTTATAAGTAAACGGTACTCGAAATATATAACTACATATGGACCAATAACGTATATCCAAGCAAATGGGAAGAAGTATTAACGATTCCAATACTACAACCAGAAAAAAACCAAACAGACCCAAATAATTATAATAATATAATAATAATAATGCATTTATTTCTCAATAGTTACAGAACTATATACAAAACAAATAACTGAAGTATCATACAGTTGAGAAATCGCAAGGATTTAATTCAAATAGATAGATGACCACCTTTGATCTTCCATTAAACCCTGGAGTAATCGAGAATATATAATTCATAAAAAATGCTAATATACATCTAAAGTAAAAAGAAACGTTTGAACAAAAAAAAGTTATTATAGAACTAAAATAAAATATTCTGTGATTATGCTATGTTAGTAGTCCAGAAAATGTTGTTAATTAATGTTATTATTTTTTATTTACAATTTTTATCTTATCTGCAATTTATAAAGATGGTCACGCATATTAGCTTTAAGTGTAATTAAATTAAGTAGCTTAAACGCAGGACGGAGATTATTGTAGGTTTTATAAATTTGGTATTGAAAAGAACGCTCAAATAAGGCCATTTTATGTGAAGGTGGAGATATTATACCTTTGAATCTTAAATTTATGGCATGGACATCAGTCCTATACGTTATTTTATTATATTAGTAAGCCGGCAGCTTTGTTGTAATCATTTTGTGACAAAGAGTAGCAAATTGTAAATGACGCCTATTTTGCATATTTAACCATCGCAAATCTGTTAATTTGTGAGAAATATGGTCGTATTTTTTTATTCCGTATATTAAGCGTAAGCACGAATTTTGAACTCTTTGTATTTTATTAGCAACATCCTGGGTAATGGATAAACCATAAATTTCGCTGCAGTAGGAAAAATTAGATAAAACCAGTGAGTTACAAAGCAAGGATTTAGTTTCTGTCGATAAATTGTGTGAGGATAAATTAATTTTAGAGCTTGAACGCTTTTTTTAATAGAGTTATGTTTTTCATATCTGAACGTATTGTCCATGATGAGACCTAAGTTCTTAGCTTCTTGCTTAATGGAAATAGGAATATCATCAATCGTCACGTTAATTTTATCAGATAAAAATGAAACAACAACTTTTTTCCCAAACAAAAGTACAACCGATTTTTGAGGATTAATAATTAGAGAGTGCTGTCGTGATACCAGGCTTATTGCATTGAGGTCGTTGTTAATATCACTTACACTTTCTTTATAATTATCAGGAGTAAACGAATATAGCAGTTGAGAATCGTCTGCAAACATTTTTATTTTGCAGGTTTTAATAGATTTCCAAAAATTGTATGTATATATTATAAACATTAAGGGTCCTAAAATAGATCCTTGAGGAACTCCTTTTACAACTGGTAAGAACTCGGATGCATTTCCAAAAGTTTTCACACATTGCATACGCCCTGTTAGGTAACTTTTCAATAGCGAGACAGCAGAAGTAGACAAACCAATGTAATGAAGAATAGAAAGCAAAATTTGGTGATTAATTGTATAGAAATCCTTACTAACTATTGCCCAATATCACTTTCCAACTGCATAAGTAAAATATTAGAAAGAATGGTCAACAAAAGTGGTACTTAGAGGCAAATAAGGTATTGAACCCCATACAAAGTGGCTTTAAGGTTATCCTGTACTTAACTTAAAATTCTGTTTTTAAAATATGCAACCCACCATACCGGTTGACAACTTCCACTTTTCAGCTTAAGATAATAATCTTAATGAGGCAGGTAATGGACGTTTGGCCTAAAGCAAACACAACAGGTAATACTAATGTGTTTATTTTGAATTCTATTTTAACCATATTATTATCCAAACACTTTCGCAAAATAAATGTAGATATTATGTAGAATTTACTTCTAAAATATTTTTGAGTTAAATATCGTAGGTTTCTTTTTATACAGTGTGACAATTTAAAAACCTACAATGGGCTATATCTCACGAACGAAAGATGATATCAAAAAATGCTCAAAACCGTTTCTAGGATAGGAAGGGGGAACTAAAATGACATAAAAAAGAACTCACCCCTATCAACCCCCTAGGCCCCACCTACCCCAACTGAAAAAGTTTAAATGGCAGACCCCTACTTGTGATACATCATTGAAAAGCCTACAAAAAATGCTATCCAACGGTATGAATAATAATGGTACAGGGTGAATAAATATTACAAAACCTTGCCTTAAAAGGAAAATTTAATGAAGTTTTTGTTGAACTACAAATTTGTGAAAATTTCAATGAAGTAAATGTTCAAAGTGGGTTCCGTTGTTTTGTAAACAATAGTACAGCCTATTTTCAAATTCTGCACGAACTTTGACAAATGTTGTTCTAGTAATAGCGCGACATGCTTGAGTAATTTTTTCCCGCAAGTCCCCAAGTGACGCAGGTTGAGTTTTATACACAACTGCCTTGAGGTAACCCCATAAAAAAATCAGGTGGCGTTAAGTCTGGTGACCTCGGTGGCCACTCAATAGAACCTCTCCTTCCAATCCATTTGTTCGGATAATTAGTATCCAACCAGTGCCTAACTGCAGCTGCATAGTGAGGAGGTGCTCCATCTTGTTGGTAGTGCAGCAAATCTTCTTCTAGAGCTAGATTGCCTTGGTCATCCCGTTGATTCTCTAATTCATGCACAATTAAAGGTTGGATGGTGTTTTCCAGCATATCCAGATAAATGTCGCCACTTAAATTGCCTGGTATAAACAAGGGGCCAATTAAAGCATCCCCTAATATCCCTGCCCAGACATTAAGTTTTTCAGGGTATTGAGTGTGACCTTCTCTAAATCGATGCGGGTTCGTATCACTCCAGTACCGACAGTTTTGTTTATTCATATTGCCATTCAGCATAAAAGTACATTCATCACTGAAACAAATATTTTTCAATAGTCTAGGTTCAACGCGAATTCTTTCAGTCATTAGTTCACAAAACTGAATTCGTCGGTCTGGGTCATCATCGCCTAGTTCTTGAAGAATTTACGTTTTGTACGGGCGAAACTTATGTAATTTCAACACCTTCCTGACCGACTCACGTGATAGTCCTGTCATTGTAGATACCTGACGTGTTGATGCAGTAGGCTCTATTGCAAATTGCCCAAGGACCTCAACTTGTCTTGCTTCATTCAGTAATCTTGGGGCATCCCTTTTTTTATTTTGCACTGATCCCGTTTCTCTAAATTTTTCAACTAAATCGCGGATGTACACGTGACTTACATGTTTGTCCGGATGCCTCTCATTAAATATTTGAGCTGTTCGTAAATAACACTGGTTCTGGGAGCCAAATATGAAAATGATCTCCACACGTTCAGGTATACTGTAAACCATCGTGACAACTATAGTCTGTTTTTTTGCTTTATGATTCAGAGCAGGCCTTGCATTTATATTATTTTAGCAGTGTACAACAGTTTAGTTACAAAATATACCTAACGTCAAAATCAAGGTCCCCGAGATTGTCAAGTTGACACTTCAATAACGTTTAATAAAATGCCACAAAAAAGCAGCATTAATAGTAAAGCTAAAGTAGCTATAAAACGCTGTTTTACTAATATAAAAGATATCAATGGTAAATTAAGTAAAACAGCCATCATTGGAAGAGTTGGTCAAATCTTTGATGTAAGTATTAATAATTAAACCATTATAAAATTTCTTACAATTTGTTATTATGCTAGATTTTGAATGCAACTCTGTTTAATATTCTAAATAAAGCAAAATCACAATTCCAGCACAACCGAATGACAACATGAAAAAGGTTTCAGGGAGGATATTAAGAAACTTTGTAATTTTTTTACTTTGGATAATTTATTGCGATGTGCAAGAGAGGAACTAAATTATATCAGGACTCGTTCAAAATTATACGACACATTAAAAAATATGGGGTATAAATACAAACTTGTAAATGGAAGAAAATTGGTTTGTGAGAAGAATCATGTAATTTCGGCGAAGATTACTTCTTTAAAGAAATATTTACAATTTCGAAATGCTAGTGAAAAATGTATGTTCCGGTTTTTGGATGATACTGGATATTTCGCAATGGAACCAGTCTGCATAGGTAGACCCACGACACAGGCTTGAAAAGTAATCCATCTAAAGTTAAGGCGGAGGGAAAGAGATATACTATTTTGCATGCAGGATGCACATCAGGATTTTTACCAAGGTGTGACTTACTGTTGGGTTCGGACAATAATGACAGCTACTATCATAAGTGTATGAACGGTGGCATTTTTAGGCGATGTTGAAAAAACAGTGAATCCCTCTTATATGTTTAGCATAAATAATAACTTCTACAACACAGATTTGCAAACAAAAATCAGCAGCAAGTTTTTAATAATATATTTTATGACGTTTCTGTACAGTTAGATACCAACCATGTTTAAATAAAATTTCTTAAAATAAAACAATACCTTATTTAATGTCAGTGATTCAGTAATTGTAGCTTTCATTATGTATAATAGTGCTTATAACTAAGACAACACATTGACAGTTGTAATAAGTTTTTGACATTACTAGTGTTTTTTCTTTGTAACCAACTACCTACACTGTTACAAAAATGCAAAAGCAAAGCCTGCTCTGAATCATAAAGCAAAAAAACAGACTATACAGCGAATGACAGTACTGATCGTACACAATGATGACACTAATGACATTTAAATGTCTCAAATAAACAAAAAAGTATTGACTGCGACAGAAACCAAAAAACAGATGTTTACAACTTGTTTTTGCAAAGACGGCAAATTAAAGTTTTTATTCAACAACAAAAAGTCCCCTCGGACACTTATCATTGAAAATAAGGTTTTATTGGCCTTTAAAGATTTTTAACATTGTATCACAAGTAGGGTTCCTACGTTTGTTTTTAAAATTGTTAGATAATAATTTGGTAATTATTGATACACCCTGTACCATTATTATTCATACCGTTGGATAGCATTTTTTGTAGGCTTTTGAATGATGTATCACAAGTAGGGGTCTGCCATTTAAACTTTTTCAGTTGGGGTAGGTGGGGCCTAGGGGGTTGATGGGGGCGAGTTCTTTTTATGTCATTTTAGTTCCCCCTTCCTATCCTAGAAACGGTTTTGAGCATTTTTTGATATCATCTTTCGTTCGTGAGATATAGCCCATTGTAGGTTTTTAAATTGTCACACTGTATAGTATCATAACATCTAAATATATTGCTATGGTACATAGAAAGAGAAAATAATTTAAATATATCGAAAATTAAGTGCAAAGAATGGAATAGTATTCGTATAGTAATCATTGAAAAAGGCTAGGAAATATTATAATGCAAACAACTTAATGTTGCAGGATAATGAATCAAAGTCCTAATATAAAATGTCTAGAGTGTGGCATTCAATTTAAATAATGGTAGTCAGGAGATAGAAAAATATGTTTTAGGTGGATTATTAAATAAACAAACTTGAAAACTGAAATGTAAAGTATTTTTCGACTAATAAACTTTAATATACTCTAGTCCTATTTATATAAGAACTATTTTGGCATGATAAATGGACTATACATGAAATTTACGTGGTACTGAAGTGAAAATATAACTCGACAATGTAAATGAATTTTACATGGTATAACTACAGGAGTGCAAGTAAATACAAAGATAAAATATAGCAAGAATGGAGGATCAAGATTATTAATTGGAACTATATAATAAAACATCAGTAAGAGTAACGATTTGGATATAATTGATTGGAAGTTTAATACAAAGGATTGGCGATTGGACGTTCTTTTGGGAGTGTTGACGCTGCTTGGAGTTTCTGTGTGCTGCGCCGGAGGGTGTTTGGACTTGGTGGAGAACTGTCATCTTCCAGCTTAGGACGAGGTTGCTGTTTGGAGTTTTGTCACAACAGACTGGGTCCCATTGAACGGAGATCAACTTCCTGACGACTGAGGGAACATACATGAGGATTTGGATTGTTAAACAACGAGATTATTTTGAGGCTACTCACAGCTGGACAGTTTGAGTCGACAACTTGATGGATGCAGCGAGTTTACAAGTGAGGTGATTAGTGTTTATTTACAGATAGAACTGAAGAAAACAGGCTGATTCAAGCTACTTGGAAGTTTGAGCGTTGCAGATTAGTTAATAATAAATACTTGCTAATGTTATCTGTAACAAAGAACATTTAAAATTGGTTCATTAAGACAAAGAAAGTCATACTTACGAATTGATTTATGAATTTTATATAATTTGTAAAGGATCTTGATTAGTTATCTGCACAAGCAATTGCAAATGACATAAATGTCAAATTTATTGAAGTTTTAACATAATTCAAATTACAATTAGATTACTTGATATTTCAGAACCTACCCCTGAATTGAGATACATGCTATTCCTTTTTATTAAGGTTAAAACCATTATTATTAAACGAACATAAGTCTATAATCATAGCAATATTTTTCATATCGCCATAATTTTCCTATTTCAGATTGCTAAATAAAACTATTTATATCTATGCAAATCTCATTAACAAAGACTCATCAAACTGTCATTATCATAAGCAACTTATTAATGGCATACCATACTGAAATTCCATTTTGTTGAAAAACAGTAGTTTCTTGCAATTAGTTTGCCAGTAAGGTACTTTCAATTGCCTTCTTAGAAGCATATTGTATTGTTGTCCTACAGTTTTATTCTCTTTTTTAACCGTCTTAAAATTCGGGATTACGTGAGTTGCTGAACAATTGTTTGTAGTTTGCCCTGTACTTGGATTGTTTCCCGATCTATACGTGCGTAATTATAAAATGGGTGTTAATTCAAAAAAGTCTTTAACATGTAGTGCGCCAAGGAAAAGCAAAAAGAAGCTTTTGAAAAGGGCTAGAAATGGGAAATGGTAAGTAGCTAGAATTTGGAATATAATTAATTATGTACAGTATTTTACGTTATGTAATCAAATTTAGTAGAACCTATAAAAAACTTCATAATAGTTTAAAACCGCCACTGTTTTTGAAATTTCACGATTAGTGTTAATTGTATTAGTAGATATTTATAATCACACAAGAAATATCAAATTCTTTTAAACATACATGCCCTCGATTTTATTATTAATTTAACTGTTTTGAAAAAAGTAGTAAGTATGTATTTCTATACAATATTTTATGGTGATGATGGTTTATAAACCTATAACTAGCGCGTCTAAAATGTTATGTAATTGTAATGACCAGAATTATGTACAAAATCAAAGTACTGCCTCATTATAACTCACCCAAAAAAAAAAATTAAAATTCAAGTTATTAAGGTAATATAATTTAAATACTGTAAAACTGATTTTCATTAATGCCCTTTTTTGTAACTCCCTATATTTTGAGATATACCTTTAGACCCACTTTTTTCTTAATTGCACCTGGACTGCAAAATTCCCACATCCCGAATTCTCTTAAAAAATACAATTGGCCAGTGGAAAGCCTCCAAATAGCGAATTTCACACAAATAATAATTTTAAGGTTTTTCTGATAATTATAACCATTTTGCAACCCCAAATCCACCTGGGCCGCCAAATTCCCATCTCCCGGTTTTCTCAAAACAGCGAATTTCACACAAATATTAATTTTAAGGTTTTTCTGATACTTATAACGTTTTCCCCATTGTCCAACCCCCAAATCCACCTGATCCGAAAAACTCCCACCTCCCAAATTCTCTTAAAAAGTACTATTGACTAGTAGAAAGCCTCCAAACAGATCATTTCACACAAATATTAATTTTACAATTTTTCTGATAATTATAACGGTTTCCCCATTTTGCAACCCCCAGATCCACCTGGGCTGCAAAATTCTCACATCCCGAATTTTCTTAAAAAATAAAATCGAGACCAGTAGAAAGCCTCCACACAGCGCATTTAACACAAATATTAATTTTACAGTTTTTCTGATAATTATAACGGTTTCCTCATTTTGCAACCCCTAAATCAACCTGAGCCGCAAAATTCTTAAAAACCCACAGATTCCTCCAAATACTGCCAAAAACAAAATTAGACATTTTTGTCTTTCCCCATGTTTATGCGAACATCCAATTTGCTGCAAATGCACCTCCACTTTCTACCCCTGCAACTTCGCCCCCGTGCATCGCAGACCCCAAAAACCAGCCTGTACGAGGAGCGCTGGTTCATCCTCTTTCCAGCTAGCCCCAAATCACATTTGGATCTTTCAAAAAGTATGCGATGCACCGAACGCTTTTGATTGCAAAAAATCGTTTTAACCCCGTACTTGAGCCCCCTCGAATCTTACATTTTCACAACCTCTCCAGAAAGTTCGCTCTTGACGAGATCTTCAAAATGACACCAACAACATTCACCTGCGATACGTACAACTCTCAAAAATTAGCGAAAACTGTGCATTTTCCAAGCGTCACACAAATCGCTAAAAGAGCACCGTACTAGCGTCACATCTCCAATTCGTTAAACATTTTCAATGTTAAAAATTTAAATTAAACAAGTAAAAGAGTAGCTGTCATTGAAGACGAACAGCACTCGGTGTCTGAGTCACTCACTCGCCGGCTAGTCCCAATACGAAAACTTGCGCGTACCTAATTCAAAACTACAGTATGTTGGTATAATGAGCTAGCTGGGTCTTGGCCCTTGGGACTTAGTGCAGGAGTCAGTGTGGCCCTTAGGCTAAAAAGTTTGGAGACCACTGGTCTAGACTATGAATTGCAATTTTAAAAACAGTCGTATCTTACTAAAGTTCAGAGCTTCCGCTTTTTGTCATGCGTAGTAGTAAACAACCCTAGTTTTCTAGTTAGTGTTATTCTGGTTTCATTTAATATCGTTTTCAAATTAGCCTAGGCAATTTAGGTTTTGACAAATGCAGAAAATAAACTGTGCATGAAATGAACTTTTTGATTGGCAGAAAGTAACCGTTTGTCAAACAGTTTCTGATTGATATGGGCTATTGAGTTCAGAATCGAAAACAAAAATGCCGAACTACTAAAAGCCGTAACAAGCGTCTAAGTTATTTTCTAATTTGTAATTTGTATTTCTTAGGAAAACTAATGGGCTCCCATCTATCGAGAGCCAATTTTGTGAAGAAATGGCATTGGACTCGGATGAAATTATTCCATGCCAAATTCCTGCGACTGATCAGTGGTCGGAAGCAATGGAGTTGAAGTGGAATACTATATCCGAAGATTTAGAAACAGAACCTGCAGTTCCAGAAATTAAAGATACAGGAATCAGCGGACGTCGCATCGTAGACATCCAACATCTGTTTTCGGCTTTGAAGTCTTTAAAGCATTCTGGTTTTGACTGCAGCTTTTTCGACATGGATGTTATCTCTGAAAAAAGGATGGGATTAAAAAGCATCTTTACAGTAAAGTGCAAGGTTTGCAATAGCGAAAATACCATCAGTACTGAAAGTGATGAAGGTGTTGATATCAACAAGGCGGCAGTATGTGGCACGTTAGCAATTGAGGCAGGTTATAGCCAATTAAAGGAATTATGTTCTTTACTGGATATACCAATGATGTCAGAGAGGACATATTATTCCAATGAAGCAACAGTTCAAGAAAAAGTGCAAGAAGTAGCCTGGGAAGAAATTAAGTTAGCTGGTCATGAAGAAGCACGTTTAGCTAGAGAAGCAGGTGATGTTGACGTCGATGGCGTTCCCATTATTACTGTGGTAGTAGATGGGGCTTGGAGCAAACGTTCTTACAGAACAAACTATAATGCTGCGTCTGGTGTTGCATGTATTATAGGAGCAAAGACAAAAAAAAAATTGTACTTGGGCGTAAAAAATAAATATTGTTCGTTCTGCCAGAAATATTCTTCAACGAAGACCAGCATACCAGATCATAAGTGTTACAGGAACTGGACGGGCACATCGACTTCGATGGAATCTGCAATTATTGTGGATGGGTTTAAACATTCCCTAGACTTGCATGGCGTAAAATTTGGAAAACTTATAGGCGACGGCGATAGCAGCGTCTATAAAAAAATTTGTGATTCCAAACCATACGGTGCCAATTTTTATATTGAAAAAATAGATTGTCGTAATCACATATTGCGTAATTATTGTAATAAAATTAGAGAATTATCGAAAACAGCAAAATTGAGCAGTATTTTAAAAAACTTTTTAAAATCTAATATTTTAAGATTTCGAACTGCCGTTGTAAGTGCCGTAAAACACAGAAAAGGTGAAGCTATGCCACTAGCAGTGAAAATTGATAATTTAAGAAATGACATACATAATGGACCTAAACATATACTAGGATGTCATGAAGGTAGTAAATTAACTCCTGAAACATATAAATATTTCTGTACCGGACCAAAACCACTGGAAAAAATTTATTTGAAGATTTTAAGAACAGTTGCATATTTGAAGAGTTTAATAAATGTTTGAGTCGCGTAGCCCACCATTCTTCCAGTTTACTACATGATGTAGACAATAATTATGCAGAAAATTTTAATTCCGTGGTAAACAAACTGGTAGAAGGCAATATTTTTCGGGTAGAGGATCGTACGAAGCTATAGATGCAATGCAGCGGCTATAAGTTTTAACAAAAGGGGCACATTTCTAGATGTTGCACACCGTAAACTTGGAGGCGGAAAAATCGGCGTACATACAAAAAAATACTGTATGCTAAGATTCAAAGGTAGAAAGATGATGCGGACCAAGAAAAGTAGGACTATTTACGATGCTGATGTGGATTACGGAAATACAAACGATTCTGAAGACACAAATTTAGAGGAACTGAACATTTTGAAAAGTAACCTCTTAAATCAAATTTCCAAAATAGAGTTGCCATTGAAGCTGCAACCAGAGGCCAAAGTTCAAATCCGCTATGGTTCAAAGAAAAAGCTTGCAGGCTAACAGCAAGCAACTTCGGTAGGGTTTGCAAAATGAAGCCAAATACGTCCACTGCCAATCTAGTCAAAAGTATTTTATATGCGGGACCACATATAACATGTAAAGCTACCAATCACGGTATTATTAACGAAGAGAATGCCATTGCGCTATTCCAAAACACGTTTAGTTAAAACGTGAAGAAATGTGGACTATTTGTACATCCCAATAAACCATATTTGGCAGCATCACCCGATGGATTATTAGATGACAATGGCATTATCGAAGTAAAATGCCCATACACAGCTAGAAATATGACCGTTGCGAAAGCTGTGGAAACAAAGAGTATTGATTATTGTACAGTTAAAGAAATCAAACATAATGTAACAGAGGTTTCATTAAAAAACACACACAACTATATGTATCAAATACAGGGTCAGTTACAAATAACAGGCAGATCCTATTGTTATTTTATTATTTATACCAGTAAGGATTTAGGCTATCAAAAGATAGAAAAAGATGACAATTTTTGGCTAAACAAAATGGAACCAAAATTAGAAAAATGTTACTTTGGAGCGCTTATTCCTGAGTTAGTAGACTCTCGAGTTAGCAGAAATCTACCGATTACGGACACAAAATGCGTGGACCTATGATTATGAACATCCCCGTTATTTATTTTTACATTTTGATTTTTAAATATGTATTATTAGATATCCAGTAATTTTATAATTAGATTTTCATTTGTAAGGCTGTAGTAATAGGTATCATGAAATTATTGTAATATTACGTAATAATATATACCGATTTTGTAAACAGGTTAGTTATTTATAGTTGAAAAATAAATTCCTGCTTTATTATTTAATGAATTTAAAAATAAATAGGTTTTATTTTGAAATAATATATGAAAAACCATGTACTAATTGTTTTTAATGTTAATATGAAAATAAAAACTAACTAAGATACATACGAGTTTTTTATTTATTATTATTTTTCGTGCACAATTTCAATATCTTCTAAACATGCGTAATAAATATATCCACAAATATGGAAAGCAGAAATAAATACGCTTACAGATAAACGTCATTTTTTATCAACTTTTAATAAAAGTTAGTAACTTCGTGAAGAAAACCTGACAATAATATAAAGCTCATTATAAATCTTAAAAACGCATGGCTAACGGAAGGGTAATAACAGTAAAGTATTTTACGATAAGAAGATTGCTAGTTGTAAGGAAAGCGGTTTAACGCTAATCACGTCATTAGCAGCAGGCAAACGGAACGGCAAAATTTCAGAAGTAATGTGTGTTGCCTACCGTTATTTTATTTTAATCAAAATATTTCAAAAACAAGAAATTTTGAAAAAAAATAGGTTCCTGAAGCCGGCTAGATAATAAAATGCCGTAAATGATGGTTTAAGCAGAATTAAAATAGCGCAATTATTTTCTATAATATCTTATTGTCCATTTTATCACTAATTATTCAATAATAAATAATCAATGCAACAATTTAAAAAATTGATGACATAGCCGGCTAGGTATTACCATAATAGTTAATTTAAAATATCGACCATTGCTTCATACCCTAAACCAAAGCCATAGAATCATTGTAAAATTTCGAGTTATATCCTAGTTTTTGGAGCTAAGTGCAGGATAACCTTAAGAGCGGACGTTCAACTATAGATCAAGTGGTGGCCATGGAATCAGAAATACAAAACGCGTTCAGGAACAAACAACACCTAATAGCAATTTTCCTTGACGTTGAGAAGGCATATGATACTACGTGGAAATATAACATAGTGAAATCGCTGAAGGAATGTGGACTTTACGGAAATATTTTGTATTACGTTAAGAACTTTCTCTCAGAACGCAAGTTTATTGTCGAAACGAACCAGTTCCTATCCGAAATAAAAACGCAGGAAAACGGAGTTCCTCAGGGAGAAATTCTAAGTGTGACTCTATTTCTAATAGCAATGAACAAAATAATAGCATTTATTCCAACCAGAATAAAAGTTTCACTGTTTGCAGACGACTTAGTAATATACCACAGAGGAAAAAAAATCCACTATGAAAAACCCACTTCAGGAAGCTATCATCAACCTAGAAAAATGGGCACTCAAATTCTGCAGCAATAAAACAAAAGGAATACACTTCTGTAAATTAAGGAGAGCCCAATCTAAAAATAGGAAACTCAAATATAAAATATGTAAATACCATTAAATTTTAGGAATAACATTCGATAAAAAACTCTCATGGTCACCACATCTACTTTCATTAAAAACAGAATGTACGCTAAAGCTAAATATACTAAAAACATTAGGACACATCAAGTGGGGATCACAACGGGAACAGCTAATTAACATCTAAAAGGCATTGATCCGATCGAAAATAGATTATGGTAGCATAATCTACTCTACGGCAAAACCTAGCACACTAAAGTTAATAGACCCAATAAATAATGCAGCAATAAAAATCGCAACTGGAGCATTTCGAACCAGCCCTATTAGCAGTATATTATGCGAAGCAGGAGAACCTCCACTTAAGTTTCGAAGAATGCAGCTTATACTGAATTATACCATCAACCTCGCAAGTAATCCCAACAACCCAACATATAAGTATCTCTTCCAAACACTAAATAACAAAACCCAACTCAGAAACAAATTACCACTCCAACAAATAATTCATAAATATTCCAACCATTTCCATTTGCCTCTCCTAAACATCCATACAAAAAACTATAGTGAAATCGCATCATGGTTATTGAAAGAACCAATTTACAATATAATATTGACACGATATCCAGAATGTGAAACCTGCCCTACAATATACCAAAAATAATTTACTGAAATGTGCGACAAATACCAAAATTACGAACATATATATACAGACGGGTCAAAACTCGGGAGTGAAACAGGGGCAGCCGTAATAACCAAGGATGTAAGCTTCAAATACCACTTACCCAAACACACCAGGTCGTACACGGCAGAGCAATACAGCATACTAAAAGCTCTTCAATACATTAATGAATCAACCAGTCAAACAAAAAAAATTCTCGTTTGCACAGATTCATTAAGTGCCCTCCAAGCTGTCACCGATATCTATACAAGAAGTCCAACCATCCAGGAAATTCAAAAAAATATCCATACAGTCACCACTGCCAACGTGAAGAACGAAGTTATATTAATGTGGACACCATCACATACAGGTATTAGAGGAAACGAGAAAGCTGATGCAACCGCCTAGGACGTTTCCACATCAACCGAAATTATCAAACAGCCAATTTCAACATCAGACTGCAAAAGTATAGCCATGAAGAAGATTAAGGAAGAGTGAGGCCAACAATATAACACAACAACCAACAACAAATAAAGAACCATCAAAGAAAATACAGCAGAATGGAAATTTCCGAACAACCGGAAGGAACAAGTCGCTTGAACCGGATTAAGAATAGGACACACATTACTGAAGCACAAATATTTATTACAAAAAACTAACCTAGAAATATGTGATGCTTGTAATAAAGGTCTAACAGTAGAGCATATCATCCTAGAATGTACAAAATATGTAATACAAAGGCGACATTGTAATATTCCAGTCACACTGAAAGAAGCCCTCGGTAACAATACACACTCAATCACAAACATATTACAGTTTATTAAAATATGTAATATCGCACATCTTATATAACAATTTCAACTTGTAATGTAAGAAATATATAATATTACTGTTCCAGGGTGTTAATGACCTCTGCAGTCGAAACACCATTAATAAACAAGCTAAAAAAATATTAAATTTTATCCACGAGTGAATCGTTTAACGTTAATGATTCAATTTAAACAGAAGTTTACTTTATCTATCCTGCTACTTTATCTACCCTTGCTGTTAAAGTAAAACTTTACCTTTTGTTTTGGTTTAATAAAAAGACACTTTAACATGTGCTATAGAAAAAAGTATTTTTTTCGGATTTTGTTCACAACGTTGTAAATAACTTGTTATAAACGTTTGAAGAAAAGATACTATATGTTATTCGGAGCAAAAGTATCTTTATGTGGCTCAGCTGCATTATCTACCTCGGCAGATAAACCGTTCATCCGCACCACATAAAGTATAAGTTTTGCTTCTGATAACATAATATATTATTATTTTTTAATTAGTAGTAAAACTATTTACTAATGGGAACTGAGATCTAACCTCCTCCACTACCGTATTTCATACATGTGCTAAGCAACAGTTGTGATTAAAATTTTTATAAAGTATTTTTAGATTTTGACTTGCTCCATGTATGGAGCAGCATCAGGTACCGAAGCGACGCGACGTGTTGGTCAATTCAATATCTTTTTTTGCATACGAGACCTACAGTTATAACAATTTCTCAATATGCGAACATTCTGAAAATGTATCTATTTAACAGCAAAGAAAATTTTCAAATTGCTATACTTAAAACAATTACTATTTACTGTTTTTTAATTTCTGCATAAGCAAAAGGATAATTGACTACAGCAAATGCAACAATTAAACTTACTGTTTTACAGAATACTCCATCCCCATCCACTACAAGCTCGGGATAAGGTTTTCCCTCCATATAACTTTTGAAATGTTGTCTATTATTTCACACAAATTGGAGGTTTAACACACTATGTTTAAATGCAAAAAGGGCGATCGTTGTTACACATTAAACTGATAGAAAATGACTGATCAAAGGTTGATATTTACTAAACATTTATCTTATTTCCTGCTTTGTCCACAATTCAACTCTCTAAGCTTCCTTAAGCACTTAATGAAATTTTCTGAGAATATTATTAGAAGCTAACAAACAAATATCATGCTCGACAGGTGTGACTCACTTAATGTCCATATACATAAGTTGCTCATTTTAATCAACTTACATTTACAGGGATTTCTAAAGTCTTTCTTACTCAGACTTACACCTTTTATTTAAAAAGCTTTATTTACTTTTGCTTAAACATGTAACGTCCTGTTGTGGCGTTACAGTGTCCCGGTAGCTCTATGCGTGGGCCGTAGCCTACTAACACATCCACAGAAAAATAGTCGAAAGTAAACGTGTATTACGTGTTAAAAAATAAAATAAAATATGTTTGCTTAATAAAATATAACAAAACTGTCTAATGTATACAATTCTGTTTGTAGATGCTTCAAGGCCTAATAGCGGCTGCAACCCGTCTGTCCTTAGGGACTCGTTGAGTTTTGCCAACTCCGTCTAGAGGGAGTGGACGGTCCGGTTTTGTTACCGGGTCTCGCCAAAATGTCCGCTAGTTCTGCAAACAAACAGGAATCACTTCGTGCTAACAAGGGCTGTGTTGTGTGGGGATTAAATTGATATTAGTTGGTAAATCTGAGTGTCCCAGTGCTGGTGACTTAACGGTTCTCTCTCCTCTGTTTGGGTTATGTTGCTATCATTTCGTAACAGGTGATTACGGCGGCCGCTAAGTGGATTCGTATCCTCTCATGAAAAATTGGACTTATACGGGAAGCCGCCAGGAAGTCGAATAATTGACATAATACTTAACGCCTTAAATTTGAAACTTCCCCGGAGGATTTCGAGCTATACCACGCAGGGTGTCTGGGAGCAACTACGGAGAAGATGGGCAGGTCTCCGGAGCCCGTTCCAACGTCCAAATTGGGGTACTCGGTAAATACTCGCGAATTAGGCGGAAGCGGACTTGATGTGGTGCAAGTCACTGGAAGCAGCGCCTTGTGCATAACCCAGATAGGTTCTTCAGCTTTAGGTGAAGTTACTGATTCAGCCAGGGGGACTCCAAGAGTTCTTCATTCTACTCGGAGCGCGTTCTTTTATACAGTTTTGGGGTCGGCGTTATCTCACACTCCGGCTGGGTATTTGAATAGTGGGGAAAACGGCTGCGTGAACCCCACTCAAAACGTGCACTAAAAATACCGGGCTAAAATGTAGCGAGATGGCGACGTGCAAATTTGAAATAATTAAAATTATTTGTTTGCCAAAAATTTGCATCGGAGTTACCGTTACAAACATTATTATATGTAGTAACGTAGTAACGTAATGTAAGATTTATTTAATATGCACACGTTATGCAATAATATGCACATTATCCAAAAATTTAAACATAACTGCAAATATATGCAAAATAAGTAAATATAAAGTGATTCGCCTATATGTGGAAAAATGTTCTTATATCAATATTAAACAATATGGATTTTGCATATAATCCGCCACACAGAATAGTAATTACTTAATACAAGTAATGAAAGCAATACTATTTTTCATGAGTATGAAGTTTGATACACTATCGGCTACGCCGTAGTGTATCAACCAAACGCAACAGAGAAATTCTTTCATATTGTTGCACGCGTAATATTTTTGCATAGTGATAAATTGCAGTTTGAAATGTGGCCTTTAGAGTTTAGAACTATGACTGATAATTCACAACTTCAATAAAAAAAAGTTTACTTTCCATTCCAAATAGTTATTTGTGTGCCTAGTTTACCTTTTTGTCACGAATGTGGAATTTAGTTGTCGAGGCCTGTAGGGCCGAAGGAAATAAACCACATGCGAAATATAAAGGGGGGTGGGGTGTCAAGGGGCAAATTATGTTTTTTTAATCAACAAATAATGAAACTGATATTTTAAACCAACTCTTGTAGGTTATGTTAACGTTCTCTGTCACCCCGCCAACTTAAAAAAGTACTAACACAATGCATTACTTCAATGAATATTTCTCGTATTTTAATGACGATTTCGACATTCTTACTGCCGATTTAAAAAATAGTTAGGTAATGAAATGGTTGCAAACAAGTGACGCACTGTTGGGTTCGACTGTACAAAGTTTTAACAGTAGATTCGGCTCAGGGTTTATTCTAGTACAGAATTAACTTTTTACTGAAACCATAGCAGAAACTTCAAGGCTTTTAAGATAACTATGGACATTAAGTTCTCGCTCTTAGTCAATAGTCACCTATAACTGAAATTTGACGAATTCCATTTTTAAGCCTCCATTGCAAGATAGCTCCACAGAAATCCTTTTTCGTGGTTCGCAAAAGTTTCAGGAAGCGTATCTTTGAATGTTTCCTATTCTAATATAATCGGAATAATAATCTTTCAAATACTCTTCAAAGTTCTCGTCAAGCATTTAGCAATAGTGTTTCATATTACCAAGATTTTTAAAATAAATTTTATGTTCTGTCGTAGCTCGCATAACATCTGGAAGCCGTTCTCGTTCCACCAGTGCTACGCGTTCCACCAGTGATACGCGTCTAGTTTCAAACCCTTGGCTTACGGCATTTCAATATGCGTAATAAAAGGCAAGTCGTGTATAGTCAAGGACGAAGATCATAATGTAAATAAATGTAGAAGTCTGAAAGATAAGGGCATTTGGCAGTTGCAAGGCCTTTAATAAAATCAGTGGCACAAGCAACTGGAGCTGGCCAACCGCAATAAAAACAACTGGATCCTATAGCTTACGTTGGTGACAATAAAAGTGACATTACTTCATTTAATACTGATCTGCAACTGATAAAAGTATTACTTAAAAATTATATTACTTTATTTGAATTGTCAAGTGGCATTTCGGGGTGAGCGGATGGCCCAGCGAGCAAATTCTCGCCTCTCAGGCGGCCGGCCCGAGTTCGAATCCGGTGGACTCTAGAAGGATTTTAAAAATCGTACGCTCCCCGGCTACCAGGCTAACACCTGCGGTTGCCGTTAACCCCTAAACAAGGGAACTCTTCCTCACTTTCGATGGGCAAGACTAGAGACCTACCCGGCCTAAGGGGAAAGAGGGCTCATAAAATCACATTGTGATTAAAACATGCGGCTGGCCTATAATAAGAGGAAGAAGAGAAGAAGTGGCATTTCTTTGGCATTACATAACCTCAATTATGCCGTGGTGTTGCCCATCTCGTTCGGACTAACAATCCCTGTAACTTTGATAATAGTAATATAGATATGAGGGTGTATGATGGGCTCACGAGCATCGTAATTCTTCCAATAATGTCGACATCCGATATTGCTCATTGTCTAGGAATGTAAGCAGGTATAAATTTACTAAATCCCTCATTGCATCGGCGGTCCAATTAGCTTTTGCTGTGATTTTTTCTACATTTTTGTGCTTTTGTTTGTTAACCTACTCAATATTTTATAAATTTAGGTGTGGGTCTAGTAACAAACTGGAGAACCTTAAATGTAAGATCTGTAACGCCCCATTTCATTTGTGCGTTCTTTTGCAATTCGTTCCTGGAGTCGGCTCGAATATCTAATTTCAATATCCGGCGGGCTCATTTTACGCGAGCGCGAAGCGAAAGAATGTGGTTTTTTCGAAAAGGCGCTCGACCTTCGATTACAAGTACTCGTCGAGGCGGCTGTGATCTCTGAACAATTTTAAGCCTCCTGAGGGATTTGAACGACTTGACCAATTTGGCTAATTACTAGATGTAATTTTTTTCTGTCCACAAATGAGGCGCACGCTTTAAGCGGCGTCATTATGAAACCTTACGTGAAGCCGATTTCCATCTTTGGTGGGATATTTTTTCATTTGTTTCCTGTGTACTAATTCAGTGGTAACTAGGCCTGTTTGCCATTCTCTCGGTATAATGTCTTTGTCATCGGGCATGAAGTACTGACGCCAGCCGCATTGGAATTTTCCTGAATGCTAGCAGCACGAAGTTTATGGCCACGGCCGTGCAAGATAATTCCTACAGGACTGCAGCATTCTACAGAAATCTTCTCCCGAGCAATCGCTTCTGAGTGCGTTTTTGGAAACATCGTATAAAGCAGTAATTACATGCAATTTTAATTTCAGCGATTGATTGTGTCGATAAAGGCGATTACTGCTACAGTGTTACGTGTTATTATGTAAAGTCCTTTTCAATACAAAAAACCGCACGTGTCAATGTAATACGTAGTTTTATGGTGTTTTCACATAAGGGTAGCTGAAATTGTGTATGCACCCTGTAAAAACCTAACGCAGTGTGTCCTTGGGTTCACAGTAATTTCAATTTATACAGTTTTAAAGCAGGTCGAAGTGAGCTACGTTTCATAAAGTTAGCTGCATATTTGCATGGCATTCAAATTTTAATGATTTGCTATTTATTATAATTGTGACTTAAAAGGCTGCTGGAGTTGGAGTTTTAATGCATTATTTGAATTTTAATAATTTATATTTTTGCGTGTATTTTATTTGGGCGACTCCAGACTTTTGTACTTTTTACCGCTGTAGAGCTTCGGGTTTTACCCGAGTTGTCTTAATTGACCGTGTTTTTTAATTACGATGACTATTTTTTCCACTATTGTTGAGTATTAAATTCAATTAACTGTTGCTTGTTTATATTTCTTTGTTAGTTATACTACGACCCCTCATGATCCTGCTCGTGTTCTTTATGAGATTTAGGTTGCAGTAAGAGGCTTACAAGGTAGGTGGTGATTCGTTTTAGTAGCTAGATTTTTTTTGCGTTGTGATTAACGACTGACGCCAATTTTGCTTTAACTAATGAGTTTTTTAACCTTAAGAATCGGTGCCGGGTCCTAATTCACGCCATAATCGACGGAGACTTAGAGCTAACTGGGGCCGTACTCACCCTTCCTTTAAGCATGGTACTGATCTATTAACCACAAATAAGGCTGTCCATCCTCCATAATCAGCAATTTCAAATGGTAAATTCCTTTGAGTTTGCTAAATTTGGGAGCATTAATAGTGTAATCTGCAAAACGTTAGGTTGCTTTGCTTGAACCTGACTGAATGTCATTATAAAATATGATATCACCAACGATATTGTAACGAAGGATGGCGAAGGGCGTCCCTACCTGTTGACGAAAGTTGTATAAGGTATTTCGCCAGCTGCTAATATTGGCCTAGGTTGGTTAACTAGTCGAGAGGGTCGGGGTTCCAGCAAAGCTGCAAAAAGACCTTGGGAGAGGGCGCCAGGTCCTCGACGTGGACAAATCCTTGGGTCGGACCTCCCAAAGGTAAAATTTACTTCAGACAAACCAAAATAACAGCATAACCAATAACTAGTAACACTATTTATTCGGAAATTGGTTCTATAGTGCAATAACGACAAACTCATACAAGACACATACCACCAATGTGCATATACAGATAAAATAAATCAACCAACAAACAATATAAATATATCACACTAGATAGCGCTCAAATCACAAACTAAATAAATAAATGCAGAAGTACGTCTAATCATAAATACAGCGGCGGTCACCGTGAAGCGGAGATCGACACAACACGTTTCATGACTAAATTAACCTATGATCAAAAACACACAAAGCTCTAAATACTCAAATATACTCTGTTAAGCGGAGTGCGATCCAAGGGGTGCGAATTGTGCGCTATTCGCACACATAACGTAAGGCCAACATTCAACCCCGAGAGTTGGCTTAGTAAATTAAGTTTACTGCAACCAAAACTGAGGCGGGGCGGTACCTGCAGTTTATGTGATCGCACAAGGGGGTGCTAGGATCTATAAGAAATTCATAAGGCGTTCTCTGAAGCTCATTACTTGCGGTCATTATAAACCGTAAACTTTAATCTGAATTTAAAAACGGGCAGCTAATGCCGGTAATATAACATAAATTACCGGAACATTTCGTGGGGGTTACGAAGCCTCTCAGATCCTTCGAAAATTAAGTTGGCTGAAAAAGCCGATGAGATAGGGACCGTATAAGGAGCCATCCAACTTACACAAAACAGGACTTGCCAGGAAATGGCCGAAAAATTGCTCAAAAACAGTCTAATTCAACTTATCAATAGTTCCAAAATTTGAAAGTAATTTATTCGAGAATTGTGAACGATCTTAAAAGAGTTGCCTAACCATTTAGGGAAAATGTATTGTATATTTGGGAAATAAATGCGAAAAGTAGAATCTGATTAATTATTTCAAATAATGCATGCAAAACGACAACATGAGTGTAACAATATCGACTTAAAAAGAACTATAATAGCAGATTCCATAAAAAACGTAAATTGTGAGTATACATATACTGAACAGAAATGCCTGGAGGCTGGATCAGCATTCTGTTACTTGCACTGGTTCTTGTCCCCAACATTTTAAGCACAGGGGTGAGACTGCACCCCTGTTTTAAGACAACGTAGTCAATGTCACTTAAAGGGACAATAATTATGCTACCCTGAAACACAGCCTCGCGTTTCATAAGTTTATGGCTTGGAAGGGTAGCATCGATGTAAATGAAACAGAATATAATAGTCGATTGGTTTATTACAAAAATAAACGTTCTCTATATACAAAATAATTAAGCCAGTTTTATTTCTGCTTTATCTGCAAGTATGTTACACTGAACTCTGAGTTCTAGGTCGTGCCGTAACGTAATATGCTTACTTGCAGGTGCGGTCGTTAAACCTCGTGCATTATGAAATCAGCATTGCGTTTAAAACGATTGAACTAGATTTCGTAAATTTAAACATATACCGCAAGTATACTACATAAATTTTGTACAAAATTGTTGTTTGAGTTTGAAGTGTGTAAAGTCAACAAAGCTTAACAATACTGTGGAAAAATGAGCTGAAAGCTAGTATTGAGTTTTAGGATTGAAACTTCTAGAACCTGGAAACACTGTGATAAAATTACTATTTTCATTAATTTTCTCATCCTCTTCCATTGGCATGTTCTAATAACAACATTATTCTATGAGCCTTCTTTGCCCTTAGGCCCTTAGGCTGGGTAGGTGGCTAGCCTTATTCGTCAAAAGTGAGGAAGTGTTCGCTTGTTAGGGGTTAACTATTACCACAGGCGTTATCGTGGTAGCGTATAATTTTTAAACAGTAGAGTCGCCGTGATTCTAACTCGGGCCGGGCGCCTAGAAAGCGGGCATTTGCTTGCTGGGCTATCCGCTTACTTATTTCGCTCATGTTTAATTTTTTTACTCTTATTGTTACATTACGTTACTGTGATGTCTCTAGAAAGTTCAGTTAGTGGTAATCATATCACATTTCTGTAGGTTCCATGGATTTCTGGAAGTAATTTTATTTTGGGGTTGTCCTTTACTGGACATTTCTCGTAATAAAAGTATAATTTAGTTTATAAAAACTAAGAAGAACAGCCAGGGCATCGAAGACCTATTTAAAGATTTATAATTTAAGACAAATGTTCGTCAACACCTTGAAGGCAATATCTGTTTAGGTGCTTATTTTAAAATCACATTGCATACAGCTTAGGTATAGATTATAACGCCCATCAAAATTTGCTCCTTGTTTACAATGAGCGACAAATATGTTTGCTCTATTCGCCAAAATCTACTCGCGCCGACCTTTAATTCCGGTCTTAACAAACTAAACAAATTAATATCGGAGTACTAAACTCGCGCCATATTCTTAAGCATCCTAATCTCCAAGTCGACGAGCAAAGCAGTGTAATATACACCTGTGCAATGACCTGGACCATAACCCGGGTTAGTTTACGAGTATTCTAGGGACGCCGCAGTTGTAGGAAGTCCTGGCTGCGACAAGGGTTGGGTGGCAGGCAGGTATACCTACCGCCGCCTGTTTTAGAGGACAATTACACAAAATCCATTAAATTAGCCATTAAGTGTGTTCCACTGCTACATCGAAGCGGTAGGGATTTTATCCCGATGACAGGGAAACCGTCCTCATCTATATTTTAAGGTTAGGAGAGGTGGTTTGTCGAGATGCGGTGGCTTATACAGTGCGACCAAAAACATTTATGTCCAAGAGTGGGTGTAGATTTTCAGTTTGTAGTAGAAACAGTGTAATCAGCTGTTGCCATCTTGCTTAATAATAAATTATAAATTATGACTTCAATGTTGATAAATGCTTCCTAAAGCAGTGCAGAGCCAGAAATTTCATGGCATATCAATGATTGTGGAAACTGCAATAGCTGTTAAAAATTACCACCATACATCTGTACACATACGTCACTTCCTATTAATAAAAACATGCTTTAGTACTTCTGGGGCTATATTAGCACATTTTTCCGTAAGTCTATCTTTCAGTAATCGATATTGTGGACACATTATACGGAATTTTTATGTACGTAAGAGAAAGAAATTCAGAGAGATAAAATTTTGAGAGTGTACAAAGAATTTTGTCTGCGAACCTTGAGTAATTATATGGTTATCCTAAAATTGACGTAGATAAGCTAAGGCTTTAATTATCCAGGTATCTTACAAGCAAACTGAAAATATTCTTCTAATATCTCTCAGCAGTTACCAGTTGCAGATTCCTCTAAAATATCGTATCAACTAAATAAAATGAATACAAACATTGCAACTAACATTCGAACTTACAAATATATAAATGAGTTTTACGAAATATGTGATGCTACTGACCAAAACAGTTAGCCTTAGCTATAAAATAGCTAGAAGTTAAGTAGATGGTTTTAAATGTGGTAACGTTACAATTAACTCAGAAGTCGGATGCAGATACCACACTAATTCGTTTAAGAATAGTGGTGTACACAAAATACAACGACTTACCGGGCGAAGGCATTCACAACTACGATATTAATTAGGAATAATTGGGAAACAAAGAAAATTTCATTACCTAATAACTAAGCACGAATGTCTTAATTTATATATAAAATTATCAGCCTGGAACTGAACACTAAAATGGATGTTTTACAATAATTATTACAAATCAGTCCGCAAATTTCAAACACGCAATAAATTCCACAAATGTGAAAATATACAATTAAAGTGAATACAGATTATCAACACGATATGAAATGGTTCAGAATTCGCTAAGTTCAATGTTGTCCCTACCATAATTTTAGAAAGGTTAATAAGTAAACCAAATTAAATTACTAATTCAACAAGTGTTTACAGGATTTAAACGTTTTGCTACCAATAACTATGTTCTGTTTTATATTTTCAGGGCACTAACTACAAATCTGTATAACAAGTTTGTAACATTTAAGCTAGTAAAGAAAATGAGACTTAAACCAAACGTGTGGGCATCAAATATTCAATATAATAACCTAAAATGGAAAATTTTGTGCCAGTGTAACAGACACTTCAAAATTGGCTGCGTTACTAATTTTAACACTTATGTGTGCAACAAGCAAAATGTAATTGATAACTGAATGATGCTGTCCACGGTTCATCAAATGGTGTACATACAGCTTTTCACCAGTGTGGGCTTTAAATTTTACAAATTAGTTGCTATAGGGATTAAGTACAATATTCTAATTTAAACTATGATTACACGATGGAGTTATAACGCAATGTAACATGAAGCAAGTACCTATTTACTTAAAGATAACTAACTTCATGAGCACAGTGCTAACAGGGTTGGGTTAAGGTCATTTCAATTTCCCCAACTGGGGGCGGGCTGCTATAGGGACCTTCCGTCCCTCTTCAGCCAAGAACGGGAAACTCGGGATGGGTGAGAGAAAGGAGGGGTGGAGACTGGAAGAAAGGTCAGGAATGGTGCCCCGGCATTCACCTCAGAGAAGGTACTCTGTTGACTCAGGAAAACCACCTAAAAACCTGAATCAAGGCAGACTGTCGCGGGAATCGAACCCACGACCTCCCGAATGCCAGGTAGGCGTGCAACGCACTAGGCTACGGAGCTCGATAGTGCTATCGCACAATATGTACGGCGGGATTAGTTCCTCCTATCACCAAGCACAGCTCCTCACAATTCCGACTCGAAAATACAGCTCACAAATACTGGGTGTTAGGATGACAACAGAATCAATGACCCAGTCGGATTCATTATCAACACAGCAAATAAAATCCAAGTCGCTATTTTGATGCAGATAAATTTAAAAGGGAAACTAATAAAGAACTAACGGGTTAAAAGAGCTATTACCTAATTACAAACAATGTAGTTAATCACATACCTTGGAATACATTAGAGCATGTAATTGTAGGATTTTTTTAACCGGGAAAACCGAGATGTAGCATCTAACATTCCAATCTATACAACCGAATTTGAAACACCAACATTGACTTTATTCGCCACCTAAAGCCTGATTAAATCGGTTATTTACAAACTAAATTGGCAAACAAAATCAAGTTTCTTCAATTGTTTTAATAACAAATACACAAAATCTAAACAAAAATAGTCTATTGTGGATGTTAGTGCCAAAACGCAAGAAAATTCCCTAGATAACTATTTGATTTCAACTCATACGGCAAAATAAGAGAATATACTTTATTTCAAATCATAACCGTTAAGTGAAAATTGTATACACTCCACATCTTTGCACTTCACGAATTTGTGCACCGCAAAAGATGAAGCCATGCGTCACCATAATAAAGTATTGAATGAAATATGACAACAACAATGACAATTAATGAATTATAAAGCTTGCTGTTTACATTACTTTTAGTGTCCATGGCCAACCGCTATATAATTTCTTTTTGAACACACGTTAGTCTAAAGCTGTAAGTGGCATCACATCTTCCATTAATAATAATTTCAGGCATTTTACTTTCTCCTACTTCGTAAAATAAGGTATAATAAATATTATTTTGTTAAACTAAAGATTTTTGGGGAAATATCTGTTTACGTGCCTTCTGATTCAGAAAAGTAGGTTTTCGAAGTGATGTCTGCCAGTCTGTGAGTTATGAGTCTCATTCTCTATCAGTCTGTTTGCGTTCTCTCTACAGTCCAGACGGTGTAATGAATTGACTTGAAAATTTATACCATCGTCTTTAATATAAATCCAGAGATCCTAGTGATTTTTGATTAAAGTGGGGCTACCAGAAGTGACACTTTACTCTTATGTTTTCTTTCGTTTTGCGGGAAAATTTTAATAATTATTCAATACAAATTAAATTTTATAGCACATGATGATATATTATGCAATTAGGTACAATATTCGTTTGAACAGTTGTTTCGCAGAAGGTATAGATTTTGGAAAAATGGCGAAATTACATTTTTACAAAAGTTTCCTGGAAGCCCAAAGGCTAATAATGGGAATATATTGTAATGGTATGATGTCTACAACAATTCTGGTTGTATTGCTAACTTACGAATGATAATTAAAGATTCAAATACGCCCAAAATTTGTATTGTATTTATTGTAACCGTAAGAGTCACAGTAAACATTGATAATTACATAATGCATGATTAGCAATAACTGTAATTAATTAACAGAGGTTAGTGATTATATAAAACGATATCGTCAAGGTTGCGATGAGCTTGTATTCAATTTTGTACTCAATATGGCAAATGTAGCTAATTTTATGACGACTGACAGACTAACTGAGTAACGTCAGGACGCGATAATGAAGTCGCTTTACTGCAAAGGTTTTTCGAAGCTTCACGGAGGGTTAATGCGGCGTTTGCATTGATATTGAAGTGTTAGCCATCGATGCCGCAGCTACATAGGTTATAAAGCAGTGCAACAAGGCACAGATCATGCGAAGAGCAACTTGCAATTGAAAATTTCTGAATACTACAAGAATGTGCTAGTGGCTTGTTAATCAGTGTTTATGTACTAATAGTAAAAAGTTCCATCAATTTTGAGGTTATTAACGTCACTTTCAAATAACTGTCAAATTCATTGCTCCAATTCCTGTTTAGAATACAGTGGTTGTAAATGAAATAGTACTCATACATCGGTGAGATAGTATATTACATACCGAGGTAGAAAGTGTTTGATTACTGTCGAGAGATTAAGTAGTTAACTTTGTCTCGAGACAGGAATGAAACTTTTCACCGTGGTATATATACTAATTTACTAACAGTCGGTTTTTGTTATTATTTATTTAATTAGGTAAGTTTCAAATAATACGAATTTTTGGCGCAGTTTAATAAGACATTTTAAAAAGGAATCTGCGACGCCATCGCTAGGTGACATGATAAGTCCATTGTAAGTTTAGATAGCCGAGAAAAACCTTTCCCGGCTAGCTGGAAAGTAATGTAATCAATGACTCGTTTTCCTACTGTTTTGAAGGTTAGAAACATACCTATTATTAACCGATTGAGTAATGCTTAATTCTCAGCTAGTTTACCGACTTGATCTCTCGACAGT
This sequence comes from Agriotes lineatus, assembly GCA_940337035.1. Taxonomy (NCBI): domain Eukaryota; kingdom Metazoa; phylum Arthropoda; class Insecta; order Coleoptera; family Elateridae; genus Agriotes; species Agriotes lineatus. The sequence goes on along the minus strand of OW679195.1, from coordinate 52,655,147 downwards.
AATGAAACGCTTTTCACCTCGGTATGTAATATACTACTAAAACTAACACTTTTACAAGCAGTAAAAGAAATTCGTGTGATGACCACATCTAAATTTTCTGCCAAATCATTCAATGAAGGATTCCGCTTGAAGGAAGTCGCTCAAAATTAATTGACAGTGGACACCATTTAGGTAAATCTATTTTTAAGCAGAGCCTGTTCATTTCGTTATGGCAAAAACAAAACCTTACAAATCTGACAATTCTAAATTATCAGTGTTAAATACTGTGCAGCATATCCGTTTTTCAGGACAATAGATGATAAAATTTCACCCGCTTACAATGCGAATGGATTATTTGACACGGGCAATTTAGAATTGTCAGATTTGAAAAGTTTTGTTCGTGCAATAACCACATGAACAGGATCTATACAAATAATTTAATGGGGTTTGTATAATTATAGGTAAATTACAAATTATATGAGTATTCACCTTTTGCCTAAAACTAATTATCATTCAGATTTTACATAGTATACCTAAATTCAAAAATAGATAATTTTGGGTAAAATCCAAAAAAACCCAGTGAGCAGATAATTTCTGAGAAACCCGGGTTTTTCCAACCCTGCTGGCAATAATTCATAAATAACTGTAGTATAAGGCTTTGTTTCCAATTTGATGAAAATTCAAGACTTTGTGGGTCAAGAGTACCGCCACCCGACTTCAGCGATATTTTTGAAATTTTCAGTTATTTATTTACTTTAAATTTATTTAACTAACAGTTACACGAAACCAATTACAGGTCACAGCATATCATGTCTATATTGTATGAAGAATGTGTTGTATGTGGTCAGGTTATTCGTTCTCATAGACCAGTCTTCCGGAAAGGGCGCACGTTTGGAATAGATCGACGCCTATTGTTCTTTGCATGTACTATATAAGACAAAAAAACTGGGACAACTCTTGATAGAGATTTTAGCTTAATTTTATTAGCAAATGCTCGTCTCTCAGGCGGCCGGCCCGGTTTCAAATCCCGGGCGGACTATAGAAGGATTTTAAAAATCGTACGCTCCCCGACTACCACTCTAACACCTGTGGTAGTCGTTAACCCTAACTAAGGGAACTCTTCCTCACTTTCGACAGGCAAGGCTACCCGGCCTAAGGGCAAACAGGGCTCATAGAACCATTTTGTGGTTAAAAACAGGCCACTGGCCTATAATAAGAGAAGAAGAAGAAGAAGAATAACAATAATGATCCATAGCAACGTCTAAACAAGTTGACGGTTAAATTAGAAACACCTAGCAACTGTACATATTAAGGCAATCACATTCACAACAGACCTTACTAACATACTAACTGACAGATGAGTTAATTGTAAGCGTGAGAACTAATGTAAGGTACTGTTTTATTTCCACAGCTAACCGTTGTGAAATTTCTGTGATCGCACTGTATTTTGCTAATAAGCCTCGGAACGAGCACCGTTAAAAAATAGGCTTGGAGGAGCTATTGTAATTTTACTTAGCTATTATAATATTCAAGCGGAGAGTAATATATCCTCGTCTTATAAAAATTCGCCCGAAGTTTAAGATGTCAAATTGAAAAAGTTTAGTAATTATGTCGGCGAAAGGTAACGCTAGTGCAGCGCACCTGCTTGTGGCCACAAACTCCGGTTATTATGCACCCGGATTATTTGCGCCACATCCAGAGCATAATGTTAAGGACAACTTAATCTCTTCATCTTTATACTTCGTTATACCTAATAAAATCTTTTAGGTTCGTGCTTGCCCCTCGAAATTGATTCTCGACGTCTTTCTTTCTGGGGCAGCTATCGTTCCTCGCAATCGATTAGTAGCCAATGATTGATTAAGTAGCACTTACGAGCAGATGATTGAGCAATAAGCTTTGATAAAATTCGTTATTTTAGCAAAGGCCCCGCTCCGTCACTTATCCCCTTCATTCCCCATACCTGCTCTCTAATTGCCGAAACTTGGAGACGACAGATTTAGTTTGCTTACGTATTTCTGACAATAAATCATAATTTCGGTGGAGCAACAATCACTTCAACTCCAATCTCTAATCTAATTTAATAACGATGTTCGGGGTTTGCTAATTCTAGCAGACCTTCAATCGATTCATGCTGCGATAGTGTTGCTAATGTTGGGAGCTTAACAGGCGCTTTAAAGAATTTACAATTAGGGTGTAGTGGGAGCGTATAGTTCGGCAATTAAATGGCTATTATCTCCTTTATTCGATCGCAATTAAACGGTTGGTTAAACTCGTCGTTAATTCAACAGGGCGAGATGACGACCACTTTTATATTACCCCCGGCGGATCGTTGGAGCTGTTTCCGAATTGTTTTGGAAAGCTTTCCAATCCTAAGTGATTTTCTTAACGCCGGTGGTCTGATGGTCCAGGTTTTTACTTTCCTTTTTTACGTTTTAGATTGATCACATTTATATACAATGTATCCTTAAAGAGCAAGAAAAAGAAAAATGTGGGAACTCTCTGGAGAAAATTAGATCGGTCCGTTTCAATTTATTCTGTTTACGAAGGACCTGGTAATACCCGAACCGAATAAAACGGCTTTTTATATCACTTAAACTGATGCCAATTCTAGCAGCGTTTTGCAGAAGTCTAGACACAGATTTAATGTTGAAGAGGTCTTTAAGAACTGCTCAGCATGTACGACAAATTAAACGATATTTAGTTTTCAAAATTTAATTTGTTCATGACAGGTTGGTATAGTACCCCTCAAATTTCAGCATTTTTGCAGACGCATAGTAATTATAAGTTTCCATAAGTTTATATACAGTTACATTTTTAATTTTTGAAGATAGAATTGAAGAGGAAATTAATAAATATATCTTTTTTCTGACGTATCGTACTGCTAAAGTTCTAAAATAGCAAAGTTCAACATATGAAAATGAGAACTGTTTTCTGTATTTATGTAGAGTATATTATACCTATGTTATTTTACGGAATATCTAGTTATTCTTCTTAAAAGTAAAATTTAGATTTATAGCGAATATCTAAGATTTTGTACTTTTAAGTCAATTAAAATATATATATTCATGTCGTATGTCAATATTTTTCCCAATGAAATAATCAGGAATTAACTGGTTTTAAGCGACACTTTTTTTGAAATATATTCTTCACTGTCTTCCTATGCACTGTGGGATGGCATTGGCAGTTCGTCAAGTTCTCCCGCAAACTTTTCAGCTAGTGTTCAAAAAACAGGGTACACATACGTATTTAAGTGTCGCCGTTTCGTGAGATGTGGCAGGCGTTGTAAGGATAATTCTTCAAAATTAGTACTTTCCTGTATTTTCCGCATAACTTAAGCCAAATTCATAGTTTGATGTTGAAGCCTCAAACCTTTAGACCATACGATATTTATTTCCGCTTATTTTATATGCTAACGCATTGCAGTTCATTTTATATTTGTCGAAATTCAGTTCGCCGTACGCTGGTTTTATAAATTCAAGCTTTGTTCCTGCTTGGGGTGACGTAAGCTATTCCTGCATGCGAAGCGATTGCATTATTAGAATTTTGTCGTTCAGATAGACCCAGAGCTTTCCCAAAGCTTCAAGCATAATTACTTAGTCAGGATTTCGTCAGCGCGACGTTTTTCGCATGGTTACGCATAAGCTAAAGAGACAACGAAGTTAAGTCGGGCCTGCGTGGTCTCAGTTGGTTTTTAGGGTCGTACTTAAGCAATTCATTACCGCTCTGGCTCTGAATTACCAAACACGTGTATCGAGTCGCTCTTTCTCGGCCTCGGGGGGGGGGATTTTTGAAGAAATTATATTCCCCCTTCCGCTTTCAGAATTAACTGTGTGCTTTCCGTCAATTTTTGTGTTCCTGGAGAAGTTGAACTGTTTCGTTCCGTGGCAACTCTTGGTGTTTCGTCGTGATGTGTGCATTAGCTGTCGGGGTTGAAGTGACGCAAGTAAGGTAGTTGTGGGCGAAGAACCCTTTACCGGAAGGTTACAAGATCTTCATTTTTGCATTAACGGATTTATATACCGGATTATCAAACGAGCCAACTCTATCTTTATACGTCAACATATCGTATCTCGCAACTTTCGTTATTCCTTACTGGAAGTGTCGTTGCAACGTCATTTTACCCTTGGGGGATTATTATTGCCCTGTCAACCCCCGGCGTTGGTAGACATAATTGAAGCTCTGTTCTCGCACCCCGCATACACCCTTTCATGCAGTAGCTGATTCACCGGCCGCCAGCAGTTTCAGTAGGCATCAGGCTAACTTCTCCGTATTCCGCAAACCAGGAACTTGTTCTTCCTCTGTACAGTGAATTTTAAAACCCTTTTGAGCAACGTGTGCGTACGTACATTTAAGCTACCGGCGATGCGCACCTACTTTGAGATTTTATGTATCATTATTAATGAACATTCAGTAAATATCGCCGTAGCAAAATTTTGACTGTTGTCAAACTCCCGAGGAATAAAATCATTATTGTAATTTGATGTTGTTGTTGTCAACATTATGATTTTTGATGCTATTTTTGGCGATGAACTTTGTTTTTAGCTAAGTTATTTTAACTGTTTACTAACCATTTCACTTTGTCTCCATTTTGTACGATTATTTCGTGTTTTGAACTTAATAGATTTCATTAAATTAATTTGAGCGTTGTGATTTCAATTGCTGCATGCGAATTTGTATTGCGTTTTCTTTGTAAGGAATACAGGGAAGTGTTGAAGAATATGAACTAAAGGTAAGTTCACTGAACCTGCCGCTGGTGGAAATAGAGCACTGCAGACACCTTTATAGCTCCATCTATATTTTCCACTCTTACGTAGACGAGTTTCCTTATCAACAAAAGTGGTGGCGCTAATTTTTAACATCTTTACACCATTTACCTCGTTCATCGGAATTGTAGCCCTAATTCAAAGGTCGTAAATAACCTGCCCTTTCGACTGAGCTCTTCTAGCCGGAACAAAATTTTGTTACTGTACATCATAACGGAGTTAGGACCGAGTATTTTTGGTATATTTCCAGATTATGTCGCAAAGTCGTGTTTGTGCGGTAACAGCGTTTTGCCCTTGGATGCAATTTTGCCCTGACACAATTTAATAATTCCCAAAGCACAAAGCCGATTTTCTTGGGCATGCAATCGCTCCGCAACCATCTTGTACATGACGGTTTAGGCCGACGCTGGTTTAAAAAATTTGCTTTTTATCCACGCCCGTTACCTATGTCGAGTCTTTACGTTGGATTTGGTAAGAATTAACTCTAATTCTCTCTTTGAAGTTAAAGAAGATTCAGTTCGCCCAAAGTCAACAATAGGCGATTCAAAGTCAGCATCTACTTATGTTCCTAGTCCAACCTCCATTAAAAGAAAATTCAAGTTACCGAAGTTGGAATTAAAAACTTTGAAGCTGAGCTAACTGAATGGTTAGGGGTTTAGAGACAATTTAAGGAAAACCTTAAGCAGCAGGTTCACAATAGGTATGAAATAAAATTAAGTAACCTAAAATTACTACTGCTACAAAGCTACTTCTTATATGTAGCAGTAGCGTGCCACATATTAAACTAATGACATATTATAGGAAGCTAACATAATAATTCAATAAAAAATAACTTAGCTGTACATCGAACTGTTGTTGAGGCAATGGTCAAATGTCGTAAGTAAGAACATTAACGCAACGTGAGAATGCAAAGCTACACCACGAATGTCACTGCTCAAAGATGTCGAATCCCCATACGTCACTGATCACATCACCTTGAACATTTTCCAAGTCTCTCTATCTTAATAAGCATGTGATCAAAAATGTCTCATTACTGAGAGGGTATTGCACAAGCTAACGTTCAGCACATCGTCAAGTAATTTTTTAAACTATAAAAGAAAACTCCGGTGCCTATTGAACTAGAAGTCCAACAATTTGTACTAGTCGTAAAATGTATCGCATAGGTCAAACACTCACTCCACTCAGTGCTATTCATAAAACAAGTTTAAGATAGGGTGGCTTTAAACTTCGAATTGCTTCTTGGAAGTTGTCGAATGTTTGCCTTTGACAGACGTGTAGTAGACACGGAATTGCTTAAGTTTACTATTAGCCATTACCTATTGCTATATTCGTGCGCCGCGCCATCTATCGCAAATCGCTAGTTGTAATTTACTTTCTCTCCTGCTTTTCTGAGATTTAATTACCAGAAGTTATATGTGCGGGTTCTTGATTTTATTTTCCTCGAAGTGGTTTCACGAAGAACGGAAATAACAACTACATCTTAAGCCCTGTAAGCTAAAGTCCCCGTATTCTAGCACGAGTTTTATGCCCGCCAACCGCTTCGAAATTGTTAAATCTGAATTCAACTTGTAAAACGTAATTTACGAGGCAAGTTGCATGAGGGTAACGGCAGTTGTAAAGTGAGTCAGATCAGATAGGACAGAGAGCAGGCAAGGAGATCGGGAAAGTTTAACAAGTTATTGTATTTACCGGGGTATTAGTTGTTGTAACATATAGGTTTGTGGGACCGATCGTTCGCTATGTAGCAGAGGCTTTGATCGACTGAAATATTGGCTAACTTTTTCAGGCAGAGCATAAACTTTCACAGTGTCGAGATTTTTATTACTTGATAAAAAAGTACAAAGCTATTACAAAATCGTTTAAGGGATTTGATTTTTACGGGAGTCCGCGGCGTAATCGCTCGTTTTATTTAACAGATCATTAATCGCTGCCAAGCGAAGACTGCTCGATGTTACTTAACAGGTCGATACTTTTAAAGCAAATTCAGCTGAAAGTATACATTCACAGTTAGCTCTGATACATAACAATACCTGCAGTATCACTTTTAATGATTAGTTTTCGGAAAAAATCGTTATTTCAGTGATACATGTTAGCAATTAGTATTAGTTTTGCGGTCACCATTAAGATAAACACTCAATTATTTTTAACTTCGAGTATCTCATGCCTTTTAAGTTCAAAGAAGGATTTCAGTCAGAGTTATAAATGCTGGCAGGTTGTAAATCCATATTAAAGCATCACAGTGATATAAATACTAATACACCCTCAATTCATCACCATATATTATTTATTGATAGTATATTTGATTGTCTTCAATATTTATTTCTCGGTTATTTAAAATAATAGGTACTCGACGAAGTAATTAGCACTTTTAATTATGCAGAGCCGCTCAAATTACGTTTTTCGCACATAACAAATAATCAGCTTCTTTCGAAGTATCTCATTATTTATTTGGCTTCCTGGTGGAACTATCTTGCCTTTAAATTTCTCAGTATTATCAAAGGAGTTAACAACTGGAACATAATTGGGCGTAGATTTATTATAATTTGTGTAACGCGTGGAATTTTGTGGGACCAGCGTAGTTTCTAGATATCAGTATCAGAAACATCAGTAAAGGCGTGGATCGCACTATCAAGAAGATAATTTCGAAATTGAGTAAGGTGGCCAATTTAAAATATTTTAGCTGTACAATAATTTGGTAAAACAAAGAACTGCTTTGAAGAATAAAGAAAATTATCTAGCTTAATATACTTAATATACGTTTACCTACGACAGTGTGTAAAATTGACTTTTAGTTGGCAGTTTTAAGTTTATAAAACGACTGCTTACTAACATGTATTCATTGGTGCACGTTGTCAGTAGCAACTTGTTTTAAAATTTTTAACCACGCAAAATTACGACCGATTACTAATCCTAATTCATATTTAACTACAATTTTATAGATTTACCGTGTTTTCTAGATTCTATCGTTGATAAAATATTGTGAGCTTTGAACTTCCGATTGAATATTTGGAAGTTATGACCTTTCTTTATAATCTCTCCATTCAGCATTCGTCATCCACGTGTGGATATATGCCTCCTCCATTTGTCTCCATTGTTCCCTTTCCTGGACTTTTGCCATCCAGTTCCTCCCAGCCACTCTCCGGATGTCATCCTACAATCTCATCAGAGGTCTAGCAGGCTTTCTTTTTCCGGTATATGGTTTCCACTCCGTTGTTCTCCTAGTCCATCTCTCGGTACTTGTCCTTGCCACATGGCCTGCCCATCTCCATTTCGATTTAGCTACCGTTTGTAATATATCTTCCATTCCCATATGTCTCCTTATTCATTCATTGGTTCTTCTGTCCTTTAGAGTTATACCGAGAGTAGCTCTCTCCATGTGATGTTGTGTTGTTTGTAGTTTTTTACTTGTTTTTTGAGTAAAAGCTCAGGTCTCCATACTCTGATCTTCATTTGAGTCGTGAATTTCTTATTTTTATTCTTTAGTATGTGACTTAGTTTGCCGAATGCAGTCCATCCTAGGCGTATTCTTGTATTAAGGTCAGCAGTCTATATGTCTTTGTCAATTTTTATTGTCCGTCCCAGATATATGTATTCTTGCACTTGTTCTATTTTTTTCTTCTTTTATTATAATGTTTACTTCTGCTTGATTTTCTTGCCGGAGTCTTTGCATTATTTTTGTTTTACTGATATTTATTGTTAGACCTATCTCTTCTGATTTTGCACATAGTTCCGCTAGCATTTCTTGTAGTTCTGTAATGTTTGTTGCAAATAACAATTCGTCGTCCGCGTATCTCAGATTGGTTAGCCTCTCTCCTTCAATAATTATACCTCTATTTTCCCATTGCAATTTCCTGAATTCATCTTCCATAGCTAGGTTGAACAGCTTGGGGGATATCGTATCCCCCTGTCGTATTCCCCTGTTTATTCTTATAGCTTTTGTATCTGTACTCGTTGCTTCTTTATATGTTTTTTATCAGCTCAATATACCTCGACTCTATTCTACAGTTTTGCAAGGCTTCTGCTGTTGCCAAAGTTTTTACTGAGTCGAAGGCCTTGTGGAGTCTATAAAAGCCATACATAGATCTAAGTTGTATTCTGTCGCCTTCTCTTTAATGTTACGTACTGATTATATATGATCCAGTGTACTAAACGCTCTTCTAAAGCCTGCCTATTCTGACGTCTGGTAGAACTCAAACTTGTTGTTAAGCCTATTTGTAATTATCTTGGTGAGTAATTTATAGGTCTGACATGTAGAATATAATGGGTTAATTTAGCCATTAGTCCAGGATGCATCTGGCGTGGCCTATAATACCATACATTGAGTGATAAAAGTATATCTTACGCCTATGGCAAAATAATTGTTTAAAATGTATTTTTAGGTCAGAATTTAATTAAAGCCAGCAAAGAGAACAAACGTAATGTTGTTGTCCGGCAGGATGTCGCTTCAGTGTTAGCATTCCTTGTTGTGGCAGCAATTTTTGGAATATTGAAGTATGTTCGAGGCAATTTCGACGTTTGATCTAATAATTTCCAAGCTACAGCCTATAAGTCTAATATTCTTATGTCGATGCTACATAGTGAAATTCTGTTTGAATCCCTAGTCGGATAGTGGGAAAGACTTCCATCGTTCCGTCACTATACGTGTCGCAACCGTCCTGTAAGGCGACGCCCAGCTCTGATGACTTCTGTTTTTGCCACACACTTTTCCAAGCCAGAAACTTTCATCTAATCTTCACTTAGCTGATGGTCGACTGATCCTTAGCCTTGCATCAACTCACCTAAGGTACTGCATTTCCAGCTCATGTGAATATGTTCTATTAGTTAAGCGATTAAGCGATACAGAGTCAAGTTTTGAGTGCATCTTTGTTGGGAGGACAGTAACTCCTTAAGTGATCTATTGCTGGCTTGTCATCGGGCTTCCCTGTGATTGTACCCGAGTAAGCATATGATCAGTTATTTTATATTTGGGTAGTGTAGGTACGTGATGTCAAATCGCGGCAGAAATAATTTATGACGGCTTTAATGTGTTTTATGTGCGTTATCTTAATGTAGCAGTCCCTAATCTCACGCCGGCCGTATGATTTTGATTGTAAAGCGGACTGCAGTTAAGCAAATTCTTTAAGTAAGAAAAGCATTTCAAAATTATGAAGAAAGGTAAGTCATACATTCGAGCTAAGTAAATTTCCTGTAGCTCTGAGGAAGTCTTCTTGGTGAGACAACCCATTTCATCCCGGCAGATACATCAGGTGATGCCTCACACAAATTATGGGCATTTATTCGCAAATTCAAGGAACATTTTGTTTCTGACTATCGCGAGCGTGCCTTACAACGCCCTCCCTTCCCCGTGAGCTATTGGACAATATTTTTAATTTGCTGCGGTCGCAAATCGACTTTGTCCCGAGTGCTAATAGATATTTATGTATTTAGTGTGTAAAGAGAGCCATTTTGGTATGAGGATGCGAGTTTCGTGCCGAGCGGTAACGAGGCGCGAAAAAGCAACCGAATACCAAAATGGCTCTTTACACTCGAAATACATACAAAATTTTTTCTACGGTCCTAAATAAATAACAAAATTGTTAAATAATTGAAATTTCGATACACACCACTTGATGAAGTCGTACCGCCGTTCATAAAGGCCGCGCGATTTGGCCGGCAACAACATTCGTTGGTTGCTGTCTGGGCCGCTTCAAATACTTCAGGCGGGATGCAATTACCTTCAGATTCCATCTTCAACTTCACTAAAACTCACAAACTCAATAAATCTGTTGCGTGATGATGGAGGCACCGTGATGCAATTGTCAATAATTTTAGCCAGTTCCAGAAAAATGACGAATTAAATTAATAATCAGGTTAGCCATGGCGATGCGTAAAGTAAAATGAAGTGACGCGATTATTTCATTGAGACATTGTTTACGTGGTTGCGATGCTAAAATGGTTACTAGGGAAAAAATGTGTGAATCGCTAACTTTTCGCATTGACAGTGAGCGCTTAATAGTCAGTTTTAAAGGTGACCGTAGAAAATAGATATTTATGTATTTAGTGTGTAAAGAAAGCCATTTTGGTATGAGGATGCGAGTTTCGTGCCGAGCGGTAGCGAGGCGCGAAAAAGCAACCGAATACCAAAATGGCTTTCTTTACACTCGAAATACATACAACATTTTTTCTACGGTCCTAAATAAATGACAAAATTGTTAAATAATTGAAATTTCGATTCACACCATTTGATGAAGTGGTTGTACCGCCGTTGATAAAGGCTGCGCGATTTGGCCGGCAACAACTCATTGGTTGCTGTCTGGGCTACTTCAAATACTTCAGGCGGGGTGCAATTATCTTCAGATTCCATCTTCAACTTCACAAAAACTCACAAACTCAATAAAACTGTTGCGTGATGATGGACGCGCCGTGATGCAATTGTCAATAATTTTAGGCAGTTCCAGAAAAATGAAGAATTACAATAACAATCAGGTTAGCCATGGCGATGCGTAAAGTAAAATGAAGTGACGCGATTATTTCATTAAGACATTGTTTACGTGGTTGCGATGTTAAAATGGTTACTAGGGAAAAAATGTGTGAATCGCTAACTTTTCGCATTGACAGTGAGCTTTTAATAGTCAGTTTTAAAGGTGACCGTAGAAAAAAATTATTTTCGAAATAGATGAAAATTTTCTATGTTGCTAATAATACGGAAACAGTAAAGTTAAACACTTAGTAATGCAAATTACACCTGTCGTGCCTGCTTGTCGTTACAGTGTAAAGGAGACGCGGTGACACAACTGCCGATCGCAGACGAACTGCACCCGATTGGTGCCGATAAAAGTATAACCAGAGACGCAAAGACGCAAGCACAATACACGTTTATATGTGGAGATTATTATGCTTCAAATACAATGTGTATCATGTATCATGTGTTCCTGGAAGCAAGACAATACTAGCACACATAAATAACATTATCAGAATCAGCTGCGTAAGCTCAATTACGAATAAAGAAGATATAATCGACGTTGTTTGGTTTTGGAGCTTATTTATTTTTAGTAATATAAACACAATGTGTAACACCTAGGGCCGGTTGCAGAAAGCAATGTTAAGTCTGGTGTTAGCTAACGTCGCGTCAAAGTGAACAAAATCGCATCAAATTTTGTTTACTAATGTATTCGTTACCATAAGCATTTGAGATTTGATTCGTTTTTATTCACTTTGACGTCGCGTTAGCTAACACCAGACTTAACGTTGCTTTCTGCAACCAGTTCCATTCACATACACCTCACAACTAAATAAGAGAAATTGGGATACCTTATTAGAGTAAGATTGATATGAGAAGACACGAGCGTCATAGATGCGCAATAGCTGATTTTGTGTAGGGCGGGTCCATTACGTAGAGAAAGGGGTAACCTTCTCTTTGACAGTTAGCGTGACACACATAGGTCAGTAGCGTCGGCTAGATATATTTCTCGGTATTATCAAAGAGCATATAATTTATATGCTCTTTGGTATTATAAAGTTTTCTACCTGGATCGCAAAACGAGTACAAACATTAAAACATTGGCTGTTTACTGTTTTCTCAGTTTTGTTTGTGAGCCTTGTTCGGTTACGAGTGGCGTGTGTATTCTGTAGAGATGTACCTACATTTATGGATTTCATCATGTTGTGACCCCTTTTCTAAAAAAGATAAAGGCTGCCAATGACGTCACTTCCTGGCTTTTTCTCATCTCAGTCGTGCTTTACTGTGACAATTTCAGTGGCGTACATCACGGAAATCTAATTGTCTCCTGTAATCTGTCAACCGAAAGGTTAAGTGAGCAACTATAGTAATTATGTACATGATTTTCACAATTACATTTTAAAATTATAAAAATTCGTGCAAGTACATTACATTTTGGGGGACCTTATATCTTCCAAGATTTCCCATTCTTACATTTACTGTTCACTAACTTCGCTTTGACAGTTCGAAGCCTGACATTATTGTATTATATATACGAGGAGTATTCAAATATAAATTATAATTTAATACTTATTCAGAAACAACCACAAATACATACTCTAATGTATATCATGTCATGTTTCTACATAGTCTCCCTCCTTGTGAATGAATTGGTGCCATCTTTCCGGTAGCTTCTGTATTCCACGAGTAAAAAATCTTTTGGCTGCTGACACACCCATTCTCGAACAGTTTCAATTACTTCTTTAGTAGAAAGATTGTTTTTTCTCTTATAAACTCTTTTAAGTCTCCAAACAAATAATAATCTGATGGAGCAAGGTTTAAACTGTATGGTAGATGGGGCAGCATAGTCCATTTAATTTCTGAATTGTAGTCGGCGATTGAGCAGCAAAATGGGGTCGAGCATTATCCCATAAGAAGCAGACGGAGAACTCGTGCCTTTTTTTTCACACAGCTCTTACTGATATTTGACGCGGAAGCAATGTCCTTCACTGTAATTTGCAGATCGTTTCAAATCAGTGCATTTTACTCTGTCAGAATTATCTTCTGTTTTCGAAGTTTTTGGACGCCAAGAATGCGGTTCATTCTCGACATGTTCACGGCCATATTTAAATAATTTGCCCTTTTTATAAACAATTATGTCTGACAGTGCTTGCTCACCAAACTGTCTTTTCACTCTTGTACAAATTTCTGATGGTTTGATACTTTCTTTAGTAAGATATTTAGTAATAATGCGTTGTTCGACGCTTCAATGCACTTCTACTTCACTCATGCTTGCCAAATGAACAATAATGAATTGTGGAGACCCAACGACTGAATTAAGTTAAAAAAAATCCAGAGCATTAATTAATGTATACAACGTCTGTGCATGTCTCTGTTTACTAGAGCGCAATTCAAATTAGTGTTCATATTTGAACACTCCTCGTATTATAATAAAAATTGCTCCACCACTGAGTTTACATTTCTCAACAACCATTCATAAGATCGACAAAATTTTTAACATGCACCTCCTCCATATTCTCGGTATGTGAAAACAACTGCAGTTTAGAATTTCTAATTGATGCAACCTACTTTTATATTACTCAGAATTTCTTATAAAATATTTGTAAGACGTGCTGAAATCGCATGGCTTTGGTTCTAATTGTAAATATAGTTTAGTGTGTACTCAGTTCTCGAAATAAAGCTAGATCAGTGCGTCACGCTAAATAAAAAAAAAATGCAAATTCACACTTTACGAATAGACGTTGAACTTGATGTAGTGTATGAATACAGAATTTATATGATGGTATATTCAGTTCTGTGATAAACACCATTGTATTAATTTTCTTGTGAGTTAACATACTCTACAATTTTCTTTTTAGAAAGAAGATTTGGCCTGGTTTTCCTGCTCACACAAATTATTCCAACCCTAACTACCTTAAGATACCATTTTCGAACTTCTAACACGTCAGTATCTATGAAACACATTAATCTGGTTCTCCCAGTCAACAAATTACGCTCTCTGAATAACTTCCTAAAGAGCATTACTGGAAGATTTCACACACTGATAATGGTAATATAGTTATACCTATACTATATTGTTTCTGTATAAAGGGGTCAGTAATTAGAAATGTATGACAAAAATACTAAACTAATTTTAACACCACTATAAAAATTTTAGAAACCCGTTAAGTGTGACAACGCGCTGTCAAATTTGGAGGATATCCTAAGAACCATGCCATTACAACTAACTATACTGCCAAATTCTCGCATACAATCTGAAACTCTTACATTCCGCAGCGAATAATTAGCTTGAACATTAAACAGTAAAGTTTGTGATAACTATCTATCTAGACACGCAAATGCTAACGTGAACTAAGGCAAGAATTTTGTAATAACTGCAATATTCTGTAAGAGCACGGAACACGTTCTAAATGCATTCTGTGCCAGAAACCGTGGAATATAATAATCTCTCAATGGAATCAGTGCGTTCATAGTAGTAAATTAAGCTGTGAAAAACAAATATTGGAATGTCAACAGCTGTTCTGGCATTAAATTTATTAAGTCTTTAATCTAGCATTTTCCTCCATAAAATGATTAAAATTACGATTTGTGTATGCCCTTTCTTACTTGTGTTTTTTTATTAAGCTATTACACATTAATTTGGTAGACAATAAATTAAAACTGCTCAACGAAATTTAAAATTGAGTGTAAAATTAAAAATATAAGAAAACATTATACTCTGTCTCCTAGGATTGATGTTATAAGACGTGAGACTGACTAAAAATTATTTAATTTTATTTTAAGATTGTGGGATTAGGTCTTGCTTGGTCTGAAGATAATTTTAAGAATGTTTTCAGTTTCTGAAAAAAACAAGTCGGTCTTGACAGTTGCAACATAAATTATTTGTGAGTTCATTGCAGCTATATTCATGTAAAAACAATCAAGAAGACAAAAAAATTCACAAACGTAAACGGTCGTGCCTGGTCTCACAGACTTTTTTCCAAATATCTCACGAACACTAACAACTGTGCTTATGCCGATTATTGGGAAGCAACTAAGTCTAAAAATTTTAAGGTACCTAGACGCACAACCCTCTTACACCACCTTTAACAAATTCTCATTCAATAACGTATTCATCGGGTCTGTGAGACTTGGCGCGACCACTGCAGGGTTAAAGGTGAACAAATTAAAATGAGGTGAGGTCTCGTATTTAACATATTAAAAATCGATCAAATTGAATAATGCGTCCCTCTCGGACGACGGCTAAATTTCGCACATAAATTACCCAAATTACGGCGTGAATTTACTGAATGCAGTTTTATCTTATGAACGACCGCACTCACGTGAAGCATGGCTGTATTTTCCGTAGCTTCGGAAGCAAGACGGTAGTACAGTTAATAAATCGGGTAATTGTTATCTTCAGCTGGTTTCAGTTCAGTCCTGTAGTTGGAGTTTCGCAGCAACGGACTCCCGTAAAGCCGATAGCTGGTTCAGGAAAACGGCAGCACGCAGGCTGGGCGCACCGGGTGTGCGACAAGATAAGCGCTATCAGAAGGCTTTTCGGATTCGCATCTAGCAAGTAAGCTGGGATTTTCGAATGAATTTGGGGCCAATCATGTGGTGGGGACTAAATTGTTGAAATGAACTGTTAGCGGGTAATCAAAAAAGGGTTTAAGACGGTCATACTCACACTAAATTCCCCAGATGTCGTATTTGGAAAGTTTTGGCGTTAAAAATCTGTCCCAGGCAGTATCTCTATATTCACCCAAGAGAAATATCGAAACGTGCACATATCCCCTATAAACAAAGGATAAGAAGTGCCTAGACATCAATAGAACACTTTCTTCGCCAAATCGCGATTTCGAAAAGCGCCAAAATTTCTAGACGACCTTCTTCAATAAAACGCCGGATGAAGATGAAAATTTTCCGAGTCGCAAGCGTTCACAAGGTGGGGGACGCAAAATCGAAGCATCAAGGGCGTTCAGCTGTGCGCGATACCCGGACACAATTTGAAAATATTTCGCAAAATACTGTAAGGCGGGGATGTTTTAGTGAGGCTTTTGGTTAGTTTGGCGTATTTGGTGGCATGAAAGCCTTCACATTTTGTGGCTTTGATGCCCCGAGCTCACGAGAAGAAGTTTTCCTACGCCTTATGCGGATTTCTTGGTAATTGCAACCACGAGCTTTCCATGTGCTCAAAATCGTCGTCTGGGGTGAGTAATTAAACGCGCTAGGACCCCTTTTAGTTGTGTATTCTATCGTTGGACTTCTTTTCCTATTCACAGCAAGCAGTGTCAGGCATAAATAATGTCGGTCTAATTCGTTAAGCCAGTGAAATCTCGAATGTTTCCCGTGTCCACGGCGACCGCTACAACGCCTACCTAGGGCACGAGAAGGACCCGTCTGGGGGTTGCTTTCTCTCCTGCTTTGGGATCCCTATCTCGCTGTCGCGATGCAGTTTGCGCTGAAAGAAACCACCCACGGCCGTACGAATTTATTGGCCGAGATCCGGAACTGCGTTTACGATTTCCTCAAAGACTCAGATCCTTCGAGCCAGGTAGCTTGCTAAGCCTCCCTTTTAATGTGTGCAGTCTATAGCATTGCGGTATTTTGATGTAGGCCTGTAAGTATATTGTAGTGTGTAATTAAGTAATGTAGAGCGATCCTGCGATTCTACCTGATGTAACGTATTGTGATAATTATGTATTGATCTGTACTGTGATATTTACTCGAAATTATATGATCTTTATGCCAGTTACAGGGTGAGTTTAGTTACGGCTGATTACTTTGTTTGAAGCTATCTTTCAGGAAGTATAATATAGTGTTTGGTATTGAGTTTACAAATTCTCGTTAGAACGCCGGGGTGCATTCATCGTTATTTCAAAATTTGTTGGCGGTCTGGGAATTTATTTAGTTATTTTTCTACAGTTTTATTCTTAAGAACTACACGCCTCCAATCGCTGAGCTGGCGGCCGGCTTTTGCATCTAAGTGTAACTACGTTTGTTTCTTTGCAAGTTCGCCCAGTTATTTCAGTAATAAAGAGCTAACAAGCTGTGCTAAAAACATCTGTAGTTCGTCTTCTTTCTTGGCAGCTGTATGCGGTAAGTATAGTATGATCAAAAATTAGTTTCAATTAGTATGGCTATGGAATATTTCCAAATTTATGAATGCAACTACGTTTATACTTAAGTGTCACACTTGACATTTGATTTATAAGTGACTTATAGCTGCATTAATATATTAGGAAGTATTTCATAGCCATACTAGATGAAAACAAGTTTTGATCATACTATATATGCTGCATCTGTTTTCCATCCATTTGTTGGGTCCCGCTACGCATTGATGTCTAACGAGATCCTTGGCCTTCTTACTCATGTCTAGATTTGTTTGTAGAATGTTTGTCTTCATGATTTGTTTGTAAATCGCGCCCTCTTCTCCATTCTTAGCGCATTTACAATGTTTCTATACTCGGGACAGCGCATTGTATCTATATTGTGTCCTTCTATGTTGCATAGATAACATTTCTACTGGTTTGCACAGTCCTCTATTTGATGTTGAGCTTCTCCGCATCTATAACATGTATTTCTTTTCTCCATGGTCTCGCACTTATTTGCCGCAAGTCCTACTTTGTGGCAATTATAGCATCATAGTGGGGAATCTATGATTTGTCCTCCACTTGTTCAACCCATTTTCTATTATTCTTTACTGTAATAACTGTTGTGTTCCGCTTCTGTTCGCCTTTTCGGAAAGCTTAACTTGTACCACCTCATTTGTGCCCTTGAAATTATATCTCAGCTGAATTTTCGTAGCTAATATCACAGGTGTATCTAAAAACAATAAAAATTTACCAAAATCCTGCGATAGGCCTTCAACATATTCATCAGACAGCAGCTTCCAATATGAGATATGACCATATGGAACACATTAATGAATACATACCTAATAACAAGCCAAGGCGTTGGGCTAGCAATCATACACCATCCACTGCTGTGAGAACTAGGTTGATGCGTTAAGTATTTCGGTGACTATCACAGCAGATTGCTTTTTTGTACATATATTTAGAGGAAAAATTAGTTTTTAGTTTAATTGCTAATGTTTTACTTTTGATACCCTAGAATACTAGTGTGCCATAAATGGCACATCCTGTATTTTTTTCTTAATACTGCAGTCTTAAAAATTTAGATTATTGCAATGGTTAAACACCTCGAGATACAGGAAAACAAAATTTTCTTAAATTTATGAAATAAAAAAAGTCTCTAATGGGTTAATCACATAACGTTTCCAATAACTAAATTAATAAGAGGCAGAAATTGCTGAATCCAAGGTTTATTCGCGCTATGCTGATGCCCTTTAAAATAACAGAAACTATCTTCAATGTTATGTATATTTTATTGTATTTGTAGTACTGTTATTTTAACCTAAGTTTTTATATTGTTGTAATTGTTTTAAACGTGACGTTGATTTTAATCTTAATTTTACATTGATTATATTTGATTTGATATGTTTAATCGTACATACACAACAGAGTTTTTTCGAGAGAATAAATAAAATGAACAAAATACTTAATGAGTGAATGGTAGTAGAAATTATGTCTTACGTAATGCTTTTAAATAGCACACGTTAGTTAGCAATCTCGATGCAATAACGGGGCACGGAAGCTCCAATTCTCATCTGTGACGTTCCTTACCCTACTCAACCGAATTTTCACTTTAGACCTATAGCCTCAAAATTGTCACACACTTTAGATGTTGGTGTATAACGTAAGCATGCAGAAAATGCTTCAGTACAACAATGGTTGTCGAACACGTGCTATGAAAGTTGAGCACACCGAAAATCAGCAAAGCCAGTATAATAACTAATACAAAAAGAACCTAGCAGGCTACAACTAACTTGAAAATGATCGGTAAGCATTGTTCCGGCAGACTGCGAGATTTCCCAACGATCTGTATGAAATCATAACTGTAAATCGTAAGCAATGCTTTTTTAATAAAGTTCAGCATATGATATATTTAAGAGTTTGGAAATTCGCTTGCCACAAGAAAATCGGCTACAAGCGGGACGTAAATGCACAATCGCAAACGCGTCCAAAGCGATCACAAAGTTCCAGCAAGAACTGTGGAGGTGCTGCCAAAACTGCAAGAACGGGTTAAGCAGGCCTTTATCCATGTGGGAAGTGAATCTACACGACGAAAAACGCATTGAACAGTGTCAAAGGCTAGGTGAGGGTAAGCGTAGATTAACAGTTAGACGGAACCACTTGCAGATCTTCTGACGATGGCTCCCTAAATAACAAAACTTTAGTGCAAACTGAACCAAAGGGGAAACATATAGAAAAGGGTAAAAAGGCTTGACATAATCTCAGAGCACGTCAATCAAGTTGAAGATACTCTCCCTCTCCCCTCGTTACATACCGAGATTGGCAGGTGGCCACCGGTGAACGGTGCTTCTAAAATAATGTCTAATTATGACTTAATCAGTTGAATTTAAGCAATAAAATTGCAAAACCAAGATGCTGAACCAAGTTTTGAAGGATTTAATCCACATTTACAGTGAGCTTTTGATCAAATCCACTGACGAGTCGAACCAATATTTCCAAAATGGAAGCAGAAAATTGCTCGCCCTATACAGGGTGTTTTCTAACTTGAGACTTTCCTTGAAATAGCACTTAAGAGAGGCGAAATGTAGTCAATTGGCAAATTGCTCTAATAAAAGTGTTATAATAAGAAATATATTGTCGTATCTTTTTTACTATGAGAACAACTAAGAACCACTGGAATCACTGCACTGTTCTATTATTAGCTGGCGTGTGTCAGCCTTGTCATATTTTTGACGTTAGAAATAATCAATACTAAAAATATGGCTCATAAGTATTCCATTATCGAATTAGCAGATATGTTGTTAGTTTATTGGGAGGCATTGCAAAATGCAGTTGCTGCATCTCGCGTTTATAGAAAACGATTCCCGCAAATGGTTGCGCCTCCTCCCCGAAGATTTATTGAACTTCACCAACGTGCTAGAGACACTGGACAATTACTATCAAAACAAGGACGTGATGGTGGCCCAGGTAGGGTTGTAGGACGCGACGCTGAAGAGGAGATTTTGGAAATGGTAGATGCAGACCCATCTGTAAGTACAAGACATGTTGCCAATCGAACCAGCATTTCTCATACCAAAGTATGGCAAATTCTCCGAGAAGACCAACTATACCCCTATCACTTGCAACGCGTACAGGCTCTGATGCCTGCAGATTATCCTCAGAGGACAAGATTTTGAGAATGGCTTTTTCGCGAACATGCTCGCAACCCCAATTTTACGTCCAATTAGTTGGTTTGTGATGAAGCAATTTTTACACGGAACGGAGTAAATAATTTTAAAAACACCCATGTTTGGGCATTTTAAAATCCACGTGCTATCCGGCGAACTGGGTTCCAGCTGAGATTCTCTTTGAATGTTTGGGCTGGAATTATCAATGGGCAGTTAATTGGACCTTTCGGGTTACCGAAACGTCTAACTGGGGTAGAATATTTAAATTTTTTGGAGATATCCCTTATGCAAATTTAGTTGGAAATTTTCCACGGTAACGGCGAAAATTGATAATCGGAAATTTACCTGAAAATTTCCACTTATGTCACTGTCATCACAAAAGACCGTAAACTATTAGTACTTAGATATTAGTTTCGTAAATTTTTTAATAAAAATGTTTTCTTTACTGTGTGATTTCATTCGTGATATTCTCTATTAAAATATAACGCTTATGGAAATATTTAGAAATATGTTATGCAGCTATTTTTTTTTCAACAAAAGCATTCGTGCGTGCCTCCAAGAAAAAATCCCTCCTCCTTCGGAGGCGGGATTTTTTCAGTTGGAATGCACTCATGCACTTACTGAAAAAATAGCTGCAGAACATATTTCCAAATATATCCGGAAATTTTTCAAGCACTTGTTATATTTCTACTGAGAACCAGTTACCAGAACTATTAGAGGATATACCCCTGGATATTCGCCAACGAATATGGTTTTTAAATGATGGCGCCCTACCACAGTATAGCCGCATAGTTCGTGAATACTTGAATCGGAGTTTTCCAAATAGGTGGGTAGGCCGTGGTAAACCAATTCCTTGGGCGCCTCGGTCGCCGGACTTAACGCCACTCGACTTTTATCTCTGGGGACATTTTAAGCCTTTAGTGTATGCCTCGGAAATGAATACTATCATTCGAGAGCAAGCACTGCAATAGGGCATGATTCAGCCGTCTTATGCTTCTTGGATACGGCGGGCTGGGATTTGTGTGCAACAAGAGGGTAGACATTTCGAACGGTTTCTGTGACAACGTAAAATAGTTATTTGTTAGATGTATTGTTACTAATTTTGTTAATTAGATTGCAATTGCAGTGGTTCTTAACATTTTTTAGAAATTTCGAAAGAACATATCTCGCTTATTATACAACTTTTACTGGGGCAAATGCATGTTAACATACATTATTCTTCTTGTACTTCTTGCTATTTAAAGAAAATTCCCAAGTTCGAAAACACCCTGTATGTAGGCAATCTCTAAAAAACATCAAAATCTCCCAACTCGTGGATTTTGAAAATTATAAATTGAAAGGAGTCACAGGAAACCTTATGTACACTAACGAAGAATCGGTAACCTAACCTACGTCATATAGCTAAAACCTAAGGGGATATTCTGAAAACTAATATAAATAATATTAAAGGCATATTTCACATATGGATAACAATCGCTAGAGTTCACCAGCGGCTTAGGGTATGAAACAGCATTAAATGGCTGAAAGACGAACATTGCAGACTATGGATGGGATATCCCAGTGCAAAACCCTTCAAGGCATTCTTGGGAGAACCACCAATAAGTGCAACCTAAAATATTACCCAAGCATATAATAATAATAATAATAATAATAATAACTTTATTAATTTAAAAATAAATATAACAACAAAATAAACTTATGAACTAGGCGAAGTCCAGTTCGAAGGGACATCCGAAGGAAATCCCACCGCCTGCTCCACTTAACCTAGACAATTGTTGGAACAATAATGTTCTGCAATTCGATTATCAGAATCATTATAAGGTATTTTTGTTTTTGTCCAGTCGGGTATAAAGTAGTATTGCGGTTATGGATTAAGAATAACAAAAAAGATTTAAAATAAAAAGAAACACGGTGTTACGACAAAGTGGCTGTACTTTATTTCTAAAGTAAAATTTTTAATTTAAAAGGCGTTTCCCTCCGTTTGTAATTTGAATAAGAGAAATCTTAATTTAATTTTAAAAGGACTAATACTTAACGTCTTTAAATCGAGGGGTAGCTTGTTGTAACCATTAACGACACAGTAAGAAAAAGAGCGTTTAAATAACGCAGTATGATGTATAGGCGGAGTTAATAGACCTTTATATCTAAGGTTCAGATTATGTACATCAGTACGGAAGGTTAGCCTTTCATATAGATATGAAGGATATTTATTTACAATTAAATTATGATAAAGGCAACACGAATGTAAAACACGCCTATGCAACATACTTAACCAATTTAAAGTTACCAGCTTTTTAGTTACACTTTCACGTTTTTTAATGCCAAAAATAAGACGTACACATGAATTTTGTAGTTTCTGAATCCTTTTAACACCTATGGAAGTAAGACAGGGACCATAGACTGCATCACAGTAGTTCATTCTAGACAGGACCAGAGAGTTGCAGAGTTGGATCTTAATTTTCTGATTAAACAGGTGTCGGCTATGATATATAGCTTTGATAGAGGCGTACGATTTGCGTATGCAATCGGTTACATGTTGACTAAACCTCAGGGCATGGTCAATTACTAGACCTAAACTCTTGACAGTTTCTTTCAACGGCAATGATACATTGTCAATCCTAATATCTGCTGATTCAATAATAGTGCGCCTGTCAGATTTCCTACCAAACACAATTGCAACCGATTTTTTAGGATTTAACTGTAAGGCATGATCTTTGGATATATTTAGTAGATTCTGTAAGTCAATATTAATTAGATTAAACGATTGATTAGCAAGAGTTTTAGGAAAAGAATAATATAACTGGGTGTCGTCGGCGTATAGGTGCACTTTGCAGGATTGCAAGCAAGTGATAAAATTGAAAGTATAAATAGTGAATAACACAGGACCCAGTATTGTACCTTGAGGAACGCCTTTATTAATATAAGAAAACGAAGATATCGAGCCAAGTAATCTAACAGCCTGAGACCTATTGGAGAGATAATTTTTGAAAAACATCCGAGCACTAGACGTTAATCCAATATAGTGTAATATAGATAGGAGCATTGAGTGATTAATAGTGTCGAATGCCTTTGAAAAATCAAGAAGTATCAGAGCTGTTATCTCACCACGATCAGTAGCATTAATGATATCATCAATAATATTTAATAAGGCGGTGGTACAACTAAATCCTGGTCTGAATCCAGATTGAATATTAGGCAATATTTTATTTATGTTCAGGTGATTGCGAAGTTGAGTCGAAACAATTTTCTCCAATATTTTCGATAGTGCACATAAAATACTGATAGGTCTGAGATCCTTAAATTCAGTTGGAGAATTAGTTTTTGGTAAGGGAATTACAAATGCCTTCTTCCAGCAGTTAGGAAATACCGAATTTGTTAAACAATAGTTGAAAATGTGACTTAAAAAAGGAAGAAGAAATGGAACACATATTTTTATCATTTGTATAGAGATACCGTCAAAGCCAAGGGCTGTGGATTTTATTGAACAAATCGTTTTAAATACTACATCTTCAGTAACCATAGAGAAAGAAAATTGAGAAGATAGCGAGTTTAAAGTATTGTTGTTATAGAAGTTTATTATATTATCATTAACAGGTAAATCCGGTACACAATTAATAAAATAGTTATTGATATCATTGACATTTGTGAGATTATTAGGTAAAGTACCTTGTTTATTTTTTAAAATATTTAATTTGAAGATAAAATAATACAAGTAGTGAGAATCAATATCGGAGTAAAAGATAAAGATGAGGACAAAACTTCCATTCACTACCTCTGCGAATGTGGGAAAGAAAATTACATTTTCAGTGACGGAATATCTTCCGCTTAAAAAACTACACGTAAAAGCCAGATATCTGCCGGAGAGCTACCCTCGTGTGAGTCTTGGTTTTCTCATAGAACGATGGGTGGAAGTGTTATTCTGCTGCCTTTATGGCTTCGTCGGTTTTCAAATCGGATAAAATACAGGCTGATTAAATTATCATGTAACAACTTGTAGGCAACCCATTATGCAGAAGCATGCATAATTTAATTAATTTAATCAACCTGTATAAGCTTCCCTAAGTGTAGTAGTGCTTTGGTTTCGTTCCCATTACTCTGATGTATCGAAAAACTTTAAATCCTATTCATATCAAATACCAGCAGTAATATCGCCGTTTGATTTTACACCTCCAGCCGATTGAGTTGCAAGTACCATTCCATTCCCTAACCCGAAGAATGGGTCAATTTTTTCGCAAATTACCCTGGCTTGAATTGAGCGCTATTGGTCCCATTTCTTCTCCCGAAACCATCAAATGAGCCGTAGTCCTGCTTGTCTGATCATTCATTTTACATACTACTGCGTTCAGAGCTAAATATACATCATTGGGTAATTGCATACGCATTACCGCCTATTTATAATATATGTATATTGCTGGGCAATTTACTATTGATTTGATTTCAGAACATGTGAGATATGATTGTTTTCGCATGCAACCGGAATAATAATCACAACTTGATTGGCCTAGGGCTTTAATTTTATTCGTTAATAGTATAAATCATAGAACAGCTCTCAGCAACTCTTAAGACTCGAGCTCCATTTTAAGCAATTAAAAACTCTGCGATCTAAAATTTTCAATTCGAAAATGTTTTCTCGTGGTTTTTAAGCAGTTTTGAGTTCTTTCTAAAAAAATTGTACTTGACATAACTGAAATTACTGTGGTTTGTAAATACCTCTACAGCTCAACTGCGTAATTAAGATTTCTATGGGAAAGTACCAAAGAAACTAAAGCTGAACATAAGTTTAGTAAGTTATGTGACTTTATTAATAATAATAATAATAATAATAATAATAAATGCTTTTATTAGATCGCTTTCATAGAAAAAAAAGATAGAACAAAAATCTGCGTATAAACATATTATTATCATGCGATCTAAAAGGTACGCAATCAGGTGGAAGGCCGCAAATGGCCCACCTCTGGTCTTCCTTGCGAACCTTTGGGGGTTGTAACAAAAAAAAATTAAGCGTTGCAAACTATGATTGAAAAAAAATGATAAGCAAAATGTTAGACAAAATATCATTGCTGATCGAGTAAATAGTGTTTCAGTTGTTTTTTGAATTTGTTTACAGTGAGTTCCCTTAACTGCCAGAGCCGGATTATAGATATGTAAGGCCCAGGGCTAAATTTTTTTAGAGGCCCCATTCCCATTTATGCATCGGGTACAAAGGGATCTAAATAATTAGAAACCGCACTAGATTATAACCTTCGAATCTTTTCGAGGCCCCCGAAATTCGGTGGCCCGGGGCTGCAGCCCCCTTAGCCCCCCCCTTAATCCGGCCCTGTTAACTGCAATGGTAGAGAGTTATATACCTTCGAAATGTTGTAACTGTATGATCTCTTATAAGTTGCTGTCCGGTGTTTTGGAATCGTGATTTGATTAGCTCTGCGAATATTTATTTTATGAATATTAGATCTAAAAATTATTCTTTTATATAAATATAATGGTAATTTAGTTTTGATTATTTTATGATACAAACACATAGAATGAAACAACCGCCTGTTTTGCATATTTAGCCACCCTAACTCCTTCAATTTATGACTTACGCCATATCGTCGACTTATCCCAAAGATAAATCTTAGACAGCAATTTTGAATTCGTTGCAATTTTTTAATGCAAACACTGTCCAAGCATGATCCATAAACAGTGCTACAAAAATTTGCTTTAGACAAAACTAAAGATTCGCATAACATAATTTTCAGCGACATGTTTAAATACTGTCTATTGGAGTAGAGAAGCTTTAAGTTGCAAAATGCATTTTTCACGATCTTTGCTGTCTGCTGCTTAAATCTTAATCCAAAATCGAGATCAAGTCCCAAATTTCTTGCACAGTCGACGATTGTAAGCGGTACGTTGTTAATATTTATATTAATTGCCACACCCCCCAGCCAGGACTTCGGTTCTAGCTTTCGTACGGCCAAACAGCATCATACAAGATTTACATGAATTTATATTTAAAGAATGATCTTCAGAAGCTTTAACCAATGTATTCAAATCTTGGTTGATATTTTCTATAGATTGCAATAATTGATCAGTGTTGAACGAGTAATACAGCTGGGTATCGTCTGCATACAGGTGATAATTTACAGATTTTAATTTCTTGAATAGCCTAGAAGTATATATGGTATATAACAGCGGTCCTAAAATTGAGCCTTGTGGTACTCCTTTAGTTATTACACGTTCAGTAGATTTTAAACCATTTAAAGTTACTCTCTGTGTTCTGCCACTTAAGTAATTCTCAAAAAATTTCACAGCAGTTGCTCCCAGGCCAATAAATTTTAAAATACTAAGTAAATCGTATACAGCGACATTACTTTAACTAATATTAATAATTGTGCATAATCTCAGTCCAATCATATTGGAATGGGTTTTTAATTCGTTTTCGATTTGCTGTTGCTAAGTTAAACTGCATATTTTTATTGCTCCAATTAACAAGAGAGAGTGTGTAATATTTGCCAGAACAATATTTGTGTTGTAGCCAGACAGGCTAGTTTAATTTAATTTAATTGTTTAATCTGTATTTTACAATTACCAGACTGATACTGCCCTCCCAGGCAGCTCATAATTCCAAAGTACTAATCATAAACTCAACTGGTAACTCCAGGAAGAACACAGAATAAGCATTATCATCGTATAATACTTTTAGCTAAATACATATCAAATCAGAAAATAAAAATGTAACAATGCTTGTAAAGTTTCTTCTAACGGTAGGTTCCGTTCGTTTAGATTTGAGCCATGGCAGTCACATTTGGACCAATCTATACATGGAGTAACTCTAATGTCAGCGAAAACCACTTAATGGGGGTACGTAAACATCAAATTCGGTTTTTAAATTGTTGAATGGACGAAAGTACAGGCAATATCATATTAAATTACATGCATACCTGGTTCAACTAGTGGCTATCGCGGCCTACAGTTATAATGTGCCGGGACTATGGGCGTTCGGCGAGCTCATCTGGTTTTACCTTTGCTAGAAACTGTGCACCTCCAGGTGAGTGGATTACGATTGAATACCAGCTGGCCTTTGTTGGCGATGATCACCTTTAAGTTGCTCCCTATTCGAGCGTGCGTAATTACTAACAATCGACGCCAGTCTTTGGTGCTATGGGCTGGGCCTCCTGGTGTACGTTGTCAGCTTCGCAAGTGTTAAGCCGCTCTGGACGCAATTAAAGGGGGTTTAATTACGTCGGCTTTGTTGTCCTGGTGCGGGGAAATTAGCTCATGGATGGGGCCGTCACCGGCGAGCTCGGTTTAATCGTCCTGGTAACCAGGTACTGGGAATCGTCGTCGGCGAGCTTAGGTGAGCCTTCTGGATAACTAGGTGCTGGGAAACGTTACCGACGAGTCTTGAATGACCCTCCTAGTAACCAGGTGCTGGAAAGCAATACCAACGAGTGTTGGATGACCCTCCTAGTAACCAGGTGCTGGGAAGCGTTACCGATGAGTCTGGAGTGACCCTCCTAGTAACCAGGTGCTGGAAAGCGTTACCGACGAGTCTTGGATGACCCTCCTAGTAACCAGGTGTTGGGAAGCGTTACTGACGAGTTTTGGATGACCCTCCTAGTAACAGGGGCTGGACAGCTGACAGGAGTCTCCTCGAAGAGTCTAGAGACACTCCTGAGTGAGATTAGGCTAGCAGAAAGGTTTGGAAAAATTTTAGGAAAATTCTAGAAGAGTCCCGAGGCTCCCCTGAGTGGAATCAGGTCTGGAAGAGGTTCGGAAAAAAATCTGTCTGCAATGGCTTCAGATCTACAGTGGACAATTTTAAGAAAACACTGGGGGCCTGCATAACGGCACGCAGGGAAATTTTTGAAACTCTTTGAGTTTATTTCAGCTTAGGCTTAATGTCTATTATAATATAAAGTTTACGAAAAAATAATAAAAATCAATTATACTACAGTTCGTTTTTCTTGGCGACCGAAGTTAATTCTCACCCTGTATATATATTTTTTATAGCCATACTCTATCCAGATGTCCAGCTATAGATATAGGCTTCCCCTAGGCGTTGCCATGCGTCTCTATCTTGTTCTGTGCGTCGCCACATTAGTCCCGCATGTTTTTAAAATCATCTCCCCATCTCATTTGGGGCCTTCCACTTCCTCGTTTGCCATCGTATGGACGGCAACTTTGGATTACTTTATTCCACCGTTAGTCCTGCTGTCGTTCATTGTAACCAGTAAATTTCCATTTTGGTTTTGCCGTCTGTTCTGATACATCTATTACCTTAGATGTGTTTCTGATCCATACATTGCGGTTTGGATCTCTCAGTGTTATTCCTATTATCTGACGCTCCATAGCTCTTTGACTTTTTTTCAATTTATCCATTGTTGGTTGTGTTAGTGTTCATGTTTGTGCCCCATATGTTAGGACGGGCAGAATACAGGAGTTGCATACTCTACTTCTTAGATGCAGAGGAATATTCTTGTTCTTTACACCGTGCGATAGTTTACCGCATGCCATCAATCTCAATCTGTTTCGCGGACTTATTTCTGCTGTCTGATTTTATTTGGATATCTTTACTAATTGTTCCAAATATACATATTCTTTGACGTATTTATTGTTTTGGTGTCTGACAGCGTAATGGGATGTTTTTATGAGTTGGTCATTACTTTGGTTTTTCAGAGATTCACTCTTAAGTCTTTGATTTCTGACGCTTGTTGTAATTATTGGTTCACCATGACACATAAGCGACACATAAGTCTTCACGATTATCAGATAATAGTAGAGTATCATCTGCAAATCTGAGATAATTTAAGCGTTTGCCGTTGATAGGTATTCCTTTGTTGTCCCAGTCCAACGATTTAAATATGTCCTCTAGTGCTGGGGTAAACAGCTTACGCGAAATAGTATCGCCTTGACGCACACCGCTTTCGATTTTAATAGGTTTCGTCTTTAAGTTTTCATGTAGTTATAGAGGTATGGCTGCGTCTTTGTAAATATTCTGTAGTAGCGTTATATATCTAGAGTCGATCCTACAGTTAATGAGTACCTTTTTCACCGCCCAGAATTCTATCGTGTCAAACGCTTTCTCGTAGTCGACGAAAGCAACGTACAGTGGTAAGTTGTATTCGTTGGCCTTTTGTATTAATAGTCGGATTGTTAAGAGATGATCTGATGTACTATAGTATTTAACATTACAAGTCAGGTAAAACAGTTTTTACTGGCGATAGGATTGGGGTGACTGGCGAGCCTGTCATATCCTTGAGCCAGTAAAAATGGTTACCTGGTGTGTTTTGTTGAATATTTTATTTGTTTCTCACTTGTAAATAACTAGAGATTTACCATTTATTCAAAACGTCAAACTGACAAGCAACTAAATTCATCAATATGACACATACTAAGAAAGACAACTCTGGCTTTGCACGCTATCATTTATCTATGAGCACGCTTGTAAAATATAACTGGCTAGCCAGTAAATTTTTTACTGGCTAGCCAGTTAAGAATAGTAGTTTGTATACCAAGGCACTGAAGTATAACTTTTTATCACGAATGTGGATTTAGTTGCTGAGGCCCGTAGGGCCAAGGCAAATAAACCACATGAGGGGTAAAAAGGAACTTCAGTGCCGAAGTGTACACTATGTTTTATTTGAAATCGAGAAATCGTGTAATTACAACATTTAAACCAACTTTTGTAGGTTATGTTCGGTCGATTGACGTTTATCTGTCGCCTCGCCACCTACAAAAAAGTCGAAAAACAATGGATTACTTCACTGCCGATTTCTCGTATCTTAATGACGATTTCGGCGTACTTCACTGCCGATTTCAAATAAACATTTTCAAGGTGAATACAGTGACTTGATAAATTAATGTTTACAAGTGAGGAACAAATAAAAGCTTTTTCTAAATCCACCTTGTTCTACTGGCTAGTAGTTGTCCATTTTAGTTAATCTATTCATAATAACTTTCGTGAGTAATTTGTACATCTGAGATAGTAATGCTAATGGGCTATAGTTTTTTAGTCGTGTAGGATCTCCTTTCTTGTAAATTAGTACAACTATGGCATTATTTCATTCTTTGGGAATTACTCTTTTATCCAAGCATCTATTACATAGTTCTTCTAAGTCTGGCAGAATCCTTTCTTCATTCTTTCAATAGTTCAGGTATGATACCATCTTCTACAGCGGATTTATTTCTCTTTGTATCTTTGATGGATTTCTCTATCTCATCTACCGTTATTTCTGGTTAATATATATTACCGTCAATTATGTGTGTACAATATTTACACTGTCGGCTAAACGGGTCGAAATTTTGAGCTATATTCGTCTGGGTGTGCTAATCGCTATTTATAATCCTGGATGACTTTCGCCAGACTACCAGTAGCATATACCAGTAATATATTAGCTCCTGTATGATTCCTTCTAAGGCGAAATGCACCCCCAGTTTTCAGAAATATAAATGAATTTATTCGAATAACATAACGGCAAACTTGTCCACTCCGTGGACCGAGTATCTACAGTTTCCGAAGTCTTGCGAGGACATTTTATTTTTGGAGCATTTGTACTACAGCACAGGCTGACGAAAACAATACGGCGCACCCACCAATGGCGAGAGATATTTACTGCCCCTACTAAATTGACTGTCGTAAAAAATATAGCAAGCTATCAGTTTAATACCACGCCCATCCCACTGAGCTAGCCGTGTTCTATATTTAATTTTATGTTAGGCAGTAATTCAGTTTTCACTTGTAACATAGATACCATCAAGATTAAACACGTTGGAGAAGGAGAACTAATAGCAGAGATGCTCAAAAGCACCCCTATAAACCCTCAAATTTTCTTTTCTTTTTAAACTTTCGAGATTTATCTATGAGGCTCAACAACATTTGGGAATACGTGAGGTCTTCTGTGACGCAGTACACGGCACACAAAACTAGAAAGCCAATAATAATACATCCCAGTTGATTCAATAATGTAGTCAAAACTGGCATCCCAAAACCAACAGATGTGGCAAATTAAGCGAAACTTAAGCAACTGTTCTGGCTAGCTCAAACCCTCGACTGCCAATGGCGTGGATATGGACTAGGCAGCGCCTTTAAAGTTAAAAAATGCATTATATAATTTGAAAACACAAATGGCCGCCAGTCATTCACCACGACAAAAAAAATAGATCTAGCACACAGTAGAAAGAGCACGTAATTTTTGTGGCTTCTCGCTTAAGCTCCTAAACTCAAAAAACAAGCAGGTTTGCTGCGGGTCTACAAAGAGTAAAATACCAGTAGTAGGGATAAAAAGGCTTTACTTATCGTCAAATATAACAACAACTCCTTCGAGAATAATTCCACAGTTAAGCGTGGCGTTATGAACACACAGGAAATATTTTAGGCTCAATAACCAAGGCAAAAATACTAAAATGTTATGATGTTACAACTCAAAAAATATATAACAACTGGGTCGCATTTATTTTCAAGCCAAAAACCTACATTGGATTTAATCATATCCAGTATTCATTCTTAATTTAAGTTCGTTTTAATCACGAAAAAATCACCTTCCGAGATTTCTTCAGATGTTCACGTGTCAAGGTCCCTAGATGACGAAAAAAAGGTTTTCTTAATTCCGTCTCTCTGTTGGCAGTATAGCTCAATAACTATTTGTCGGAGTAAGACGATATTTTGTACACATATTATATATCTACCTCGCATGGAACCGGTACAATTTCATACAAAACTTTGACATAGGTCACGCTTTACATTTGTAGAAAATAAGACTCAACCGACAGAGGATAATGTCACAAAAGAGTAAAAACATTTCAACAATAGCAAAATTCTGTTTAAGAGAGGCGCGCGCCGGACTTATTTGAAAGAGGTTTAGTAGCGTAATTGGCTTTATCGGTACAGATGCGATCTCTATGTAGGGGCGCTTTGCAGATGCCGCGGGTTCAAACCCTAGCGAGATACATCTTTTTTTATTTGAAAATATATTTAATTTATTATAGGCTATTTCGGTGGTTGAGTGGGCTTGTTGTCTGCTTAGCAACCAGGTGGAGATGGGTTCAAGTCTGGCCGTAGCCGAGAATTTTCTCGGAGCGGCAGTGGATTTAAACTCATTAGTTAAATTAGATGTAAGTTGTTGTGTGTGTGGTATGTATGCATGCGGGGGAGCGTAGTGTAAATCGCGTGCGGCGCATTACCTCCGTTGCACTTCCCGCGAGGTATGAATGGTCCTCGACACCGAAAGGTAAAAGAGGTTATAGATTATGTATGTATGTATGTTAATTTATTATAAACGTGAAGATATTTTTACTCCTAACTTAATTTAATTTTTAAAATTATTTAGTGTCACAATGTCGACGAGAGAAGTTCTGGGTAAAGCCTTTTACAGATTTTTTATTTTTATTTTTTCGGATCGTTAGTGCTAGGCATTTCTAATATAATATAATTTAACTCTTTTCTTTATGGTTAAGAGTAAGAGCAGATTTATCTGAACTTCGCCATATGATTTTGTCATCATTGCAGCATTTTGATGTAAGTTTAATTTATTGTAAAAGATTATTATCAATTTTGTTGGCTCTTGATGGCAAAATAAAGACATTATTATTATTATTATATTCCAATCTAATTTTGTTACCAGCAGAAACTCTTATTGAACGCAGCTATCGCTGCTCAAACAAGAGCTAAATGAGGCATGTACTAGTACTCGCAGCTAATGTAATTAACTAGTCTAGTCGGGGCTGTTGAATTGGAAATTGGACGACTGGCGAGAATGCAATCGGCCATAAACCCAGCGCTTTGGACTTACGTTCGGTGGAGAAAATTTAGCGTCAACGTCAGAGGGGACGGACGCCGAGCGTAGCTGTCCGCGGTAGACGCGGATGCGATGCACGCCGGGGATTAAAAGGCATGGTGAGCGGACCTAATTTAATAATTAATGAATAGCAAAACCCTACGCAAGAACATGTGCTCACATCACGTTAGATAACGGCCCAAAAACCACGTGCAGCTCAAATTTTATAGCTCGCACATTAGAGGGCGTAGATAACGTTTCCATTGTTTTTTTTTAACTGGAGGGGCATCCAGCCTGGTTGTTCTGAGAATCAATCGTGGGCGTCAAATCTCAAAAGGCCACATAGAACTCACTACCTCGTGCCTCGACGTGCCAGGGGAAAGTGTCCGTCTAATTCAAAATTGGCGTGAAGTTAGCTCTACTCCCACCAGAATTACGTAAAGCTAGTACGGTTAATTAATGGAAAATAACAGGCTTATTTACTTTGCAACGAGAAAATGAGCTTCTAAAAGCGAAATTAGAAAAGTCCGTTAGACGGAGAAGTCAACTGAGTTGTTTCTTTGGAGTTGCACTATTTACAATTTAATTTATAATATATTTTGACAATTGTGATTTTATTATCAAAATCAGACAAAAACGTGCAGATGTAGACATGCTCTAACACAGATTGCGTTACGTATCCAGAAAATAACGGAAATGTACCGACTACAATGTTCATGTTAGCATTGTCCATTACACGAGGTTATTTCCTAAAGTGTTGTATAATAAATAAATGGTCGAATGCTTTAGTGCAGTCAGTATAATATACAACGTATAGTTGGGCGTTATTGTCCACATTTGTGTGTAAATAACTTGAGACACAGGTAGAATTTGTCAGAAATGAGGGTTCTGCCAAGAATCCAAGATCAGAAATTATTGCCTATTTAAACGTGTTAAACATATGGCCTTTAACGATGAGCTTAAATAATTTCGAGAAGACGTTGAGTATAATTTATAACAAGGGCCAGATTTTTCAGTAGAACAGAATAAACACCCTCAAGTGTGGATTTATTAAAATTCGTCAAAATATATTCCAAAAGTGAAGTAAATTTTGGATTCATACGAGTTACAGATTCATGTTACCATCTGCATAATTTAAAAAATTATTTGGTTGCCTTTCTAACAGTAGCTCTAACAAACTGAAAACTCTAGCGATATATAAGGTGATTACAGACCAGTAAAGAATAGTGAGCAATAACGCATATTTTGCAATTCTCTTGAACACTTTATTAGCAATGATATTAAAAAAAAGGGTAAAACATTATCACAATAAGGGTAAAAGACAGTTGTTTAAGCTGTTAATAATATTGTAATAAATAAGTTTAAAACAGACATACTGTGTTCTACTTACTGTAATAGGCTTAAGACATTCCATATCTGTCTTGGAAAACTTTTCCCATTCCACATAAAAAAAAGGTTTTGTCAAAGTCGTTGCTTTTCTTATCTTACAAAGTAGAATAAGCATTTCTTTGAAGAAATACTTCGCAAAACGTGTAATTAGACAAGCCCTAGTAATTTGTATTTCGACCAGTTTATTAATACCCAGACACAGGGCATCTCCTGGGGAAACAGGGTCAATTCAGGCTAATTCCATCGTGCAGGAATGTGACAGTCTATAATTGTTTAGGAGGTTCAACCGACAGTTATTGCAAGTGGAATATTAATAGGACGTTAAAGCTGACTGCTAACATCTTGGAGCCGCTTCGTAAGGCCAGCGGAATCACCACAACCTTGCGGAGCCGCAGGAGTGCCTCAAAGGGCAATCGAAGTCGCGAGCCAACTCGAAATTAATCCGCAGAAGCCGGCGGGTAGCGGGGCCTCCAAACTCATTAAAGAGGTCCATATATTAATACCTGTTGGACAATAAGTCGATGATAGGAGGAGGTGATTGTTTATCGGTTCCCGGGCGTCGTGCGAGCTTCTGGGACGAAGGGCACTATTGATCGCCTCCTCAAGACCGCAGTCCGTGCGGTCACCTGCACGTATATATCGCGGCCATGATTTATGGTTGCTATTAAAGACATATCGGGAACCGTCCCGCCGTGTCTCCGGCGATGATCCGACGCTACCCACATCCATGTTCTTCCGTGTCACTTCCCCCCAATCTCTGCCGCAAATCTGGCGCTCCCCTATCGCGCGGTTCTTCTTTATGGCCGTGTCGTATTGTCAATCTCTCTTTTCAAAAGCGGCCGCATCTTGTATCTGTATTCGTCCCGGCAATCTTTCTTTGATCCCGAATAAAAATGTCTTGCGCGCTATCACACATGCACAAGATACGGCCCGCCGATTACGAACCCTTTCAGTTTGAACTTCATATCTTTCATTTAGAATGGCTGTTCAGATTTTTTGAACGGCCGCGGTCACGAACGGCGCCTGATAATCCACTTCCTTGCCGAAATTTTATCCTTCCTACAGATGCGGAGATGCAAATTAAACTTTGCCTTCGTTGAATATTGAATATTCCTTCCTATTAAATATTGTCAACCAGGGCAGCATGTCAAGAAAGCTATATTCTCATTATTAAGACAGACAAGGTAGTCCTAAATTTAACACTGTTTTTGCACCACATAATTGGAATACAGTGAATTTTCTGTTGAGGAAAACCCTCGAATAACTTTCAAAAGTCTCTAGGACCTATATTTCAATGTACCTACCTATTTTTGCATCTCTGTCATGGGCGCTCTGTATTAGAATATAAATAACATAGGTTGCTTATTTCACATATTTTTACAATTGAATGAAGTTAGGTATCAGAAAACATCAGACTGGTTGGTGTTGAAAAGCAAGGGTCTTAACTGTGGATACACAATGACATTTGAGATCTCAATAGAAGAGGAAGACCGCCGGAGAACTGGTGAAACATAATGAAGGGTTTAGGTGGGGAAACAGAAAAAAAAACTATAGGAGAGATTAATATAACGAATCAGAAAGCATGGAAGAAATGGGTTAGGTAGATTTAATCATGTCACATTCAACACTCTATAGGGCATAACAATCCTGAAGCAAGCTGCTTATAAATGACTTTCTTCTGGGGCAACTAAGCAGCGGATAGTATGAAGTTGCTAGTTCGGCGATTTTCCTATATAAACAAATACTCTGACACATTTGCTTACGTAGGTACACTGTTATTCGTTCATGTTTTGTGATGCAACATCGTGTATATATTGAGTGTAAAATTTATGAGAATTATGCAGTTGTTGTTTATCTTATTTCTTAAAGACTTATTAAGAATTATTCTAGATTGAAAAAATCTCAATCTCGATCTTGAACTACGAGACCAGAGCGAGAATTACTTCGTCTCGACCGCCTCACAACTTACAGGCCGATTTCGCAACGTTTTTGTATGGGTTTCAAAAATACTATTCACAAGCTGTCGAGATCGAGAATTTGATTAATCTCGTCTCTACGGCATGATTACCTAGAACTAATAAAATCATCTAATTGCAAACAGTTTTAAAATACAAGAAGAGGCCAAGGCATATCAAAACAAACCTAAGTAGACAATAATTAATAAAAACAATCTTATTTTATGGAAGAGTCGAGTCCAATCCATATAAAACGAAAATTGAAATGGATAATTATGTCAAAAATAATTAATTACTATGTCAAACTCCATTCAACAATAGGGGTTGCTATACAAAATGATTCCAACTAAGCTCATTTCTTAGTAAATTTGTTTACTGAAATGCAATAATAAATAGTGCAAATTAGTTCATAGTTATTTACTATACAAGTGGGATAAGAGCATCATTAATATACGTGTGAGTAAGTTACAAACGAGTGCGTAGCACCAGCTATGTAAGGATACAAGTATATTAATGATGCATTATCACACATGTATTGCACAAAATTGTATCTACAACTGCCTAAAATTGAGAAAAGTGCATTAAGAGGAATGTCAGATTTGTCATTTTCAAAAATATTTTAGTAGGCGAATGTCATTAAGTCATTCATTTGACACTATTCCAGTTACGTAGTGCAGCCATTACACCACTCAGTTAGGTAATGAAGCCATTACATAACTGAGTGGTGTAATGAGCTTCATTTCCTAACGGAAGTAGTGTCAAATGGGTGAAGTAATGAGTTACTTATCCCACTGGAGTAGATAAAGTTAAATTACAATATCCTAGTATTATTCTTCATTCAAGTGAATGTGGGAGAGCAGCATCAGAGAATCTTGGTATAGGCGATTGAAAGATTGCAGTGAATTTGTTGAAAGCGCCGTAGCTGTTTTCAGGTCTTCAGCGAGCAAGACACTGAAGAAAAAAGGGTATGAGGTGCCTCTGCTTGCTTTTGCTGTCCCACTCATGCAACCGATTCGCTCTAGCGCTACATTACAGGTAGTGGTTCACCGTTACAAACATGTAAAGCTGGGTTTGCTGTAGGGCGGGGCTTTAATCACCTGCCTAATTTTTACGACATGGCGTGTTAGGACACCTGCACCACGTCACACACGTTTGAGCGATCAAAACTGTACTATACTAGAGCGAGAAGGAAGGGTCTGTATTTGAATTTGAAAAAGAAACGCCGAATTACCAATATTTGAAATAGAAAGTGCGGAATTTTAAAGTGGTCTTAACAAAATAATATCCAAGAATTACAATAAAGACTAAAAGGAATTCAAAACAGAAAAACAACTGGCATTGTCTATATGCCAATAGAGCTTGTAAAATATGGAAGATATTACTAAAGTTAAGAATGCTACCGTTCCTGAACATGTGCTGGAAAAAATTTGAAATTCCCAATAAATGATATACAAGCATTGTATAACCATTATTTAGAAAGGGTAACATAAGTCAATGCAAGAATTATAGGATACTAACAGCCTGCTGCGCAATATACTCGAGAATAATAGCACAAAGGGTAAATAACATTACAGGCACGATAATACGATACATCAAAATGGGTTTAGAAAATGCAGAACGCGTGGTGACAATTTATTCACATCAAAAATGATAATAAGAAAAGAAGGGAATATAATTTAGAAACACATACAGCATTTCTGGATTACCAAAAACTATCGATCGCGTCAACAAGAAAAACCAATGGAATATATTAGAAAAGGCACCTATCCCAAAACATTTCGTAGAAATAATAAAAAGCCTCTACAAAGGAGCAACGGTAAGAATTCATAGATGAAGTAAAATAGGAAACATGCATATAAGAGCGAATCAAGGTGTGCGTCCAGAATGCAGTTTATCATTGATGCTCTTCAAGATTTATTTGGATACGATATTATGGGACGGGAACATAAATAAATAGGTTTTGAAAGTAAAAATTACTGGTCATGGAAATATAGTATATTACATACCGAGGTGGGAAGTGTTTCATTATTGTTGTACTTTTCGGTCTCGTAACGTAAATTACTATTACCAGTTTCAGTATATTAAGCCTTTGTTTATATATATACAAAAGTGGGCTGGTAACTAGGTCATAACTTATCTGTAGGGTAATGGAATATTACCCTACATGGCAACCATAACCATATAGCAACCGATAAACTATTGAACATATCACGGATGTTATGAATCATAACATTCCTAGATATGTTAATAGCTATTACTGACATTCGGTTTATAAGTTTATAAGTCACTTTAACAAAGGAAACTGCGACGCTGTTGCTAGGTAACACGAAAGGTTCATTGAAAGTGCCGTTTAGTTAGCCGGGAAATTTTTTTCCGGCTAGCTCGGAAAGTAAAGTAAACAATGACTCGCTTTGCTACTGTTTTGAAGGTTAGAAACGTACCTATTATTAACCGATTGTGAGTAAAATATTTTCCTGTCGAAAATGAGCCATGAAGGTAGACACTTTCACGCCGGCTTCGGAAAAACTATAAACTTCAATTTCAAGCATGGATATCGCTATTATGGCGGTTGTATTTTGCTGAATAGGCACAAATGTGTTTCTATAGAGTTGGGATTTTATTATATTTAACCGTTTGCGTTGCTATTTCATTCATATTTTAAAGTTTTCAGTGTGTTGAGAATCCAATAAATTGAATCGCATTAGAATCTCACGAAAAGCTTCTGAGGTTATTTCATCAGCTGATATGGGCAACTATAAAATATTTTGTTAGCTGCGCCGAAAGTAACCCTTTGGGGTGTAGGCATTATGTGAACGTTACGGCTTTCAAGCGACCCCCGCTGTGCAACACCGTTTTAGCGAACACATGCGTTCATACTCACTTTTATGGGTACTTCGAGATAGACCTGGGGAGGAAAGGCAACTTCGGACTGAATGCGTTGCATAGATAGATCGCTGAAAATTAGTAATTCCCTATTGTTTTGTATAGACTGCGTAATATGCAAATAAATGCAGACCATTTTGCATAAGCCAGGGTGGGATTTGTGGATGTAATTAATATTTTGAGTAAAATATGCCTGCAAAATGACTCGATGTAAGCTAAAATTAAATAAATTCCGCAGCTCAATTCCCCTGAATAATTACTATCACGAGTTATGGCACAACAGCTTGTCGTGTTAAATCTTGCTTAACGATCGTTTTAAATTTGATAGCTACATTAAAATTCTAATTCTCGTAATAATAAAGCTAAGGGATTTTAGAATAGTTTCGAGCGTCCAAATGTAATTAGTTTGTTATTCATTACAGCTATGCTTGGAATAACATCTACCAGGTTTCATATGAATACTGTTCTATTTTCCAAAACCCCTTATGTGATTCTATAAAGTTTTAACTATCTACTATGTCGCAATCGGTCATAGACTCCCGGATATTAGTACTACTAAAGGTGAAAAATAGAAGAAACTTTAGTTTTTTTTTTATCAACGCATATATTATTGAGATTTGTTGATTATGACCTACAAAATTGATTCTGGCCTTTCTAAAAATGAGGTATCAGTTTGCATAAGGTAGTAGCTTATAAGCAGCGGGTGAGGCACTTTTTTGCGATCCTGTTTTATGATATTATGTCTACTACAGGGGTACGACCGTCTTCGATCTCCTAATCTCCGGAAGAAATTTCTAACCTTAATTCACAGACAAGCTGTTTTATACTTTCCATATTCTACCCCCCCCCCTCCCCCCCAGGAAGGCAACGGGAAACCGCCTCGGTAATGTTCAATTCCCAAGAAAATTAAATGACTTCACTTAATGCAAACAAATTGTTAGCACACTTACTTTTAGGTCAGCTTTCTATATTTTAACTTTCAAAAATTGATCGTTATAAAAGTGTACCTGAGGCCCGTCTCTAGCTACAGTGAAGACGTCGTGTATTCTTTATTAATGAGATGTTCCAATTTGAGCGCCAACAACTTTAATCTCCAGCACACTGATATAGGTAAAGAATCTTATAAACTTCACTATATATTGACAATACAATCCTCGAACCTTCAATGTTTAAATGAAAGAAGCAATACTTTAACTTTAGCATTATTCATTTTGGTCAACATTATATGTTATATGCATTGATAGGGACAATTATTTATCTAAACAAAGGAATCGAAAGGAGTACCCAACTTAATTTATATCAATATTACTAATGGGTATACACTGTTCTTATTTTTGGCTATATGCGAAATATCATCAGATTATCGTTACTTTACTTATCTGTTACGTTGTTACACTTGTGGCATCGGCGGCCCCTGAGAAGCTTAATGAACCTGCAACCATCGCCTCTCCGGAACTGTCAGTTTGACAGCCACTAAACGCCAGTTGTCATCTACCGCAAGCAATCACAAGCTCTCTGTAACGAATTTCAGAAGAAGAGCTTTCCAAACTACTGCATTCCTTTCACCTAA
Organism: Agriotes lineatus; assembly: GCA_940337035.1. Lineage (NCBI taxonomy): Eukaryota > Metazoa > Arthropoda > Insecta > Coleoptera > Elateridae > Agriotes > Agriotes lineatus. Next base: position 52,614,170 of record OW679195.1, on the reverse strand, counting down.
TACTTGTTGCTATAATATCGAATTACGGAAATAGATTCATGTAGACGCAAAAAGAACCATACATACCCTGTACTTAACAGCCAACAAACTATGCAACGCTTTCCGTGGTTCTTAAATCGCCAATATGACTTGGATCTCCGTCCGTCGGAGTGACACTCGTTCTCAGAATCTGCTTCAAGCACGGTCGGCCAGTATCCACATACTATCACCGAAACACGAGATATTACGAGTTTACCACATTTTTTTACCACGAAAACCTTTTGCACAATTAAATTATGTAGCTCGTTTTTGAAAACAAAATCTGTTATATTCTTTCTACCCTCTTTTCTTTTTTAACAACCTTTGCAACTCTGATATTAATTTTTACAAGCTTTCACCGTGTTTTTCCCACTTGATCGTTTATTCACGACTATATATACCGTAAACTACTAACGTTAGTAAAATAGTCTTTTAGCACGTAACAAAATCTGGAGTTAAAACAAATTTCCAATTAGGATCTCAGGGGAAAATTGCAATGAGAGAATTTAGATATGACAAACAATAAGCACTAAATCAAAAACGTAAACATTGGAATATGGAATGTCCGTGGTATGCTTTACATTAGAAAAATTCAAATAGCAAAAAACCGAACTAATGAGATACAGTATGGCAATAGTTGGCATATCCGAAATCCATTGGAAAGAATACGGGCACTTTCAAACTTGCAACGAAAACCTGATATTCTTCTCAGGACACGAAAACTTAAGTAAAAACGGGGTAGCGCTTGCAACCACACGGCATGTTAAGAGATACACATTCAAAGCCGCTCTTGCTAAACATACAACTATACGCCCCCTACCAGCGACTTTGCAGAAAAAATTATCGATGAATTTTATAGACTGCAGTCCGAGGCAACTTCAAATACTTAATAGGGAGTTAGTTATCCTATTGGGCAACTTCAGTGCCAAAGTGGGAGAGACTCCACCCAAGACGACTCCACGTGGCAATCGCCAGACGGCACTCACCGAAATTAAATGGATAACATCCTAATAAGATCAAGACAAAGAACTGGTCCAGGTTCAGAACTCAACAGCGACCACAAACTTGTAATTGCAAAGTTCTTAACAAAAATAAAAGCTGTCCGGAAAAGTGGCGGTTGAAATTTCAAAGACTTCTCGCCTAATAAATCACTAGCAACTCACATTTACGATCAAATGACGAAGCTGCACAGAGCATATGGACAGCACTTAAGATTATCGTCCAGAAGATTACAAACGAAACCAGCCACAATCAAAGACCCGTGAAGACGAAACACTGGATAAAGGACACTAAAAAAGCACACTATACAACGACTACGTCGACAAGATAGAAACTATTGTCTCTCAGGAATAAGATATTCAAAGCCATGCTGAACAGAACAACACTAAAGATCTCTTTCAAGCCGTGAAGAGAATAACCAGTGATGTTGTACACTCCATACATGGACTATTCAGAATGAATATGGAAATGAAATAACAAATATAAATGAAACAGAAGTTTGGAAAAATACTGCAACACATTGTTTAATACTGATGAATCCATTTTCGCAAAATTGTCGCATATTTGATACAAAAATCCTCAATGATGAGGGGTAAAGTAAAACATACCATAAGAAAATTATAACCTAATAAATCTCTTGGCCCTGACGGAATAACGGCGGAAGTCCTGGAAGCCCACTGGTGAAATTTAAATTGAAAATATAAGCGAACTAGCAAAACAGGTTTGTAAGTATGGGATGTAGCCTGACAATTGATTGGACAATATCGCCATTTATATTAATCTTAAAAGAAGGTTTCAAAGAAGAACGTGAAAACTAAGGCTTTCTTGTTCTATAAATGAGAGAATAAAAGCTTATTTGACAAGGCAAATCTAATCAGAAAAAGCTGGGTATATTAAAAAGGGGAGGGGGAATAAATAATGGGCACCAAGTAAATTATTGAAAGGTCTTGGAAATGCAACACACTGCGTTGTCGATTACCTGAAAGCATTTGACAAAATTAAACGGAACGAACTCTTGAAAATACTCGTGGTACTGGGAGTACGTCTTTATATCACTTCGTCACTTACTATGGAAAATTTCGTAATTATGGTGTAGTAGCTAGCACAAACAAAAGAAGGGTCATGTTTATCGATCGCGCAAATAACAATAGACAGGATATTCTGCAAATAGGGTGATGCGAAGTGGAAAATCAGTATGTACATCTAGAGGCTTCTATCAACAATCAAAGAGGCAGTTCTTTGGAAATTAGAAGAAGGTACGAAATTGCAACAAAGGCTACTCGAGTCGTAGAGAAAATCTAGAAAGACCGTGCTATTACCTTCAACACCAAAAAAGGTGCTTATATTCCCGATTATACTATATGGCGCATAGGCGTAAACCCTAAAAGCTAAAGATATTTAAAAAAATTAAGTTTTCGAAATGTGGAGCTGGAAAAGAAAAATCAAGATAAAGGTAAACTCTAACAGAAGAATAATACGTAAGTGGACTGACTGTACTTGATAAAATTAGTTCAATTGTGAAGAATCAGAATATCACTACCACTACTCAAAAGAAAAGTTTGTAACAAGTACGAGTATACCGTCTTTATTATAACTTACCCACAGCTTCAACAGAGTGCAGAAAAACTTATGGTATCCCAGGGATTGGTAGAATATAATAAGTTAGGATTAAGCCCCGGAAATTATACAAGGAAATTGAAGAAATTAGAACCATTACTGTAGATGACATAGTTTACAGAGTATGGCATGAGACCATGCTTCAAAAAGCAGGAAGAAATTTGACTGAGGAGTGGGCTAGTACATATTATGGGACGTAGCAGATCATAGCAGAGACGATTCTGCAATGAGATATGATTTTAATTAGAACAGGTGAACCAACTGCGAGATAGCTTTAAAGTTTCTTTCATTTCCATAACCATTTATCGAATGTATTGCCATTTATTCTTGTCGTAGCAATCTAGACTTTGTTCTTCTCTATATGGAAACGTTTGATTGCTATTAAATGTTTTATATTTACAGGTATTTAACTTTATTTAGCCGCATACTGAGGTAAAGGAAACAAATACCTAGATTATGTAAACTGTCACCAGATACAATTTTTTATTTAATATTTTGCGTTTAAATTTCTGTACTCTACGTACGAGCTGTGGCGTTGTAAAAAATCGGCGCACGCATTGTTTGTTTAACCAGTGACGGTTGATAAACCCACTGGCGTTCGCAGTTTCTCTGAAATAGAGTAACAGATTTTTGACAGCCCAATAACAGGTCAAAATTGATCTTGCAGCTTTATCGCAATCAGTTGACCACAAAGGCGAGCGTCGTATAAAAGCGCCGGGACACGAGGGCGACACGTTTCGCACTAAGTTAGGGGTTGTCAAGCGGGGGTGGACGTACAACCGCAGACCTAAGTCTCCAGAGATTACTTAGATTCCGGTGCTCAGTGTCAGAATTCAATCAGGGTGTCCTGCGTCGTCCCGGAACCCCTAGGCTTTCAGGCAGATGTCATAGCTGCATACACCAAATAATTCATGAGGCTTTAAACTCCCGTTGCACGTCAGTTAGTTTCCCTGAAACTTTCATCATGTCGGCTTCCAGATAAACGGTTTATGTGGACGGGGGATTATGTTTCCGGGGATTCTCCGATATTCCCTATTAGTTTTTTCTGGGGGCTCGTTTATTTAAGCGGCTGAGGAATCGAACAAGCTTTTTATGAAGCGGAAGGGAATTTCTATGGTTTATGATGCCTACTCAAACTTTTTTTAATAATTGCGGGCCGACAGGATTCAGGAACCAATTTGAAATGTTCAATGATCCGATCGCTGCGTTGCTAGATTTTGGTAGATAATTCATAAGGTGGATTATCGAGATATAATAAACCACCATTTTGTAAAAGACGACATTAATCAGAAATATAACGTTAAGTAGATTAAAAGTGATGAAGCACAATACAGAGGTGTTAGTTCAGCTTGCTCAAGTTCATATTAATAATGCTCTATTACTTTTAATACGATATTGTGCCCGGGCATAGGTGTAGTTTATCAATTATTATCAGTCGGTGTTTATTAAACATTTTTCAAGAGATTAAAGAATCCCACATGCTATTGGATTGGTTAGTTAAATTTGAATAATCATTACAAAGTTATCCCTAATAGAAAATATATTAAATTGCAACTACAGCTAGTAAAATTGTTAGTGAGCGCTTGATACATTAATTTATAGGATCATGCTACATAGAACATCTATTGAATGAAATTGACAAAAATATATGCAAATGATACATAGCAATCTAAATGGAAAAAAAACACTGCGCGATTTTCAGTTTCGTTATAGAATCAGCTTTTTCATGCCTGTTTGCTTATGATTATTATTAAATACCATAATTATAGAGGCAGTATCCGGGTATTAGAGATAGAGGTGTAAGATTATACGGTATCATAAGGGTTAATTACGATACGGACTTAATAGTGATACTGAATGCGCAATTACACAGTAGATTATCAATTTTAATGTATAATTTGTATAACTCGCTTGAAGAAAGTCCAAGACTTATGATGGACTACTAAGTAGGAACCATTATCAAGTTATTTTGTCAATGCTCTACTTAATATTACTCCAGATTTTCATTTAGCTGTCATTTTCGAGGATGAATAGGTTCTGTGAATGGGAGTCTTCAAGCACTTTCTTTTTGTTATTATTATTATTATTGCTCTTCACCCGAATACGGGTATTAATGCAGTCACATGCACATACAGGGTGATTCTGGAGGAATCTGCGAAACTTTAAAAGTATGTTCCTCCAACGATTTTAAACAACAAAAGGTATATGAACATAGGACCGATTCGAAAGAATAAAGAAGTTCTAGCCTACTAAAAAAAATTAATGGATGTAGAAAATAACCGTTTTTATTTAAAACATAATAACAATTCTAGTAAGATAACTTTATTAAAACTACATTAATTGTTCAAAATGGCCACCTTCGTTTTCAATGCACCGTTGAGCTCGTTGTACTAGAGAATTAGTCGAATTTCGCAGTACTTGAGGTCTATCCCGGATGTAAACGGCAGCATTAAAAATTGGCATTATTAATTATAAACTACACACCTGTGCACATGCGTAAGACTTACTAGGTGACAGACAATTCACGTTGTTTACTAAACAAAAACGCACACAAATCATGCCATAGCCGACTAGATAAACTACGTGGAGGAGATCTATAACAGCTATGCAATCTATTTTGCTAGGCTAGAACTTTTTAATTTTTTCGAATCGGCCCTATGTCCATATACCTTTTTTTGTTTAAAATCGTTGGAGGAACATACTGTTAAAGTTTGGCAGATTCCTCATGAATCACCCTGTATATTGCAAAGGCTCCACTTTGCGGCGCCTATAAATTTGCGATGCAATGTTGTAAAAACTCAACGTTGCGGTGCCTGTAAATATGCAATGAACTGCCCGTCTGTTTGTTTGTACAAAATTAATAAGTTAAAATTAAGGCAAATCCATACACACAATTCTCAGTTTAATTTACACTGTGCTCATTTTTCCTGTCAGTAATTTAAGGCTGATTAAAAAGAAATAAATTAATGAATTGCACAAATAAAATGGTTGAATGCTCCTTTGTTAATATTTTACTTAACTGCAATATTATTTAAGCTAGCTCGCGGCAAACACAAAACGGCTTATCTCAAGTTAGGTTCTGAAATGGGCTATATTTAAAATCAGTAGTTCATTTTAGATTATTCGTCCTTGAATAGCTTATATACGCGGTTCTGGAAGATAAAATATACGATTTGTCAAATGACACAAAATCCTTGCCAGTGCAACAGCGATTTTGAATATTTATTAAAAAACGTAAAGTTTACAATGAATCCCCAGGCAAATAATTTTATTATTCTGCTTGGCAACAAATACCCTGGCCTTCGTTATTTTAAGATGACGTAAACTCACGCCAACTTTCAATTGTTTCTGGTGGCTTGGAAATTCTTGCAAATACGCAGATTTCAATAATGCTATGCTAATTATAAAAATTGGGGCGTAATCGGACCCTCGGAAACACATTGAGTACCTTCTACAAAGTCTAATCTTGGAGTTCCACTTCTTTCTGGTTACCCGACACTAAATAGCAGTATCTTACCTGGAAAGCTTTCGTCGATTTTGCTTCGATGCTGGCACCAGTTGACGCTGCCGGATTCCTCTTCTGGAGTCGCTCCCTTAGTGCAGATGATCTTCTAGATGCTCTTGCAGACCCCGCCGACCTGTTGCAGTACAGACCTCTGGGTTCAGCTGCTTAATTGTGCTGGAAACGACCCTCGGAAATTTCAGCTGATCGGCTGCCGTTAACGCTTTCGCGAGTCGGATTGGAAAATTTTTATTTTTAGTCGTGAAATCGCCACAAACACTCGTATAGGTGCCTGAACACTTGGTGAATAAAACCGTATACTTTTTATATGGTAAAAAACTTGTTTATTATTCAAAAACATCAATTAAAGATAGAGCACAAATTCAACAAGCTTTCAGTAATAATTTAATTCAATTGTTCTCCTCTCTAACAACAAAAGAGCATCACGTTGCTATGCTACCACGGTGTTTTTTGTTCATTATAAATTAGTTTTGATAGCAAAATTACACAAATGGAGTAAAATTTTATTACGTAAATCCTTTCGTCACGCACACAAATGTCTTTTAAAATTCACGCATCGCAGCGACTTCGATGAGCGGGAGAGCGGAGCAATCCAGCCTAAATAACCAAAATTAGTACTCAAACAATAAAATTAGAAAAAAAGCTTTTAACAACGCTGGAAGCTCGCCTGTGAATATTGCTATAGGCGGCTTCACTTGCTTGGAAAACAAGAGAGCCTCTCAAAAAATCAATACTATACCAGCTATTTCACTGTTTTCACAGCCAACGCGGATCAAAAATCGACGACCAGTTCAGACGCGAAAATGTGCAAGTGTTTATCACTTTGCACACACGTCTGCTGCGATTAGTTTGAATTCTCTTGCTACAAAATATAGCTACAAGGTGTTCCGAAAATTAGTGTTAAATGCATTAACGCGCTTTTGCAATAAAATTGAAACGTGGCGTTACGAGAGAGTGGCCTCATCTCTGGAAATGAGGTGATCGGCAGTTTCGCCTACACAGCGTACTCGACCACTCATCTCACTTTCTTCCTTATTACTATTCTACTTAAGTCTGTTAGCTGATGCACAGTTCTGACAGACGAAATAAGGCTGCGGCTTCCCAATGCAAGTACTTTGAAGGAGACTGAGTCGTTTTTGATAGCAAAAAGTCCGAATACTTACTGGACACGACTGGTATAGATATTGAAATGCAAGAAGCAGTAATTAGACGGATAAAGGCAAGCATAAGCAAAGCATATTTCAGAGGGTTTGAGTTTGAAGTTGCAGTAAAGTAATATAATTAAAATGATAAGTTTGTGCATATTTAAAGCCAGACCAGACGAAACTAATTGACACAAAAGTTTGTTATGTGCATACTAAATGAGCGTAATTATTAATAAAAGTAAGGCTAGTAAAAAGGCAAGCAATCTTAAAGGTAGATGAAAGCACGATAAGGATAAAATAGAAATTTCAAAGAGCAGTCCAGAATTAGGCAACCGAAGAGAAGAAAAGCAAGTGACGTGTAAAAATTGTGAACTCGAATACCAGTGCATTAATAAAAAACAAAGTGCAAAAGCAGAGCAGTGATTTCTAAAACTTGTGTGTGTAACGAGAAAGAACAATGTTGGCTATAAGCAATAAAGACAATTTTTAGATTTAGAAAAATGTTAATATTAAGAATCATGTAATCAAACTTTACTCCGTTTATTTGTATTTGTTATCAAAATTCATTTCCATTTAACATTAGAAGATTACGGTATCATGGCAACGTGATGCTTTTTTGTTGAAAAAAGGAGGATAACAATTGAGATAAATTAGAATCTTGTTGCCCCAAAATTGTGCTCACTTAAATTAATGTTTTAAATAAATAAAAAATATTTTTACCCAATAAAAAGTATGCAGTTTTAATGTCCAAGTGACCGTGAACCTGTTGTACATTTTCCAATTCGCCTCCGAATGAACATCGGCACCGAACACCTGGAGTTTCCGAAGTTCGACTACGACCCATTTAAGCAAAGGAACCCAGAGGTCAGCATTCCAGCACAGCAGAGGGGTCTGCAAGAGCATATCAATCAACATTTGCGTCCAGGGAAGCGTCTACAAGAGGAGAAATTCCAACGGGGTCACCTGCGACCATCTCTATGCCCAAGTTCGAATAGAAGTTACGAGGTAGAATTTCGCTTATTATTCAAGCGTTGTGATTCCGTAAATCCGTTGAGGTCCGAGATTAAAGCCTAAAAAACGAGTCCATCGCATCTCCAAGAGTCCAGCTACGCCCCAATTTTCATAATTAGCATAGAAACAAGTGATTGTTGGCGTCTATCTACGTTACACCTATAAACAAATTCGTGGAGGTTTGTTGTCAAACGCGATAATTAAATCAATTTACCTGAAGTTTCCTTGCTTCATTTCACGATTTTAAACATTCAAATTAACGTTAATTGCACTGGAAAAATTCTGTGTTCAGCTGTCAGATTGAGGTTACAAATTAATATTATTTACTAGAAACGCGCATATGAGCTACTTTGGGACAAATAGTCTAACATTGAAATAACTTTTGAATATAGTCAAATTCTGAACTCACCTGAGAGAAGTTTTGTGTTTTGCCGAGAGCTAGGCTAACTAGATAGTATTGCAGTTCAATAAAATATAAAAAAGGGCATTTAACCATTTATTTTGAAAAGTAATAAATGCATTTCACTTTTAATTAGTCTAAGTTACTAACAGGCAAAGTTAGCAAAGTAAAAAAAGAACCTGAGAATTGTGTGTCCTATTATTAAATTTCTAATTTAAAAGAACCTTTGTAATATAAAACAAGCCGGCATTCATAAAATAATATGCAGTTTTACAATATATTATATTTACTCACATATGTATACATCACTGAGACTGCTTAAGCAGTTTAATAGAAAACATGTGCAATAGCTTACAAGTATTTTGCTTCTATTGTCATTTAGAACATTTACATTTCTGAATTTAAAATTATAAAATACACGGTACCCCTCACCTTCAGTGCTTTCCAAGAACAGTTCGACAATCAGCATCACTCCGTTTGGCTAGTACAATGAAATGAAGCAGTTATTTATTAAAAAAAAAATGTTTTTGCCTTTTATCGTCGGAGTCAAAAGTTGATGTTGTCTTCATTTTCGGAGAACATATCGTATGAAAACGATCCAAGACTTCAGAAAAATTCCTGGCGACCAGACTCGCATACACATACGAACATACGTACACCGCACAGCACGTTTAGAAACCCCCCAGTAAGAGTGAGGCATCTAGTGGGCTGGGGTCTTCACCAAAACATCCGCACAGCCGAGACGGAGATTTGATATAGTGGGTGCATTAGTCGGTTGACACGAATTTTAGAGATATTTGACTCAGAGTGGTTTTCGATATGAGGCAGTTTCAATACTTCGTACACTTCGTGTCGAAGTAATTTTATGGGGTATTCCGACATAAACATATAATTCCATAAGATCTTTTTGAATCCCAGACTAAAACGATTTAACCTTGGAAAACACAACATTTAACAATTTATTGCATTACTGTTTTATATTCCCATCTTAGAAAGAAACTCGTCCGTGAATAATTGCATTATAAGCGTCGAATTATTAGCACGCTTGTTATGGGTTATTTTAAGCGGAGATGGATTAGTCTGCGACCAAGTCTAGCTATTTTTGCAGCCTTTCGTGACCATTGCAAAATCGGTCATTATATTTATTCTACGATAGCAATCGCCCATGAATACTACGTAGTGAGGTAAATTCTTATTTCATTCAAAACTAATTAACGTCATAGAACACAAATAAGTAACAATGGGCCGTGATAAAATCATAAATCACGCAAATTATGGGCACGCCAGTACCTACCCGTTTGTAGAGCTGCTAACGAACAATGTGTTCATTTCGAGCTACGCTGCTTCCCGGTGCTTGATGAAATTGTAGTTTGATTATGCTGATACTTTGTAGGGCCTCCATTTTTGTAACTGTTGCATCGATTTTTATTTATGTCGTTACTACCACATTACTATCGGCAATCGCCTATGGTCTGTGCTTTTAATTTATATGTCTCGATACAACCACCATATTAAAAATGTCGATTCACTTTTAAATAAGTTAGAAAGAAGTTACGTTTTTGAGACTAACATAATGACATAAACGTTATGGATAAACTGTGATTGATAGCCATGGTCTTGTGACATTGTTTGGTTGTTTGATCATTTGTCATAGACTTGATGAATGCTAAACCTGCCGTTTAATGTATTCACAACGTATCAAAACTATTATTTATAATTTAGAAATATCTTTATTGAAAGTCAGAAAATTCGTAAAATTGAATTTTTTTAAAATACAGACTGCTATTATAACTTTGACCACTATTTCCTAGTCTATAGATCTTACATGTGACTCGAAAGCGCCTTGGTAGTATAAGCATTGTATTTGCTTTAGATAGGCAAAAATTTTATGTATTAATGTGGTGTATTGATGATGATGTTTGATAGTTTAACCTTGCAGAATCTCAGCATAAAAACCTCTGTTCGGCTACTTGGAATCTTCTTAGCTGGCTAACTGCCTATCAGCCCTTTATCGTCTTCGCCCAATACCAGGTTTGTAAAGTCGTATTTTACCAAATTCTCTCGTTGTCACTCAAGTTCTCCGTCCACTGGCACGACGCGACTATGATGCGGGGGGGGGGGGGGGTTATCTCTCAACTTAATCAAAGCCCATGCCTTGACAGTGGTTTGTAATTGCAAGGCTGGCGGCGAATACATTTTTAAATTAACTCATTGTCGTCTCGAAAATCACTTGATAATGAGCACCTTTTTGAACAAGAAATCTAAAAGTCTAGCAAAATTCAGGTAATGCAAGACCGCTAGGAATCATAAACTTTATAGAGAGGAAAATCAGTAAGAACTGAAAACCCAACCTCACTAACTGCTTTATTGTGGCGAAAAGCCTTATACGAGGTGATCATTTTCAATCTGGGACAGATGATGTCACTATAACTGTCATGGATAATCTTTAAAATGTTCTCTCGGAACGGATCTCCCTTTAGGTCACTTCTCTACAATTTTGACGAATTGGTACCAAGACGTTTAATGGAAACTGTTTGCAGTTTTGTGGTCTTTGAGGCAAGGTTTGCCTTTCTCGATAAAGTAATGTGCAAAAATACAAGGATTATTATTCGAAGTTTGTTCTGTTTGTTGTGGTATTGCAAAGGATCTTGTGTGTAAATTCGGTTTATGACTTTCCCTCGGTTTTTCAGGATTCAGCTACGCGTTGACTCAAAACATCTGAACTCAAGCAGTACTACTACTAATTTTCACCATAAATACATGAATAGCTATTTTTACCATAAACATTTTTTATTTTATGGAATAACTCACATTCATTATGCAAATTAACTTCTACTCTTTTTGGATTTAAATTGATTACCAGGTGTGCAACGTGATAATAGTTAAAATTTTTGGCAGATGCCATCCCGAACTTTACGTTGAAAAATTGAACACCAAATAAATAATTAATCATACAGTAGCAGATGTTACAACCTATCTAAGAGTTGTTAGAATATGAAATATGACATGTCGACTATCTCAGAACGTAACGATCGACATTTACGTTATCATAAAGAAAGTTGCACATAGTTTTATTTTGAAGACATGTGGTACTCTAAGTAAAAGAAAAGAATCAACAGTTTGTAGTATTAAAAGTGTGTATATTATTTTATATATTTTTCGGAAGTTGTTGTTTTACTAGGATCGTTATTACTTAATTACTATTATTATTCATAAATATGAGTGCCATTTAATTGACTATTTCCCACATCTCTTATTATCCAATGAAAAGCCATGCTTTTTCAAAATTCAACCAATCGTGTGTTTTTGTAGTGGCAAAAAATCGAAATTTTCCCTTGGGAGATTGTCAGTTTCTTTTGCCACTTGCATCCACGGCAACCACCAAATATGTTGCTTTAATCAAGGTGGTATTTAATAAACGCCATTTAAACTGTCATTGCGCATCAGAATAAATGTCAAACTGAGCCTTCGGCTCGGGAATTTGATCAAGTTAGTTTGTCTTGTGACATTGCCAAAACAAAATACTTTCGTAAAACATTTTTACCGGCAAAAGCATTTGCCCTTAATACATTATTACTGATAAAATATTCAACTATAAAAGCAGACGGTAACATTTTGATAAGGCATACCCTGCTTTAACATTCTTTAGTAGTAAGCTAAAAAGCAATTCGTGTGTTTTAATTCGTCGCTTTACTATGTAAAATTCATAGAAAATAGATCGATATTGCTATGAATTTTGTTAAAAGTTTTACATATTGCTGTTACCGATCATAATGAAACATGTATACCTACCCTAGTTCATTTGCTTCAATGGGTATATATCAAGTTGTGGTAAATTTCAATTTGATCATGGCATGCTGTGAATGAGTTTTTTTAAACACACGATATGGTTAACAATATTAAAGATTGTAATGTTTTGAAATAATGAATAATGAATGAATGAATGAATGAATAAGAGCGCCATGTAGAGTCATGAATATTTGTACTGTAATTTACAATGCCCTCTTGCCTCGGCTTGTTACAGGACGAAAAAGTCTTTACAACATGAATTTGACTTTCAAAATACTCAATCGTCAATTACTCGATAAAAGGACACAAATATGAAAAGTCTCTGAACCGTTGCCCCAATTACATACTGTATGTTGAGCTGGTTTATTCTACATTAAAAAAAAAATTACGTTACGATGGGCTATAACAAAAGTTACCGACTAACACTCAGATGGGGAAGGTGAGGTTCATTGTCACCTTAATTAGGACTACGAACCAGTAAACGATAAAGGCGTTGATTGCCAGACGCCACCACTTTACTCAATCATGAAAACACATATGGGCTCACAGAGAAAGTGGCAGCGGTGGCCCAACCTTTCCAATCCAACCTTGGCAGTGCTTTAGCATCCCGGTCTACGTACAGCTGCGTTGGACTTACCTTACTTGCATTTTCTTACAGCTGACTGAACACCTTTACAGAGAAAAACATCACAAATAAACATGCAAAGGTCATAAATCTACAAAAGAAAGGCAGAACTAATTTAAAATAAACTATATTGACGTAGAAATATGTAGGTAAACAAACCAAATAAATCACTCGATAAAGGTTAGTGTCGTTAATTGCGCAACGTTTAATCTATATACAGGTGGTAAACTTGACAGCAGGCAATCTGACTCAAAAACGGTAACAGCTTTAATTACGCAAAACAAATACTTACAAACAATAAATCTTGACGGTAAACAATCAAATATGACACAATGCCGGTAATTACTTTAATCACACAACGTTAATCTAAGTACATTAAGACTCGATGATAAATACTCAAATTGTCTTAAAAACCGTAACAACAGTCCAAATGCTTAATATTAAAATATCAACAACTCTGCATAAAATGGCGACACCTCATAAATCACTACACTGCTCACTGTGAGTTTTAAAATTACTACAAAAGACAAATTACAGTCGACTTCATCACTACAACACTTGTACTTTGTGAATATAAATTAATTACTCAAAGTTAAAAAAGTGCTGTATATGCAAATTTTTTGAAAGTGTACATCTAGGTCTACTTACTTAACGATAGAGTGTGAGCTTTTGTTGAGTAATAATACAACCACCAATAAACTTACAACTGTAGCTGTACAACACATTTGTGAACTCGGCTGTACCTAGCATGGGTTCAGCTGGCTCCCATTATGATGTCTAACTGAACTGCAGGTTGTGCCCAAGCGACTGCACCAAAAATGCTTGAAGGGTTGCGAGAAACGGTCTAGGGTGTCATCTATCGAGCGGATTTAGACGATATTAAATCCCCAGACGTAAAAACGAAAAACGTAATCAACAGGTAAGGTGGTTCATTACAAACGATTAGCACAAAGGAAGGTCCCAAGATTAATCCGCCTCAAACGCGTTAACTAGAGATTGCCAACTCCACGATACGAGAATGCCTTACCTAATAACTACACTAAACGTCCTTAAATGACCAATAACTCGACCGATGACATCCACACACAGTTAACTTCATTGCGACATTTCTCAACGAAGGCCAAGGGCCTCCGTCGTAGCGAAACAAAAGATCACCCGTGTGGAATCTCTAAGTCAAGCGAAACGCGCGCCTGCGCTTTTTACTTGCTTTCTCTCTAACTCATACAAAAACGTCATTATTGCGTCAAGTTGTGCACCACATTTTATCAGAATTTCGAGACAAGAAAGGTACACCGGACTAAACCTAAACGTGAAAGTCGGACAATGGGTCGCCAAACTGGTAATTAAGATAAGGTGTTATTCATGCGGCAAGCAAACATATCTAAATTTAAATCGACTTGGATAAAATGAGCAGAGAGACGTTAGTATTTAAAATAAAGGAGATTAGGTTTTATTAAATAGCTAAACTATCAATTTGGACCTAGATAAAGCGAGAACAACTTTAGTATTTGGAATACAAAAGCGGAAAAACGTTAAATCCAAAAATTGTCCTTACAGGCTTTACATATGATGGCCACTCTGGCGATTAATAATTACTCTCACTAACCCCCAAGGTAGCTCATGGCCAAGGTCTGAAGACTGCTGAAGTGATTAACTACGAATAAAGCTTACAACGTTTATTACTATATCTAGGATACGAAATAAAGAATGTCTGTTGGTCCAATTAGTTTTGTAAAAGTCGAAATTAAATCAAATTATTATTCTGGAGGCTTGAACGCCGTCAGATCAGGTCAATGCGGTCAGTTAGAGACCGGTGATTTACTGCACAGCAAATGTTACTATCTTCCGGGTACATAATTCTGCACGCACAGAGGTGACGACAGGATTAAATAATTGAACTAAAACCTCTCCACGCTCTCCGACCGATGGCACAGGGTTATGACAGTTCTGCTCTGTGTGCCTGCAAAAGTATGATTTCTCTAGCCGCCGTAATTTTAAGCTGCTCGTAACGTTAGATTCGGGCTCTCGCTGTTCTCTGACCCTGCATGCAGTAGATCCATGTTGCTCGACGCGGATTTCTGCAAACCCCCGCCGCACTCTCAAATCGCTGGAACTAGTAATTACAATGCTCATGTTTGGCTGTTGCGATTTTGTGGCGTGCGCCTGAAACTGCAAATTATGCTTACGCCTACAGATCTATGCAACGGTTTGACGGTTGGCACATGGATCTGGGTTTCGGAGAGTTTCATACTTGCGTCGTATTCGATGTGTCTGTCTTCGGCAATATTGTAGCTAGCACCTAGATTTGCGAATTATGTGTTCGAATTGCGAGTTCTCTACACAAAATTCGATTTAACGGAGTGGCTTTCTTATCCACTTGTTACGATATAAATTTGGAAAACAAGCTAGAATATTATTTTTGAAAAAATATCTAAGTCGATTTAATACGAATTGCCGTTCCCGTGACTCAGAAGTCGAGTTCAGTGTCATCAAATCAGTTGCAGGTAGTTAACACGAGTTTTCCGTGCTTCTGAAACCTGAACATATCTAGAGACCCGGTCAACACGGTTTTTCGTGCGTCAATGACCTTTAGATCCATGACTTAGGTAAGTTCGGTGTTACTTCCAGCTAGTTTCTTACGGTATAGACAAGTTTTTAAGGCAGCAATGACCCGCACTTACCACAGGCCTAAGTTGCGTCCGGAGGTAGCGATATTAGAGCCCGCGCTTGTCCACAGCTAGCTCGCGAGGAGGCGAGGTCCACGTTACCCGTCCCGTAAAGTCCGATTCTGTTTTAGGACAGTTGAAATAATGAAGAACTAGGGCGTCATCACAAAAAATTCCACCCATAGCTCGGCAAGTCCACTGTGTTTGTCAACTAAATACTTAATTGCTTTAACCATTTAAGTACAACCAAAGAGCATATAATTAGGAGAGACTCAGCGCTGGGCAGTATTAGCGTATAGCTTAAAAACTCCCGCTCGCTAGGCTCCGAGGCCTTATCTCTCTGACTGGAGGGATCCCAGTTAAACATAGCTCAGAGAATTCGACGATCTCAGACCAGAACCATGATTCTAGAATACGTTCCTTCGAATTGCCCTGCGATGTTGCCAAGGTTAAAACAACCTTCGAACGATAATAACTTGGGTTACAAAACGCAGGTAGACAAAATTTCCCATTATCTCATAGCCATTACATTGAAAATAGGCCGATTTTAGAAATAGTACGTTTGCATCAAGCAATCATTATTTGTTTTTATAGTGGTTTTATGTTATTTCGTTGTTTGTATATTTTTTTGTAATTGCAATCGCAAAATAAAATAAATAACTCAGTTCCTTAATATCATCAACAAGTTGTTAGGCAGCTATTAAAGCCAACTGACAAACGATAAACGATGTGGATTCCATTTTATCACACTTTATTTTGTTTATTATTGTTTCCGGCCTGAAAAGGTTAAAGCATCTGGAACTCGGCCTTGCGAAGGTCAACCGCCTCTCGTATAGAACGGCTCATTGTAAAGCCCGATTCGTTTAACTTGACCACAACATAATTTTACGTGGGCCATAATTCCTAGCTAGACCATTCTAAGACATGACGGAAAAGAATTTGCTTAATCTTAAAAATTACCAATATTCAACCAAAAATTTAAACAAATGTGTTTTTCATGCTGTTCGGCTTTTAAAGTAGGTACTTAAAACTTTCAAAATAATTACATTTAATGCAACTTGAAATCAATGTTTTTAGAAATATGCGGCATTAATTAGAAACTTTCAAACTATGCATCTATGGTAGGTATAAAACGCTAAGAATATACATTTGCATATGCAGATATGCAAATGCATCATTATCCTAAATCTGGTTTTGAGTTTCTATTGACAAGTAGATTAAATCAATCATGTCTTTGCTACTCCACGGCGTGGAGTAAGGGTGGACGCTGTTCGAATCCTACAACCAAATCATTTCGACAATGTTTTCAATTTAGTATGTTACGTGAGGCTTTTAAAAGCTCCTAAAAATTAAAATTGCGAAGTAGATGGAGACAATCTCATCGATTTAGTACAACTACAGTTTGACAAGGCATCTCTGCCAGTAGTTGAAATTAAGTGTACTACCGCTAATAAGGACAACTATGAAACTGTACCAGACAGAATGAATCAAGAGCACTCATTAGTAGAGCGCTTATTTACGGCATTTTGCTTATATGTTTATAATATAAGCAGTTCCAAATGCTTTTGGATTTACACGTTTCACAAAAAATGCAGGTGTTTGGGGCACTACTTTCATTTTGATTATTTTGCTTAATTTTGATATTCTTTGCATAAATACTTATTTAACGCTTTTTTAACACTTTGGTACTCCTTTTTGGCTTATTTTGAATTTATTTTGAGTATCATGCCTTTACAAATTTAATGCCTAATTTACTTGTTAGTGTTTTAAATAATGAAAATTGGTTGGACCTTCTTGATTTCTTGCAAAGAATTACAAAAAACAAATCATTCAACAATTGCTGGATTTGTGCAGGAAAGTTTAACTAATTCCTTCATACCAAATCACGTTCCTAAAGAAAAAATACTATTAATGGTAACAGATGTGGCAGCCTACATGGTCAAAGCGGCCAGCGTTTTGAAAGTTTTTTACGAAAATATGATCTACTCTACATGCTTTGCACATGGATTAGCTCGAATAGCCAAGGCAATAAAACTTTAATTTCCACGTCTAATCTTTTAATTAAATAAAAATGAAAAGAAGTTTTTTCTGAAGACACCTCTTAGAATTCAAGCTTTTAAAGAGCAGTTGTCAATAATTCCTTTACCGCCGAAACCCATTCTCACTAGATTGGGCATCTGGTTAAAAGCAACCATGTATTACGCAGAACATATAAAACAATTTAAAAGGTTTGTGCGTAATTTATTACCTGAAACTGCTGCAGTATCGATTAAAGCGTGCCAAGAAGTTTTAAAAGATGACGTTTTACAGCAAAATTGGGAATTCCTGAAAGCACACTATTGGTATGTAAGTAAATATATCCAAAACTTAGAAAAGAAAAATCTACCCCTGGTAAAAGCTGTAGATGATTTCATACAGCATACTCAGGATGTGCGTGGACATATTGGAAAAATAGTTAATAAAAAAATTTACGTATGTTCTTTTGAAGAATGAAAGATTTCAAACACTTTCAAATACAATACGGCAGAATTATAAGAGGAGAGACGGTCGATAATTTTGCTATTCCAACTAATGCATTTAAATATGCGCCAATTACATCGGTAGAGGTAGAGGGAAGTTTTTCTATTTACAAGAATATTTTAACAGACCTCAGGCAATCTTTTTCACCGGAAAATTTGGAAAAATACATTATCATAAATTGCTTTTACAATATTTTTTAACTAATCATCTATTAACTATGTAATACAATTTAATATCTTTATTACACTGTGTTTATATTTAGTTTTTTTATTTTGTAAATAAAATTCCTAAGAAAATTACCTTTTGAATTTTTTCTCTTATTTAGTTTTTTGAGTGCTTATTTTGGCTTCTGTTTTGGCTTATTCGGGTTTGAAAGCTTATTATAAGCGCTTATTCTCCAAAAATAAATACTTTTTTATCAGCGCTCTACTCATTAGTCATTGTGCATCCAACCCGCCATAGACGAAGCAACTTTAGTAAAATGTTGTATATGTCGCTGGTTACGTGGCATATAAAACTTTGATAAAATATAATTGTGCAGTTTGTTTAAGTTTCATGTGTAGAAAAGATCCATTAAACACAGCAAATAAACTACCTTTATAACAAAAAGACGACAGCAAAAATGAGTGCGTGAAATATTTGAAAACACCTACACAAATTACAACACATGTTGCAACGGTTGTATTACAAATATTTTCACTTATAATACCATGAGTAGTCAAAGTTATGTGGAATATTTTTGCTTGAATCTTGCCGATCCGTACTACCCTTCTTAGAAAGCGGCAACAATGTGGCAACATGGGCAATTTATCTTCGCGCTGGAGTGACCAGCTGGTTTCAGGTAGAAAAGCCCGAAAGGACGTTTGCTGTAAATTAATTCGTGAAACGTGGGTATGCAACCCATTTAACAACCTATACGTTGAAACCTATATGGCTGAGCCTCTTCTAATTGTATGCTCTTTGTTACAACTTCTCTTTTACAATCTTTTCATAATTTACCACTTAAATGTTAACCACAACTTTTAAATGCCACGCGGCTGAAAAACGCGGTTCCTTACTGCCTAGCTAATAGACTATGTGACTAAATAAACCAAAAATATTACAAATTTATTAAACAATGTAAATATGAGTGAAACGTTGAAAAACCATCTCTAATATAACCACATTAACGCAATACTTAAAACAATTTACAAAATTCAAAATACAAGTAAAGAACTCGGTAGAAGCATATAAAGCAATGAAGAGGCGTCCATGTAAACAACGAGAGAAGAGCTCGATTCAAAATGGTAATCTTCAAATGCACAACTCAAAACATCAAACCTCGAGTGTACCATTTCAAGCTGTCTTTGGACATAATAAAAACACATCATCGGTTAACTTTGACAAAATTACACTAAAATCAAAAGAAAGACAGCAGCATACACTGCCTCTGATAAATATCTTACTATCTAAGTTACAGCTAAAGCGGATGCTCTACAAATAAGGGCTAATGTCATTACAGCTTTGGACCGTTCTGGACACACTGTGCAGGCACGATGTTGGTTAAACAAACACCTCAGGTTTACTGTTTGCTATCTGTTACATCTTCTGAAGCGACGGTAAGATAAATATATGTGCCCCCCTTTCATTAACGGAAGAACTTGACGAAGTTCAAAGAAAATCCGAAATTAGACCGAAAAGCAATGTCGAATTTAGTTTTGGCTAGATTTTGTAATGATATTAGAAAAAATATGTTGCTGAATATGTTATAAAAGTGATTTTTCCATGTTCGTGATAAATTAATCCACTCCCTTTGCATCACTCGCTCGTAAATTAAACGTTGAAAAACTTTCACCTTTCTTAACTTGTAGAACAATCTATTATTAAATACGCTTAACATGAGGCTGAATGACGAAAATATGAAACTTGCCTAAGTATACAGGGTGGAGCATTGGATTTCTTAAGTGTTTGACAGCAAATTTCTATTTAGATTTTGTAGAAGAACGATCCAATTGGCGCAACTTGAGCATTTTTTGTTGTTCGAAAATACTTTTTTCGTACACTAGCATTGAAAGAGCTACTTTGCCGTACAATTTATTAATCAGAAAGTTGCACTTTGCGGTATTCGTACGGCAAAGTAGTATTTTGCGGTATTCGTACGGCAAAGTAGCACTTTGCCGTACGTTTCCTTAGTTACAACACATATAATATTACATTACATTAATATTACTCTACTTATTTGCTATATACGAGGATAAATTTAGTATTTCGTTTTGTATGCTAGTGTACGAAAAAATATTGTACGAAACTCGTATGAAAGTGGCTTTTCCATACTCGTCTCGAAATTCCGGACTCGGCCTAACGGCCTCTTCCGGAAACATCTCACTCGTACTGAAAAGCTCCACTTTCTATACTTGTTACGTAAATTACTATTTTTACCCCTTAATACGAAAGTGACATTTTCTGTCGCCTGTTAGGTGTATAGGGAAAATATACGTTTGGCTCCCTGGTTGGTTTCCAATGGCAGTGGGAAGGAATATAATTGACTGCCGTTGCCATTAAAGACGGGAGACAATGTGATTATTATTAATAATAAATGAACTAGCCTCCTGGTTTTCATATTTAAATATTTTTGAATGCAGCTGATTACAAGAGGTAGTCTCATCATAAAATGTAAAAATGTAGTATGTAAAATTCTGGACTAAAACGTCATTTCATCCCTTGCATCATTACAATAAATTGATTAGGTACTGTTCTCGCAAACTCTGAAGAACTAAACTACATCTGCGGGAAGGAATGATACATTTTCCTCCCTAATAATACAATTTTTATATTTAAATGACCTCTATACTATGTGTTCAAAAAGAAATTACATAAGGGTTGAATATTGCAATTTTTAGATTTTTCAATCACGATATCAGCGTATAATATAAACTTATGACAGCAACAACAGTGATTATGTTAATGAATTCTAAACTTGCTGTTGCCAATACTTTTATATTCCATGGCCAACCCTTAAGTAATTTCTTTTTGAACACACCGAATAAGAAAATTACTGTGAACGCTCGACAATTAAATTGCACAGGTTGCTTTCATATTTTTACTTCAAATTTCAGAATGTTATTAGCATCTTTAATAATACATATTGATTTTAAGTTTAGGGCAATAAAATATCTGAAATTACATAAATTGGGTCACTATACACTGTTCTTTTAAAAAACTAAATGGAATTTTGTGTAAAATCATTAAGAAGCCAATATTTGAATATCTCGTAATTAACAAGGGGGTTTTAAATAATAATCGAAGTTAATATGCTGCAGCAGTCCATTAAAATTATGCACTAGTGCCAGTATACAAAGCAGCATATGAACATTACAAGGCAAGAAAGCGACAAAGAATGGATAATTTACAAAATGTTCAATGCAAGAATGCGGTAAACTTATGCGGCGGCGGTTTAAAATTGCCATACGCCATAATGCATTTTTAAGTCAATCAGACATGGGATTTTGCAATTAGGTACATTTTATATATGTGTTTTCCGCTGTTTAAATGTTATTATCGGATTTTGTCCGTTTAATTCAATTCCTCACTCAAAAACGTAATTTTCTCGATTTAATGTCTGTTACACTTGCACGGATCGTTTAAAACAAGCAAATTGAAATGAATAAATAATCATTAAGAACCAATATCGTCTAATGAAGCTATTTAAAATTATTATTTTACCGTAGGTATTGTAATCTGTAATGTACTATTGCGGAAATATAAAGCTGGACACTAAAATTTGCCTAAGTTAACTTGTCTAAATGAATTCATTGTCGATGCTATCCCAAGCTTCTTATATTGCATTAACCAGTTCATTTTGTTTCATTGGCATGTGGTAGATATGATTTCATAAACAATTAAGAGGAGAAAATTACAATATTCAAATAGTTATAAATGGTACTACAGGACTTGTCCCGGTTTATGTTTCCGCGACTGTACTTACCGCAAATATTCTTATAGCTTCTTACACTTAGCGTCTCTCACAATAAATATTAGTGTCACTATTACAAGCAACAGATACACGCACTAATGTTCGTGGACGCGTCATACAAAATGCAGAAGTTGCTGTTATTCGACTCGTCAGAGGAAATAATAAATTAAGCTTATATTGCGCGGGGAATACCCTGCTATTTGCTTAATAAGACCTTATCTTATTTATGAGTTCTGGAGAATTAACACCCTATCGAGGTCAGCAATCAGTAATTGAAATGCCACAAAGTAATTCAATTACCTCGAGTAATTTCAATTACCACAAGTAATTCAAATACATATAAAGTAATTTAAATACTTTAGAGTAATTTAATTACACAAAAGTAATTGAGCAATTGAATGCAGTAATTAATTGCTTTTAAAAAGCAATTTTCAAGTACTTTGCAACAAAGATGGCAATTCCCAATTACAATTACCCCATTTTGAAAAATAATTCAATTCCAAGGCAAATAAACAAGAAGTAATTTAATTAAAAAGTAATTAATTACTGCCCAGCTCTGTTAACACGATGCACCTTATGCTTGGAAGAAAGAGTAGCTCTGGACATGAGGTTTGTTAAAGGCAGTTTTGCTAAATTCAGCAGGAAGGAAGGCTTTTAGATCAGGTGAAAGTTCTCAGGCAGTTCAACTGCTCAAGAAGAATCTAGAAATAGAACTTCTGTTATATGAACGCGAAATTAAGCAATAACGCAGTCGCCTCCATGTGTTACTTACTGGATACTGATCTTCTGGGTTTCTGGAATGGCAGTATCTTGCTTATCAGGATTAATCAACTTAGATAGCTTTGAACAGGAAGTTTGTTAAAAGCAGTTTCATTAACTCAAGCAGGAAAAGAGGTTCCAGGTCAGGTTAGGGTTTTCAGGCAGTTCTATTTCTTATAAAAAAGCAAGTAATGAAACTTCTCTTACATGAACGCGGTTGCAAAATAAAATAATAACGCGGTCGCCTCAAGATGCTACTTACTGGCTACTGGTTTTCTTGGGTTCTGGAACTGTGGTCCTTGCTTACCAGGATAAGCGACGATGGTGACAATTTTTTTACATTCTCTAGAAATTCGAGGTCCTACTTCCGAATATCAAAACCACCGTTACCATCAAGCAAGCTGTATTCAGTAGATTTTGCATAAAAACGCCTTGAAACGTCAAAAGTCAAAGTCATAAATGTAAATTTTCAGTATTTCTCTAAATCTCAACTGAACACTGAGTTACGTGACTAGAGTTTCCGCAAATACTGTTTATTACTACTTTTTTTTTTTAATTTAAGGTTGTCTGTAAGTAAGAGTTTTCTAATCATCCCGCAGCGGGATGCGTAAAACACTGAGTAACCGCAAAATCGCAGTTACAGCGGACGTCAACTATGTATGAATGTGTTGATTACAATTCACGAAGCCAAAAATTATTTTTTATTATACCTGCATCAGAATCGCCGTTTAAAGCACGCCTGAGCGTGGGAAAACAGGCGATTAAAACACGCCGAGCTTTAAAGGTTGTCAAGGAAACAAGGTATATAGGTAACATTATAACTTCATCGCTATCTTTATTTTGCCGACACGACTGAATGCAACAACGGACGTGGACGCGACAAAAACGTAAACAATTATCGTAACTATAGTAGCAATATTATTATGCCCTCTCGATTTATCACCACAAAAATTATTTCTAAGTTTTTAGTGCGTAATTTATTTCCAGTATTGCAGGTATAATAAAAAATAGCGTAAAGTATTTGTGGATAACTGGTCTTTAAAACACTTACTCTATTTCGAGCACTCCAGCTACGCCGTCGTGCTCGAAAACTCGGGCGTGTTTTAAAGACCTTGTTATCTACTCATACTTTAATATACTATTTTGTTCCCATTTTTCAATTTAATTTTGCTTACAATATGTTTATTAAAACATGTCGGGTGGAGTATATGGGAATACAGTAAATTTTAGTCTGCTTTTAAGTGACTACTAATACCAATTTTTTCAAAGCAATTTCCAAACTACGGTGACTACAGGAACACATTTGAGGGCCCACTAGATACAACGGAAACGGCTGTCATAAATGCAGTTAAAGTACCAAAATGCCCCAATGAATCTTTAATACAACAAACACGTCCAGATAGAAACGAGAACTAATAAACTCAAAAGCATAATCAAAACGGCAATGATATGAAATAAACTCAACTGAAAGCCAAGTCATAAATCGGTTTGCAGTAAGTACTCGTAAAACTCACATGACAAAATAAAATTGTGTAGATAAAATAATTGTTTGCAGTATATTTATACAATAACCACTTAACCAGCCATCTAATAGGAAGTACGAACAACTTAGATACATTTAAATATGAATCACCGATAATACATAATTGTAAATTCCAACGCGCTAGATGAAATGGATGAAATAAAGTTAATGATGTAAATAGCATTACACAAACTAACAAGACTTGAAGGGCTTAAAGAACCCTTGTCGAAGGTAATGATATTTAGCTCAAGGATTCGGTAATCACTTATAATAATGCACAAGACTAAAAGCCGTGTTTACACAACTAAAAGTACTATGGTTGCGTTCCACCATTTCTATTTTCGGATTTTTGTAAACAAACTTCCCTTAACTTTTAATAGCGATATTATCACAGAAAACAATTATTTATCACTTATAATAATGCAGAAGACTAAAAGCCGTGTTTACACAACTAAAAGTACTATGGTTGCGTTCCACCATTTCTATTTTCGGATTTTTGTAAACAAACTTCCCTTAACTTTTAACAGCAATATTATCACAGAAAACAATTATTTATTATGCATATTTCTTGTGTTTTTTAAAACTATTGACTCAGCTTCGAAGGCAAGTCCACTTTGGTTAATTTTCATATCTGCTTATTGAACGCTCCCACAACCTAAGCCGTACTCAAACGCTATAAAGGCGTGTCCGTTACATCTTACTTAACAACATAACCTATATTTCTGCAAATTTGTATGCGTTGCCTTTCGTTTCTTCTAGCAGTTGCTACAAGTATTAATTCTGTTAAATGGTCTACTGTGCATCAGATAATTGTAGTACAAAGCAAGGTAAGGCATTAGCGTTGTTCAGATTTCCCAAAAATTTGCAACAATGGTCTAAATTGGACTCCCACTGATTCTTCACGGTTATGTGAGGTAAATAGTTTTGAATAAACTTGTACGTACAAGCTTATTGCTTCTCTCTTCTGCAGGGTCACTTTGAAGTATCGCAAATTAAAACTAACGCTGAAGGCATTACAACATTGAATACGAATGCTGTACCAACTATTCTTATATCCTCTATTGCTGGAAATGTTTCTGCGTGTTTCGAATCGCTACCATCAACATCCAACTGTACGAGTGCATCTTCGACTGTAGTTATTAACAACGCAGCCATGACCGAGGTTTGTACACATTTGTATGTAACGACTCTAAATTGTATGCAAAATTTACTTGTAAATTTATGAAAATATTAAGCATTGTTGCATACAGAAAATTGGCTGCTAAATTTGTTGATGGGACGTTGCGCTGAGTAGACGTGGTGTGCCAGCTGCTGCTAAATTTTATAAATATTGTGATTCTCCTAATATAAGTGCGTTACAACATGCCTGTTACTAGAAGCGGTGAAGCTATTGATGTCGAAGCGATTGCAGAGAGGGTAGTTGAAAAACTGTTAGATTTCGATGCATTAACAAAGAAGCTTACTTCGATCATCAACGCTTCCCTGGAAACCGAGGTTGCTAAAATAGTGGAAAAGTACGAGCACAAAATCTCATCTTTGGAAATGCAACTCG
>OW679195.1:52411241-52587972 GCA_940337035.1 Agriotes lineatus | reverse complement strand
AACAATGGTTATCGAACACGTGCTATGAAAGTTGAGCACACCGGAAATCAGCAAAGCCAGTATAATAATTAATACTAAAAGAACCTAGCAGGCTACAACTAACTTGAAAATGATCGGTGGGCATTGTTCCTGCAGATTGCGAGATTTCCCAACGATCTGTATGAAATCATAACTGTAAATCGTAAGCAATTTTTTTAAATAAGGTTCAGCATACGATATATTTAAGAGTTTGGAAATTCGCTTGCCACAAGAAAATCGGCTACAAGCGGGACGTAAATGCACAATCGCAAACGGGTCCAAAGGGATCACAAAGTTCCAGCAAGAACTGTGGAGGTGCTGCCAAAACTGCAAGAACGGGTTAAGCAGGATTTTATCCATGTGGGAAGTGAATCCACACGACGAAAAACGCATTGAACAGTGTCAGAGGCTAAATGAGGGTAAGCGCAGATTAACAGTTAGACGGAACCACTTGCAGATCTTCTGACGATGGCTCCCAAAATAACAAAACTTTAGTGGAAACTGAACCAAAGGGGAAACATACAGAAAAGGGTAAAAAGGCTTGACATAAACTCAGAGCACGTCAATCAAGTGGAAGATACTCACCCTCTTCCCTCGTTACATACCGAGGTTGGCAGGTGGCCACCGGTGAACGGTGCTTCTAAAATAATGTCTAATTCTGGCTTAATCAGTTGAATTTAAGCAATTGCAAAACCAAGATGCTGAACCAAGTTTTGAAGGATTTAATCCACATTTACAGTGATCTTTTGAACAAATCTACTGACGGGTCGAACCAATATTTCCAAAATGGAAGCAGAGAATTGCTCGCCCTATACATGGTGTTTTCTAACTTGAGACTTTCCTTGAAATAGCGGCTAAGAGAGGCGAAATGTAGTCAATTGTCAAATTGCTCTAATAAAAGTGTTATAATAAGAGAGATATTGTCGTATCTTTTTTACTATGAGAACAACTAAGAACCACTGGAATCACTGCACTGTTCTATTATTAGTTGGCGTGTGTCAGCCTTGTCACATTTTTGACATTCGAAATAATCAATACTAAAAATATGGCTCATAAGTATTCCAGTATCGAATTAACAGATATGTTGTTAGTTTATGGGGAGGCATTGCAAAATGCAGTTGCTGCATCTCGCGTTTATAGAAAACGATTCCCGCAAATGGTTGCGCCTGCTCCCCGAAGATTTATTGAACTTCACCAACGTGCTAGAGACACTGGACAATTACTATCAAAACAAGGACGTGATGGTGGCCCAGGTAGGGTTGTAGGACGCGACACTGAAGAGGAGATTTTGGAAATGGTGGATGCAGACCCATCTGTAAGTACAAGACATGTTGCCAATCGAACCGGCATTTCTCATACCAAGGTATGGCAAATTCTCCGAGAAGACCAACTATACCCCTATCACTTGCAACGCGTGCAGGCTCTGATGCCTGCAGATTATCCTCAGAGGACAAGATTTTGAGAATGACTTTTGCGCGAACATGCTCGGAATCCCAATTTTACGTCCAATGAGTTGGTTTGTGATGAAGCAATTTTTACACCGAACGCAGTAAATAATTTTAAAAACACCCATATTTGGGCATTTTAAAATCCACGTGCTATCCGGCGAACTGGGTTCCAGCTGAAATTCTCTGTGAACGTTTGGACTGGAATTATCAATGGACAGTTAATTGGACCTTTCGTGTTACCGAAACGTCTAACTGGGGTAGAATATTTACATTTTTTAGAGAATATCCCTTATGCAAATTTAGTTGGTAATTTTCCACGGTAACGGCGAAAATTGATAATCGGAAATTTACCTGAAAATTTCCACTTATGTCACTGTCATCACAAAAACCAGTAAACTATTAGTACTTAGATATTAGTTTCGTAATTTTTTTAATAAAAATGTTTTCTTTACTGTGTTTTTCCATTCGTGATATTCTCTATCAAGATATAACGCCTGCTTAAAAAAATTCCTTATGGAAATATTTGGAAATATGTTAGGCAGCTATTTTTTTGTTCAACAAAAGCATTAGTGCATGCCTCCAAGAAAAAATCCCTGCTCCTTCGGAGTCGGGATTTTTTCAGTTGCCATGCACTCATGCACTTATTGAAAAAATAGCTGCAGAGCATATTTCCAAATATTTCCGGAAATTTTTCAAGCACTTGTTATATTTCTACTGAGAACTAGTTACCAGAACTGTTAGAGGATATACCCCTGGATATTCGCCAACGAATATGGTTTTTAAATGATGGCGCCTTACCACATTATAGCCGCATAGTTCGCGAATACCTGAATCGGAGTTTTCCAAATAGGTGGGTACGCCGTGGTGAGCCAATTCCTTGTGCGCCTCGGGCGCCGGACTTAACGCCACTCGACTTTTATCTCTGGGGACATTTTAAACCTTTAGTGTATGCCTCGGAAATAAATACTATCATTCGAGCAAGCACTGCAATAGGGCATGATTCAGCCGTCTTATGCTTCTTGGATACGGCAGGCTGGGATTTGTGTGCAACAAGAGGGTAGAAATTTCGAACGGTTTCTGTGACAACGTAAAATAGTTATTTTTTAGATGTATTGTTGCTAATTTTGTTAATTAGATTGCAATTGCAGTGGTTCTTAACATTTTTCAGAAATTTAAAAAGAACATATCTCGCTTATTATCCAACTTTTACTGGGGCAAATGCATGTTAACATACATTATTCTTCTTGTACTTCTTGCTATTTAAAGAAAATTCCCAAATTCGAAAACACCTTGTATGTAGGCAATCTCTAAAAAACATCAAAATCTCCCAACTCGTGGATTTTGAAAATTATAAATTGAAAGGAGTCACAGGAAACCTTATGTACACTAACGAAGAACCGGTAACCTAACCTATGTCATAGCTGAAAACTAAGGGGATATTCTGAAAACTAATATAAATAATATTAAAGGCATATTTCACATATGGATAACAAGCGCTCGAGTTCACCAGCGGCTTAGGGTATGAAACAGCATTAAATGGCTGAAAGACGAACATTGCAGACTATAAATGGGATATCCCAGTGCAAAACACTTCTAGACATTCTTGGGAGAAGCACCAATAAGTGCAACCTAAAATATTACCCAAGCATATTGAAGATAAAATAATACAAGTAGTGAGAATCAATATCGGAGTAAAAGATAAAGATGAGGACAAAACTTCCATTCACTACCTCTGCGAATGTGGGAAAGAAAATTACATTTTCAGTGGCGGAATATCTTCCGCTTAAAAAACTACACGTAAAAGCCAGATATCTGCCGGAGGGCTACCCTCGTGTGAGTCTTGGTTTTCACATAGAACGATGGGTGGAAGTGTTATTCTGCTGCCTTTATGGCTTCGTCGGTTTTCAAATCGGATAAAATACAGGCTAAATTATCATGTAACAACTTGTAGGCAACCCATTATGCAGAAGCATGCATAATTTAATTAATTTAATCAACCTGTATAAGCTTCCCTAAGTGTAGTAGTGCTTTGGTTTCGTTCCCATTACTCTGATGTATCGAAAAACTTTAAATCCTATTCATATCAAATACCAGCAGTAATATCGCCGTTTGATTTTACACCTCCAGCCGATTGAGTTGCAAGTACTATTCCATTCGCTAACCCGAAGAATGGGTCAATTTTTTCGCAGATTACCCTGGCTTGAATCGAGCGCTATTGGTCCCATTTCTTCTCCCGAAACCATCAAATGAGCCGTAGTTCTGCTTGTCTGATCATTCATTTTACATACTACTACGTTCAGAGCTTAATATACATCATTGGGTAATTGCATACGCATTACCGCCTATTTATAATATATGTATATTGCTGGGCAATTTACTATTAATTTGATTTCAGAACATGTGAGATATGATTGTTTTCGCATGCAACCGGAATAATAATCACAACTTGATTGGCCTAAAGCTTTAATTTTATTCGTTAATAGTATAAATCATAGAACAGCTCTCAGCAACTCTTAAGACTCGAGCTCTATTTTAAGCAATTAAAAACTCTGCGATCTAAAATTTTCAATTCGAAAATGTTTTCTCGTGGTTTTTAAGCAGATTTGAGTTCTTTCTAAAAAAAATTGTACTTGACATAACTGAAATTACTGTGGTTTGTAAATACCTATACAGCTCAACTGCGTAATTAAGATTTCAATGGGAAAGTACCAAAGAAACTAAAGCTGAACATAAGTTTAGTAAGTTATGTAACTTTATTAAATCGTATACAGCGACATTACTTTAACTAATATTAATAATTGTGCATAATCTCAGTCCAATCATATTGGAATGGGTTTTTAATTTGTTTCCGATTTGCTGTTGCTAAGTTAAACTGCATATTTTTATTGCTCCAATTAACAAGAGAGAGTGTGTAATATTTGCCAGAACAATATTTGTGTTGTAGCCAGACAGGCTAGTTTAATTTAATTTAATTGTTTAATCTGTTTGTTACAATTACCAGACTGATACTGCCTTCCCAGGCAGCTCATAATTCCATAGTACCAATCATAAACTCAACTGGTAACTCCAGGAAGAACACAGAATAAGCTTTATCATCGTATAATACTTTTAGCTAAATACATATCAAATCAGAAAATAAAAATGTAACAATGCTTGTAAAGTTTCTTCTAACGGTAGGTTCCGTTCGTTTAGATTTGAGCCATGGCAGTCACATTTGGACCAGTCTATACATGGAGTAACTCTAATGTCAGCGAAAACCACTTAATGGGGGTACGTAAACATCAAATTCGGTTTTTAAATTGTTGAATGGACGAAAGTACGGGCAATATCATATTAAATTACATGCATACCTGGTTCAACTAGTGGCTATCGCGGCCTACAGTTATAATGTGGCGGGACTATGGGCGTTCGGCGAGATCATCTGGTTTTACCTTTGTTAGAAACTGTGCACCTCCAGGTGAGTGGATTACGATTGAATACCAGCTGGCCTTTGTTGGCGATGATCACCTTTAAGTTGCTCCCTATTCGAGCGTGCGTAATTACTAACAATCGACGCCAGTCTCTGGTGCTATGGGCTGGGCCTCCTGGTGTACGTTGTCAGCTTCGCAAGTGTTAAGCCGCTCTGGACGCAATTAAAGGGGGTTTAATTACGTCGGCTTTGTTGTCCTGGTGCGGGGAAATTAGCTCATGGATGGGACCGTCACCGGCGAGCTCGGGTTAATCGTCCTGGTAACCAGGTACTGGGAATCGTCGTCGGCGAGCTTAGGTGAGCCTTCTGGATATCTAGGTGCTGGGAAACGTTACCGACGAGTTTTGAATGACCCTCCTAGTAACCAGGTGCTGGAAAGCGATACCAACGAGTGTTGGATGACCCTCCTAGTAACCAGGTGCTGGGAAGCGTTACCGGCGAGTCTGGAGTGACCCTCCTAGTAACCAGGTGCTGGAAAGCGTTACCGACGAGTCTTGGATGACCCTCCTAGTAACCAGGTGCTGGGAAGCGTTACCGACGAGTCTTGGATGACCCTCCTAGTAACAGGTGCTGGACAGCTGACAGGAGTCTCCTCGAAGAATCTAGAGACCCTCCTGAGTGAGATTAGGCTAGCAGAAAGGTTTGGAAAAATTTTAGTAAAAATTCTAGAAGAGTCCCGAGGCTCCCCTGAGTGGAATCAGGTCTGGAAGAGGTTCGGAAAAAAATCTGTCTGCAATGGCTTCAGTTTCTTTTTATATAGCCCTGGGCTGGCGTAATCGGCCGGTTTGTGAGAGTAGGGGATTCTTGATTCGATACGCGGAGATGAACCTGCGACTCTTCGCAATGACGTCATCTGCAACGCTCCGATTCCTAACGTGAAATACGCCGTGAGGGAACGCGCGAATTAATTTATAATTCTAAAATCGCGTTCGCGCTGGCCGAAACTTTACAGTGTTTTATTGCATACGTGTGAAGTGACAGTTCTGCATAAATAAAAAATAATGTAATGTCCGTTGAAGTTATTTACGGTATAATTACGTACGTGATTCAATTAATAGACAGCAGCTGCTTATAATTCTACGATACGGCAGTACTACGTGTGCATCGGTTGGCAAGGGCAAGTCCATGATGTGCGGTGATTCGACGTCCACCTACAAATAAAATAGTAAAACTTAGAACTCAGAGATTTATCCTGCCCAAGACAGGTAACCTGAGTTCTAGTGAATTATGAAAACAAGGCGTTTGAAATTTGCTGGATTATTACAAGTGGCCATTTTGCTACTACATTTGAACTACGTCATAGCTGCACCAATACCTATTTCGAGACCGAACGAATAAGGTACAAATTCTCCTTTTCTTTCTGATTAATAATTACATGAGCTTGTTGAGCTTTTAACTAATATTTTGCATGACATGCATTAGCGAGACCACGTTAGCTTAGTACTAAATCTCTGAGATAATTATTTTAATTATTTATAGTGCGAGAGCAGTCGTAAGCTTCTATTTGAATTTTTGGAATGCATTAAAATTCTCGAAGTTTGTCTATTGAGTCCTTACCTTACGAAAATATTTTAATTCTATATTATCATTAACAACCCTGACATGGAAATATATACACAGTGACAATTAAGTTCGGTCGCCAATTTTTGAACCGTCCTGAGCACTCTATACTGCAACCCTTGCTTTTCATGTCTATAATCTCGTTACTTGAAATGTATTTAACAAGTATGCCTAGTCTGTTGACATTTCGTAAAACATTTGGTAAGATATGGATCGCGAAATTCAACATGCCGCTACACTAAGCTCTTAAGAGCGCGGAAATCGTGTCTGTGACATTGTTCGTGAATTAAATTTCCACAGAAAAACAGTGCAAAGAGTAATTTCTCGTTATGCAGAGTTGGGAAACTTGATTGACCGTGTAAGAAGCGGACGACAGCAAACTGCTGTCAAACGTCAAACGATTGGTAACATCAGAGATAGAACTCGACGAAGTTCAAGACGATCAATCCGAAAGATGACTATGGAGCTTGGAATAAGTAGGGAGAGCATTCGGACTACTATTATAAAAAAAGCTTAAAATGAAGTGTTATAAAAGATGAAAAGTTAATTTACTGTCTGAAAATACAGCGGCTAACAGGGTAACAAAGTGTAGAAGATTGCTTCGGGGCGCTGTTGGAAATTAGCACAGATCGGTTTTATTTACAGATGAGAAAGTATTTACTATAGATGAAAAGTTTAATAAACAAAATTCTCAAATAATTTCTCGTACAATAGAAGGTGCTAGTGTGAGAGGTAGACATGTTTTTAAATCAGCCCATCCTTCATCAGTAATGGTCTGGGCAGGAGTTCTCGCGGATTGAAAACACATTTGGTGTTTATCGACCAAGGGATTAGGATGACCGCAGAAACAAACGTATTGGTGGACGTAGTAAAACCATGGATACCTCAACATTTTGGAAATCGTCGATGGAATTTCCAGCAGGACTCTGCAAGAACCCATACAGCGAATAACACTATTGCTTGGATTCGTGAAAATTTTTAAGACTTTAGTTCGCCTGAAGATTGGCCTTCATCTTCACCGGATTTGAATCCAATGAATTACGCTATATGGTTTATCCTAGAGACAGCAGCCTGTACACAACGTCATTCTAATATTGACGACCTCAAGCATTTCTTAAGAGTTGCATGAGCTGGAATTCCTGAAGAAGTGTTGCGATCTACAGTGGACAATTTTAAGAAAACACTGGGGGCCTGCATAACGGCACGCAGGGGAGTTTTTGAAACTCTTTGAGTTTATTTCAGCTTAGGGTTAATGTCTATTATAATATAAAGTTTACGAAAAAATAATAAAAATCAATTATACTACAGTTCGTTTTTCTTGGCGACCGAAGTTAATTCTCACCCTGTATATATATTTTTTATAGCCATACTCTATCCAGATGTCCAGTTCTAGATATAGGCCTCCCCTAGGCGTTGCCATGCGTCTCTATCTTGTTCTGTGCGTCGCCACATTAGTCCCGCATGTTTTTAAAATCATCTCCCCATATCATTTGGGGCCTTCCGCTTCCTCGTTTGCCATCGTATGGACGGCAACTTTGGATTACTTTATTCCACCGTTAGTCCTGCTGTCGTTCATTGTAACCAGTAAATTTCCATTTTGGTTTTGCCGTCTGTTCTGATACATCTATTACCTTAGATGTGTTTCTGATCCATACATTGCGGTTTCGATCTCTCAGTGTTATTCCTATTATCTGACGCTCCATAGCTCTTTGACTTTTTTTCAATTTATCCATCGTTGGTTGTGTTAGTGTTCATGTTTGTGCCCCATGTGTTAGGACGGGTAGAATACAGGAGTTGCATACTCTACTTCTTAGATGCAGAGGAATATTCTTGTTCTTTACACCGTGCGATAGTTTACCGAATGCCATCAATCTCAATCTGTTTCGCGGACTTATTTCTGCTGTCTGATTTTATTTGGATATCTTTACTAATTGTTCCAAATATACATATTCTTTGACGTATTTATTGTTTTGGTGTCTGACAGCGTAATGGGATGTTTTTATGAGTTGGTCGTTACTTTGGTTTTTCAGAGATTCATTCTTTCAGTCTTTGATTTCTGACGCTTGTTGTAATTATTGGTTCACCATGACACATAAGCGACACATAAGTCTTCATGATTATCAGATATTAGTAGAGTATCATCTGCAAATCTGAGATAATTTAAGCGTTTGCCGTTGATAGCTATTCCTTTGTTGTCCCAGTCCAACGATTTAAATATGTCCTCTAGTGCTGGGGTAAACAGCTTACGCGAAATAGTATCGCCTTGACGCACACCGCTTTCGATTTTAATAGTTTTCATGTAGTTGTAGAGGTATGGTTGCGTCTTTGTAAATATTCTCTAGTAGCATTATATATCTAGAGTCGATCCTACAGTTAATGAGTACCTCTTTCACCGCCCAGAATTCTATCGTGTCAAACGCTTTCTCGTAGTCGACGAAAGCAACGTACAGTGGTAAGTTGTATTCGTTGGCCTTTTCTATTAATAGTCGGATTGTTAAGAGATGATCTGATGTACTATAGTATTTAACATTACAAGCCAGGTAAAACAGTTTTTACTGGCGATAGGATTGTGATGACTGGCGAGCCTGTCATATCCTTGAGCCAGTAAAAATGGTTACCTGGTGTGTTTTGTTGAATATTTTATTTGTTTCTCACTTGTAAATAACTAGAAATTTACCATTTATTCAAAACGTCAAACTGACAAGCAACTAAATTAATCAATATGACACATACTAAGAAAGACAACTCTGGCTTTGCACGCTATCATTTATCTATGAGCACGCTTGTAAAATATAACTGGCTAGCCAGTAAATTTTTACTGGCTAGCCAGTTAAGAAACATTTTCAAGGTGAATACAGTGACTTGATAAATTAATGTTTACAAGTGAGGAACAAATAAAAGCTTTTTCTAAATCCACCTTGTTCTACTGGCTAGTAGTTGTCCATTTTAGTTAATCTGTTCATAATAACTTTCGTGAGTAATTTGTACATCTGAGATAGTAATGCTAATGGGCTATAGTTTTTTAGTCGTGTAGGATCTCCTTTCTTGTAAATTAGTACAACTATGGCATTATTTCATTCTTTGGGAATTACTCTTTTATCCAAGCATCTACTACATAGTTCTTCTAAGTCTGGCAGAATCCTTTCTTCATTCTTTCAATAGTTCAGGTATGATACCATCTTCTACAGCGGATTTATTTCTCTTTGTATCTTTGATGGATTTCTCTATCTCATCTACCGTTATTTCTGGTTAATATATATTACCGTCAATTATGTGTGTACAATATTTACACTGTCGGCTAAACGGGTCGAAATTTTGAGCTATATTCGTCTGGGTGTGCTAATCGCTATTTATAATCCTGGATGACTTTCGCCAGACTACCAGTAGCATATACCAGTAATATATTAGCTCCTGTATGATTCCTTCTAAGGCGAAATCCACCCCCCGTTTTCAGAAATATAAATGAATTTATTCGAATAACATAAAGGCAAACCTGTCCACTCCGTGGACCGAGTATCTACAGTTTCCGAAGTCTTGCGAGGACATTTTATTTTTGGAGCATTTGTACTACAGCACAGGCTGACGAAAACAATACGACGCACCCACCAATGGTGAGAGATATTTACTGCTCCTACTAAATTGACTGTCGTAAAAAATATAGCAAGCTATCAGTTTAATACCACGCCCATCCCACTGAGCTAGCCGTGTTCTATATTTAATTTTATGTTAGGCAGTAATTCAGTTTTCACTTGTAACATAGATACCATCAAGATTAAACACGTTGGAGAAGGAGAACTAATAGCAGAGATGCTCAAAAGCACCCCTATAAACCCTAAAATTTTCTTTTCTTTTTAAACTTTCGAGATTTATCTATGAGGCTCAACAACATTTGGGAGTACGTGAGGTCTTCTGTGACGCAGTACACGGCACACAAAACTAGAAAGCCAATAATAATACATCCCAGTTGATTCAATAATGTAGTCAAAACTGGCATCCCAAAACCAACAGATGTGGCAAATTAAGCGAAACTTAAGCAACTGTTCTGGCTAGCTCAAACCCTCGGCTGCCAATGGCGTTGATATGGACTAGGCAGCGCCTTTAAAGTTAAAAAATGCATTATATAATTTGAAAACACAAAGGGCCGCCAGTCATTCACCACGACAAAAAATAGATCTAGCACACAGTAGAAAGAGCACGTAATTTTTGTGGCTTCTCGCTTAAGCTCCTAAACTCAAAAAACAAGCAGGTTTGCTGCGGGTCTACAAAGAGTAAAATACCAGTAGTAGGGATAAAAAGGCTTTACTTATCGTCAAATATAACAACAACTCCTTCGAGAATAGTTCCACAGTTAAGCGTGGCGTTATGAACACACAGGAAATACTTTAGGCTCAATAACCAAGGCCAAAAATTTGGATTTGAACTCATTAGTTAAATTAGATGTAAGTTGTTGTGTGTGTGGTATGTATGCATGCGGGGGAGCGTAGTGTAAGTCGCGTGCGACGCATTACCTCCGTTGCACTTCCCGCGAGGTATGAATGGTCCTCGACACCGAAAGGCAAAAGAGGCTATAGATTATGTATGTATGTATGTTAATTTATTATAAACGTGAAGATATTTTTACTCCTAACTTAATTTAATTTTTAAAATTATTTAGTGTCACAATGTCGACGAGAGAAGTTCTGGGTAAAGCCTTTTACAGATTTTTTATTTTTATTTTTTCGGATCGTTAGTGATAGGCATTTCCAATATAATATAATTTAACTCTTTTCTTTATGGTTAAGTGTAAGAGCAGATTTATCTGAACTTTGCCATATGATTTTCTCATCATTGCAGCATTTTGATGTAAGTTTAATTTATTGTAAAAGATTATTATTAATTTTGTTGGCTCTTGATGGCAAAATAAATACATTATTATTATTATATTCTAATCTAATTTTGTTACCAGCAGAAACTCTTATTGAACGCAGCTATCGCTGCTCAAACAAAAGCTAAATGAGGCATGTACTAGTACGTGCATATAATGTAATTAAGTAGTCTAGTCGGGGATGTTGAATTGGAAATTGGGCGACTGGCGAGAATGCAATCGGCCATAAACCCAGCGTTTTGGGCTTACGTTCGGTGGAGAAAATTTAGCCTCAACGTCAGGGGGGACGGGCGCCGAGCCTAGCTGCCCGCGGTAGACGCGGATGCGATGCACGCCGGGGATTAAAAGGCATGGTGAGCGGACCTAATTTAATAATTAATGAATAGCAAAACCCTAGGCAAGAACATGTGCTCACATTACGTTAGATAACGGCCCAAATACCACGTGCAGCTCAAATTTTATAGCTCGCACATTAGAGGGCATAGATAACGTTTCCATTGTTTTTTTTAACTGGAGGGGCATCCAGTCTGGTTGTTCTAAGAATCAATCGTGGGCGTCAAATCTCAAAAGGCCACATAGAACTCACTGCCTCGTGCCTTGAAGTGCCAGAGGAAAGTGTCCGTCAAATTCAAAATTGGCGTGAAGTTAGCTCTACTCCCACCAAAATTACGTAAAGCTAGTACGGTTAATTAAAGAAAAATAATAGGCTTATTTGCGTCGCAACGAGAAAATGAGCTTCTAACGGCGAAATTAGAAAAGTCCGTTAGACGGAGAAGTCAACTGAGTTGTTTCTTTGGAGTTGCACTATTGACAATTTAATTTATAATATATTTTGACAATTGTGATTTTCTTATCAAAATCAAACAAAAGCGTGCAGATGTAGACATGCTCTAACACAGATTGCGTTACGTATCCAGAAAATAACGGAAATTTACAGACTACAATGTTCATGTTAGCATTGTGCATTACACGAGGTTATTTCCTAAAATGTTGTAAAATAAATAAATGGTCGAATGCTTTAGTGCAGTCAGTATAATATACAACGTATAGTTGGGCGTTATTGTCCACATTTGTGTGTAAATAATTTGAGACACAGGTAGAATTTGTCAGAAATGAGGGTTCTGCCAATAATCCAAGTTCAGAAATTATTGCCTATTTAAACGTGTTAAACATATGGCCTTTAACGATGAGCTTAAATAATTTCGAAAAGACGTTGAGTATAATTTATAACAAGGTCCAGATTTTTCAGTAGAACAGAGTAAACACCCTCAAGTATGGATTTATTAAAAGTCGTCAAAATATATTCCAAAAGTGAAGTTAATTTTGGATTCATAGGAGTTACAGATTCATGTTACCATCTGTATAATTTAAAAAATCATTTGGTTGCCTTTTTAAAAGTAGCTCTAACAAACTAAAATCTAGCAATATATAATGTGATTACAGACCAGTAAAGAATAGTGAGCAATAACGCATATTTTGCAATTCTCTTGAACACTTCATTAGCAATGATATTAAAAAAAGGGTAAAACGTTATCACAATAAGGGTAAAAGACAGTTGTTTAAGCTGTTAATAATATTGTAATAAGTAAGTTTAAAATAGACATACTGTGTTCTACTTACTGTAATAGGCTTAAGACATTCCATATCTGTCTTGGAAAACGTTTCCCATTCCACATAAAAAAAAGATTTTTGTCAATGTCGTTGCTTTTCTTATCTTAAAAAGTAAAATAAGCATTTCTTTGAAGAAATACTTCGTAAAACGTGTAATTAGACAAGCCCTAGTAATTTGTATTTCGACCGGTTTATTACTACCCAGACACAGGGCATCTCCTGGGGAAGGGTCAATTCAGGCTAATTCCATCGTGCAGGAATGTGACAGTCTATAATTGTTTAGGAGGTTCAACCGACAGTTATTGCAAGTGGAATATTAATAGGACGTTAAAGCTGACTGCTAACATCTTGGAGCCGCTTCGTAAGGCCAGCGGAATCACCACAACCTTGCGGAGCCGCAGGAGTGCCTCAAAGGGCAATCGAAGTCGCGAGCCAACTCGAAATTAATCCGCAGAAGCCGGCGGGTAGCGGGGCCTCCAAACTCATTAAAGAGGTCCATATATTAATACCTGTTGGACAATAAGTCGATGATAGGAGGAGGTGATTGTTTATCGGTTCCCGGGCGTCGTGCGAGCTTCTGGGACGAAGGGCACTATTGATCGCCTCCTCAAGACCGCAGTCCGTGCGGTCACCTGCACGTATATATCGCGGCCATGATTTATGGTTGCTATTAAAGACATATCGGGAACCGTCCCGCCGTGTCTCCGGCGATGATCCGACGCTACCCACATCCATGTTCTTCCGTGTCACTTCCCCCCAATCTCTGCCGCAAATCTGGCGCTCCCCTATCGCGCGGTTCTTCTTTATGGCCGTGTCGTATTGTCAATCTCTCTTTTCAAAAGCGGCCGCATCTTGTATCTGTATTCGTCCCGGCAATCTTTCTTTGATCCCGAATAAAAATGTCTTGCGCGCTATCACACATGCACAAGATACGGCCCGCCGATTACGAACCCTTTCAGTTTGAACTTCATATCTTTCATTTAGAATGGCTGTTCAGATTTTTTGAACGGCCGCGGTCACGAACGGCGCCTGATAATCCACTTCCTTGCCAAAATTTTATCCTTCCTACAGATGCGGAGATGCAAATTAAACTTTGCCTTCGTTGAATATTGAATATTTTTTCCTATTAAATATTGTCAACCAGGGCAGCATGTTAAGAAAGCTATATTCTCATTATTAAGACAGACAAGGTAGTCCTAAATTTAACACTGTTTTTGCACCACATAATTGGAATACAGTGAAACTTCTGTTAAGGAAAACCCTCGAATAACTTTCAAAAGTCCCTAGGACCTATATTTCAATGTACCTACCTATTTTTGCATCTCTGTCGTGGGCGCTCTGTATTAGAACATAAATAACATAGGTTGCTTATTTCACATATTTTTACAATTGAATGAAGTTAGGTATCAGAAAACATCAGACTGGTTGGTGTTGAAA
Source organism: Agriotes lineatus (assembly GCA_940337035.1). NCBI lineage: Eukaryota > Metazoa > Arthropoda > Insecta > Coleoptera > Elateridae > Agriotes > Agriotes lineatus. The sequence goes on along the minus strand of OW679195.1, from coordinate 52,573,565 downwards.
AGCAAGGGTCTTAACTGTGGATACACAATGACATTTGAGATCTCAATAGAAGAGGAAGACCGCCGGAGAACTAGTGAAACATAATAAAGGGCTTAGGTGGGGAAACCGAAAAAAAAACTATAGGAGAGATTAATATAACGAACCAGAAAGCATGGAAGAAATGGGTTAGGTAGATTTAATCATGTCACATTCAACACCCTATAGGGCATAACAATCCTGAAGCAAGCTGCTTATAAATGACTTTCTTCTGGGGCAACTAAGCAGCGGATAGTATGAAGTTGCTAGTTCAGCGATTTTCCTATATACAAATACTCTTGACACATTTGCTTACGTAGGTACACTGTTATTCGTTCATGCTTTGTGATGCAACATTGTGTATATATTGAGTGTAAAATTTATGAGAATTATGCAGTTGTTGTTTATCTTATTTCTTAAAGACTTATTAAGAATTATTCTAGATTGAAAAAATCTCAATCTCGATCTTGAACTACGAAACCAGAGCGAGAATTACCTCGTCTCGACCGCCTCACAACTTACAGGCCGATTGCGCAACGTTTTTGTATGGGTTTCAAAAATACTATTCACAAGCTGTCGAGATCGAGAATTTGATTAATCTCGTCTCTACGGCATGATTACCTAGAACTAATAAAATCATCTAATTGCAAACAGTTTTAAAATACAAGAAGAGGCCAAGGCATATCAAAACAAACCTAACTAGACAATAATTAATAAAAACAATCTTATTTTATGGAAGAGTCGAGTCCAATCCATATAAAACGAAAATTGAAATGGATAATTATGTCAAAAATAATTAATTACTATGTCAAACTCCATTCAACAATAGGGGTTGCTATACAAAATGATTCCAACTAAGCTCATTTCTTAGTAAATTTGTTTACTGAAATGCAATAATAAATAGTGCAAATTAGTTCATAGTTATTTACTATACAAGTGGGATAAGAGCATCATTAATATACGTGTGAGTAAGTTACAAACGAGTGCGTAGCACCAGCTATGTAAGGATACAAGTATATTAATGATGCATTATCACACATGTATTGCACAAAATTTTATCTACAACTGCCTAAAATTGAGAAAAGTGCATTAAGAGGAATGTCAGATTTGTCATTTTCAAAAATATTTTAGTAGGCGAATGTCATTAAGTCATTCATTTGACACTATTTCAGTTACGTAATGAAGCCATTACATAACTGAGTGGTGTAATGAGCTTCATTACCTAACGGAAGTAGTGTCAAATGGGTGAAGTAGTGAGTTACTTATTCCACTGGAGTAGATAAAGTTAAATTACAATATCCTAGTATTATTCTTCACTCAACTGAATGTGGAAGAGCAGCGTCAGAGAGTCTTGGTAGGGGCGATTGAAAGATTGCAGTGAATTTGTTGAAAGCGCCGTAGCTGCTTTCAGGTCTTCAGCGAGTAAGACACGGAATGAAGAAGAAAAGGTATGAGGTGCCTCCGCTTGCTTTCCCTGTCCCACCCATGCAACCGATTCGCTCTAGCGCGACATTACAGGTAGTGGTTCACCGTCACAAACATGTAAAGCTGGGTTTGCTGTAGGGCGGGGCTTTAATCACCTGCCTAATTTTTACATGGCGTGTTAGAACACCTGTGTCACGTCACACACGTTTGAGCGATCAAAACTGTACTATACTAGAGCGAGCGGGAAACGTTTGTATTTGAATTTGAAAAATAAACGCGGAATTACCAATATTTGAAATAGAAAGTGCGGGAAAGCCCGGATATTTGAAAGGCAAGTGCGTAATTTTAAAGTGGTCTTAACAAAATAATATCCAAGAACTACAAGAAAGACTAAAGGGAATTCAAAACAGAAAAACAACTGGCATTGTCTATATGCCAATAGAGCTTCTAAAATATGGAGGGTATTACTAAAGCTAAGAATGCTACCGTTACTAAACATGTGCTGGAAGAAATTTGAAATTCCCAATAAATGATATACAAGCATTGTAAAACCATTGTTTAGAGAGGGTAACAGAAGTAAATGCAAGAATTATAGCATTTTAACAGCCTGCTGCGCAATATACTCGAGAATAATAGCACAAAGGGTAAATAACATTACAGGCACGATAATACGATACATCAAAATGGGTTTAGAAAATGCAGAACGCGTGGTGACAATTTATTCACATCAAAAATGATAATAAGAAAAGAAGGGAATATAATTTAGAAACACATACAGCATTTCTGGATTACCAAAAACTATCGATCGCGTCAACAAGAAAAACCAATGGAATATATTAGAAAAGGCACCTATCCCAAAACATTTCGTAGAAATAATAAAAAGCCTCTACAAAGAAGCAACGGTAAGAATTCATAGATGAAGTAAAGGAAACATGCATATAAGAGCGAATCAAGGTGTGCGTCCAGAATGCAGTTTATCATTGATGCTCTTAAAGATTTATTTGGATACGATATTATGGGACGGGAACATAAATAAATAGGTTTTTAAAGTAAAAATTACTGGTCATGGAAATATAGTATATTACATACCGAGGTGGGAAGTGTTTCATTATTGTTGTACTTTTCGGTCTCGTAACGTAAATTACTATTACCAGTTTCAGGATATTAAGCCTTTGTTTACATATACAAAAGTGGGCTGGTAACTAGGTCATAACTTATCTGTAGGGTAATGGAATATTACCCTACATAGCAACCATAACCATATAGCAACCGATAAACTATTGAACATATCACGGATGTTATGAATCATAACATTCCTAGATATGTTAATAGCTATTACTGACATTCGGTTTATAAGTTTATAAGTCACTTTAACAAAGGAAACTGCGACGCTGTTGCTAGGTAACACGAAAAGTTCATTGAAAGTGACGTTTAGTTAGCCGGAATTTTTTTTTCCGGCTAGCTCGGAAAGTAAAGTAAACAATGACTCGCTTTGCTACTGTTTTGAAGGTTAGAAACGTACCTATTATTAACCGATTGTGAGTAAAATATTTTTCTGTCGAAAATGAGCCATAAAGGTAGACACTTTCACGCCGGCTTCGGAAAAACGATAAACTTCAATTTCAAGCATGGATATCGCTATTATGGCGGTTGTATTTTGCTGAATAGGCACAAATGTGTTTCTATAGAGTTGGGATTTTATTATATTTAACCGTTTGCGTTGCTATTTCATTCATTCAAGTTTTCAGTGTGTTGAGAATCCAATAAATTGAATCGCATTAGAATCTCACGAAAAGCTTCTGAGGTTATTTCATCAGCTGATATGGGCAACTATAAAATATTTTGTTAGCTGCGCCGAAAGTAACCCTTTGGGGTGTAGGCATTATGTGAACGTTATGGCTTTCAAGCGACCCCCGCTGTGCAACACCGTTTTAGCGAACACATGCGTTCATACTCACTTTTATGGGTACTTCGAGATAGACCTGGGGAGGAAAGGCAACTTCGGACTGAATGCGTTGCATAGATAGATCGCTGAAAATTAGTAATTCCCTATTGTTTTGTATAGACTGCGTAATATGCAAATAAATGCAGACCATTTTGCATAAGCCAGGGTGGGATTTGTGGATGTAATTAATATTTTGAGTAAAATATGCCTGCAAAATGACTCGATGTAAGCTAAAATTAAATAAATTCCGCAACTCAATTCCCCTGAATAATTACTATCACGAGTTATGGCACAACAGCTTGTCGTGTTAAATCTTGCTTAACGATCGTTTTAAATTTGATAGCTACATTAAAATTCTAATTCTCGTAATAATAAAGCTAAGGGATTTCAGAATAGTTTCGAGCGTCCAAATGTAATTAGTTTGTTATTCATTACAGCTATGCTTGGAATAACATCTACCAGGTTTCATATGAATACTGTTCTATTTTCCAAAACCCCTTATGTGATTCTATAAAGTTTTAACTATCTACTATGTCGCAATCGGTCATAGACTCCCGGATATTAGTACTACTAAAGGTGAAAAATAGAAGAAACTTTAGTTTTTTTTTATCAACGCATATATTATTGAGATTTGTTGATTATGACCTACAAAATTGATTCTGGCCTTTCTAAAAATGAGGTATCAGTTTGCATAAGGTAGTAGCTTATAGGTAGCGGGTGAGGCACTTTTTTGCGATCCTGTTTTATGATATTATGCATACTACAGGGGTACGACCGTCTTCGATCTCCTAATCTCCGGAAGAAATTTCTAACCTTAATTCACAGACAAGCTGTTTTATACTTTCCATATTCTACCCCCCCCTCCCCCCCAGGAAGGCAACGGGAAACCGCCTCGGTAATGTTCAATTCCCCAGAAAATTAAATGACTTCACTTAATGCAAACAAATTGTTAGCACACTTACCTTTAGGTCAGCTTTCTATATTTTAACTTTCAAAAATTGATCGCTATAAAAGTGTACCTGAGGCCCGTCTCTAGCTACAGTGAAGACGTCGTGTATTCTTTATTAATGAGATGTTCCAATTTGAGCGCCAACAACTTTAATCTCCAGCACACTGATATAGGTAAAGAATCTTATAAACTTCACTATATATTGACAATACAATCCTCGAACCTTCAATGTTTAAATGAAAGAAGCAATACTTTAACTAAATTTATTAACACTATTCATTTTGGTCAACATTATATGTTATATGCATTGATAGGGACAATTATTTATCTAAACAAAGGAATCGAAACCCAACTTAAATTATATCAATATTACTAATGGGTATACACTGTTCTTATTTTTGGCTATATGCGAAATATCATCAGATTATCGTTACTTTACTTATCTGTTACGTTGTTACACTTGTGGCATCGAGGGCCCCTGAGAAGCTTAATGAACCTGCAACCATCGCCTCTCCGGAACTGTCAGTTTGACAGCCACTAAACGCCAGTTGTCATCTACCGCAAGCAATCACAAGCTCTCTGTAACGAATTTCAGAAGAAGAGCTTTCCAAACTACTGCATTCCTTTCACCTAATACTTGTTGCTATAATATCGAATTACGGAAATAGATTCAGGTAGACGCAAAAAGAACCATACATACCCTGTACTTAACAGCCAACAAACTATGCAACGCTTTCCGTGGTTCCTAAATCGCCAATCTGACTTGGATCTCCGTCCGTCGGAAAGTGACACTCGTTCTCAGAATCTGCTTCAAGCACGGTCGGCCAGTATCCACATACTATCACCGAAACACGAGATATTACGAGTTTACCACATTTTTTTACCACGAAAACCTTTTGCACAATTAAATTATGTAGCTCGTTTTTGAAAACAAAATCTGTTATATTCTTTCTACCCTCTTTTCTTTTTTAACAACCCTTGCAACTCTGATATTAATTTTTACAAGCTTTCACCGTTTTTTTCCCACTTGATCGTTTATTCACGACTATATATACCGTAAACTACTAACGTTAGTAAAATAGTCTTTTAGCACGTAAACAAAATCTGGAGTTAAAACAAATTTCCAATTAGGATCTCAGGGGAAAATTGCAATGAGAGAATTTAGATATGACAAACAATAAGCACTAAACCGAAAATTTATTAACATTGAAATATAGAATGTCCGTGGTATGCTTTACATTAGAAAAATTCAAATAGCAAAAAACCGAACTAATGAGATACAGTATGGCAATAGTTGGCATATCCGAAATCCATTGGAAAGAATACGGGCACTTTCAAACTTGCAACGAAAACCTGATATTCTTCTCAGGACACGAAAACTTAAGTAAAAACGGGGTAGCGCTTGCAACCACAAGGCATGTTAAGGGATACACATTCAAAGCCGCTCTTGCTAAACATAATACAAGTATACGCCCCCTACGAGCGACTTTACAGAAAAAATTATCGATGAATTTTATAGACTGCAGTCCGAGCAACTTCAAATACTTAATAGGGAGTTAGTTATCCTATTGGGCAACTTTAGTGCCAAAGTGGGAGAGACTCCACCCAAGACGACTCCACGTGGCAATCGCCAGACGGCACTCACCGAAATTAAATAGATAACATCCTAATAAGATCAAGACAAAGAACTCGTCCAGGTTCAGAATGCAACAGCGACCATAAACTTGTAATTGCAAAGTTCTTAAAAAAATTAAAGCTGCCCGGAAAAGTGGCGGTTGAAATTTCGAAGACTTCTCGCCTAAGAAATCACTAGCAACTCACATTTACGATCATTATCATCCAGAAGATTACAAACGAAACCAGCCACAATCAAAGACCCGTGAAGACGAAACACTGGATAAAGGACACTACCTTTGACATAATAGAGAAAATAAGTCAGCTAAGGGCAAATGGCATCAATACTGAACAGGGAAATCACTACAAACAACAAAAGCACACTATACAACGCCTACGTCGACAAGATAGAAACTATTGTCTCTCAGGAATAAGATATTCAAAGCCATGCTGAACAGAACAACACTAAAGATCTCTTTCAAACCGTGAAGAGAATAACCAGATGTACACTCCATACATGGACTATGCAGAATGAAGATGGAAATGAAATAACAAATATAAATGAAATAGAAGTTTGGAAAAATACTGCAATACATTGTTTAATACTGATGAATCCATTGTCGCAAAATTGTCACATATTTCATACAAAAATCCTCAATGATGAGGGGTAAAGTAAAAATGCCATAAAAAATTATAACCTAATAAATCTCTTGGCCCTGACGGAATAACGGCGGAAGTCGTGGAAGCCCACTGGTAAAATTTAAATTGAAAATATAAGCAAACTAGCAAAACAGGTTTGGAAGTATGGGATGTAGCCTGACGATTGGACAATATCACCATTTATATTAATCTTAAAAAGAGGTTTCAAAGAAGAACGTGAAAACTAACTCCTTCTTGTCCCATGCAATCAAGATATTCCTACCCATTATAAATGAGAGAATAAAAGCTTATTTGACAAGGCAAACCTAATTAGAAAAAGCTTTGTATGTTAAAAAGGGGAGGGGGAATAAATAATGGACACCAAGTAAATTATTGAAACGTCTTGGAAATACAACACACTGCGTTGTCGATTACCTGAAAGCATTTGACAAAATTAAACGGAACGAACTCTTGAAAATACTCGTGGTACTGGGAGTACGTCTTTATATCACTTCGTCACTTACTATGGAAATACTGTTTGGAAAACCGACACTCAAGCCTTGTCAGCTAAACAAAGGAGTTCAATAAGAATGTATTCTGTTCCTAATTCTCTTTGCCATCAGTGGGTACAAAATAAGCAATTTAAAATACACTTACGATACTGCCGTACTTGCAAACAGCGGTGAAGAATTGGAAGACTTCATTGATAAAATAGAACAGGAATTTCGTAATTATGGTCTAGTAGCTAGCACAAACAAAACAGAGATCATGGTTATCGATCGCGCAAATAACAATAGACAGGATATTCTGCAAATAGGGCGATTCGAAGTGGAAAATCAGTATGTACATCTAGAGGTTTCTGTTAACAATCAAAGAGGCAGTTCTTTGGAAATTAAAAAAAGGTACGAAATTGCAACAAAGGCTACTCGAGGCATAGAGAAAGTCTAGAAACACCATGATATTACTTTCAACACCAAAAAGGTGCTTATATTCCCAATTATACTATATGGCGCATAGTCGTAAACCCTAAAAGCTAAAGATATTTAAAAAAATTAAGTTTTCGAAATGTGGAGCTGGAAAAGAAAAATCAAGATAAAGGTAAACTCTAACAGAAGAATAATACGTAAGTGGACTGACTGTACCTGATAAAATTAGTTCCATTGTGAAGAATCAGAATATCACTACCACCACCACAAAGTTTATAACAAGTACGAGTATACCGTCTTTATTATAACTTACCCACAGCTTCAACAGAGTGCAGAAAAACTTATGGTATCCCAAGGATCGGTAGAATATACTAAGTTAGGATTAAGCCCCGAATATTATACAAGGAAATTGAAGAAATTAGAACCATTACTGTAGATGACATAGTTTTCAGAGTATGGCATGAGACCATGCTTCAAAAAGCAGGAAGAAATTTGACTGAGGAGTGGGCTAGTACAAATTATGGGACGTAGCAGATCATAGCAGAGACGATTCTGCAATGAGATATGATTTTAATTAGAACAGGTGAAATAACTGCCAGATAGCTTTAAAGTTTCTTTCGGTTCCATAACCATTTATCGAATGTATTGCCATTTATTCTTGTCTTAGCAATCTAGACTTTGTTCTTCGCTATATGGAAACGTTTGATTGCTATTAAATGTTTTATATTTACAGGTATTTAACTTTATTTAGCCGCATACTGAGGCAAAGGAAACAAATATCTATATTATGTAAACTGTCACCAGATACAATTTTTGATTTAATATTTTGCGTTTAAATTTCTGTACTCCGCGTTGTAAAAAATCGGCGCACGCATTGTTTGTTTAACCAGTGACGGTTGATAAACCCACTGGCGTTCGTAGTTTCCCTGAAATAGAGTAACAGATTTTTGACAGCCCAATAACAGGTCAAAATTGATCTTGCAGCTTTATCGCAATCAGTTGACCACAAAGGCGAGCGTCGTATAAAAGCGCCGGGACACGAGGGCGACACGTTTCGCACTAAGTTAGGGGTTGTCAAGCGGGGGTGGACGTACAACCGCAGACCTAAGTCTCCAGAGATTACTTAGATTCCGGTGCTCAGTGTCAGAATTCAATCAGGGTGTCCTGCGTCGTCCCGGAACCCCTAGGCTTTCAGGCAGATGTCATAGCTGCATACACCAAATAATTCATGAGGCTTTAAACTCCCGTTGCACGTCAGTTAGTTTCCCTGAAACTTTCATCATGTCGGCTTCCAGATAAACGGTTTATGTGGACGGGGGATTATGTTTCCGGGGATTCTCCGATATTCCCTATTAGTTTTTTCTGGGGGCTCGTTTATTTAAGCGGCTGAGGAATCGAACAAGCTTTTTATGAAGCGGAAGGGAATTTCTATGGTTTATGATGCCTACTCAAACTTTTTTTAATAATTGCGGGCCGACAGGATTCAGGAATCAATTTGAAATGTTCAATGATCCGATCGCTGCGTTGCTAGATTTTGGTAGATAATTCATAAGGAGGATTATCGAGATATAATAAACCAGCACTTTGGAAAAGACGACATTAATCAGAAATATAACATTAAGTAGATTAAAAGTGATGAAGCACAATACAGAGGTGTTAGTTCAGCTTGCTGAAGTTCATATTAATAATGCTCTATTACTTTTAATACGATATTATGCCCGGGCATAGGTGTAGTTTATCAATTATTATCAGTCGGTGTTTATTAAACATTTTTCAAGAGATTAAAGAATCCCACAAGCTATTGGATTTGTTAGTTAAATTTGAATAATCATTACAAAGTTATCCCTAATAGAAAATATATTAAATTGCAACTACAGCTAGTAAAATTGTTAGTGAGCGCTTGATACATTAATTTATAGGATCATGCTAAATAGAACATCTATTAAATGAAATTGACAAAAATATATACAAATGATACATAGCAATCTAAATGGAAAAAAAAACACTACGCGATTTTCAGTTTCGTTATAGAATCAGCTTTTTCATGCCTGTTTGCTTATGATTATTATTAAATACCATAATTATAGAGGCAGTACCCGGGTATGGGAGATAAAAGGTGTAAGATGATACGGTATCATAAGGGTTAATTACGATACGGACTTAATAGTGATACTGAATGCGCAATTGCACAGTAGATTATCCATTTTAATGTATAATTTGTATAACTCGCTTGAAGAAAGTCCAAGACTTATGAAGGACTACTAAATAGGAACCATTATCAAGTTATTTTGTCAATGCTCTACTTAATATTACTCCAGATTTTCATTTAGCTGTCATTTTCGAGGATGAATAGGTTCTGTGATGGGAGTCCTCAAGCACTTTCTTTTTGTTATTATTATTATTGTTCTTTACCCGAATACGGGTATTAATGCAGTCACATGCACATACATATATTGCAAAGGCTCCACGTTGCAGCGCCTATAAATTTGCGATGCAATGTTGGTAAAACTCAACGTTGCGGTGCCTGTAAATATGCAATGTCTGTTTGTTTGTACAAAATTAATAAGTTAAAATTAAGGCAAATCCATACACACAATTCTCAGTTTAATTTATACTGTGCTCACTTTTTCTGTCAGTAATTTAAGGCTGATTAAAAAGAAATGTATTAATGAATTGCACAAATAAAATGGTTGAATGCCCCTTTGTTAATATTTTACTTAACTGCAATATTATTTAAGCTAGCTCTCGGCAAACACAAAACTGCTTATCTCAAGTTAGGTTCTGAAATGGGCTATATTTAAAATCAGTAGTTCATTTTAGATTATTCGTCCTTGAATAGCTTATATACGCGGTTCTGGTAGATAAAATTTACGATTTGTCAAATGACACAAAATCCTTGCCAGTGCAACAGCGATTTGGATATTTATTTAAAAACGTAAAGTTTACAATGAATCCCCAGGAAAATAATTTTATTATTCTGCTTGGCAACAAATACCATGGCCTTCGTTATTTTAAGATGACGTAAACTCACGCCAACTTTCAATTGTTTCTGGTGGCTTGGAAATTCTTGCAAATACGCAGATTTCAATGATGCTATGCTAATTATAAAAATTGGGGCGTAATCGGACGCTTGGAAACACATTGAGTACCTTCTACAAAGTCTAATCTTGGAGTTCCACTTCTTTCTGGTTACCCGACACTCAATAAATAGCAGTATCTTACCTGGAAAGCTTTCGTCGATTTTGCTTCGATGCTGGCACCAGTTGACGCTGCCGGATTCCTCTTCTGGAGTCGCTCCCCTAGGTGCAGATGATCTTCTAGAATCTAGATGCTCTTGCAGACCCCGCCGACTTGTTGCAGTACAGAACTCTGGGTTCAGCTGCTTAATTGTGCTGGAAATCACCATCGGAAATTTCAGCTGATCGGCTGCCGTTAACACTCTCGAAGTCGGATTGGAAAATTTTCATCTTTTGTCGTGAAATCGCCACAAACACTCGTATAGCTGCCTGAACACCTGGTGAATAAAACCGTACACTTTTTAATATGCTGAAAAATTTGTTTATTATTCAAAAACATCAATTAAGGATAGAGCACAAATTCAACAAGCTTTCAGTAATAATTTAATTCAATTGTTCTCCTCTCTAACAACAAAAAAAGCATCACGTTGTTATGTCACCACGGTGTTTTTTGTTCTTTAGAAATTAGTTTTGATAGCAAAAACACACAAATGGCGTAAAATTTTATTACATAAATCCTTCCGTCAAGCACACAAATGTCTTTTAAAATTCACGCATCGCAGCGATTTCAAACAATAAAATTAGAAAAAAAGCTTTTAACACGCTGGAACCGCGAATGTGAATAATGCTATAAGCGGCTTCACTTGCTTGGAAAACAAGAGAGCCTCTGAAAAAATCAATACTATACCAGCTATTGCACTGTTTTCACAGCCAACGCGGATCAAAAATCGACGACCAGTTCAGACGCGAAAATGTGCAGGTGTTTATCACTTCGCACATAGTCTGTTGCGATTAGTTTGAATTTTCTTGCTACAAAATATAGCTACAAGGTGGTCCGAAAATTAGTGTTAAATTCATTAAAATGCTTTTGCAATAGAATTGAAACGGGGCGTTACGAGAGAGTGGCCTCATCTCTGGGAATGAGGTGATCGGCAGTTTCACCTACACAGCGTACTCGACTACTCATCTCACCTTCTTCCTTATTACTTTTCTACTTAAGTCTGTTAGCTGATGCACAGTTCTGACAGACGAAATAAGGCTGTGGCTTCCCAATGCAAGTACTTTGAATGAGACTGCGTTTTTGATATCAACAAGTTTTAATACTTACTGGACAAAACTGTTATAGATATTGAAATGGTTTTAAGTTCACAATGTAGTAGTTGCGAAATATTTAACCAAGTCAATAAAGCACAGAGTTAAATTATTTTATGTAATTGCAATTTATAACAGTAAATAAAAGTATTAATTGCACTGGTAGTGAGATGCAAGAAGCAGTAATTAGACGGATAAAGGCAAGCATAAGCAAAGCATATTTCAGAGGGTTTGAATTTGAAGTTGCAGTAAAGTAATATAATTAAAATGATAGGTTTGTGCATATTTAAAACCAGACCAGACGAAACTAATTGACACAAAAGGTTTGTTATGTGCATACTAAATCGAGCGTAGTTATTAATAAACGTAAGGCTAGTGAAAAGGCAGGCAATCTGAAAGGTAAATGAAAGCAAGACAAGGATAAAATAGAAATTTCAAAGAGCAGTCCAGAATTAGGCAACCGAAGAGAAGAAAAGCAAGTGAAGTGTAAAAATTGTGAACTCGAATACCAGTGCATTAATAAAAAATAAAGTGCAAAAGCAGAGCAGTGATTTCTAAAACTTGTGTGTGTAACGAGAAAGAACAATGTTAGCTATAAGCAATAAAGGCAATTTTTAGATTTAGAAAAATGTTAATATTAAGAATCATGTAATTAAACTTTACTCCATTTATGCGTATTTGTTATCAAAATTCATTTCTATTTAACATTAGAAGATCACGGTATCATAGCAACGTGATGCTTTTTTGTTGAAAAAAGGAGGAGAACAATTGAGACAAATTAGAATCTTGTTGCACCAAAATTGTGCTCACTTAAATTAATGTTTTAAATAAATAAAAAATATTCTTACCCAATTAAAAGTATCCAGTTTTAATGTCCAAGTGACCGTGAACCTGTGGGAACGTTGGCAGCAAGTTCCGCAACAAAAAAGTTGTACATTTTCCAATTCGCCTCCTAGTGGACATCGGCACCGGACACCTGGTTTCCGAAGCTCGACTACGACCGAGGAATCCAGAGGTCAGCATTCCAGCACAGCAGAGGGGTCTGCAAGAGCATATCAATCAACATTTGCGGCCAGGGAAGCGTCTACAAGAGGAGAAAATCCAACGGGGTCACCTGCGACCATCTCCATGCCCAAGTTCGGATAGAAGTTACGAGGTAGGATTTCGCTTAATATTCAAGCGTTGTGATTCCGGAAATCTGTTGAGGTCCGAGATTAAAGCCTAAAAAACGAGTCCCTCGCATTTCCAAGAGTCCAGCTACGCCCCAATTTTCATAATTAGCATAGAAACAAGTGATTGTTGGCGTCTATCTACGTTACACCTATAAACACATTCGTGGAGGTTTGTTGAAAGCGCAATAACTAAATCAATTTACCTGAAGTTTCCATGCTTCATTTCACGATTTTAAACATTCAAATTAACGTTAATTGCACTGGAAAAAATTCTGTGTTCAGCTGTCAGATTGAGGTTACAAATTAATATTATTTACTAGAAACGCGCATATGAGCTACTTTGGGACAAATAGTCTAAAATTGTAATAACTTTTGAATATAGTCAAATTCTGAACTCACCTGAGAGAAGTTTTGTGTTTTGCCGGGAGCTAGGCTAGATAGTATTGCAGTTCAATAAAATATAAAAAAGGGCATTTAACCATTTATTTTGAAAAGTAATAAATGCATTTCATTTTTAATTAGCCGAAGTTACTGACAGGCAAAGTTAGCAAAGTAAAAAAAGAACCTTATAATTGTGTGGTGATTTGCCCTACTATTATATTTCTAATTTAAAAGAACCTTTATAATATAAAACAAGCCGGCATTCATAAAAATATATGCAGTTTTACAATATATTATATTTACTCACATATGTATACATCACTGAGACTGCTTAAGCAGTTTAGTAGAAAACATGTGCAATAGCTTACAAGTATTTTGCTTCTATTGTCATTTAGAACATTTACATTACTGAACTTAAAACTATAAAATACCCAAGAAAAGCGCCCTTCGGTGCTTTCCAAGAACAGTTCGACAATCAGCATCACTCCGTTTAGCTAGTACAATGAAATGAAGCAGTTATTTATTTAAAAAAAAATGTTGTTGCCTATTATCGTCGGAGTCAAAAGTTGATGTTGTCTTCATTTTCGGAGGACCTATCGTATGAAAACGATCCAAGACTTCAGAAAAATTCCTGGCGACCGGAATCGCATACACATACGAACATACGTACACCGCACAGCACGTTTAGAAACCCCCCAGTAAGAGTGAGGAATCTAGAGGGCTGGGGTCTTCACCAAAACATCCGCACAGCCGAGACGGAGATTTGATATAGTGGGTGCATTAGTCGGTTGACACGAATTTTAGAGATATTTGACTCAGAGTGGTTTTCGATATGAGGCAGTTTCAATACTTCGTACACTTCGTGTCGAAGTAATTTTATGGGGTATTCCGACATAAACATATAATTCCATAAGATCCTTTTGAATCCCAGACTAAAACAATTTAACCTTGGAAAACACAACATTTAGCAATTTATTGCATTACTGTTTTATATTCCCATCTTAGAAAGAAACTCGCCCGTGAATAATTGCATTATAAGCGTCGAATTATTATCACGCTTGTTATGGGTTATTTTAAGCGGAGATGGATTAGTCTGCGACCAAGTCTAGCTATTTTTGCAGCCTTTCGTGACCATTGCGAAATCGGTCATTATATTTATTCTACGATAGCAATCGCCCATTAATACTACGTAGTGAGGTAAATTCTTATTTCATTCAAAACTAATTAACGTCATAGGACACAAATAAATAACAATGGGCCGTGATAAAATCATAAATCACGCAAATTATGGGCACGCCAGTACCTACCCGTTTGTAGAGCTGCTAACGAACAATGTGTTCATTTCGAGCTACGCTGCTTCCCGATGCTTGATGAAATTGTAGTTTGATTAAGCTTATACTTTGTAGGGCCTCCAATTTGTGACTGTTGCATCGATTTTTATTTATGTCGTTACTACCACATTAGTATCGGCAATGGCCTAATTTATATGTCTCGATACAACCATAATATTAAAAATGTCGATTCTCTTTTAAATAAGTTACAAAGAAGTTACGGTTTTGAGACTAACATAATGAATAATGACATAAACGTTATGGATAAACTGTGATTGATAGCCATCGTCTTGTGACATTATTTGGTTGTTTGATCATTTGTCATAGACTTGATGAATGCTAAACCTGCCGTTTAATGTATTCACAACGTATCTATCAAAACTATTATTTATAATTTAGAAATACCTTAATTGAAACTCTGAAAATTCGTAAAAGCGCCTTGGTAGTATAAGCATTGTATTTGCTTTAGATAGGCAAAAATTTTATGTATTAATGTGGTGTATTCATGATGATGTTTGATAGTCTTGCAGAATCTCAGCATAAAAACCTCTGTTCGGCTACTTGGAATCTTCTTAGCTGGCTAACTGCCCAGCCCTTTATCGTCTTCGCCCAATACCAGGTTCGTAAAGCGTAGTTTACCAAATTCTCTCGTTGTCACTAAAGTTCTCCGTCCACTGGCACGACGCGACTACGATGCGGGGGGGGGGGTTATCTCTCAACTTAATCAAAGCCCATGCCTTGACAGTGGTTTGTAATGGCAAGGCTGGCGGCGAATACATTTTTAAATCAACTCATTGTCGTCTCGAAAATCAATCACTTGATAATGAGCACCTTTTTAAACAAGAAATCTAAAAGTCTACCAAAATTCAGGTAATGCAAAACCGCAAGGAATCATAAACTTTATACAGAGGAAAATCAGTAAGAACTGAAAACCCAACCTCAATAACTGCTTTATTGTGGCGAAAAGCCTTATACGCTGTGATCCTTTTCAATCTGGGACAGGTGATGTCACTATAACTGTCATGGATAATCTTTAAAATGTTTTCTCGGAACCGGATCTCCCTTTAGGTCACTTCTCTACAATTTTGACGAATTGGTACCAAGACGTTCAATGGAAACTGTTTGCAGTTTTGTGGTCTTTGGGGCAAGGTTTGCCTTTTTCGATAAAGTAATGTGCAAAAATACAAGGATTATTATTCGAAGTTTGTTCTGTTTGTTGTGGTATTGCAAAGGATCTTGTGTGTAAATTCGGTTTATGACTTTCCCTCGGCTTTTTCAGGATTTCGCTACGCGTTGACTCAAAACATCTGAACTCAAGCCGTACTACTACTAATTTTCACCATAAATACATGAATAGCTATTTTTACCATATTTTTTTTATTTTATGGAATAACTTACATTCATTATGCGAATTAACTTCTACTCTTTTTGGATTTAAATTGATCACCAGGTAGCTATATGCAAAGTGATAATAGTTAAAATTTTTGGGCAGATGCCATCCCGAACTTTACGTCGAAAAATTGAACACCAAATAAATAATTAGTCATACAGTAGCAGATGTTACAACCTATCTAAGAGTTGTTAGAATATGAAATATGACATGTCGACTATCTCAGAACGTAACGATCGACATCCACGGTATCATAAAGAAAGTTCCACCACATGTGGTACTCTAAGTAAAAGAAAAGAATCAATAGTTTGTAGTATGTAGTTAAAAATGTGTATATTATTTTATATTTTTTTCGGAAGTTGTTCTTTTACTAGGATCATTATTACTTAATTACTATTATTATTCGTAAATATGAGTGCCATTCAATTGATAGAATATTAAACTATAAAAGCAGACGGTAACATTTTGATAAGGCATACCCTGCTTTAACATTCTTTAGTAGTAAGCTAAAAAAGCAATTCGTGTTTTTTAATTCGTCGCCTTACTGTGTAAAATTCATAGAAAATAGATCGATATTACTAAGAATTTTGTTAAAACTTTTACATATTGCTGTTACCGATCATAATGAAACATGCGTAACTACCCTAGTTCATTTGCTTCAATGGGTATATATATCAAGTTGTGGTAAACTTCAATTTGATCATGGCATGCTGTGAATGAGTTTTTTTAA
Source organism: Agriotes lineatus (assembly GCA_940337035.1). NCBI lineage: Eukaryota > Metazoa > Arthropoda > Insecta > Coleoptera > Elateridae > Agriotes > Agriotes lineatus. The sequence continues at coordinate 52,556,720 of OW679195.1, read as the reverse complement.
CACACGATATGGTTAACAATATTAAAGATTGTAATGGTTTGAAATAATGAATAATGAATGAATGAATGAATGAATGAGAGCGCCATGTACGGTCATGAATATTTGTACTGTAATTTACAATGCCCTGTTGCCTAGTCTTGTTACAGGACGAAAACGTCGTTACAACATGAATTTGACTTTCAAAATACTCAATCGTCAATTACTCGATAAAAGGACACAAATATGAAAAGTCTCTGATCCGTTGCCCCAATTACGTTACGATGGGCTATAACAAAAGTTGCCGACTAACACTCAGATGGGGAAGGTGAGGTTTATTACCACCTTAATTAGGACTACAACCCGGTAAACGATAAAGGCGTTGATTTCCAGACGCCACCACTTTACTAAATCAAGCAAACACACGTGGGCTCACAGAGAAAGTGAAAGCGGTGGCCCAACCTTTCCAATCCAACCTTGTCAGTGCTTTAGCATCGGTCTACGTACAGCTGCGTTGGACTTACCTTACTTGCATTTTCTTACAGCTGCCTGACCTCCTTTACAGAGAAAAACATCACAAACAAACATGCAAACGTCATAAATCTACAAAAGAAAGGCAGAACTAATTTAAAATAAACTATATTGACGTAGAAATATGTAGGTAAACAAACCAAATAAAGCACTCGATAAAGGTTAGTGCCGTTAATGGCGCAACGTTTAATTTATATACAAGCGGTAAACTTGACCGCAAGCGATCTGACTCAAAAACGGTAACAGCTTTAATTACGCAAAACAAATATTTACAAACAATAAATCTTGACGGTAAACAATCAAATATGACACAATGACGGTAATTACTTTAATCCCACAACGTTAATCTAAGTACAAACATTAAGACTCGATGATAAATACTCAAATTGTCTTAATAACCGTAACAACAGTCCAAATGCTTAATATTAAATTATCAACAACGCTGCATAAAATGGCGCCACCTCAGAAATCACTTCACTGCTCACTGTGCGTTTTAAAATTACTACAAAAGACAAAGTACAGTCGACTTCATTAAAGTGTTGTACAACATGTGTGCTTTGTGAATATAAATTAATTACTCCAAGTTAAAAAAGTGTTGTATATGCAAATTTTTTTAAAGTGTTCATCGAGGTCTACTTACTTAATGATAGAGTGTGAGCTTTTGTTGAGTAATAATACAACCACCAATAAACTTACAACTGTCGCTGTACGACACATTTGTGAACTCGGCTGTACCTAGTAGGGGTTCAGCAGGCTCCAATTATGATGTCTAACTGAACTGCAGGTTGTGCCCAAGCGACTGCACCAAAATGCTTGAAGGGTTGCCAAAAACGGTCTAGGGTGTCATCTATCGAGCGGATCTAGACGATATTAAATCCCCAGAGGTAAAAACGAAAAATGTAATCAACAGGCAAGGTGGTTCATTACAAATGATTAGCATAAAGGAAGGTCCCACCAATAATCCCCCTCAAACGCGTTAACTAGAGATTGCCAACTCCACGATACGAGAATGCCTTACCTAATAACTACATGAAACGTCCCTTAAATGACCAGTAACTCGACCGATGACATCCACACACAGTTAACTTGATTGCTACATTTCTCAACGAAGGCCAAGGGCCTCCGTCGTAGCGAAACAAAAGATCACCCGTGTGGAATCTCTAAGTCAAGCGAAATGCGCGCCTGCGCTTATTACTTGCTTTCTCTGTAACTCATACAAAAACGTCATTATTGCGTCAAGTTGTGCAGCACATTTTATCACAATTTCGAGACAAGAAAGGTACGCCGGACTAAACCTAAACGTGAAAGTCGGACAATGGGTCGCCAAACTGGTAATTAAGATAAGGTGTTATTCATGCGGCAAGCAAACATATCTAAATTTAAATCGACTTGGATAAAATGAGCAGAGAGACGTTAGTATTTGAAATAAAGGAGATTAGGTTTTAGTACATAGCTAAACTATCAATTTGGACCTAGATAAAGGGAGAACAACTCTAGTATTTGGAATACAAAAGCGGAAAAACGTTAAATCCAAAAATTGTCCCTTCAGGCTTTACATATGATGGCCACTCTGGCGAGTAATAATTACTCTCACTAACCTTCAAGGTAGCTCATGGCCAAGGTCTGAAGACTGCTGAAGTGATTAACTACGAATAAAGCTTACAACGTTTATTACTATATCTAGAATACAAAATAAAAAATGTCTGTTGGTCCAATTAGTTTTGTAAAAGTCGAAATTATATCAAATTATTATTCTGGAGGCTCGAACGCCGTCAGATCAGGTCAATGCGGTCAGTTAGAGACCGGTGATTTACTGCACACCAAATGTTACTATCTTTCGGGTACATAATTCTGCACGCACAGAGGTGACGACAGGATTAAATAATTGAACTAAAACCTCTCCAAGCTCTCCGACCGATGGCACAGGGTTATGACAGTTCTGCTCTGTGTGCCTGCAAAAGTATGATTTCTCTAGCCGCCGTCATTTGCGAATTATGTGTTCGAATTGCGAGTTCTCTACACAAAATTCGATTTAACGGACTGGCTTTCTTATCCACTTGTTACGATATACATTTGGAAAACAAGCTAGAATATTATTTTTGAAAAAATATCTAAGTCGAGTTAATACGAATTGCCGTTCCCGTGACTTATAAGTCGAGTTCAGTGTCATCAAATCAGTTGCAGGTAGTTAACACGAGTTTTCCGTGCTTCTGAAACCTGAACGTGAATATATCTAGAGACCCGGCCAACACGGTTTTTCATGCGTCAATGACCTATAGATGCATGACTTAGGTAAGTGTGGTGTTACTTCCAGCTAGTTTCTTACGGTATAGACACGTTTTTAAGGCAGCAATGACCCGCACCTACCACAGGCCTAAGTTGCGTCCGGAGGTAGCGATATTAGAGCCCGCGCTTGTCTACAGCTAGCTCGCGAGGAGGCGAGGTATACGTTACCCGTAAAGTCCGATTCTGTTTTAGGACAGTTGAAATAATGAAGAACTAGGGCGTCATCACGAAAAATTCCACCCATAGCTCGGTAAGTCCACTGTGTTTGTCAACTAAATACTTAATTGCTTTAACCATTTAAGTACAACCAAAGAGCACATAATTAGAAGAGACTCAGAGCTGGGCAGTATTAGCGTATAGCTTAAAAACTCCCGCCCGCTAGGCTCCGAGGCCTTATCCCTCTGACGGTAGGGGTCCCAGTTAAACTTAGCTCAGAGAATTCGACGATCACAGACCAGAACCATGATTCTAGAATCCGTTCCTTCAAATTGCCGTGCGATGTTGCCAAGGTTAAAACAATCTTCGAACGATAATAACTTAGGTTACAAAACGCAGGTAGACAAAATTTCCCATTATTTCATAGCCATTACATTGAAAATAGGCAGATTTTAGAAATAGTACGTTTGCATCAAGCAATCATTATCTGTTTTTATAGTGGTTTTATGTTATTTCGTTGTTTGTATATATTTTTGTAATTACAATCTCAAAATAAAATAAATAACTCAGTTCCTTAATATCACCAACAAGTTGTTAGGCAGCTATTAAAAGCCAACTGACAAACGATAAACGATGTGGATTCCCTTTTATCGGCTCACACTTTATTTTGTTTATTATTGTTGAAAAGGTTAAGAGCATCTGGAACTCGGCCTTGTGAAGGTCAACCGCCTCTCGTATAGAACGGCTCATTGTGAAGCCCGATTCGTTTAACTTGACCACATCATAATTTTACGTGGGCCATAATCCCTAGCTAGACCATTCTAACACATGACGAAAAAGAATTTGCTTATTGTTAAAAATTACGTAACAATGAAGTCATTTTTATATTTAAGTGACCTCTATACTATGTGTTCAAAAAGAAATTACATAAGGGTTGAATATTGCAATTTTTAGAATTTTCAATCACGATATCAGTGTATAATATGAACTTATGACAGCAACAACAGTGATTATGTTAATGAATTCTAAAGCTTGCTGTTGCCAATACTTTTATATTCCATGGCCAACCCTTAAGTAATTTCTTTTTGAACACACCGAATAAGAAAATTACTGTGAACGCTCGACAATTAAATTGCTCAGGTTGCTTTCATATTTTTACTTCAAATTTCAGAATGTTATTAGCATCTTTAATAATATACATTGATTTTAAGTTTAGGGCAAGAAAATATCTGAAATTACATAAATTGGGTCACTATACACTGTTCTTTTAAAAAACTAAATGGAATTTTGTGTAAAATCATTAAAAAGCCAATATTTGAATGTCTCGTAATTAGCAAGGGGGTTTTAAATAATAATCGAAGCTAATATGCTGCAGCAGTCCATTAAAATTATGCACTAGTGCCAGTATACAAAGCATCATATGAACATTACAAGGCAAGAAAGCGCAAAGAACGGATAGTTTACAAAATGTTTAATGCAAGAATGCGGTAAACTTATGCGGCGGCGGTTTAAAATTACCATACGCCATAATGCATTTTTAAGTCAATCAGACATGGGATTTTGCAATTTGGTACATTTTATATATGTGTTTTCCGCTGTTTAAATGTTATTATCGCATTTTGTCCGTTTAATTCAATTCCTCACTCAAAAACGTAATTTTCTCGATTTAATGTCTGTTACACTTGCACGGATCGTTTAAAACAAGCAAATCGAAAAGGATAATCATTAAGAACCAATATCGTCTAATGAAGCTATTTAAAATTATTATTTTACCGTAGGTATTGTAATCTGTAATGTACTATTGCGGAATTATAAAGCTGGACAATAACATGTGCCTAAGTTAACTTGTCTAAATGAATTCATTGTCGATGCTATCCCAAGCTTCTTATATTGCATTAACCAGTACCTTTTGGTTCATTGGCATGTGGTAGTAATGATTTCATAAACAAATAGGAGGGGAAAATTACAATATTCAAATAGTTATAAATGGTGCTACAGGACTTGTCCCGGTTTATGTTTCCGCGACTGTACTTACCGCAAATATTCTTATAGCTTCTTACACTTAGCGTCTCTCACAATAAATATTAGTGTCACTATTACAAGCAACAGATACACGCACTAATGTTCGTGGACGCGTCATACAAAATGCAGAAGTTGCTGTTATTCGACTCGTCAGAGGAAATAATAAATTAAGCTTATATTGCGCCAGGAATACCCTGCTATTTGCTTAATATGTAACTTAATAAGACCTTATCCTATTTATGCGTTCTGGAGCATTAACACCCTATCGAGGTCAGTAATCAGTAATTGAAATACCACAAAGTAATTCAATTACCTCGAGTAATTTCAATTACCACAAGTAATTCAAATACATATAAAGTAATTTAAATACTTTAGAGTGATTTAATTACACGAAAGTACTTTCTAACAAAGATGGCAATTCCCAATTACAATTACCCCATTTTGAAAAATAATTCAATTCCAAGGCAAATAAACAAGAAGTAATTTAATTAGTAATTTAATTAAAAAGTAATTAAGTACTGCCCAGCTCTGTTAACACGATGCACCTTATGCTTGGAAGAAAGAGTAGCTCTGGACATGAGGTTTGTTAAAGGCAGTTTTGCTAAATTCAGCAGGAAGGAAGGCTTTCAGATCAGGTTAAAGTTCTCAGGCAGTTCAACTGCTCAAGAAGAATCTAGAAATAGAACTTCTGTTATATGAACGCGAAATTAATCAATAACGCAGTCGCCTCCATGTGTTACTTACTGGATACTGATCTTCTGGGTTTCTGGAATGGCAGTATCTTGCTTATCAGGATTAAGCAAGGTTTCCATGTATCTTCAACTTAGATAGCTTTGAATAGGAAGTTTTTTAAAAGCAGTTTCATCAACTCAAGCAGGAAAAGAGGTTCCAGGTCAGGTTAGGGTTTTCAGGCAGTTCTATTTCTTATAAAAAAGCAAGTAATAAAACTTCTCTTACATGAACGCGGTTGCAAAATAAAATAATAACGCGGTCGCCTCAAGATGCTACTTACTGGATACTGGTTTTCTTGGGTTCTGGAACTGTGGTCCTTGCTTACCAGGATAAGCGAGGGTGGTGACAATTTTTTTTACATTCTCTAGAAATTCGAGGTCTTACTTCCGAATATCAAAACCACCGTTACCATCAAGCAAGCTGTCTTCAGTAGATTTTGCATAAAAACGCCTTGAAACGTCAAAAGTCAAAGTCATAAATGTACATTTTCACTATTTCTCTAAATCTCAACTGAACACTGAGTTACGTGACTAGAGTTTCCGCAAATACTGTTTATTACTACTTTTTTTTTTTATTTAAGGTTGTCTGTAAGCTAAGAGTTTTCTAATCATCCCGCAGCGGGATGCGTAAAACACTGAGTAACCGTAAAATCGCAGTTACAGCGGACGTCAACTATGTATGAATGTGTTGATTACAATTCACGAAGCCAAAAAATATTTGTTATTATACCTGCATCAGAATCGCCGTTTAAAGCACGCCTGAGCGTGGGAAAACAGGCGATCAAAACACGCCGAGCTTAAAGGTTGTCAAGGAAACAAGGTATATAGGTAACATTATAACTTCTCTCGATTTATCACCACAAAAATTATTTCTAAGTTTTTAGTGCGTAATTTATTTCCAGTATTGCAGGTATAATAAAAAAATAGCGTAAAGTATTTGTGGATAACTGGTCTTTAAAACACTTGCTCTATTTCGAGCACTCCAGCTACGCCGTCGTGCTCGAAAACTCGGGCGTGTTTTAAAGACCTTGTTATCCACTCATACTTTAATATACTATTTTGTTCCCATTTTTCAGTTTAATTTTGCTTACAATATGTTTATTAAGACATGTCGGTTGGAGTAGTTCTCTCATATGGGAATACAGTAAATTTTAGTCTGCTTTTAAGTGACTACTAATACCAATTTTTTCAAAGCAATTTCCAAACTACAGTGACTACAGGAACACATTTGAGGGCCCACTAGATACAACGGAAACGGCTGTCATAAATGCAGTTAAAGTACCAAAATGCGCCAATGAATCTTTAATACAACAAACACGTCCAGATAGAAACGAGAACTAATAAACTCAAAAGCATAATCAAAACGGCAATGATATGAAATAAACTCAACTGAAAGCCAAGTCATAAATCGGTTTGCAGTAAGTACTCGTAAAACTCACATGACAAAATACAATTGTGTAGATAATATAATTGTTTGCAGTATATTTATACAATAACCACTTAACCAGCCATCTAATATGAAGTACGAATAACTTAGATACATTTAAATATGAATCACCGATAATACATAATTGTAAATTCCAACGCGCTAGATGAAATGGATGAAATAAAGTTAATGATGTAAATAGCATTACACAAACTAACAAGACTTGAAGGGCTTAAAGAAACCTTGTCGAAGGTAATGATATTTAGCTCAATAATTCGGTAATAGTTAAATATAGTGACAAATAATATTTACATAGATAAATCAAACTCGAAGTAAATAAAACCGCCACCATGGCTTTAAGTAAACCAATATGGACGGGGTCCTACTATGGAGGAGAAACGAACTGATCTTTGGATCATCAATAGATCGAGCGGAAAGATAAGAATAAAGTGCACGTGATCCAAAAGGTTAGGTAATAAGTTCCGAACCACGTAATATGGTTAAGAAAAACAGCCTAAAGTTTGAATTAGGCCGGATGAGGGACATCTTAACACATTGACAATCCGAAAGCGCCAAACAGCGAAAGTACGATCAAAGCGGTAAACAGAGCGAAGAACATTAAACAAATATGTAATGTAGCTTTCAGCCCGTAACTATTCAGTAAGTTATATCGTGCCTTCTTGAAGTTATCGAAGTAGTTGTTATTTGTAATACTGCAGTTCCTTGTTCCTTGGCTAGAGCTTGTCTATTTCAAAAGCTTGAGAGCGATGATGTCCTATAATGGGCTTGACCTGGCGCGCCTGACTGCGTTCAGAATAACACTTTGATACACTGCTGATGTATGCATATTTATCTTTTGTGTTATATATGCTAGAATAGTTTGAACATGTATTGTACCCATAAATTATCGTTTAGCAGCGCAGTAACGCTTTCAGAACTTTACCCGTCGTCGGCTAGCGTTACTGATAATGGGCAGGTAAAATTCGTAGAAACTGTTTGGAAGCCTGTAGTACGGTCACAACTGCAAGGCTGATTAGCTCACATATAATATTCTGAATGTTCTCTTAACACAGCTTTTTGAAATGTTCTGTATCACATTCATTGTAAAGCTTTGTATAGTTTCGTATATTTGGCAGCTGTGTAAGCATTTACGCGGTCCAGAAATCTCATGTATTTACAGTAATCTTGTTACATGTTGGAATGCTTGATTAGTTTATTTTGAATGGAGAACTACTATCTAGATACATATTGAAATTGTCTTTAGCCAGTTACACAACTCTGCTTGCAGAATCAATAATTTAAAGCGAGTCAATAAAGCACAAAGCTGGGGTAAGCCGGCAACTGCAAAAAGTCACATTAGTAATTTTAATTTATGATTACATCGGTCAAGCATTGCCGATATTAGTTGAAGTTACTTTAGAATGAATGGCAATAAGGCAGAGCTCAAATCGTAAATTGGAGTCACTGAAATATCAATTAACATAAACTAAGAGGTTGGTGCAAAGTAAAGCCAATCAAAATTCAACAAATCTATCACCAAGGGGATTTATTACATGCGGGTTAAATAAATTTGCATATTAGTTTAGTTGAATAAGTACAGTTCTATGAACTTTTTAAATAAAGGTATAAAGGACAGAATTTTTCAAATACAGTGCAAAAGGGCACAATAACAGATCTAAAGGCAAATTATAACATGCATCAACGACATTCAAGATTTGATGAAATTCACACCAGGATTTTAAAGTGCAAGAAAAGTAGACACTTAAGTGAACTGCAAGTACGTAGAAAGGAAGTGCACAAAATGAACCACTAGTCAGTGCATCAATTAAGTGAAAGGACAGTTAAATTGTGCAATGTGAGTGACATTAAAAGACAATAATTACAAGATTGAAAGGACAATTTTAATAAATAGAATTTTATTGTGCAAGTAATTAGTTTTAAGCATTTTAACTGTAACAGTACTTAATTTGAATCAGTTCAATTCCCGTTTTTTGTATTTCTGATGTGTTTCTGTTTATAACGAACTGGGCATTAAACAATTGAAATAAATTATCTGCAAACCTGTTGAATTTGTGTCTCCATTTAAATTAAGATGTAACCTATTTATCATTAAAATAAAAAAATAATTACACCACTGTGTTAAGAAAATTATGGAGTACCAGTGAACGTGTGGGCAACGTTTTTCCAGATAAAAAATTATTGCGCCACCAGCCAGCTTCCGAACGTATACGGTGACCAGCTCAATTTTCCGAAGGGCGACTACTAACAAACCAGGAGTCGAAATCCAGAGTTGACGACTGCGAGACATCGTGGGGAGCTGTAGCAACAAGGCCAGCATCACCGACTTCGCAAGCAGCGGTTCCTAAAGAAGATCCAGCTTGGGGCTCCGTTCCGGAGAAACGCTCGACCACCTAGAAATTTTAAGGTATTGTAAAAACTACATTGACAGCTTTGTAAAAAAGTACCAGCGAGACGTTACCATTTCGAGTAAGCAGCAGGCATATCCTAGTCTCCAGACAAATTATTTACCCAATAAATAACCAAATTAGAATTGTGAGGTTAGTGGAGCGGATAACATCTAAATTCACCCAAGCCGCGTCCTTTTACGTCATGAAACAAAGAACACTGGAAACAAAAGAGAGATTAGCCCGCGAAATTACCATAAATTGAATAAATACCTGATAGTTTGTTCATAGATTTGCGTTTGAATTCACTGTAATCACACAGAAATGAACTGCACGTAAGATCAATTTGCTGATAGTTATTATTGACAGCGCAGCGCGTCTGGGCAATTGCTACTTCTAAATTTCACAGCCCAGTGGCGTATCACGGGGACTTTTTATTTTGAACAAATAGGTGAACGTGTCGTTTTGATAGGGAAGCTGGTAGTTATGAACGATTGGTTCCTTTTTGGAAAAAAAACATCGCCACCAGTAAGTTCTACCAATATAGCTAAATTTCTAATATTGAAAACTATTTACTGTTCAGACAATCATCGAAATTCATAATATTATTAGTATAATCTCAAATTCCAATCAATTATTAGGAAATAATTTCTGTTTTAACTAAAGGGGATGTTTATCAGTTACAATTATTACAGTAAAACCCATGAGTATACTATTAAACATATTTATTTATTTATTTATTCTCAAACAGGCAATTGCCTAATTACAAGAAAATATATACATATACATTATAAGTAAATATATCTATATTAAGGTTTGTATAGCAAATTCATATACATTTGCATCATACAAAGTACGTGGTATTGCCTGAGATAACGGATCTAAATCGCACTGTGATTATGTGGGAGCAGTTATCAACAAATATTCTTTTAGCTGCTTCTTAAAGAGGTGGTGTGTTTGCTCAAAATTAATATCTATTACAACAGAAACTTCATTTGCCAATTTCATAAAAATATTAATAGGTGAATTTCTAGATAATGATGAAAAAGGAATGTAGAATAGTGGCGTGAACCGTGTTGGTCTACTAGGGACTTTTAAATTAAGAAAACTAAAAGTTTCGCATCGTTTATGTAATAATTCATAATTTTAAATCCACATACTAACAGACTATAGTTTCTGGATGCCTCCAAGCTAGGTACCTCAAACTCCGCACGGAGCGTAACGGTTCTCACTGTCGTGTAATTTACATATGTATTGTATTTTTTATAATATAAATATCTTAAAAATCTGTTTTGCACCTTTTCCAATTTTTGTTTTGGTCCAACGTTAATTGGATACCATACAACTGATTCATATTCAAGCTTCGATTTAACAAACGCATTATACAACATTTTTAATGTTCGAGTATTTTTGAGATGGTAAGACTGTCTAATTAAAAATCCTAGGTTGCGTAAAGCTTGGTTTTTAATTATTTCAATGTGGAGGTCCAACTTAAGTTTAAAATCGCAGTGAACTCCCAAATCTTTAACATTTGCAGTTTTGTGGTGCTCTTCATTATTCATTTTATAATTATAAACTAATTTATTTGTTTTCAAAGTTAATGACATTACACAACATTTAGATATATTAAAGTCGATTTTATTTCCAAGGCTCCAATCGTACACACGATTAATATCAGCCTGCAGGGCAAGGTTATCATTAGGATTTTCTATTTCAGAGTAAAATTTCATGTCATCAGCAAACAGTAAGCAACTTGAGTGCATTAATATGTCAGGCAAGTCATTAATGAAGATTAAGAATAGTATTGGGCCCAAATTAGACCCTTGAGGTACTCCCGAATTAGCTGTGAATTTACCTGAAGTATTGCAGTCATGCTTTACATAAAAATATCTGTTTTGCAGGTACGAACTGAAAAACCGCATATTGCTAGATGACACCCCATATGTATGTAACTTTTGTAATAGGATATCGTGATCAACTGTGTCGAACGCTTTTTTGAAATCCGTATATACAACATCGACCTGTTTTTTATTTTCAAAAGAAGCCATTACATCAAGTACAAATGTTGCTAGATTGGTACTTGTCGATCTTTTAGGAACGAAGCCATGCTGAGAACTACTAACATATTGTTCAATATGATTCCAAAGCTTATTGTAAATAATCTGTTCAAATAATTTAGCAACAGCCGATAGTACCGCAATAGGTCTATAATTTTCAATGCAGGATTTGTCACCTCCTTTGAATACTGGGGTAATCAATACCTCTTTCCAGTGATCGGGAAACATGGGTTTTAAGGGAGAGATTGAATATATAAAGTAGTGGGAGTTCAAGGTAATCTGAACACGCCTTAATTATATACGGAGGAATACCGTCAACTCCAGCAGCCTTTTTTGGTTTTAATTTTTTAATTGCAGCGACATACTCGTTGTGAGTCACCGACCCTAGATTGAAAAGATTATTAGTTCGAACTTCACCATTGCAATTAATTTTATGAAAAAATCTTTGCTACCGCGTTTATTATTTCACTTTTTGTACGAGTACGGCCATTTTTTCTGTGAATGTATTAAAGCATTTGTAAACTGCTACTTTGATGTTTTTATAAAGCTTTTTTGGTATTTTGAGTACAAAAGACAAATTGTCAGAATGACTTTAAGGTGTCAGTCGCTGAGTACACGAAACATCGAACCCGAAATAAACAACAGAATTGGTAGTGCAGCTGCTTTGTACAACGCAATAAAAACAGTCCTCCTTAGTAAGAGAGAAGCGTCAAAGCATACAAAGATCAAAATATATAAATCCGTTTTTATACCAACCTTAACGTACGGGTGTGAGTGTTGGGTGTTAACAGCTAAACAAAGATCTAAATTGCAAGCATGCGAGATGCGAATCCTAAGAAGAATAGAAGGAGTTACAAGAAAGGACAGAATCAAAAACGAAGACATTAGAAAAACCTTAAAAGTAAGATCACTGTTTAGCTATATAGAGAAAACACAATTACGCTGGTTTGGACACCTTGTAAGGATGAAGGACGATAGAATTGTAAAGAAAATATGGGAAATGGGTACGGACAACAAAAGAAGCAGAGGAAGACCCAGAAATACGTGGAACAATGAAATAGGGAAGATATTTGAAAGAAAAGGAGTAACTTGGGCGAGAGCAAAAGAGATGGCCATGGACAGGAAGCTATGGAAACAATTTTGTGAAGATCAACCCTAAAACAGCACCCTCGACACCGAAAGGTAGAAGAGGACCAGATTATGTATGTACGTACTTCGCCATTGCAATTAATTTTATATATAGCTGGCGTTGGATTGTAAACTGATTCAAAATATACTGCAAAATTCTCAGCAATTTCATTGTGAGGGAAGTGTGGGATTTTTGCTTATTTTTAATGTAGGACCAAAACAATTTGGGTTGGTGGTAATTTTAGATTCCACATCTTTAATATAGTCAGCGTACGCTTCTCTAGTGAGATACTTTGGTTTACGCCTTTCATTTACGTACTGTGATTGCTGATCAGGAGTACAATTTTTAATTTTCCTTAGAGTATTCTTGGTTTTCAATGACATCTTTATTTCACTAGTGAACTAAACAGGAAATTTCGAGTTTTTTATACAACGTTTTGGAACGGCAGTATCGATATGCATAAGAAGCATATTATAGAATTCTCATAACGCGTCATTCACATCTGTCTGATGCTATAGGGAAATCCAATCGGTGAAGCGGATTAGATCCGTGAGAAGGTCGAAATTTCCAAGCCTGAAGTTATGATAATACTTTTTTTCATGTACATTAGTTGGCTTAATTTTTGATGATAACCGAATAGGGAACTCGCCCCTGGTAACCGTAACATTATGTTTAATTCCAAGGTTTTTTTGTTTACATTTTGAATAGAAATACATATTTCAAAAGAGCTAAAATTTAAAAATTTTGTTTCGTCAAACATATTTGTATCAAAATAGTTTAGTTTAATTTTCCAGATATTAGCTACATTGAAGTCCCCTGGTATACAAACATTATTTTCGCCGGGATCGACATTATTTTCAACGAATTTAAAGAAATCCGCATATACTTCTGATTTCATGTCAGGTGGGATGTAAACAACTATAAACGAGCATATTTCCTTTCCTACTTTCACCTTGACAATCACTGCATCGTATAGAGCATTTGTAATTTTTTATTTTAAGAATTTTTAAAGATTTTTTTAAAGCTATTAATACACCACCACCCCTGTGCTTACCTGTGATAACCGGACTTCTGTCGCAACGTACTAAGTTGAATAAAATTCGAGTGAATAATTTCAGCTGAGTTAATGACAGATTAAATCGAAATGCACATTCGCAGCAAAAACGAAGAAGTCATGTAATTTTCGTTTTCGGCAGTTTTGATATATAGCCGTTATCTCAGACATCACCTGCAATATGTAAAATTGTAAAAATAAATATAATTAGACAAAATGACAAATATAAAGACAAAAATATTAATTATTTCCCTGTTAAGATGAATAAGGACAAACAGAAATATATAATATATGCTCACTTAAAAAAAAAAAAAATTCACAAATAAAACCAATACGTATTTTACAAATTTCTATAAACTTAAGATTTACCAAAAAAAGATAATGAGAAAGACAAAATTCTTAGTCCCTTCCTACCAAAATAAAAGAAGTTGGTATACTTATTACATAGATAAATAAAAAAGAATACTATTCCATTTTAATTCAATACTGACTTTGGCTATTGTTTCTTCGTGTGTAATGTTTTCTTTGCTGTATCCTGGGGATGTCGGGTAGCCAAAGATTGAATTGCATTATTAAGTTGCTGATCAGTAGTAATTACGATCTTATTTTTGTTGGGAAGTACAATGTTGATACGACAATCATAGGTCCAGACATTTTCTCTGCGGAATTCCTTAACAGCTTTCTTGTAGACTTCTAATCTCTTTTGAGTTAGTGATTCTGCAATTAGAATATTTTTATTTTTTAAAAGTTTTTTATTAATCCACATACGTATTTCTGATTCTGTAAGAAATTAGCCTGACAATAATGGGTCTAGCTTTTTTTTAACTATTTTGTTTAGTGTTAAGGCGATGGCATCTGTAGATCATGTCCTCCCTAAACTGAAAGTCAGGAATCTTCATTGTGTTATTTACAACATTGGTAACAACTTTCTTCATCCTTGGACTCTTTGACACCATGTATTAAAAGTTGAATAGCATTCTTGATCATCGAGCTTGTCATCTAGATTAGCAATTAGGTTTTTGATGTGAATGATGTAACCATGAATTCTTTTTAAAAATTTAAGAATTCGGATTGTATATCTTCGATCGGAACTTTAGGTCCTTTAGATTGACTACCGGATAATGCAGTAGTTAATTTTTCTTCAGAGTTTTTTAGTTTTATATTAAATGAATTTTAAATTGATTGTAATAAGTTCATATCTACACTGGATTCTGATGAATTCATTTTATATATAAATAAAGTTCAGGTGTTAGATTAAATGTTAAAGTAATCACGCGGTTATCTTCTCAAGTTGCACAAAATTGGATGTTTTGCAAACAAGGTCAAGGTAGTACTTTTCAGAATTGTGGCAGCAGTAATCGATGCACTCAACAACTCACTATAAACCACGTATTGCCACCAATTACTTTCCACTTTTTATAGAAATCGATGCACTCAATAATTAACCACAAGCTGTGTAATTTTTATGAATTATTTTGCACTTTTGCTATACAACATGCTATACAGCGTGTCCGTACATATACTGATAGGTTTTACATAACTGTGTTAGAAATTCGGTAAATACGTTTTGCGCTTGTAGTTTTACACTAATCTAAATGTTTGAGACAATACAACATAGAACATTTTCCAGAAACAAAATCTAAAATATCCTTGATTATTCTCTTAAAGACTCCATACAGAGTAAAATATAACAAGCTATATAATTGGCTTTCTTTTGTTAGTTAACAATATCAGTATTATTTGCGTAATATTGTTTTGGTGAACGCTGGTGTAAACGGTTTTGCTGTACCCACATACCCACAATTAGTTAGTCGAAAAGCCAAACTGCCTCAAACCCAATTTCGATTTGAAAAGCAGGTATGACTGGCAGATCGGAACACATAACATTCCATTTCACAGGACGGGGGCTTTATTAAACGAAGAATATCCTGTTTAAAACACGCGGCTATTTGTGAAAAAGGTTGCAATTCAAACGAGGATAATGGAATTGTGTAGCGGAACATTTGACGCTAATAAAGAAAAGGCGGGGGTTAATTATTTTCCCCACTAGTGGATTGTATTTTAAATGAAGAAGTTTGTTTTCGGCGTTGCTTTATATATAAATTCGCGTGTATTTTATGGGCTGTGTGTAGAAATGGGGTTGAAAATGTCCATTACATTAACTCTAATAACGGTGCGTTTTACGTATTTTAGCGGGGGACGTTTTATGTGGACTATCTTTAATGTTGCCGTTCTTACATAATAACGCTCCCTCATACAAGCGCGTGTGGCTTCCAGGAACAAATAATGCGCCTTATCAGATAGTGTTCGCATTGCGTGCGATACGCTCAATTATTAAACTAGAGTTTCGATTACATCTAAAATGCGGCCGCATTTACTTGTATCTCTTCCGAAATAAATCACGCTGGACAAATCGATGTTCCACAGCTTATTGTATTTAGCGACAGGGACGCGCACTTAAAAACAATTTCAACGCGGAGTAAATTAGAAGTACAAAATGATACGACCAATTGCCAATTAAGAGTTACAAGAAACAAAAAAATAGTTACGACATATAGACTGTTACATCAAAGGTTAATTGTTTTCACAATATGTATGCCATAAATCGGTTAAGTCAAACGTATGCAGCTGTGGATAAATGTGCTTGAACTGTGTGAACGCTGCCCTTGAACAATTTAAACTTGTCTTAGCAGTCAACTCGAAATAGCATCAACACGTATAGAAAAATCCTCGTAAATAACAAAGCTCGAGTTAACAGTTGCCTTTTTTGCAGAAATGTTAGTGTGTTTTTCTTTAACACAATGGATCGGTTGTAGCAATGCCTCTTGAAGATCGCAAAATATTAACCGCAGATTGGTATATCGAACTGCATCTACCTCACCAAGATTACGCCACTCCCCATCATACAACTGCAAACACTATTTTTGATAAATCTAGCGTTAACCTAGGTGCTCAACCCCCGTATAGGAATGTTCGATACACCAAAAATTACCGGTACAATCGTATCGTATCGTGTCGATTTAAAAGTATCGGTTCGAGGCAGTATTGTATACAAAAGTACCGGTACATAAAATACCGGTACACATTCGATCCAGGATATTTTCTAGGTATTTTTATTGTCGAGTTTGTAGAAATTAAAAATTACTTATTGAAAGTTATCGCCGGTCGACCAACTCGCCCTTACTTCCATAGAACACTAAATGTAAATATCAAACAACCTCATTGATATTGTTTCATTAATTTTTATGTTAAAAATTTAAAAAAATTAATGAATGGTTAAAAGATGGGTTATTGGAACCCAGGCGGGAAAAACCTTGGATCGGTCCTGCCGATACTGACCAAAAATAAATCGTATCGTATTGTATCGCTTACTGAAATACCGGTACAAAATATCTAGTATCGGAAGACAAAGTACCGGTACTTCAAAATATCGGATCGTACCGCACATCCCTACCCCTGTACGGTCCTCACATAGCATTACGTGATTTTTGTGCGTTCCTAAAATTGAGAAGCTCACACGTGGCAAACTGAATTTCAACCCATTTTTGAGGAGCATGCAAAAATAGTTTTTCTAATATTTAAAAAAGTGGCTCCAACGAATTGTTGAAGGTATTACAACTGAGACTAATACAATAAAGCAATTTTGTTTTTACAGTTTGTACTTTCTACCCTATAAACCACATTTGAACCAGCTCTAGAATATCTCTTAAGAAAAAGACATAAACAGTAAAGGCTGGCACGGCTAAAGCAATATTTGTAATTCAATAATTACTGAAAGATTTGTTATCTTAACCAAAGATAGCTTGCACAAACATGACTTTATAAGAGGTAATCGGAAGCTACACAGATCGAAATCGGCTTGCGGATATGGAACTCCCGTGAGCTTTATGATCGATTACAAGTGATGAGCCCCCAGGTTACGATAAATATTTTAATACAGATACAAGATTTAATCCACGTACAGTATACCACGTCTTGAGGTTAGATGGCGGTTTTGAGGCACTACGCCATAGGTAAACTTTTCAAAATCGATTTATAATTAAGAAATAATATCAGCAAATCCTTCAGCAGATAAAGCACGCAAACTCCACTTTAATTTCAGTTGACAAATTAGTTTTTGCACTACTAGTCTCAGAACGCACCGTTATTGGCCTATCTTTAGGTCGTGAAGTTGATTTTCTCCACCACGGGAGAGAAAGGAAAATAAACATTTTTCACCTTGGTAACTAATAAATTGCTAAGTTACCAAATATGACTATTTTAATTTTGACGTTTTAAAGAGCTGTATTGTCAGGTCGACAGTTAAAATATATTCGAAATGTGTTGGAAATTTAGGTATTAAGCCGTTTGGTAGTGCAAAAAATAGTATATACACCACGGTAGCGAATCGTCTTATAACCTTCGCGCTTTAGATACTTCGCACCGCGCGCTCAGTATCTAATATGCGCTCAGGTTATAATACTGCGCTTCTCTACCTTGATATATAATATACTATTACTACAGTGTCTATACAGGGTGAGTTTTTTTTCATTATCGCTATAGGGATCTCGGAAACGTGAACGATAGAAGGTTGGTTAAATGGAGAAAGAATTGTAGTTTTATGAGCTTATTCGAGATGTGCTTTTGTTTCTTTGAAAAAATCCAAGGCCTACTAGATACAAGCAAAATATTAAAATTACTTAATTTCTTAAAGTCGGTCTAGCGCCGTTATTATTGAAAATAAAAAAAAAATATAAGAATAAAAGTTTTAGCAATTTTTACGGTGTTTATCTTACACTTATTAGTTTTCTTCTAGCTTTCATAGTTTTTGACTTATAACATAAAGTTACATTTTTTTTAAATAGCAATCATAGTTGGCTTAGACATTTCTAAAAAGAGCTCACTTTTCCGCTTAAAATGACGTAAGGTTTATAATACCTATTTTGACAAATAATTCTTTTATAATAATTTTCGTAATAAGAAAATGACGAAAACAAAAACTATGAAAGCTAGAAGGAAATTAATAAGTGTAACCTAAACGCCCTAAAAATAGCTAAAACTTTTATTCTTAATACGTTTTCTATTTTCAATAATAACGGCGCTAGACAGGCTTTAAAAGATTAAAAGTCATTTGAATATTTTGCTTATATCTAGTAGGCCTTGGATTTTTTAAAAGAAACAAAAGCACACTTTGAATAAGCTCATAAAACTGCAATCCTTTCTCCATTTACCAAACGAGATATGCTCTTTTTAAAAATGGCTAAGCCACCTATGATTGCTATTTAAAAAAATGTAGCTTAATGTTATAACTCAAAAAACAAAAGCATATCTTGAATAAGCTCATAAAACTGCAATTCTTTCTCCATTTAACCAACCTTCTATCTTTCACGGTTTCCTAGATCCCTATAGTGATAATAAAAAAAACTCACCCTGTATAATCACTGTGTGACCATACGATGGCCATGTTTTCTATTGGTTGAAGGCAAAAGTATTCCATGTTATTGTCATTTTTAAGAGTCTATAAAATGTTTAGTTACAAAAAGTTACTAATGTCAAAATAAGACATTGGCATTTTATAACTTGTCAAAAGTTTAAGTCGACGTACCACGTGATACAAGCCGCCATTAATATTAGTATTAACATCAAACAAACCAGAACATTTAACAGAGAAATAAATATTTTCCTGTAAGTTTTATATTGCTTAAATATCGTAAGTAACTGCTCAATAGATTATTGCGGTGTACAATTGTATATTATCTTGAATAACATATGGTTCTACAAATCAATTTGAAATTACTGAAAAAATAAGAAACGGGTAACAGAACGTTATCAAACAATACATTTTAAGCAATTCTTTTTGTCACTTCACGATGACCTCTCCTAGAGTCACTGTAGCTTCTCATGCAAACCTATTTTGAAGTTAGAAGAAACATGGCGGCCAACAATCCTATGGCCACACTGTGATTATAAAGTCACTGTATTTATGTAGGTAATACTCATAGATTTATTCCAAAAACTAGATGCAAAATTTTAACCAAGTAATAACATGGTATTAACACTGTAGGGTATAAGTGATACAATTTGAATATAAAACGCTAACACTATAACAGTAAGAATTCGTAGAATTAGTACAAATTGTGAATTAATAGAAATATTTTTAACGCCAACTATTATACAGTAAAAACTGACATAATACTGTTACGTTTTTACGTTCGGGCTATTTAAAAATTATTCGACGCTTCTGGTTTTAAACGTTTATTTACTATGATTAATTATGATTATTTATATATACAAGAATTATGAACGCAGAATTACTTATAAACTACAGGCACTATTTCTAACAACGATACACTTATTTAATAATTATTTGTATACAGCTTAACAGTAAGGATTTACATGGTTGTATTTATTTGTTATTTATTTCACACGGTTCGTTTATATCACGCGCGCTTCGAGTCTGATGAGAACTACCGAGAACTCCGGCGGCCGTGTATTTATATTCGGGTAATTTCCTTAGAAATCAATCTAGACTTCGCTCGACCTTTCTGGGAACCGCATGACGCACCCATCGCAGCTGGCTCCAAGGGCGTTGACGTCACGCCTCTGCACCTGGAGTCCAAGGTTGCAAGGTCGTTTCTCGAGGTTATGCAATAATCGGGGCACTGGGTCATGATTCCGGGGCAATGACCGGCAACAGGATCGTTACACTGCCCCCGTCTTAGGTCGTTCTGTCCCAGAACGAGTTGCGTCGGATGGCTGTCACTCGCTCTTGTGGGGGTTTGATGCCGGTATTTGCAGGCGGTGCCCTTCTTGCACACGGACTGGCTGAAGAAGTAGCAGTCAACCGTGGGCTCAATGCTTCGCAACGGGTAGCAACAGCAGACCTCGATCTGGATGCACTCCGGTCGAAGACTACTTCCAGCATCTGCGTACAACCCTCCAGTCCAACGAATTCAGGCCGCATCCTAATTTCGGCACGGCTAGCCGGGTTTCGCCGTTCTTCACCATCTACTCCTTAAGGTCCAAAAGAGCAGACCAGAGCTCCTGGTAACTAGGTTTTTCGTAAGACAACCTTTTCGTCACCAGGTAATAAATGCAGCTGTTGCCTTCCTTCAGCTGCAAAGTTCTGCCAACCTGAGGTGCCTGCTCTCGCAGCTGGTCTAACCGGCCAAACTTCTCCCGGAAGGCAGCGGCGATCCCCTTAGACATCCGGAGGTCCTGGGCGAAGCAGTGTGCCAGGGTGTCGAACAGGTCACGCTGCACCTCTGTAGTGACTCCGAATCGCGCAGTCTTCGTACCCCCATAAGCGGCCATAAACTCCTGGAAGGAGGTTCCTCCGGTCCCTAGTCGTCTCAGGGGTTGCTCCGTGACAGCCTCCACTTCCTCATTGGTTCCAGCATATGGCGCCAACCGATTGAAGTGCACCACCCTGCACTTTCCTCGAGGAGGTTTCTGTATCCGGTATACTATGTCATTCAGTCGAGCAACTACAGTGTAGGGGCATTCCCAGTTTCTTTGGAGCTCGGGGGAGAGGCCACGACGCCTCTGGGGGTTATGAAGCCATACCAAATCGCCAGGCTGGAAACCACCGGCCTCAGCGCGGGCATCATATCGGTCCTTCATTCGGTCGCTGGCAGCCTGAATGTTTCGGCGTACGGTGTCGTGGATCTCTTCCATCCTCTTCTTCAGGTTCCCCACGTAGTCCTCGCCGGCCGTTTCTTCGACAGGCTTCTTTCCAAATTTGAGGTCACATGGCAAACGCAGCTCGCGCCCAAAGAGTACCGTGGCTGGGGTGTGGTTGGTTGTCTCTTGTACTGCCGATCGGAAGGCCATTAGAAACAGGTGAATGTACTGGTTCCAGTCACACTGATGTTCGGAAACCACCTTGGACAGATGCTTCCCCATGGTTCGGTTCATCCTCTCCACCATGCCGTCCGATTGAGGGTGGAGGGCAGTGGTCCGGGTCTTGTGTATCCCCAGCAGCTTGCTAACGTTCTGGAACAGTTCACACTCGAAATTCCGGCCCTGGTCGGAATGTAACTCCAGGGGGACTCCAAAACGGCTGAAGCACTCCTTTACCAGAACATCAGCGACAGTACCGACCTCTTGATTCGGAAGGGCGTACGCTTCGGACCACTTGGTGAAGTAGTCCATGCACACCAGGATGTATTTATTTCCCGATTCGGTTTCGGAAAATGGTCCAGCGATGTCGATGGCTATCCTCTCGAACGGACTACCGACGTTGTACTCCAGCGTCGGAGCTCTACGTCTACCAACCGGTCCGTTTCATGTAGCGCAGGTTTCGCACCTCCGGCACCACTCTCGGACATCATCTTTGCAGCTCGCCCAGTAGAACCGGTCTCAGACCTTCTGCAACGTCTTCTTCAATCCGAAGTGTCCCCCAGAGGAGCCATCATGCAGGTGGCGCAGAACCTCGGCCACTCTACTCCTTGGAACCATCAATTGTGATCTCGTTGTCCTACTGTCCTCGTATTCCAAGATTCTGGTCAGGACGTTGTTTTCCAGCTGCAGGAGTCCCATTGTGCCCAATAGGTCTTCACCGTTGGGTTGGTGGCGGAGACCTCCTGCCAGGTAGGTCGACGACCATCTCGCTTCCAGGCTATATCCGTGCCTAAGTCGGGGTCGTTCTCCTGGCTGTTCTGTAACTCGTCTAGCTCCCACGAGTCGTCGACTACAGTGGTACGATTGATGGGTACCGCACGACTCTCCAGTCTCAAACAGTGGCTGCAGTTCGCAGGGCGGGGCCTCCTGGATAACTCATCGGCGTTGCGGTGGGCTGTGCCAGGTCGATGATTTATTTCAAAGTCGCTCGATCCACCTAGCCATCTGTCCTTCAAGGTTCTTGAACTGAATTAGCCATCTTAGAGCAGCATGGTTGGTCCTCAGCAAAAACCTTCTGCCATACAGGTATTTATAAAAATGCTCCACGGACTTGACTACTGCCAGAAGCTCCCTCCTGGTTACTCAATAGTTCCGCTCTGGTTTGGACAGGACCTTGCTGAAATATGCCAGGACTTTCTCTTGCCCATCTTGGACCTGGGACAGAACACCACCGATTCCGACATTGCTAGCGTCAGTGTCGAGGCTAAACTGGCCTCCCTGACGTGGACAGCAAAGTACATGTGAACTGGTTAAGGCAGTCTTGAGCGTCTCGAAGGCCTCCGCGCACTCAGCACTCCATTTGAACTGTCGTCCTTCTTCCGTTAGACGGGTTAACAGTTTTGCAATGTTTGCAAAGCCCAGCACAAACCGTCGGTAGTAAGTACAGAGGCCCAGGAAGCTTCGCAGCTCATGCTTATTCTTCGGGATTGGCCACTCCTGCACTGCCTTCACCTTACTCGGATCTACTGCTACTCCCTGGCGGGATACGACGTGCCCCAGGTACTGTACCTCCTTCTGGAAGATGTGGCACTTCTTTGGACTTAATCGCAGGTTGGCACCTCGCAGTCGACCGAACACTTCCTCCAGGTTTTTCAGATGCTCGTTGAAGGATTTACCCACCACTATGATGTCGTCTAAGTATATCAGGCAGGTCTGCCAAGATAGATCCTTGAGGACGGTGTCCATCAGCCTCTCAAACGTGGCGCGGCATTGCACAAACCGAACGGCATGACGGAGAACTGCCAGAACCCAGTTCCGATAGTAAATGCAGTCTTCTCCCTGTCCGCAGGTTCCATTCCGACTTGCCAATAACCGCTCTTCAAGTCTAGCGTCGAGAACCATTGAGAACCGGAGAGCGTGTCCAGGGTATCATCAATTCGTGGCAGAGGGTAGCTGTCTTTCTTGGTCACATGATTCAGCTGTCGGTAGTAAACACAGAACCTCGTTGAGCCATCCTTCTTCTTGACACCACAGGGGAGGCCCACGGGCTGCTGGACGGTTCGATAATCCCTTGGTTACGCATATCTTAGACAATCTTCTCAACTTCTTCCCGTTTGGCGAGGGGCAACCTTCTTGGATGTTGGCGTATCGGTTGAGCATCCTCAGTATTGATTTTATGCTTAACTACGTCGGTACGGCCTCTGGGATGATCTCCGCACTCGAAGACGTCTTGGTACCGGGCCACCAGATCTTCCCAGGGTTGTGTTTCTTCTGACGGTTACCGGTTCCCTGTTGACGTTCATCATCCTTACTGGGACCTTAAGCCCAGTCTTTACCAACGTCTTCCCAACCAGGATACCATGAGTGAGCTCCTTGTCATAATCGGGTTCAACTATGCGCACTACGTTGCAACGGAGATCGCCATCCAGGTATGAATCCACGACCCTCTCGGTTCGTCCAGGAAAAGTAACAGCAGACACTTGCAACACGCCGCGTCCCAGATCTAAAGTGAACCCACACTTATTCATCACATCCATTCCCAGGATGAACTCGTCCGCAATGTCAGCAATCTGGACCCGATGCTTGAGGGTTTGATTCCCAATCTTCAATGTGAAATCCATTTCCTCATGTGTGGTCACTGCGCCTCCCGTGGCAGTGCGAAGGCGTGTCCTGGTGGGCAGCAGCTGACCCTCGCCTCGTATTACGTCAGACCTGGCGATGGACTTCGTCTCTCCAGTATCCAACAGCAGAGACCGAACTCTTCCATTTATTTTCCCATCAATGAAGAGACTATCAGGCTGGTGTTGCACGGACGACACATGTATGGGAATCTCCGGGGCATGGCAATCACGAGTCCACTCTCGCCCCTTCTTGTCGACCCGCATTAGTTTTCCGACGGCTCGTCAGACACTCGGGCTCCTTTCTTCGGACAGCGAGCCCTAGAATGACCCATCTCTCCGCAGCTCCAGCAACGGGGCCCCTTCTCCCTGGTCTCCTGCCTTATAAGTCGTCGCAACATGTCCGGCATGGATTCAGGTGCCATCTCCGTCATGGCGACACCGCGGACAGACCATGTCCTCTAGAGGCAGTCCTTGCCGCTTCAAATTCCAACGCATGGGCTAAGGCCTCTCCCAGTCTCCTATGGGGCCCCAGTCGTACCGCTTGCTGAGTATCGGCGTCTTTAATTCCATCTATAAATGTTTGGACGGCTAGCTGCTCTAGGAAGTCCTCCGGCGCCGATGGGTAGGCGAGCCGAACCAATCGAGCAACATCGGCCTCCAGTTCTTGCAGTCTCCCCCGACTTCTGAATTCTGTTCTTCAACTGGGCACAATGCACATGCTGAAGATGACCATTGCCATAACGCCGTTCCAGACGATTCGCCAATTGCTGGAAGTCCCGGACGACAATTTCCTCAACGCTGATTAATTAAATACGATAACGATGTTATGGAAGTTAACTAAATAAATGCGGTGAGAATAGCTTGGTGCTTGAATAAATAAAATTAATGTGACTGTGTATACAATAATTTCCATTAAGTTTACAGAGTTTAATCGGTGTCGCGTCCAAAATAAAATTGTTACGTAATATAATAGGTATTACGTGTTTTGTCTAGTTCGGCAGATATTTTTACATGTAGTATGTAGTGTTTTGAAGAGGGGACCGAGACGACAGTAACAACTGACTGTCTTAATCCTGGCGCTAGTACGTCTATCTATTTGATATATATATATTTTGTAAAAATAATATTTACTGAAATGTGTAGGATATTCCATGCTTCTCAGACACCTTTAGGATCTGACTCCTTTTGTCCAAATTTGGAATTGGTATTCCTACGCTATCAAAAATTTGAGCGGACTGAAGTATTTTCTTTGAAGCTCTTAACATTTTTCTTGTTTGCAGTTCAAGGTTATCTTTTCATACCTTTTTATGGTATATCCCCAAACATGGCTTCAAACCGAATCTGATGACTGCCTTAATGGTTTTCACTAGCTTCCCACTGAACTCTGTGTATGGCTTTCTAGCAGTTTCTGCACTATGTATGTTTTAGATATAACCCGACTACCTGCCCGTGTCTAGACGCAATACAGCAGGACTTTCAAGTGCTAGAAAAATATGAAGACAATGATATAGAACCTCTTTTATAGTTTGTAAGGGCTTACTCAACGATGTTAGACGGTCTTAATATTGAAATGGTATTAAGCCCACAACTTGGCTCTGTTTGCAGTACAAAATATTCAACCAAATCAATAAAGCACAGAGTTAGGATATTTCATATAATTGCAATTTTAAACAAAAATAAAAATATTAAATGCATTGATTATGAGTTGCGAGAAACAGTAATTAGTCGGATAAAACACGCAAAGGCAAAGTATATTTCAGAGAGTTTGAATTTGGCTTGTGAATAAAGTAATATAATTGAAATGATAGGTTTGTGCACATGTAAAGCCAGATCAAACGAAAGTAATTGACACAAAAAGGTGGTTACGTGCACAAAAGGAGAGTAGTTATCAATAAAAGCAAAAGACTGTGAAAATTGTGAGCAAGCTGAAGGGTAAAGCAAGATGAAAGCAAATCTAGAAAATTGCAAAGAGCAATTCCTGAATAGAGGCAACAGAAGAGAAGCAAGCGACGTAAAAAGTGCGGAACTCAAAAATCAGTGCTTTAATAATGAAAAACATAGTGCAAAAGCAGAGCAGTGAAATTAAAAACGTTTGTGAGTGCAAAGCTATAGAACAATATTAGTTATAAGCAAAAAGACAATATTTTAGATTTTAAGAAAATGTTAGATTATAATTTATGTAATACAATTTTATTCTATTTATGATAAGTATTATCAAACCTAATTTCCAAATAATAGTAGAATAACACTGTATCTTAGCAACATGATGCTTTTTTGTCATTAACAAAAAGAACAATTGAATAAAATTAAATTGAAAGGTTGTCGAATTTGTGCTCCATATTTGATTAAAGTTTTTATATAATAAACGAGAATTTTGTAACATAAAAAGTGGCCCATTTGATTGCCCAATTGGTAGTGTACCTGTAAGAACGTTTGCAACAGTTTTCGCAACAAAGATTTTACAAAGTTGCATATCCCATCTCCTAGGATATCGGGAGCCGTCCAACTGCAAGATACGATCTTCGATTACGACTAAAATTAGCATCGGAACCAAGAGGTCATCAATCAGAAACATCGTCCAGGTCTGCAAGAACGTTCGAATCAACATTGGCGGGCAGGGAAGCAGCTACAAGCTAAGATATTCTACCAGCGTTACTACGACCAGCTCCGAAACCAGCACGAGAAAATTATAACGAAGCAAGAATTTGCCTGCAATTTAAGTGTTAGCGTTCGGGTAAACAACGTAAATAAAAGATTAAACCTTGCCGAAGTGGCCTAGCGTTTTTCCAAAAGTCTAATTACTTCGTGTTTTTCAAAAAAACAGACGGCGTCATCAGGTTTTGGCGAAATCGGCCAGAATCGAGCATCAGAAACAGTTGAAAGATCGGCGTGCAAACAGTCAAGGCGGGAATATTCCAATATTTCACGAGATTGTGAATTTTATCTACTAATCACGAGCAAACGAGCTACGTTGAAACAAATAACCTAAAATTTGAGAATAGTCCGTTTATGAACCCAACCCATTATATAAGAAGTTTTGTGTTTGCCGAGAGCTAGCGTAGTTGGTATAGCACTTAATTAAATAGAAATGGCCCCCTTTCTATTTTATTTAACTACAATACTATTTTATTTGTGCGATTAATTATTACAGTTCATTTTAGCCAGCCTTAATTTACTGACAGGCAAAGGTTGAGCACAGTATAAAAATATAAACTGAGAATTGTGTGTACTAGGATCTTTGCCCGTAATTTTAACTTATATTATTTTTATACCAAAATAAATAATTACAGGTCAGTCACTTCGTTACATACTGGCACCGCAACGTGGAGCAATCAGTTCATTACAATATATCATTATAAAATTGAAGTTGCTATGCTAACGCCACCTAAATGTATTAGGTCTACATAGCATCTTGAGTTATGCTCTGATGGTTGATTTTACAACAATATCTTCTTTAGGAACATTTTTGTTCATCTGACAATGTTTGCGTACATTTAGAGGTAAACTTACAACTTATACTCTTATATTTAGTTTATAGGTTCTTTCGAATCCGTCTTGTTTCTCTATGTCTGTTCTTTCATGGCTGACTTCTCGCTGACATTTATTGAATTGCATTTATTATTCTCCTAATTATTTATTTATTTCGTTTGTCGTTACGCGTTCTGCTACTGTTGCCAAATCTATCGACTATGTCCATGTCGATTTCTATGCATTTTACTTAACTATTGTCTTTCCTCTTTTCTTCACTAGGCAGTCCTTCGTCCACATATGTTCTCTTCTTTTGTCTCTAGGGCTCGTTTTGGTAATACGTTATTTGTAATTGATATTCATTTATTTATGATTTATTATTGTAAGATTGATAAGAGGTTCCTGCATCTCCCTCTGCCTGTTGCATTCTTTATTCGTTTTCGTCTAGTATTTCCTTTGATTTCTGTATCTTCATTTCGTTCACCCCTATTTTACATTTGTATTTGTTATTCATTGTCTACGACATGTGAAAAGTGGGGTATATATAGCTTCATAAAACTGTAGTTGTATTTTCTTGTGTACTGTTTATGTGCCCAAGATGGTATTCTAATTGCTCCAGTATACGCGATTAGTCTTATTCACTCTACTGACTATTTCTCCGTCTACTTTTCCGTCCTTATTTATTAGTGCCCATAGGTATTCGAAGCTTCTTATCTCTTCTAGCGGCCAATTGCCTAGAATGGCTTCCTATCTCTTGCTTTGACACGTTAACTTTTCTCTTTAGGATATTAACTACCAATTTAGCTAACTGTATTTCTTCGACCCATACACGTACTGCTATTTGTAATTGATTAATATTTTATGCTACAATTAAAATATCGTACGTGTGCACCAGGCTTTCTATGTAGGTTACATGCAAAAATTTCCAATATTAGTTTCCGGTTGTCACCTTGTTTTCTGCCCTTTTTTATTATAAATGATGATTATTTTCACCCATTCAATCTGATTACCTTGCTAGTATTTTTCCATATACATGTCACTACTTTTTACTATTTATTACTTGCATGTCATTCAGAATGCTACATATTTATTTCTAGGTACAGAATCACAGAAATCCTGTATTTCTGTAAAAGCTATCTTCCTTTCCGTGATTGCTCTGCATGTAGATATAAAGTGTATTGTTTGTGCACTTTTTCTCGCAGCTGCTTGCTCTTCTCCTAGTTCTTCAATTTATTTCAGTAAACAGCTTTCGTTAGCAGTTCTGGTGCTATCTCACCTTCTTCTCTAGCCTTTTAGTTCATTATACCTTTCACTACTGCGTGTACTTCTTCTGTTATGTTTTCTATTGGAACTGCTGCGCTTCCTCCGAGTTGGTTGTCCTCTACTTTATTTTCTTTCTCTGCTACCGCATTATTTCTAAACTTATTCTAAAGGTAATCTTTCCACGTTTCTCATACTTTTAGAAGATTGATATTGTCCTTCTTGCTTCTAATTAGCTTACCTTTGTTACTGAGTAGTAGGTTAACCAGAATAATTTTGGACTTTCCACGTATTTTCTTCCAGCTCTGTAACACCTAGGGTGGCTCTTATTTTTCGCCCCAATACGTTTAGGCCTCGTGGTAGCTCATGGCTGAGATCTGGTGAGGATTGCATTTAAAGATAATATGTAAAGGGCTTTACTTAAAACTTCCCTCGCAAGGCGACGTGACACCAAACTATTTTAAAAATTAAAAGAAATTGAGTAATTTATCTTTACGTTCGTAATAACACTGAAACAATTTAAAAAACCACTTGGTAATGCGAATTAGATCAGTTTCAAATGAAAAAATATTTCCGGCCATGAGACGAGCGCCTAAAAACGCTAATTTAAATCCGGGAATTTCATCTATGGACCCATCGAGGACCTCTCCCGGTTTTAACATGCACGCCTGTATTTAATAGAACGAACCTACTGTTGAAACGTTTTGGCTCTCTTACATTACTCTATATCTTTTGGGTTCCATTTTCGTCAGGTATAAAGCCTAAACTATGTGCAAGTTATTGCTTTTATCTATTTCTCAGTTAACGTAAAAATAAATAATAATTTATTTTTTTTAATATGCACACCCTGTATATATTTGTTCGAAATTATCTCAGCTTCAGGCCAGATAACATGTAATCTGCATGCAAAATATCGTTTTCCTCCAACAAATAGTTTTTGAGTTATACCACCAATAGACAGATGGAATTGAGAAAACCTGTATTTCGTCTTCCCGGAACCTGAAAACGTAAAGATCTGAAAAAATCCCGGAAGGAAACTTTTTCGTGATTACAATACTTCAATCGGCTTTTAGACGTAAAGTAAAAAAATCAAAATAGAATCTTCTGTTAACCACAAATGTTAGAGATAGTCTTATATAATGTAACTTACATGTATTTTATAATTTGTAATAATAAAACAAAATTGGTTATCCTACAGTGTGCACTACGCCTGTTGTTGCGGCGGATGCCCGGGGGATGACAAAAGCTCTGCTTACGGCCTATGAAGGTAGCACTTAACAACCGCCTTTGATGACGTCCAGTAACACGTAGCAACGCCTGTGACTCGTATTATACGTTTGGCAGTACTGAGGTACAGTGTCGCAGGCACTGCCAAACGATGTCAAGTTTGAGGTTAGCAGGTTTTTTGTCAGCCTGACACAAACTAAAACAAAAGCTAATCTCAAATTTGACATACACACTTTAGTACTGACAGCGGCCTAATGTCGTAATAGCTATTTACGTTATTAGACCGGTAGCAACATTTTTATGGCCGCGCCAATACTTTACAGGTCGAGGCCGTAGGGCGAGACCTGTATGTTTGGCAAGGCCATAAAAATGCTACCGGTCGTGTATCGTATAAGGGTTTTTAGGATACGAGTCCGGTAGATAAAATTTACCGGCCGGTAGTTCTACTACTAGTCTAGGCCGGTAAATTTATCTACCGGACTCGTTTGTAACTATGTAAACGCTAGTTACCAATGCAGTATCCTAAAAATAACTATAACAAATAATTTCATTGTCATTTTCAGAAATTACAATCATTTTAATAATTTCAGCATTATTTCATAAGAACTTCATGACTGCTGGTCAAATAATTTATCTAGTGACTACCCATTCCGATTTTTCTACTCGGTAAGTTATAATGACAACTATGAAACCACTCGTGAAGACGGAGGAGGCAACTGGTCGTACCGTTTCTAAATTACTATCGTTAATACCGGGGGACAGCTATAACTCATATGTATAACAATAAAATTTTATAAACCATCAATAGACGTCATGCAGTCGCAGTATCGTCGAATTTATGCAGCTTCGTTGACGACAAACAAGCAAATTGTCTTTGCATCCTTCCCCATAACAATATGCAGTAACGGCTGACCCTCATTTCTGGGCATTTCCTCGATCCGTTCGCTAATCCAGCTCGCCGTAACCTACAGGAAGTAACAGGAAGCGGCGGAGAGGCCTCATCAGTCACAGTCACTGCAAGCAAATTATTGTGGCGGACCCTTCCTGCCTACTAGATTTACACCTGACCTCTTTTATAGCTGGAAAAATTCTTGCAGAATCGATTACATTCGCGAATGTGTTCATTTATCTTTTGTTCTTCGCCTCATCTATATTTACTCGTGCACGAAGTGATCTCGAGGCGCTTAATATTATGCGTATTAGAGAAATATTACACGAACATCCAAAAGCGATAATGCACGATCCCACAAAGACTGCCGGGTATTTGGAAGAACACAACCCTCCGCCATTAAAGACACACACGATCGAAGCGGCTTATTTTAAAAGCCACCGACTTTGTCGATTGCCAGATTCTGTTTTGATTCGCACTTCACGTGAATGCACGCCTACGCACGATATTAACTGGATTATTTATAAGCTTTGGCGAGCGCTTCAATTTGGCATAATCTATGTATGTGAAATATGGGGCTCCACGTCATGACTACGTTATTATTATAAAATGTTTAGCGGCTACTCGGATACACTAATTTTCATCTTTTAATGTCTGTTCTTTGCTGCTCATTTCTTATTCTCTATCCTCGCTAAAGCACGCCGCGTAGAGCATTTATTTCTATATTAAAGACGCCAATTACTTCTAGCTCAAATAGGGAAAAAAATCTGAAACCTGTTGGTGGAAAAGCGGAGTCAAGCAGAAAGCCATTTAAAGAGAAGCGATTTCCAGTACGGTACGGGCTTTATGACTTTGAATTTGCTTCGTTTCACATTAATTATAGTCACTACTCAAGATTAACATTAAAGCTCGAAAAATATCCATATTTAAAGCTACAAGTTAAAGAAAATCATTGGGGAAAGTAAAGCTTCTAAATTCAAAATTTGCATTTAAATAAATTATATAATCAATTTACAGTAGATAGCGCATTCCTTGGGATATAAGGCTGGCGAAAAAACGCAAATCCCAAAAATTCAATATGGCGGATCCAATATGACGGAGACAATATGGCGGCCTTAGGAAAATTCAACTTTTTCACATTTCGATCTTTTCCAAAATCTGTTCCATAGGAACAGCCCTTAGAGTCAAAAATTGCCAAAATAATACATGCGGATTGAATTATAAGGGTGGTCTGTTACAAAAAAAGGTTGCACTTTCCGACCACTTAGAAATTGACATTCGGAACAGATATTGCTTGGAACCTTAACTTGTTGCGAAAAATCTCACATCCGAAACATTCAATATGGTGGATCATACTCAAATTTGGATAAGGAACAGCTCTGTTTTTATCAGTTTAAAGCACACTCTGCATTCCTCAGTGTTTCTGTTGTCCCACTTTCAAATCTTTGGAATTTTGATAAGCTGAATTAGCCTGTTTTTGGGTATTTTTCTGCCATTTTCCTGGCGAGTCTTGTTTCGTGTAAGTTGGATCGCTTCATGGGGGTCCCTGTCTCAACGGTCTTGGTGGCCAACTTCATATTTGGAAGGATATGAGAGGCATCGCAACCCCTTTTGAATGTTCCGGTGATTTGGGTTATATCGCCGGCATTCGTTTCGTCACTGACGGATTTGGTTGGACGTTCCTTCTCCACGCGCTTGACTGGAAGATTTGGCTGTATTACACCTTAAGGTTGGTAGTTGGTAGTTGTCTACGGTTTTTTCTCTTTAACGCCGCAATTTACCTAGAAAATTTGTATTTTTAGCTTTTTTATGTTACCCTGGAAATGAGTTTCTACTTGGATTGGTTCTCGTCGTGTTAAAGTGAATAAAGATTGTTACTAGTTATTGGTTCTGCTGTTATTTTGATTTGGTTGGTATATCTCTGACCTTGGGAGGTCCGACCCAAGGATTTGTTCACGTCGAGGACCTGGCGCCCTCTCCTATAGTTTTTCTGCAGCTTTGCTGGAACCCCGATCCTCTCGACTAGTTAGCCAACCTAGGTCGATATTTACCAGCTGGAAAATACTTAATACAACTTTCACCAACAGGTAGGGGCCGCCCTTCGCCATCCTTCGTTACAACACTGTTAACGGCGTACTGGGTGATGTGGTTAGCCGTCGACGGCTGCCTTTTACTTTCCCTACTTCCACAACTGTGGTTTCTCTGGTGATTACCTTTACTTTGAATCTGTCATAAATGCTACAAGTAATTACTTTTAAGGATATACAAATACCGTGTTAGACAGTATTGACGTAGCGTACATTAATAGGCATTTTTATACGTTTTACAAAAAAAACAGGCATAAATTTCTCGAAAAATGTCTACTTTGACACTGAAACAGTTAGAAATATTATTGTATTTTTAGCAGCCTTTATGCAGGTGTGGAAACCTTTGCGAAACAAAATACAGGATCGCTAATTGAAAAATTGTATGCATATACCAACATCAGAAGATTAAAGTATTTTTGTGTTTACTGAATGACCTATATGTAATGTGGTAAAATAAACGTTATTATTATTATTATTACTATTCTTAACAAGATATTCCAGAAATTTCAAAATTATGGTAAATATCACAAGGATGGAACAATATCTTATGAATATTTAAAAAAGAAAGTTTCATCAACTTCCAGAAACTCACCATCATCCCATCCATAGAATGTAAGAATATTTGAAAGAGTAATAATCAAAGCCAAATTGCAGGGAAACAAAACAGATTTAAGCGAAGGAGAATGGTAATTTAGATCTCACATATCTTGCTAAGATAATATATTCCGCAAACGCCAAATAATAAAAATATAAAGCTAAAAACATAAACACACACATGATATTTGTACACCTTGAAAAGGGTATGGTAACATTCCCAGGAAAGAAATATGACCCATAATACTGAGATTTTATGTTCCAGTAAAGCAGACGTATAGAAATACCAAAGCAAAAATTAAACTCTCAAAATTGATCACACTGAATATCAAAATTACAAAAGGGGTTAATCAGGGGCTGTACTTTATTGCCATTGTTTTATACAGAGTGTTTAAAAGGTATGGTTCAAACTAACAGATGTGATGTGGGATACTATAAGAAGCAACAAATGTTTAAAATAATCATGTCTCATTTCCAACCGTTATCTAGTTGCACAGGATTTTTTTTGTTTTTATCATTGTTCTGTTAAATCACGTGATATAGGAAACAAGTCAAACAAACGCTAATTTGTTATGACAGAAGGTGAATTATTGTTGCTTTCTAAATGTGGTACCGACGGGACCTTCTCCAATACTCTACCACGGCTGCAGGAACATTCCCGCTGGAATAAATCCACAAAAAATGCATCTCTGCATATTTACGCACAGAAAAAATGCTGCATTATGATATAGGTAAGTTTGCAACGCTTGCATCTGCATAAATTTATAAACAAACAATAAAAATTTATTAAATTTATGTCCCGCTTATTCAAGCGCTATCACGGGTTACATCTTGCCGACGCACAAACCAGTGATAACAGACTAGTACCCGCTCTACGCAATAGACACGAAGAGTCGACCCTCGCGCCGCCCTCCCACCTAATGACGTTTGTAGTGGCTGCTTTGATAACACGACACGAAAAATATAAAAGCAGGTTCCGCGACCAGTTTACAAGATTTGAGTTTGTCCCGACTTGAAATCCCTCATCCCTTTTTACTTGAGGTTCTCCCTCTTGAGTCTACCAGTTCCGATCCTGTCCCGTCCGATCTTCTTGAGTCCACGGACTTACCTTTATCGCAAGCTCCCCTCCTGAAGCCAGCTTGAGGCGGCGACTCGTAAGTAGTGCCCGACTCCTGGTCCGCACTACAATCTGTCCTTTAATAGTCCCAAAACGATTGAATCATAGAATTTATACGAAACCAAATTACATGGCCCGTTTAGATGTACATTAATCCCTGTAACTGCAGGCGTACCCTTACCGGAAGGGTCCCCTGAGACGTGGAGAGACGTCTTTGTAAAGCAGGAACATCCAACCCGCCTGCAAAATCCGCCAATTTTTTTCGCGAGCGGCTGGAGGTCAAAAGACCGAAGCCCGCTGAAGCTAATGGGAGCAAACCCGGCCAAATCTCGCATTCTCGGCACTTCGCCGGACACGTTGCGAACTCCTCGGACTCCTATTAGGCCCGTTGGCATTCCCAGCTGGACACCAAGGTGTCGTATTTTCATACATTAACCTAATTGCACCTGTGATTTTAGCCCCGTAAAAACAATAAAAACTGGGAATTCGAGATTAGTCAGCCGGGCCATTGGAACTACCAATTCGTTCAGCTGCCGCTAAACCAGTGCGATCCGAAGACCGTCCAGGAAATTCGTTCAATAACCTGTCGAGCACGCCTGCCATACACCAGCGTCGGGGAGGTTGTGGCTTCTCCAGGAAGGAACAAAACGCGACGCCCCAGGTGAAACTGTTATTTTTGTAATATAAAATTCATTTCACATTAAGCGAATATTGATTTTGTACATATAGCTAAACAAAACATATATATGGTAGTTTACTGGTGTTGCTGGTTGTATGTACACAGGGTGTTAATTAACACCAGTGGATATTTTAAATTTCTAAAGCAGGACCAAGCGATCACCGGTGGTCATTGTTGATTTTCGTTGTTCGGACGACATGGCCATCCGTGGTCACACTACGTATTTTATTTGGAGACCGCGTGCTCATCGGTGGGAACGTTTTATTTATATTTAGGATTAAGAATGTTAAGTTTGGTCCCAGGATGTAAGCATATTTGACTTGGACTTGGTAGTTTGGTCTGGCAATGTGTACAAAATACTGGGTAATCATTAGGAAAGAAAACTTTATTTGGTGATAAAAAAATATATAATTAGACTTTGTAAAGCATTAAAAATATGTGAAAAAAAACTGAAAATCTCCTAAAAATAAAGTAATATAGATTGGCATATAACTTATATTATATGTATATTATGGTAATATCCCTTTATCGCTTTAACTTTAAAATCATGTTTCAAAACTGGTCATCAGTTTTGTAAAACATTCAAAAAGCAAAAAAAATAAGTATAACTAAGCAAAACTATTCTAATATTAAAACTAAACTAAATTAATAAACTAAATATTAATAAAATTTACAGGAATAGTTTATTTATGATTATTAGAACATAATATACACATTGGTTGTTCACATTGCTCACAAATAGTGTTCACCCTTTTAGAATTTCTTCGGGCATAGGCTGAATTGTGCTGCCTTGACATATTTTTATAACACACACTACATCTTTTTCTGGTCACCCTCTTTTGACCATCCACTTCTTTTAATGTGTGAATTTGCCTTTGGATTTGGGACTCTCGAGAGGTTGATAGTCGAGCAGCTAATGGCATATCCAAATGATTAGTAGATTGTACCAGGGCCGAAACAATAGATTCCTTGAATCGAGTTATATTCATCTTTTTGTTATTTACCTTGTTAAATAACAAGGCGATTACAACTGTCGTAGCAGTTATTAGATGAAAAAGTAAACGTTTATACCATACCATTTTACGGTACGGCGAACATCGCGTATATCTTTCCACTTTAGTACTACTATTTTATTTTCATTCTGCCGTGCAACTACGTCTCCTTTTTTAAATTTTGCTTTTGCCACTTCTGGAGGATTGCCTTTTCGATTTACTCTTAAAGTTCCAACGAGATGGGTCTTCTTCTCAATCATTTTATCTGCTAACGAGACACTTGTATACCAATTGTCCGTGAAGAGAATTCTTCCTGAATTTAAGAGTTCATACATCAACTCAGTTACGAGTCACCTTTTTCGAAAACAGAAATTACCTTCTTTATCTAAGTGGCATTTATAATGTTTCTAGAAAAACTTCACAAATCCATTTTCAATAAAATGAAGCAATAATTTTTTGTTTAAAACGTGTTGTATTTGATTAACAGTATACAGTATATTTTTCTTGAAAATATCAGTAAGGTAACAGTTGGTTACTGTGTTGCGTATAATTTTTTCACTTAAATGCAGTTCAGGAAATGTTTCAAGTGACCTGTAGTTCCTAAGTGTATATTTGATTGCATACTCATTTTTTATTTTTGGGATATTTTGAAATACTTTGAGTTGTAAGGGATTATAATAAATTTTCAAAATAGATTGTTAATATGATTTTCAGCGGCCCTTTTATGCCTCTGATTTTTGATGTAATTGTTTTTGGGTGATGTGCCTGATTTTCCTGGAATTTTGCTACATGCAGATTTACGATTCCAAAATTAAATTGTAAATCGTTGCTCACCCGCAAGAAATCCTGTACTGGAATAAATTTAGTTAAACTGGGATAAGAATATATTTCTGTAGGATTACCTACTTATGGCCACCTTCCAGTTGTGGTATGTTCTTGTAGTTTCGTTTGAACACAGATTTCGATATTGTATCATTTTAGGCCTTTTACTCGTACCCCCTTGTGGATTAGTGCCATATTCTGCATGTGCTCCTTCTTCGGCTTTGATGTCGCTTGCTAAAGCACCTGGAGGACCAACTTCCACACCGTTCTGAGTCCTTCAACTCATGTGGCTGCCTTCAAAACTTCGACCACACGACTTTTCCACAGTACGATGATTGGAGAAAAGCCTGTCACCCCTCATGTTGCACATCCGCTTGGACGGCATCCCCAAGTCCACTACCCTGGATAGTGCGACGCCGCTGTACTATGAATGCATCAACGAGGTACTGTTATATACACCAAGGCACCTTCTGCGTGTGCAGCTCGCGTATTTAGTCATCTAATACCTCTAAACTAAAAATACCATTACTGCAGTCTATGAAATTAAAGAGAGCTACCTACGGTTTGTGCGAGTGAACATTTCTAGCCGATAGTGCATAGAATTGGAGAAATGTGTAGCTGCGATCTATTCACGGTTCACGGAACATCTAACTTGTGTGGTTATGCGAATTAGTTTAGTACACTTTAGTATATGTATTCGTTCATAGATTGGCGGCTCTGTCAGCGTTTTAGTTGCATTCAACTTGGGAATTTTGAGACAGGTTCCTCGACGTTTTAAAAATAACACTTATTTGAGGATCTCAGTGAGCCGACACATTAAAACCAACTCATTTTTTAACGCTGAAAAAAACAGTTAAGTGTGTAATACCTTAGGCGCATGGTACCATTCGCGAGGCTTCGTATTTATAATAATTGACCTTTGAAGCGATTTGATGAGACTCCCGTTTATCGATATCGCACTACTGATTGGTCGAACACAAAACTTTATTCTCAGTACTGCGATTTTCTAACGGAGTTCAACATGTCCTTTTAACGCCTTGTATATACGAGGGGAGATAAAAATGAATACACTTACCCAATTGCTACTTTCTCTTTCAAACAAATGTCGCATTTATAGACACATTTACTAAGTTTAATTTTCCAGTTTTGGTAACATTTTCGGCAAAGGTAGATTAGTAAAATTAAGCTTGAATACAGTAGTTAGAAAGGCAATGTGCCAAAAATTATCTACGAAAGAACTATCGGTGTACTGTACAATAACGGAGTAGACCATTAAAACGATTGAAGACTGGTTGGTAACTCGAAGTCAGACACAAATATTTTGAACATTTTGGATGGAAGTTTGGGAATGAACAAAGTGAGGACGCCGCATCCAGATCACTTACACCAAAGAAGAAGTTCTATTGACGACACATTTGTTAGGAAATTTTTATGGCTCTAGCTGAAGATCAAAAATCATAACTGTAGACGAGATGTTGGTTATGGTGTTCTGAAACGCCGATGTAATAATGTGGATTGATAAGGAATGGGGTCTATACAGAGAAAGTTTACCTTGTTTCCATTTTTTTTTAATTGCCTCTCTCCTAGGTTGTCAGTCTCTGGACTGGTTTGTTGCAGTCTTCCATTTTTGTCGATTTAGGGCCTTTCCTTTCATTTCATTATAATTTCCATTGCCAGAGTCTGCTGTTATTTGCTTAATGTGTTGTAAGCGAGGTCTTCCTCTTGTGGTTTTTCCGGTTATGCTCCTTTCAATTATTATCTTCTCTTCTCAGTATGTGGCCTATCATTTCCTTCTTTTCTTTATATGGTTCCAAATATTCCTTGTTCGTTTTATTGTTTTTAGTACTTCTTCATCGGTTTTGCTTTCGGTTCATGAGACCTTCAATATTCTTCTGAAGCACCACAGCTTGAAGGACTTTAATTTCTTTTGTTCTGCTTTTCCTATTGTCCACGATTCGCAACCATATAGCGCTAGGCTCCATATGTACGTTTTTGTAAATTGTGCTCTTGTGTCTATTGTTAGGCCGTTCGATGTAAGTAGTGGTTTCTTTTCGTAAAAAGCTCTCTTGGCCATATTTATTCGATAATTTAATTCTTTGGTACAACTTCCGTCCTGTGTGACTATGCTCCCTAAATATTTGAATTCGCTCACAGCTTGTATTGCTTCACCATGAATGATCATGTTATCCATCTTTTGATTGTTTCTTGAGCATTTCATCACTTTCGTCTTGGTTTTGTTTATCTTAATATTATAGCTGTTTTGAAAAACTGTGTCCAAAGTTTCTATTGCTTGTTTTAATTCTTCTTGTGTTTTCGTGATTAGTGGTATGTCGTCGGCGTATCTTATAGCGTTAATTCTTTCTGCATGTATGTACACACCTGATGTCTGTGTTGTATTGAATTCATTAATGGCTTGTTGTATATATATATTGAACTTTTTCCGAAACTGCTATATTTTCTGTCCTCTCTTTGCTTGTATAGATTTTAAATGTGCAAGTATAACCTCCCGTTACACAAAGTTTAAAAACTTTAATGCCGTATCTATGGCGTTTGTTAGGTATATGATGCCGAAAATATATTCTTCCACGAATCGGCACGTTACTTTCATCAATACAAATGATATCTTCTGGAACATATGTTTCTTGAAATTGGGACTGGATCATATTTAGGGCCTCGGATATTTTATAAAGACGATCATCCAGATCTCTTGGTCTTTCGTTATTACAGGTATGAAACATGCTCAATATATTTTCGAATCTATTTCGGATCATTATTGTAGGAATTTTATTTTGATATACAAGGCTCTTCTACCAATAATCCCTTAGTTGTGGTACTTGAAGTAGGCCCATCCAAATAATAATTCCTAAAAATTTACGCATTTCCGATGGATCGGTATGAACCCATTTTGCAATTCTTGCTTTACTTGTCTGATTGCTGGAATTTGCGGCGGCAATAATATTTTGTGCAGCAAACCTGTTAGTATCTGTAACAAACAAATTTATTATATCTTCATTTATAAAATACTTCAAAAACTCGACAGGATCTTTTCCAGCTAAAGCAGCAGCTATGTCTGGATTTACTCCTGCATTTGTCGGAAACTCATCGAAGGTTAGACGGCCTCCATTTTCGACTATTTATTAGGTTTGCTAGAGGGACAACGTCATCAGGATCTTCATCCGAGCTATTTCGTCTATCTTCAGTGTCAGATTCTGAATCAGCCCTGCTCTCTTCTGAAAGTCTTGATCATTGTTTGAATCATCCGAAAATCCGGTTATTACTTCCTCATCAGTTAAATTTTCAAGCTCAGCGGCAAGTTCAGCATCTGTTAAACCTCTTCTTCTAGCCATTTTAAATTAATTCTGAAAAAAAAACTCTAAAACGAACAAAAGAAAGGAAATAGAAAATTAAAATTAAAAACGGCACAAATGACAGTATGCCCACTGGTGGACACTTGGTCCCAAGGTGTATTATTACATTCTAGGGCCAAGTGACCACCGGTGGTTCATAAAAAAGCAAGTGAAAACACCAAAGCAAGATTCTATTTATCAAAAATAAATACCAAAAACACATACCAGTTGCAAAATGTCGATAAAACTAAATAAAAAATGTTGGTCCTGGCAAGTCACTACAAGAAATGCCCACCCGTGAGCAAGAGGTCTACTGCGCAATTTAAAGAATGACCACCGGTGAGCACGCGGCGCTCAACGTGTTTTAAGTACGTAGACAAACTTTAAGGGGTGATACCTTGATCAATTCTAATATAAAAAGTTCATACAAAGATGGGACCCAAACGGCTTCGTTTTCGAAATATAGGGTGTTACAGTTTAAAAAAAAAGCAGTTTTTTTCAAAAATTTGGAAAACGGCTAGAGGTATTGTAATGAAACTTGGTGTAGGTTAGTATTCCATAACGTGGCATTGTTCGGTCAAAATAAATTTAATTTATTTCCACCAGTGGCGTGCATCGAGGCGACCGCAGTTACCTTATTTTAGAAAAATCTGGTAGGCCACTGTTTTTTATAAAAAAGTTTTGTAGCTTTTGTAAGATCGTTTTTTATTAAAAAACATTTTTGAAAAGCTTCTTTAAACTGTATTTTGAACGAAGCCGTTTAGGTCCCATTAATGAGCAATGAAAGAAATCGATGTTACAGATTTTTAATTTTTTTTCGCAAAATGTTTAGTCTATCAAAAAAATAGAAGGTATATCTTTTGTATAGTTTCAATGGATAAAGCTGAAAAACTTGTCGTAAGGGCAATAATATTGTGAAGGAACGTAGAGCGGATTTTTTTTAGTTCTTTGTCAAATGGCGTATAGGTACATATGATGTTTTCTAAGACTGCTCAAGGGAGATTACAAAAATATACACAATGCAAACGGTTGGTAGTAAATGGAATCCAAACGAAAGCTAAGAAACTGAAAATAATGAATTGCCAACCAACGTAGTGAAGCGTAGAAAATCAAATAAGCATCTTCGGTATTATAAAATTATATTGTTTTATAAATGAAACCTTATGAAGAGTTAATATTACCATTTTGTACTCTATTATGTGTTTGATGCCTAAGTATTACGATCATTAGAACGATCTATATAATTTATACAATATTTTAGTTAAAAGAAATATACCGTTCGTGCTTTTAACTAAACGTTATATTGCATTTGTAGTAGCCAGAATGTAACTTCTAATTATCTTATATACAGGGTGTCTCAAAATTGACGCCCGTGCTTCTGGGATTTGATTCAGGGAGCTAAAATAAATCGAAAATAAAGAGTGAACAATTTTCCGTTTGCCTTTTGTTATCGAGTTATCAATTAAAAACAAAAATTTAAGATATAAACTTTACACTTTATTAAAAACGAATAATATTTGAAAACAAGTTATTTTACACACCTGTTGTTACAAAATGTGTTAGGTTGCCCCCTACTTCAAGGCAAACATTCGTACGAACGCTCTGTAGCATATTTTCGTCTATTGACGCCACATCAGCGTGAATAAGAGCTACGACATCTTCAGGATTCACAACAGGTAAGTACACAAAACCGAAGGAAATACTTATCAATACGACAGAACGATTAATAAATTTTTAACATCGCCATAGCCACCTTATTGAATTATGTTACACAACAAATTGGAGCGACTGGGCGATAGAAGCTATTATTTACATTTTCATCAATAACTCGATAACAAATGACAATCGGAAAATTTTCCACTCTCCATTTTCGATTTCTTTTAGCCCTCTGAATTAAATTACAGAAGCACGGGCGTCAATTTTGAGACATCCTGTATAAGAATAGAGGTTCTGACTTATTCACTCACTCATCAACGCCCAGCCCAAACCCTTGGACCTAGAAAGCTGAAATTTTGCACAGAGGTTCCCTTTATGATGTATACAAGGAATAAGGAAGAATATTTCGAAATTCAACCCCTAAAGGGGTAAAATGCGGGTTCCAATTTTGAATAGAAAAATAATATTAAATAGACATTTCGACTTGAAACTTGGTAGGAGTATTCCTAAAAGCAAATAAGCAAACACGTATTTCGTGATTTTCCGAAAATCAACCCCTTAGGGCGTGAAATGGGGTAAATAAGCATAAAAATCGACATGGGTGTCGTTATTGAGGTTTTTGGGACGTTGATTGCGAAAATGGCATTTGAAATTTGGCAGGCAGAATTCCCATAGGGAGTACGTATCCGCTATGAAAGGATTTTTGAAAATTCAACCCCTAAAGGGGCAAAAAAGGGGTTGGAATTTTGTAAGATCAAATTTTGAACTAAGTCATTCAAAGATATTAAAATTTGACCCCTCAAGGTGAAAATAGAAGATAACGGGACGGGACGGGACAAGACGGGAAGGAAAGGGAAGGGTTGGGAGGGGAGGGTGCAGAACGGGACTGGACGGGAAGGAAAAAGAAGGGATGGGATGGGAGGGAGGGAAGGGGGCAGGACGGGACGGGACGGGAAGAGATGGGACGGGAGGGGTGAGAACGGGACAGGACGGTGACGGGGTCGGAAAAAGGGACGGGGACGGGGAAAGGGACGGGAACGGGCAGGGAGACGAAATGGGATGGGATGACAGAGAATAATTAGTCATTAGGCTATTTAATACACAAATAACGAAACGGGACGAGACGAGACGGGGCAAGGCGGGACGGGACGCGACTGGACTGGACGGGAAGGGACGGGACGAGACGAGACGGGACGGGGCGGGACGGGACGGAAAGGGAAGGGAAGGAATGGGATGGAAGAGGAGAGTACGGGACGGGACGGGAAGGAACGGGATGGGATGGGATGGGATGAACGGAACTGGACGGGACGGGACTGGACGGCAAGGGAAGGGACGCGACGGGACGGGAAGGGCGGGACGGGACGCGACTGGACTGGACGGGAAAGGACGGGACGAGACGAGACGGGACGGGGCGGGACGGGACGGAAAGAGAAGGGAAGGAATGGGATGGAAGAGGAGAGTACGGGACGGGAAGGAACGGGATGGGATGGGATGAACGGAACTGGACGGGACGGGACTGGACGGCAAGGGAAGGGACACGACGGGACGGGAAGGGACGAGACGGGACGGGGCGGAACGGGACGGGACGGGAAGGGGCGGGACGGGATGGGACTGGACGAGACTAAACGGGACGGGAAGAGACGGGATGTTACGGGACGGGAGGAAAAGGGAAGGGATGGGGTGAGATGGAAGGGGGGGAGACGAGACGGGACGTGACGGAAAGGGACAGAACGGGACGGGATGGGACGGTACGGAGACGGGGACGGAGAATGGAATGGGGACGGGGATAGGATGGAATGGGATGACAGAAAATAATTAGTCATTATTTAATACACAAATAACGGACCTGGCGCAAACGAAGTCGCGGGTAACAGCTAGTTTCGTATAAACCCAGCTCAGTAATAGCCCCTTACTAAAATACTACTTGTACTTTAGATACATAGTCATGGAATTTTTGTTCTTTGTTTTTAACAGAATTTCTATAAACATTTGGCCATCATTGAACATTAAAATTTCTGAAGTAGTAGGATATAGGAATCATAGTACCACGCCAAACATAAAGCAAGGGTTGTTTTGCACTCATTACCCCCTATAAACTCTAGTAGGCAAAGCTTTACAATTTTAATACATCACATTGTTAATTGTTCTGTAGTTGAATATAATAATTATTTCGCTATTGCTATAGCGCTGCTAAATGTCAAGATGGAAACTCTTGCAATTATCTTTATGCTACCACTATAGTTCACAAGTAATTGTCTGAACAAACTGCTTTTATATTATCTAGTACGATTTTATATTAATTCCATTATTAAAACACAGAAAGCGATTGGGGCGAGTTCTCAGTTATCAAATTCATTCCAGAACTCCGATTCCATTACAAAAGAAAGCCATACTGAGAAGTGTGATGATTTATGAGGGTAATGCTCGTGATTACCTTATTTGTCACAAATGGTCACCCAATATTACTATCCTATACAAGAAATCAAATTAC
The DNA here is from genome assembly GCA_940337035.1 of Agriotes lineatus. NCBI lineage: Eukaryota > Metazoa > Arthropoda > Insecta > Coleoptera > Elateridae > Agriotes > Agriotes lineatus. Next base: position 52,511,876 of record OW679195.1, on the reverse strand, counting down.
TATAAACACTAAATTTTCGGTTTTACACAAGTATTAAAAATAAAATCATGATTTTCTAACTGAAATAATAAAACTGATAAACCAGATTTTAGTTCAGTGTGCTGCACCTTATCTATCATAGCTCTTCAAATTCTGCAATAACTGCAACAAGAGCACGAAGAACGTCATCCTTCTTCATGCATGTGACTACGCAATTCGAATAACCCCAGCAAAGTCAAATCAATAAATTTACTTTTAATTATTTTTATTTTAAAAGAATTATTAAATAAAAATGGTTAATTTAAAATTGATACAAATTGAATTTTGTCTAAATATTAATTAAAAGATTATAAACACATACGAAGAATGAGATACGTAAATAAATAGGCTTAGAAAAAATGATCCAAACTGTAACCTACTTGGTTTCTACTTTTACTCAAACAAATAGATTTGTGTTTTCCGGCTTGTAAACAATACATTAATACACAGTTGGCGTCCACCGTACCTACCATTTTACAGTTCGTCGGTGTTTCTACGCATCCCGGTGCGGTAAATGGCTAGAAAATGTTTAGGTCTCAGAGACTCTTAAACAAAAAAGTTGTTAGTTACGCAATGCCTCGTTCGGTTAAGGTTTGAGAAATAAAAAATTGTTATTTAGGATACAAGTGTGTAAAGCTAGTTTTTAGTCGTCATGAGTGGGGCACAGTTAAAACGCGAGTATAGCAAGCGTTTTAACCCCCGCCAGTGACTAAAGATGCTTTACGCATGTGTATCGTACAATATTTCATCTACAATAGAATTTATAAAACACTGTAAATATAACAAAAATACTGTAAATGTAAATTAGGATTACTAGCAACTGGTCGTAATTCTGCGTGGTTAAAATTTTAAAACACGTTGCTACTGACGACGTAACTAATGAATTCATGTTATTAGGCGTTTTACAAACTTAAAACTGCCAACTAAAAGTCAATTTTACACACTGTTGCAGATAAAATATACATATTTACGACTTTAATTTTTGACGTTTCAAAGCGTCAACTACAATATCTACTGAAAGCAGTTTGGTTGATGACAGCGGCGGTTTTGATATTCGGAAGGAAAATCTCAAATTTAGAGAAACTGTCAAGGAAAAATATGTCGGACAAGAAATTTAATGTAATACTGTGCGGTAGGTTGCATTTTACAGCGCTCGGTTCGCACTCGTAATGTAAATAACTATTCCTCCTGTAAATATTTCGTTTGCTTAAAGTAATTTCCAGATATTGGCGTATTGTAACTTTTATCCACCATAATAGATTAACTATTGAGTAACACCGCAAATTAGATTTGGTCTTATTTTAGCATATGCTCGTTAAATATATTCCTTTAAACCAATACAGTGTCTCACCAAAAAGTCAAGACACTATATTGATAAGGAAATAGTTATGGGGTGCACTTAGTGTTTTGTTAAAAACGCCATTGTCTTTAATATATACTCTTCTATAAAAACCGTAAACTCAAAACACGCATCAAAGTATTTCACTTTATATTTGACTCCCTAAACGCTGTACGTTTTATACCACTTGGGAGGACTGAGATAAAATAAATTAATTGAAAACTTTTGTAGGATTTATGTCCGGCGTCTTTAGATTACAGAAGTCTAGAAGTGGATGTTCTAGAGGGAAACTGCTTAAAGAATTCTTTCACTTCAGATCTCAAGTCCAGTTTTCAGCCTATTGACGATTTAACAAGCATTTAATATTGACACTTTACTTCTTGTGCTACTGCATAATATAAACGAGTGCGTCAGAGTGGAGTACAGGATGGTAGTTTATCATTGTATCGGCAATCACGACGTTGTACTACTTCGGAAATAACAATGTTGCAGTGGCGATTTGTCTACAATCGCATGGAAGTATCTCCACGTTGTCGTGACTGGAGACATCACGACACCCAATTGAAGTGACTTGCCAGCGTCATATCACCGATACGTCACGAGATCGGATTGCCACGGCATGAGAGTGTCACGGCATCGAACTATAACATCAAAGTTTATCACTTCTAAACAATTAGCTTTGATCAGCAGATTAGCACAATTTTCTTCGACTTAATTTATTGTTAAATTTCAACTCCCATAGTGTTGGCTTAAAGATATTGAAATTAAAGAATACAAAGCAAGGGTTTTACGGAATAATAAAGATATATTTTATTGTTTTTTAAAATAGTGGATTTGAAGATATGTCAAATTGGTTTCACTTAAAAGAACGAGCTACTAATTTAAAATTAACCATTTTCACTTATACAAGTTTAGGTAGCTCTGAAATAGATTTGTTATTGGAATATGCATTACGTCGCGTTATTCATTAAACCTCTACAGATTTTAGAACTCGTCTAACAATTTATTTGTTGGAGGTCGTGCGTTAGATCAGCTTGTTTTTTTGCACCTAATATTATAAGCGTGGCGATTAGATACATCAGTACTATGTCATTTAAAAAACGTATATAACTACTGTTTTAAAACATCAAAATTCCAAAATTTTCAAAGATGGATGTGTACATTTGACATTTTGCAGTAAGCGACCTAAATTTCACAGAGAAAAATATTTATATTTAAATTCCATTAGCGTAATTGTTGCACAATTTTACTGTGATTGGTGCAAATAACTATAGCATAATAAAAATACTAAATTATAACTGGTTAATAGTTAAGCTGGAGGGGGGCGAGCTGAATAGTATTAAATAATACATAGTAAAAATTCTCTCCAAACTAAAACAAATACATTTTCAAATGCAGTGAAAGATTCAAGTATCGAGTTAGTTTCATAACTCTGGTTCAGCTAATTGAGGAAATGCAAATTATTATTACAACCATGGAGGCAACGGTTAAATCAGTATTCTTGGAAGCAACAAATGGACTGCAGTCAAACTATCTTCCACGCAAAGAATCTATTTAATAACATACCTATTTATTTATATTTTTATTTATTTATTAAGCAAGCTGAGCCAATTAAATGTACAGCAACAGTCTAATCTTTAGCAACTGAAATATTCAATAGCTTTGATGTTTGTAGCTACTAATTAACAGTAACAGTGTTAGAAAATATAGAAAATAACGCTTTCATGGAGAGATTTGGTTTTAATACTACTTGGTGTTCTATACGTAGATATATGTCGCAGGCGATTCACATAATCTGTCTTTTTGCAAAATGTCGAGTCATTTTGCAAAACGTCAGTATTTCGGAGAAACATTGAATATTTTGCAGAGCTTAAGAAGCTAGAATTTCAGGCATTTTGCAAAATGCTTTGCTGCTACTAGGCAAAATAAACGAATACGTGGTTATTCAATATGTCTAAATGTGTGGATAACTTGTAAATTTATGAAACATAATAAAAAAACATTGGGGGCTTTATATGGTCTAAATAACAGTCAATCACTAACACTTCAACCACTAAAAAGTAAAAAGTTCTGTAACAAAAGCTTTTAAAGTAAATAAAATACCACAAAAATATTCACATACAGTACCGCGAATTGCCGAAAATTTTTATCATAGTAGTGTTTATTGTTTGGATATAAGCAATAACACGAACACATAGTTTGATGTAAATGTATGCAATTCGTCGGATACTCAACGAACAAAATTAAATTTTATTAGTAATTGATAAATTATATCAAGACTTCCTTGAGTTTGAGAAACAAACAAAATACACACCAAAGTTTGTGTAAATTTGACATTTTACAGTAAGCGACCTAAATTTCACAGAGAAAATGTTTTTTATTTAAATCCCATTAGCGTAATTGTTGCACAATTTTACTCTGATTGGTGCAAATAACTATACCATAATAAAAATACTAAATTACAACTGATTAATAGATAACATGGAGGGAGGCGAGCTGAATAGTGTTAAATAATACAAAGTAAAAATTCTCCCTAAACTAAAACAAATACATTTTCAAATGCAGTGAAAGATTCAAGTATCGAGGTAGTTTCATAACTATCGTTCACCTAATTGAGGAAATTATTACTACAACCATGGAGGCAACGGTTAAATCAGTATTCTTGAAAGCAACAAATGGACTGCAGTCAACAATCTTCCACGCAAAGAATCTATTTAATAGCATACCTATTTATTTATATTTATATTTATTTATTAAGCAATCTGAGCTATTATGTCATTTGAACTACACAAGAGCCCACCAGTAACGTAGATAGGACTGCTTTGTAGCATAAAGATAAGCTTGCATTCTGCCTACTTGCAAGCTAATACTGCAAGTCGCTTCATCAAAGACCTTGCTTTCTCTCCTAATACAAATTTACTTTGTGATTAAGATGCTGTCTGTAGCTTAGTTTTGGTTTGGCATCCAGGTTAGCCTGTTCTGATATCATGTTAATATAAGAACTCCGACGTATTTATATGTAACGTGCTTGTGAGTGTTAAATAAGTAGTTTAAAAAACACAAAACTTCGTTAAACAAATATAAACGGTCTACTTTATATATTACAACACAAGATTTTTACCTGACGGCTGCTCGTCTTTGATCTTCGTATACTACCCTTCTTTCTTTATTAATAGTTTCTTTTTCGTTACACAGGAAACATAAATACACTTTCACTATTGTCACCAAACCCACGACTAGCAGTATCTAGGCGATACTTGCATTACGGTATGTCCGCCAAGTTAAATGTGAACGCTTAGTGCGCATGCGTACATTATCTAGCATTTATTTGTTCAATCTGCCTAACAGCAGTAAGACATTTAGCAAAATTAGTGAAATTCAGCTGCCACTTTGTAATATATTTTTCATAACACCTACTTGTTATTTGTCAATAACAGAACTGTTAACCTGACTGAAAAGTTCCCCATAACAGCCATGACATTTAACAGCCTAGGTCGTTAAGAAATAACAGAATAGTAACATTTTAACATTGGCAATACGGAAATGTATAGTTAGTGACACTGTAGGTCTATATCAATATATTGTTATGATACACTATATTCTTTGATAATTTAAAAATGAATACTAAAGAAACAGTTTAGTCAAATAAATTTGGAAGTCAGATATAAGCAAATTAATGGATCTAAATACATGTTAAAGTATAATGAAATTAACTTTCTTATTATTGGTTAGTCAAATAATAGCATAATGATTGATTACTCAAACTTAATCTGTAATAAGAAAATTCTGAATAGGAATAAATACCAAGGTTACTACTAAAATGTATCTGTTATGATAATTAAAATAAAATATCTGTTTTGATTATATAAAAAAAATGTATATAGGAGGCAGCAAGAATCGTGTCTAGTAGTAATAATTTGTAATTTGTTTAATTAGTTACTAAAAAAACAACTCAAAAATGTATACATAATTTGATATGGGTGTGATTTTCGAATAAAGAAACATTAATAAATGTTGTATAATTTGTAAATGTTATGGTTGGTACAAATTATATGGGTTAAAAGCAAAATCTTCGAAGTGGAAACATAAAATAAAATATTAAAAACAAGAAATAAAGGGACAAGCTTTGGTTAGTGAGGATATTATTGATAATACATTGGAAATGGAATACAAGCTACAAACAAGAGGTTAGTACGTGCAGCGAATTGTTTTTGGGAAACCTGTGGGTATCATTGAAGACGCAGGACCATCTAAAAAAAAAGAAAAATTCATATTTGGAACAAGATTTATGCTGATACTTACCAGAGAGGGATCGGAGCAGCAGTAATCCAGTACAGGAGCTAGGAGACTTGAAGTTGACAGCAGCAGGTGTTTGAGTGCAGTCGGAGTGAGGATCCAGTTTGGAAGGATTTTGGCAGTATTAACAAGCAAAGTGTTAAATCAGGTTTGTGTTTTAAAAGGTTAAATGAAACATTTATAAAGCTATAACTAGTAAGAAGGTATAAAAATATAAATTGAATTTCATACTTACATAAGAGATTGGTAAAAGAATTGCATATTAGATCTTATTGTAAAAACCTTGATATTCGTTCTGAATTTTGATTAATTTGACGTTAGGTGTCAATTTTTTGAAAGTCAATGAACTGGCAATTAAACAAAGAGAATTTGACAAGTCAATCATTGGGTTACTAGATATTGCGAACCACCTGAGAGAGTTTCATAAATAATATTGTAAAATACGGATTTGAATTGAAAGTTAAAAATAAAGGGCAAAATAGTAATACGATAATTTAAATAAATTTATCAGCTAGCATAACATAGCAATATATTGGAGGTTAGCTGGTTAGGTGGTGCATCAGTCTGTGTCAAAACTGACACAAAACCTAACCTAATAACATCGAATTCGACATAGACCTACAGCGTCACCAAACTATAACTTTCAGTATTGCCAAACGTAATTTTTTCCCATAGGTGACTGATAAGACGAGTTTTTTAACACCCGTTACTAATACTATTTAACTTTTTCATTTAAATTGCTCTCAAATTTCAATTTTCGTAGGTGTTATGAAAAAACGAAATACAACCGTTATCGCGTCTAACCTCCCCCGTATACGAAAGAATATATTTACATGTTGGAAAGTGCATTTTTAGTTTGAGAAGATGTAGAAACTTGCATCAGGAATAAAACTTTCTGATAAATGGATGTTAAAAAAGCCATGTGTTAGAAATTTATGAGGGACCGTATATGTTGTATTATACAGATATGTGGTGGATAATGTGAACATAGGCAGTCCATTGAGCTAGAATACGCTTGGCATGCGTTAGACAGAAATAGACATCTATGATTTAAGTATCCTAGTATTCTAGAATTTAGTGTTTTCTAAAAATAAAACCTTTTGATTCTGCGGATACTAGATGTTAATCGCATATAGGTCTGTTTATTCCTAACGTATACAAAGTCCGTAAACTGTATTCTAGCACATTTTATTACTCATGTTCACATTTTCCTAACCTAATAACATCGAATTCGACATAGACCTACAGTGTTACCAATTATAAATTTCAGTATTGCCAAACGTAATTTTTTTCCATAGGTGACTCTGATAAGACGAGTTTTTTAACACCCGTTACTAATACTATTTAACTTTTTCATTTAAATTGCTCTAAAATTTCAATTTTCGTAGGTGTTATGAAAAAACGACATACAACCGTTATCGCATCTAACCTCCCCCGTATACGAAAGAATATATTTACATGTTGGAAAGTACATTTTTAGTTTGAGAAGATGTAGAGACTTGCATCAGGAATAAAACTTTCTGATAAATGGATGTTAAAAAAATCCATGTGTTAGAAATTTATGAGGGACCATATATGTTGTATTATACAGATATGTGGTGGATAATGTGAACATAGGCAGTCCATTAAGCTAGAATACAGGCTTGGCATTCGTTAGACAGAAATAGACATCTATGATTTAAGTATCCTAGTATTCTAGAATTTAGTGTTTTCTAAAAATAAAACCTTTTGATTCTGCGGATACTAGATGTTAATTGCATATATGTCTGTTTATTCCTAACGCATACAAAGTCCGTAAACTGTATTCTAGCACATTTTATTACTCATGTTCACATTTTCCTAACCTAATAACATCGAATTCGACATAGACCTACAGTGTTACCAATTATAAATTTCAGTATTGCCAAACGTAATTTTTTTCCATAGGTGACTCTGATAAGACGAGTTTTTTAACACCCGTTACTAATACTATTTAACTTTTTCATTTAAATTGCTCTAAAATTTCAATTTTCGTAGGTGTTATGAAAAACGACATACAACCGTTATCGCATCTAACCTCCCCGTATACGAAAGAATATATTTACATGTTGGAAAGTACATTTTTAGTTTGAGAAGATGTAGAGACTTGCATCAGGAATAAAACTTTCTGATAAATGGATGTTAAAAAAATCCATGTGTTAGAAATTTATGAGGGACCATATATGTTGTATTATACAGATATGTGGTGGATAATGTGAACATAGGCAGTCCATTAAGCTAGAATACAGGCTTGGCATTCGTTAGACAGAAATAGACATCTATGATTTAAGTATCCTAGTATTCTAGAATTTAGTGTTTTCTAAAATAAAACCTTTTGATTCTGCGGATACTAGATGTTAATTGCATATATGTCTGTTTATTCCTAACGCATACAAAGTCCGTAAACTGTATTCTAGCACATTTTATGACTCATGTTCACATTTTCCGCCACCAATCTGTATATTATGATATACATCACTGGAATAGGAAAAAAATCTTACTCATGATACCACATACAACTATGGGTTTCATATATAAAAATACTATTTTATGGTAGGACTCGAATTTGAAAACTCTTTTTGAATAACTGACTACCCACTACATTCGTATCGAAAAAGTTCCAGAAGAACGTCAAATTACTTTTACCTATTTTTATAAATATGCGAGATATGGTCACAAAACGAAAAATCGAAAAATTTAATTTTTGTTTATAATTCGAAAACATAGGACGGTAGCCCATTTTGGTTCCCACTAATAAGTTTTTCTCGAAAAAAGATCGAGGATGGGATCCATTTTTCCATATCTCCTATAGTTATCGAGATTCCCTATGAAAACATCGAAATTGCCCAACCTGTACACCTCTGCGACAGCGACCACACTTATTCAGGAAAATAAATTTGAACCCGCTTAGTAAAAGAAACGATAATTAGGTATTGTAGGTATCGGAATGTTAAGAATTTGCTACGTCTTGTAATGTACGTATTCTGAATTTCCACCCATTGAATTTTCCGTAGGAATTTTAATGCCTCTAATGTTCTCTCTCGGAAGGCACGTTAGTTGAAATCAAAAATTGGTTAAATTGCTAGTTATCTGTATACAGATTGTTGGGGGAAAATGTGAACATGGGTTATCAAATTAGTTAGAATACAGTTTATGGACTTTGCATGCGTTAGACAGAAATAGGCATATATGATTTAAAATCGAGTATCCCAGGATGTGTTTTCTGAAAACAAAACACCTTCATTCTGCGGATTCTAGATGTTAATCGCATATAACTATTTCTATCTAATGCATACAAACCCCATAAACTGTATGCTCTTGTGGTTTATTTGCCTTGGCCCTACGGGCCTCGGCAACTAAATCCACATTCGTGATAAAAAGCTAAACTGCAGTGTCTTGGTATACAATAGTTTGTATATCAAGTCACTGAAAACCGAAATTGAGCGTTGTGACCAAGTTGGGCGTTGTGACCAAAATCGAAGTTGGGCGTTATGACCAAAAAGATGGTTTCAGTGGCGTCGATAGCTCTCTCCTATAACAGGCGGCGGGCGTCGTTGTGACCAACTTGGGCGTTGTGACCAGAATCGAAGTTGGGCGTTATGACCAAATTCTGCATTGGGGTTTGTGGGAGTTGTGTCCTAGCCCCCTTACTTTGAGTTTGTAATCGACCAGCAGTTGAATTAGGCATAATTATGCTCGTCTTTGCGAGATAGGGGCATAATTAATTCTCCTTACCCAATGAATTAAAACTGATTAAGACTCAAATTTATTACTAAGCGTGTGCCGGGGTTCATTACGGGCCTAATCCGTCCCAAGTACTTCAAGTCTATAAGACTTATATTTTGATTATTAATTAAACGGTTTTCCCATGATAGGTTCTTGCATTTGTGAGTTTTGGGTCAAATTATACAGGAACCCAAAATTCATGGTTGTTAAGTGCTTTCACCGGCCATTTGAGAATATCGTGACCTCATTATTGGGTACTGAGTTAACTTTTGGTAATGCAAATTGCTCATTCTACCGTGAATTTGTGTACTATTTATTTTACATAAATTTTCATAGCTCGTTTATTTGAATCTGGTATTATTGTGCTTTATATACCGGGTGAACGGTTTCAAAGCAAAAGCATGGTATATCACAAGGTTACCAGAAACATTTAATTTAATTCAAAAAACCAGGTTGGCTAGACCAGAACCTTAAATTATAAGGAGGTGGCGGCCGAAAGTCCTTAAACATCAATTACGTTAGACATATGATTTGTTTATTAAATATTAAAAACTTGCTGTTTGCTTTTGAAAACGGCCACCCAGTATATACCGACTACTCATTAATTATTATAATTATACTGCTCCACTATTTACGCCTGAGTATTTGATTTATGTGCCCTTGCTGTCTCTTTTCTTTGTCAGGTATTAGTTCAGTAGCACTTTCTCAAGTTATACCTTGGCTGCTTAGTAACCTGCTGAGTTACTTGCTACTTGGCACCCATATCCTTGTACAGTATAACATTAAAGTTTCTCGTTTAACTCACCACTAGCTTCGACTGAGAATCCGACTTCCTTTGCTATTCTCTTAGTTAATTATCAAAATGAAATAACAACCTGAATGAAACTGTCAAATGCACCAACATTTAATATTAAAAACCCTTTCCTTCAGATCCAGATTTGTTGTTCACGCTTTTCAAAGAACGATATTTGCAAGACTTCCGAATATCTGCTTTTGAATGGATGCAAGTTGAATATATACCCTGCTGTAACTACCTTTAGGGTTTATTGGACCCATAAGTACTCTATGATTTTGTATTCTTAAAATTTCTCTTCCGAAATTTTGCTTATGTACTATTGCTACCAAAAAACTAGGACAATTTCTAGATCCTTTACATTATTATAGGTTATATAGTGACCTCAACTGTCATCTGAATAATTCAAACCTATCACATGTCATAGGAAATTATAATATCAAAAGCTACAACATAAAATAATTATTTCCCTAGATAAATGTGCAATTTTCCGAACAGTTATGCTGTTTTCTAAGCAAGGAATACGCCTAGCTTTTAAACCTAAACTTGCTCTAACCACGATTGAGAGTGAAGTTTTGAAATAAATTACAATTTATTCAGAGCTTAGTTGCTAAATCAAACTTTAAATTTAGAAGTCTAGAAAACGTTGCTCTCTTTTTTACAAATAGCACATACACATATCAAAGTGGTCTTTGCAAATTTTAAGAAATAAATGTATTCAGCACAATGTTACAAAATGGAATCCGCATACATGTTGTTTACTCATTAGTGCAGGTTTTCGGGTTTTTATATCTTTCTTATGTGAGCTCACCAATCTGGTGTCAAACAATTTACTTCCTATTAACTCGGATGTTAAAACTATTCAGACAATAAAAATTCCTACCTTTTATAACTTGCCAGTGTGAACTTCTTTCTCTGTCCTGATACTCATGTGATCACCAACGCTGCACTAGTTGAGATGACTGAACTATGGCGTCTCGTGTTCGTTGATATGTGACTTCAAATCAAGAACAATCGCTTTGTTGCACAGGGAACTGGACAGGATATTCATCAGGAACTCATCTTGCTGCAGAAACTCCAATTCTCCAACCAGCTTTGCATGTAATACCTTGCATCTGTAGTTAACGAATACATGGTCATTCGCTTTATTTAATTTTGATGGTAGTATCTTCGACTACAATCGTTGACCCCGGCTTTGCTTTGTATGTGCACGTAGATTTATTATGTGCGTGCGTGCTTTCTTGAGAAATTATTGCAGTTACGTCTTCTTCTTCTTCTCCTTTCCTTTTGCCCTTTCAGGCTTCGGATTGTAAGTCACGGTCCTCTGTAACCCATTTCTTCTCTGCTTTTCTATCTTTTGCTAACTTTTCCATCTCTTCCTTTGTTTTCCCTTTTTTCTTCCCTGTTATTCTATCCCGTCTAGCCACTTTCTTCTAGGTCTTCCCCTTTTTCCGTTTTTTTGGTTTCCCTCCTTCCATTATTCTTTTCGTCAACCAATCGCTATTCATTCTTAAGACATGTCCGTACCACATTAGGTTCTTTTCTTTAATTCTTTCTAATATTGGTGTTTGTTTTATTTCGTTCCTTAGGGTTTCGTTCCTGACGTGGTCCCATTTTGTTTTCCCTGCTATCTTCCTATTGTGTTTCATCTCTATCGCGCTTATCTTACTTTCATGTTTTCTCATCCATGTCCAGTTTTTCGCTGCATATGTGATTGTTGGGATTGTTATTGTGTTGTGTATATTCTTTTTGGTTTCTCTGTCTATTTCTTTGTGTCCCAGTATGTGGTTTAGTACGTAATATAGTTTTGTTGATTTATTAGATCAATTTGTAAATTTTTCACTATTAAATAGTCACTTCGACAGGCTTTTTAATGCTGTATAATATGTTAATAGAAGCATGTTACAGAACTACAATACCATCGCTTGAACTTGGTTAATAAAAATCAACGATTCCAGAGTAACTATTTGTTTTCGGTTTGCACTTAAAATCAAATAATGAGCAGCTGAAATTTGATCAGCGTTTAAAAATTGATCGTTATGTGGGCCCTGTGTATTAATGTATTTGTAGTGATGTCATTTTAATATATGTTTTTCTAATTTTGTTGATTGTAGTAACCGTGACGTTGATTTTATTTTAAGTTTCATTTTAGATTTACTGGTTGCGAATGTAAAATTGTTTATGCATGTACATACATTTGCCATTGGCAAAATGGATTTCAAATAAACGGAATAAGTAGCAAGTTGTCTAAAATTTTCTTAGCAATGCCCTATACGGGCACACTCGTGCCAACCAAATAATAACCGAGTGAGAACAGACTACGGGGGCTAACATTGGTATATGAGGTTCAATTGCGCTAGAAACCTATATCCACGCAGAAGGCCTTATGCATCCAAATGCTTGTACTGCACTGCAATTCGTGTAATAGCCGTTAGAGATCATCAGATAACTACTTTAGTCATATTTCGAAAAAAGCATTATCCCTCACAATGGTCGTCGATCCTGTCCAGCTCCAATTGATTGCAACCAAAATTGTTGAATCTGACAGCCATTGTAAAAATACCAATAGGTACTAATTTCACTTTACAAGAATACAAACCCGTAACGCAAAATGCTACCGCAGACAAATTTCCAACTTTTTTTAAGCATCTGTAAGAAACCATTATCACGATCCATGAGTAAAACAGCTTACAATATGGTATAGCAGTCATACAAAGTATATTTTATAGTTCTGTATTTTCACGAGTCACAAAATAGGTAGGCCATGACGGAATCGCAAAGGGATTAACTGGAGATGCACAATCCGTAGGTCGGCGACCGCAAAGAAGTCAAAGAACGTTCTCATCATGTCCGTGGTGGAGCTGCTTTAAGAACTGCAGGGTTGGAATCTGTGGCGTTTTTGCCAGTTAACATTTTGAAAGCGTAAGAGGTAAACGTATCAAACACTTAGGAAAGTGGTATTTTACCATCGTAGCTGGACATCACACCCAAACTGTTAGAAATCCTTTCTCTAGGCGTTTCTCGTGAGGGAATCAGAGCTCTAAAGGAAAAATACACTAAGCGGGGTGGTAAGAAGCCAAGGTTGGAAGCCCACTCTAAGTGAGTTTTGCTTCCGAAATACTTCTGCCTTTCCGAAACATCGACGATACAGCAGCAGAAGAAATCTACCATTCAACCGCAAATAACACCCATATGCAGGCAATATTTTCCAGAAATCGTCAAAATGTCTTCAGTATTCTACTCTACAGTTATATATATATAAGCTTTGAGCGGTGCTTGACCTGAGCTGGGTTTAACTACTGGCTCTTTTCTCTTGAGTCTTCTTTCAGGGTGTTGCTGGGTGCTGATTACATCTTTGAGGAACCGTGTGCTAGGGTCATTATGGAGAGCATGGTTGAAAACATACCAAGGGGCATTCGCTATCATGCGAAGCGTTTTTGATTGGAATATTTGTAATATTTTAGTTTTGGGTGGTTTGCTACATCCCCCAATACCATGTGTCCAGATCGGCTTTATGATTGTTTTGTTTCACATTAATTCAAACTATGTTAAAGTTGTACTAATTTTTATTTAAAATCAATTATGGATTGCTTTCTGAAAACACCCAACAACCATCCAAATAACTCCAAAAACCATATTTTAAATTTTTACGCGGCGCTGCACAGTGGTCCAGAATCGTAAAAACGTGATCGAAAATCATATCTATTGGTTATAGAGATTAAGACAGTTGAAATGCATATTTCTGAATGCTGTTTGGTATAAAGAATTAAAGTTATGCACAATTTGGGTTTTATGATAAAAATCAACCCCCAAAAATAGGGTGAAAGTGGAAAAATATTGTTGTTTTTTAATAAAAGATTTATATTTTAAAATATTGTGTATTTGTTAATGTTATGTAAATAGCAGGTTTAAAATATAGAAAAAAAAACCACCCTTAAAAAACAACATAAAAGATAAAAACAAATTACATATATTTGTAGACATACAACAGTTGAAATGAACATTTGCACATCTTGTTAGGTACACAAAATTAAAATATTGCAAAATTGTGGTTGTATAATAAATATCAACCCTCTGGAATATAAGTTAATATGCAAAACATTTTTTTTGACATTAGAGTTAAACATTGTTTAGTGTTTAGTTTTGGTTAGTTTGCGGCCATAAACAATTTAAAAATAAAAAACTACCCTTAAGCAACAACACAAAATAAAAATTTATATCAGGTGTTTCCAGACCTTACGTTACTTAAAATGCAGATTTCCAAATGTTGTTGTGTAAATAAAATTTAAATAGACGTATGTCATATATGTAGTAATAAAAAAATTATATTTACTTTTTGCGGTCACTACAGTGTAGTATTCGTCTAATTTAATAGTGAATGGTGGTGGATACGGTATAATCCGTATAAAAATATCAAAAATTACCTTCAAAAACTTTGAAAAAATTAATAATTAATAAGAAATCCAAAATATATAATATATATATATATTGCTATGTTATGCTAGCTGATAAATTTATTTAAATTATCGTATTACTATTTTGCCCTTTATTTTTAACTTTCAATTCAAATCCGTATTTTACAATATTTTTAATGAAAACTCTCTCAGGTGGTTCGCAATATCTAGTAACCCAATGATTTGTTTGTCAAATTCTCTTTGTTTAATTTCAAGTTGATTGACTTTCAAAAAAATTGACAACTAACGTCAAATTAATCAAAATTCAGAACGAATATCAAGGTTTTTACAATAAGATCTAATATGTAATTCTTTCACCAATCTATTTTGTAAGTATGAAATTCAATTATATTTTTTTATACCTTCTTACTGGTTATAGCTTTTTAAATGTTTCATTTAACCTTTTAAAACACAAACCTGATTTAACACTTTGCTTGTTAATACTGCAAAATCCTTCTAAGCTGGATCCTCACTCCGACAGCACTCAACACCTTATTGCCATCCACTTCAAAACTTCCACATCCTATACTGGATTCCTGTCGTTGTCCCCTGCTGCTGTTAACTTCAAGTCTCCTAGCTCCTGTACTGGATTACTGCGGCTCCGATCCCTCTCTGGTAAGTGTCAGCATAAATCTTGTTCCAAATATGAATTTGTCTTTTTTTTTAGATGGTCCTACGTCTTCAATGATACCCACAGGTTTCCCAAAAACAATTCGCTGCACGTACTAACCTCTTGTTTGTGTCTTGTATTCCATTTCCAATGTAGTATCAATAAATCCAATTCTCTTCATATAATGTAATCTTCTGTATTGATTATTTATAATTCACTGCATTGGTTCAATCTCTTCACCGATTGTATTCCTTTATAAGTTCCAATTTATAATATTATACCTCCACCAAGTATATTTGTTTACAGCCTTTTTAAATGGTATTTGATCAAATAATTACATAAAGTAAGGCATAAATTCTGGTTTTTTATTTTCCAAATTCGTTATATTCAAAATTACATGTCTGTTTTTTATGAGTTGTTTCAGTAACTAATTAAACAAATTACAAATTATTACTATTAGACACGATTCTTGTTGCCTCCTATCTACACTTTTTTATATAATCAAAACAGATATTTTATTTTAATTATCATAACAGATACATTTTAGTAGTAACCTTGGTATTTATTCCTATTCAGAATTTTCTTATTACAGATTAAGTTTGAGTAATCAATCATTATGCTATTATTTGACTAACCAATAATAAGAAAGTTAATTTCATTATACTTTAACATGTATTTAGATCCATTAATTTGCTTATATCTGACTTCCAAATTTATTTGACTAAACTGTTTCTTTAGTATTCATATTTAAATTATCAAAGAATATAGTGTATCATAACAATATATTATATTTTTTTTTGTTATCTCTGATGACGAATTAGGAGAAATTCTTTGTCATATCGGTTGGTGGCCCTGAAAAGGGCGTTTGTGTGGCTAAAAACAAAAAAAAAATCTTCAGTTGTCGGAATCAGAAAATGCTTCCGAGACGTCAGAATCGTCATCGGCCTCTTCTTCGTCGGTTTCTTGATCAGGAACAGGAACTACAAGTAAGGACAATACTTCCGAATCCAATCTTCTATTACCTTTGGATGGATCAGATCCAAACGTGCTCAGCTCATGATTGAAATCTTGATTTAAATCAAGTTGATTTAAATCTTTGCACCCTGGATCTGATGCTAACGCACGGTACTCGCAGTCGAAAAAAATTAATATTTTCCAAAGCGCAAAAAAGCGCAAACCAAGCTTTTGTAATTACCTACCCCTATCCTTATGCTATCTGATAAACCTCATTTAATGAATTCTTCGGAATTCTTCCTTGTCGTAGAACTATTTTTATCCAAATATTTGTTGTAAAACTAGTATTCTAATATTAATTGCTACAGAAGTCTAGGTATAAAATAAAATGCAAGTAATTTCTGCATATTGTAGTTCAAAGAATGCTTAATATGACTACCTATCTCAATTTGTCCTAATGTGTTTTGTAATAGCTAGTATTAGTCTGACAAAAACCTCTATTTGGCGCATAACTTTCTCTTCGCAAATAGTCTGTTTTTCAGCGACTTTAAAGGCGTGCTACAAATTAATGCAACTTCAAAATAAGTCATAAGTCTCTCAGATGATGGTACACTTTTAAAACAATACTAGACAAAATTTTCAGCTTTTTAAAATATAGTTGAAAAATTGATTTTCGATCACGTTTTTACGATTCTGGACCACTGTGCGCTGCTCGCTTTCGAGCTTGCGCCGGGACTTTTTACGGCGGTGTTTAATGGGTGTGTGAGCTTGGGAGTTTTCCCGAGGTGTTAGAAAGTCCAAGTGGTTAGGTTTATCCCTAAACCACGCAAGGACGATCCGACGGATCCTCGGAGCTTCCGGCCGATCAGCCTGTTGCCGGTAATAGGGAAGGCCCAGCGCCTATCGGATAGTGACCACGAGGGTTGAGCACGGGGTTAGCACCGCGGGGGGATTTAACAACGCGCAATTCGGCTTTGCGAGGGAAAAATCTACAGTTGACGCGATACAGGCAGTAGTGGAGGAGGTCAAAGGCGCGAGGGCGGCGGACGAATACTCCGTCGTTATCGCGCTGGACAGCTCTGGGGCATTTGTGGGAGTTGAACAGGCGGGACTTTCCGAGGAACTAGCTGCGCCTGGTGTATAGCTACTTCTCGGAGAGAGTGGCACGCGTGCAGTTGCCCAACGAAACGGTTGATACCTGTCCTCAGGGGTGATGTTCGTTGTCTACCTTCTGAAAATTAATATACGGGGGAGTATTCAGAAGATGATTGCCAGAGGGTTGCAGAGTCATAGGATACGCTAATGACACGGCATTGATTGTTAGGGCGAGGCAGTAGAATGTTTTGAAATCAAGGGCAGACGTGGCATTACAGATAATGCACGAGTGGGAAACCGACTCCAAATTGGAGTTCAACGCAAGCAAGTTAGAAGGCGTGCTTTTGCGAAGTAGAACGGTCAGCTACGGCCCACTTTTCTGCTGAACGGGGTCAGAATTTACTGTAAAAGCGAAATTTTGTACTTGGGCGTTGTATAGATGAGAGGCTGTCATGGAATAGTCACGTGAAGGCGGTGGCAGGCAAGGGGAAGCATATCGCGAACCGCATCCGGCCGCGTGGGGGGAGCGGTCGAACCGGCGATGCTTTATGCGGCGCCGGTTTGGGCTGAACGTTGCAGGATGCGACAAAAGCAAAAGCAGCAGCTTCTAAGCGCACAGCGCGTCACTGCCGTGAAAGCGGCTGCGGCGTATAGGACTGTGTCGATGGAAGCTGCCCTAGTTTTGAGAAAATTACTGCCGGTTGATTTTAGGTTGCAGGAGATCTCCGACTGTAGGGCAGCCGCCCTGGGTCGTGACAAGGCGATCCTCGAGGGCATTGGCTTCGGGGGAAGACTCGTGGAAAGACCGGCCGACGAGCGAGCACTAGGCCACCCAGCTGATGCTGGAGGCTTTACCTTCGAGATGGGCGAAGACAAGGCGTGGGAGACGAGGTGCTACACCGACGGGTCAAGATTTGACGACGGCAAAGCAGGAGCGACGTACGTGGTCTTCGACCGGGGACGAGAGGTTCAAACTGGAGCGGCGAGACTGGCAGACTAGAGCACCATTGTGAGTTGCTGGCTATCAAGATGACGTTCGAGCTGATCGAGCAAGGGGGCCCCGAGCTCGTTAGGGTGTCGGTGCTCTCCGATAGCAGATCAGCGTTGATGGCACTGCGCGAGATGCGCAGCCCGACTGAACTTCAGACGGAGGTTTGGCAGGCGACCAAGGCACTTCAGGGCCGAGTCCAGTTTCACTGTTGAAGGGCACGCAGGCATCGAGGGTAACGAGAGGGCGACCGAGTTGGCAATGGAGGCGGCTACAGGCGACGGCGACATTATCTTCGACGATGTCCCAAAGAGCCTGTTGAAGAAGAGGATACGCGATACGATGGTCGCGCGATAGAACGCGAGGTGGGGCGCGGCGTCGGTGGGGCGACTGACCCAGAGGTTCATCCCGAGTCGTAAGGTCAGGAGCAAGTTCTCGGAGCGGCTGGATCGTCACGCGGTCCAGCTGGTTACCGGCCACGGACGCTTCCTTTCCTACCTGATACGGATAGGCAAAACTGAAGACGATGCCTGCGATTGCGGTGGGGGCTTGGACACAGCTGAACACGCTATGTTCGAGTGGTCGCTGGAGGCACAGCACAGAGGTCTTGCCGAGAGACGGATGGTGGCGGCAGGGCTGAAGTGGCCCGCTGACCTAGATGAGGTCGCCGCCCTCTCGACGGAAGCGGAATGGTGGGGCGCGTTTCGAGAGTTTGCGGGGAGAGTGGAACGGCTGAGAGTCGAGCGAAACTAGCTAGGGGAGGCGAGAGTGTAAGGAAAGGGTGGTGCGCGAGTGCAGGCATAAGACACAGTAAAGACAAAACAGGGAGGGAGAGTGGTGTATATAGATGATAGGGAAATGGAGCAGAGGTATGAACTAAATTCAAGAGTTGTTTACGTTTCGGCTAGAACCTAATGTAAGTTACGCTAAGCTAGATATAAGCACTTCTGTCGCTTATCCGAGGGTTGTAAATAGTATTAAGGTTGTTCTAAATTGTTTCGGACTTTTATGTTAGGCCGGTTTAGTACCGCAAGGTGGCGCACCCGCGCAATTATATTGCGGAATTAATAAATTGTAAAGCTGGCATAATCGCAGTATAATTATAGATAAATTACGCTAAAAACATCACATTATATTTTCAGATCAGAATCGTAAGATGCCACAAATGATATGCTACGATTATTAATTTATCAATAAGACTATGAACTACCTCTGACAAAAAATACAAGTAATACACCAAAGTTTGCAATAGTGCTATTACACACATTAAAATAAATCGACGGGCAGGCACAAATTACAGCCTAAATTCTTGTTGTTGCTTGGTTTAGGAGAAAACGCAATACGCGTTCCAGATGTGGACTCAAGGTCGACGATGCCACGGCTTCCAAAACCGTTTGGCCCAATTTCGTGCGGCAGAAAACTTGTGGCCAGGGGGGATTTGCAACACGACGGAAAGGACTATTTAGACCTGGAGGTCGGACTTCGTTTCGGGCCCTTCCTGTGCTCTAATAGCGCACGCAGCAGGGGCTAAAATGACTCCGAAGCATCCGCCCGCAGGAACGATAGCGAACTGTAATTAATGCCGAAATTGGTCATCCGGCACTGGCTGCTATAAGGGAGGAAAAGGTCCAGGATGATATACAAGAAATATAATGCATTTTGAAGGGAATTTGCTACTTACCTCGGACAACATTCCAGGCATGTGTGAAACACTCGGTAGCGGAAAAACTCTGCCAAATGCCGAGGAATTAAAATTCCCTAATAATGAAATTCGAGGACCTGAAACCGCTCCAAACAACGTAGGAAAACTTCACACAACCAAAAACTAACGGCAACCCATCGAATCCTCCGAAATTTCAATACTCCTAAACCGATTTCATCTTGTTTCGCCGATCGAGTTGGAAAATAACGCGCTTCGAGATCATCACGAGCTATATCAAACTTTCTCAGCAAGGCCAAGAAAGTAGGCGTGGCGCTAGCTAGCGAAATACAAACTGAGCACCAAAGACATTAGAATCGAAAAGATGCGTAACAATACAAAATGAATACTACAGATCTCTAAATCAAATGGCGGCGCGAATAAATCGTAACACAGTCTATCGAATATCCCCATGTGCAGATCAAATTGTCTAATCATTTCAAGTGCACTGAAGCGCTATGCGCTATCATACGTTTAAATAAATTGTTGGCAATTTGACATGCGCTCGGGATAATAATTTTAGGTTGAAATCCAATTTTCAGTTTTGCACATTTATACATAGTGCAGATATGGAGAAGTAATTATCTATACTATGGCAATTTCTCTGTATTTACTTGGAATACGTTTCTTGCAATCGTATAGCTTGTGTCAACCGCATTAGCGAATCTATTTCAGAGTTTAGAACGGTTACTAAAATAAATGTTAGTAAAATGGGCTGCATAAAATATGATAATTTTAACAGAACTGTAATTCCAAATCACTTCGGTATCAAAGTTGTGTTTCTTCATGTTCGAATATATTGTAATATTGACGAAAATAAATTTGCAGTAAAACACTACATATAGTAAATTACAGCGTGCAATAAAACGCCAATATTTGGCTGGGTAATGCCTTCGGTTCCAATATCAAGTTGAAATAAATTTTTATAAGTCACTGAAACATTCGGTTGGCTATCGCTTTACTACCTAACAAGTTAATCTCCCAGTCCCATTTATTTCTAACGACTACAGATAAGTGCAGACTTGAAGTTATGTTATTGTTATAGATTTAATTTAGGCCCTAAAAGTGGCCTCTTAAGACCTTGACATTTTTCCAAGATCGGTTTTCGCAGATATCGGGGTAGATAGGAAAACATATATTTATCAGCCCCCTAAATCTGAACCCGAAATAAAATCCAAACTCAATAAAGATCTATAAATGCTAAAAACCAGATCAAAAAGCGAGGCAGCGATGCTCATAAATCTAGTAAAAAATTGCATCATAAAACATAAATAACGTTTAATTCAACACATAAACGTCAAAGAACAGAAAGTCAATAACAAAAAGGAAGAATAACGGCAATAATACATTGTGTTCCGATCATCAATAAGTGATTTATAAAGGAGCCTAAGCGTACTTTAAATAAAGAATCGCAGTTTAATAATGGTGGTATCGGATGGCGCAAACTTTTAATAATTAGCTCCTCTGCTTGATGCATAGCCTGTCTAAGAACCCGAATCTGCTCCTCTGGCACTCACTTATACACAAAGCTCCGTGATTTATCGCTATTTTAATTTGTTTCAGATCAATGAGATAATTTATGCCGTTCATATTATAATGCTACATTGTTCGGAGTCGTGAAATTTTACTACAGGACGAATAAAACGCCGAATGCACTCGTAAACCGAACCGCCCGGGTTTAAAATGCATTTTCAATGGTTGCGTGGATCCCAGCATCCGAGGAAATGCATACTGTTGCTTTCCCGATGCAGGGATAAATAAGATCTACGAAGTTTTTGATTTTGCACGACTCACTTACCGCTGCACGAAAAAGATTCCCCGCGGAGATATTCCACAGACTTTAAAATGCAAGTTTTTCCAAATAGAAACTGACGGGTTTGCTTGCGGCCAACATAGATAAAAAATAGCTAATAGTTTTATTCAAGACTATGGTTACACCCATACTCATTATTAATTATAATGGCATAATTGGTATTTCACGTGTATTTTCCTTTAGGAGATAATTAAACACTTTTCATGTAAGGATCAAACGAAAAACTAAACCAAATATTTTAAATAAAACGTATGCTGCTTTTAAAGAATATGGAGTATATGTTAAATATACATATACTAATGAAATTCTCAAAATGGAAATTTGATACGTAATTGGATCCTTGTTGATCATTTGGGGTAGGATGATCTTTGTGAGCAGGAAAACCAGACAACTTTAAAACATTTTTTGTAACCTACGTCAACTAACAAAAAAATGAGCATCGCCATGGTTGAAACTGTATTTATACGGTGTGTTCAAAAAGAAATTATATAAGGTTTGGCCATGGAAAATAAAAGTCAACAGCAAGCTTTAGCATTCATTAACTACCATCACTGTTGTTGTTATTGTATGCTTACATTATAAGCTGATATCGTAATTGAAAACTAAAGATTGCTGTCTCTACAGCTTGCTGTTGACAGTTTTATTTTCCATGGCCAAACTTTATGTAATTTCTTTTAGAACAAATGGTACAATACACTATGTTCAAGGTCTGAAAGTAATAGTGCCACTCTGTATTTGTAAATTCAACATGACCTAGTAACATGGCTTACGTTAGCAGTGCTGTTTATACATTAAACTAACTCTACGGCTTTAAACACGGTAGCGCAATGTTGCATTGTTAACAAAGCTAACAAGCCTACGTCTAAGCTCAGCGGTAGATTCTACAATGGCGTCAGCGTAAGAAGGGGTGTAGGCGTTACCCTGGTCGATGCTGCTAATTGATTGGTGTAAACTTTTAATACTTTTATTTCTACGGCCACTATGATACATACAAACAAAACTTAATATTATATATACAAAAAAACACGAAAAGAAATATATACACAAAGAGTCATCTAGACTCGGGCGCTGGTGGCGCGGGAGGTGATGGGGCGGCCTTTCCTACTGGCCGGAGGCGGCGGTTGGCGGAAGTGGCTCGAGTTCCCACATTTTTCCGAAGACGGCAGGCAGCAGAGTCCAATGCGGAGGATTGGCCCTAAGTCCACGTAGGTGATAGGCTCTGGAGAGGGCTGGGGCTGGTAGATCCTTGGAAGGCTGGAGCTGCTAGCTGGGTTGAGTTGATGCTGGTTCGGCTCTCCTGGATTGAGTTGATGCTGCTGGAAGGCTGGATGGTCCTGAAGAGGCTTCTTGTTGGTTGGACTCTCCGGGGTTGAGTTGATGCTGGTTCGACTCTCCTGGATTGAGTCCTAGAAGGCTGGAGGTCCTGGAGAAGCTTCTAAGGCTGGAGTTGAGTCCTGGAGCTGAAGTGGCTGCTGGTGGACTCTCCTGGATTGAGTCCTAGAAGGCTGGATGTCCTGGAGAAACTTCTAAGGCTGGAGTTGAGTCCTGGAGCTGAAGTGGCTGCTTGTTGGTTGGACTCTCCGGGGTTGAGTTGATGCTGCTGGAAGGCTGGATGGCTCCTGGTGGACTCTCCTGGGTTGAGTTGATGCTGCTGGAAGGCTGGATGGTCCTGAAGAGGCTTCTTGTTGGTTGGACTCTCCGGGGTTGAGTCCTAGAAGGCTGGAGGTCCTGGAGAGACTGATCCTTGGAAGGCTGATGGTTCCTGGTGGACTCTCCTGGGTTGAGTAATTTCCTACTGCCAGCGTCTGACTATTTAAAGGAGCCAGTCCTTTGTCAAACGCGATCTCGCAGCTCATTGGTCGAAGTAGAAGGGATGTTTTGCCCGTTTTTGATGTATTTCGGATTATCGCGTTTAATTGAGCGGCGTGATCAATTATCGACTTGATTTGAGTCGCAATCAATAGTCGTTGAAATGTCGATTCTAACGACACCCAATTTGCTAGGTTTTGGTAAAGATTAGTTGAACTTGGAATTTTTAATTCCGTGTTCGGCGTAAAACTTAATTAAGCATTACTCTTATTGCGTATGTTAAGAAGTTATTTTGCTTCGATTGTTTGCGCGCTAATTTTCTATGAATTTTGAGACTATTCACGCTTTCCTGGGATGCTTCCTTCCGTTTTATAATTTAATGTGTAATATTTAGCCGGATGTAAGTGGCTTTGTGTCCTGATTTAACCGTTAGAAAAATACGTCTTCGCCGGGCCGCCGTGTACTTCGAAATTTCTGTAGTGTTTTCTTGCCACCATCGTCCGCATTACGAGCGGTGATATGTTTGCTGGCTGATGGAAAAGTTATTTTTAATCGACCTGTATGTGTGCTAGAGACTTGGGCGTTGTTTTATCAGGTGGCGGCTTATTCCTCCTGTCGGCAGGTATCCTTATGTGGGGTTTTTTTATTGAGCGCACTCTGTTTTAAGAGCGTTTTAGTGATTGGACTTGGATTAATAATTTGGTCGCACGTTCGGAGTTTCGTTTGCCGCGGCGCTGTTTTTGTCGGCTTCCGGATTTTATTGAGGTTTAAAGAGCCGTTGGCCCTTTTATTGCACTTGAGAATTGGTGCTCCTTTGAGCGAGCATGCCGCGATTTATTGTTTTATTTTGTACGGTTTTCTTTTAAATTCTTGTAGGATCGGGGCGATTTACTGGTAAACAGATGTTTTTGTAATTTGTTCGCTGCCTGCTTGGCGATGGAAAATTACTTCGTTTTCTGTTAACCGGTTCATATTAAAGCACGACCTAGTAACTGAAGAAACTAACACAGCAACAATTAATATATTAATTACAACCCCTAATTACATGTATTGCATTCTGTGTTTCTTAAAAAAATAGGTTTGAAGCGAACAAACTAAACAAGGTGAGTAAAATTTATCGCGCAGCTGTCAATGTTCAAACACACTATTTTAATTTATCTGTGAACATTATTTTGTTGATCTACTCTTTTTTGTCTAAGCATTGTTAGCGCCAAAACCAACATTCGGGGCTTTGTTAGAGCAACATCATCTTTCGGGAGGGCGCCGAATGCACTCGGAAGCCTAAGGTGGGATCGCAGAGGGTTGCTGCAAGAAACCCTAACAGCGATTTCAAACACAGACAGTCTGCTGCGAAGATCCATCGGGTCGACTCTGTATTACTCATTTTAGTATAGTTTATTACAAGATATTTATACAATCGACTTGTTTCATCATCAATAAACTTCAGTTCAACAACAATGGTGTTTGAATCAGTGTTGGGAAAACTACAGTAACATACAGCGCGCTGATTGTAAATTTCTTGATGATTTTGAACGAGATTGAAGTTTTGAATGAATAGCAATGGGTTTGACATGTCGTCTTACTATATTGTTGAGATGGTGCCAAGTCGCTCCGAACGCAATTAACGGGCTTATTTACGTCTGCGTCTTTGTCTGGGGGCAGGGAAATTTAATTCGCGGACGGAACCGTCTCCGGCGAGCTCAGCTTAATCCTTCGGGTCACCAGGTGCTGGGAATCGTTGTTGGCGAGTTCGGCTAAGCTCTCTTAATAACCAGGTGTCGGACACCGTCGTCGTCGGGCTTATGAGGATCTTATAGGTAACTATGTGCTGGGAAACGGCACCGAAAAGTCTATTTGACCCTCCTGGCGTCCAGGTGCTAGGGGAGCGGCACCGAAAAGTCTGCTTGACCCTCCTGGCGTCCAGGTGCTAGGGGAGCGCCATCGAAGAGTGTATTTGTCCCTCTTGGTGTCTAGGTGCTAGGGGAGCGACACCGAAGGGTCTGCTTGACCCTCCTGGCGTCCAGCTGTCATTCTAGACTGGTAGGAGTCCCCTCGAAGAGTCTAGAAACCCTCCTGATTGAGAATAAGCTAGGAGATATGGTTGGGGAAATTCTAGGAAAATTCTGCCGATCCATAGCTTCGATTTCTCCTTTTATAAACTAGGCTGGCGTAATCAGCGGTTGACGTCGGTTCGTTGGAGCCTGGATTCTTGCTTTAAATGCGCGGAGGTGTCCCTGCGTCTCCTCGCGATGACGTCGCTTGTCGCTATCGGCGCGGCGCTCCGGTTCATAACGTGGTGCAAGCCAAGGGAGAACGCGCAAATTAATTTTTAATTTATAAATCGCGTTCGCGCTGGGCGAAACGTTACATAATGGACGCAATAAATGTGGGCCAATGAGAATCACAGCTCAAGGAGATCGATATCTTCAGTATTCAAAAAAACACCGATTTAGCACATCACGAGCTGTTGAATGTGGACAGGTGTTTTACTTCAATTTTTACTTCCCTGGTCTAAAAGACGAAAAAAGTAATGTAATAGCGAAAAAATCACCTTTTGAGATTTCTTCAGATCTTCACGTTTCAGGGTCCCTATATATCGAAAAAAGAGGTTTTCTCAATTCCATCTGTCTGCCTCTCTGTCTGTCTGTCTATATCTTGGCGGTATAACTCAAAAACTGTTTGTCGGAGGAACACGATATTTTGCATACAAATTATGTATCTACCTGGAATGAAACAGAGAAAATGTCTAATAAAGCTGTGCAAGGTGGGCCCCTTAAAAAGTGTTGTTAATTTTTGTTTTAACTAAGAAATATGTAGAAGCAGTAATTTGTAAATAGCGCAGGCTTTATCTTTGCCAAAAATAACACCCAACAGATACAGAATAAATGTTGTACGAGACACAAAAGAACAGCGAATAAGTGCGTTATGTTAAATGCAGTTCCATCGTAGGAACTCGAAGCGTCCCAGTGGCTCACGCAACGAAGGCCTGATTGGGCCAAAGGCTACCGGCGAACAAAGAGATGAATGCCCAGGCTCGTACGCAGGCACTGATATTCAAATTTCATCACGGGTAATATTTTTCTACTTAAAAATTTATTAACTTTGCTTTGCCAAGTGTGTCGTTCTATTGTTTTAGTAATATTAGAAACGTGAAATTATTTTTACACCTCTAGTTTTCTTCGATTTTTAAAGTTATTTAGTGTTGCAACGTTCACTTGCGAGGGAAGTTTTGGGTAAAGCCATTTACAGATTTTTAGATTATGTTCATACTGGCCAATATTATGTTTATAGTAAACATCGAAAGGTCGTCGGGTGTATAATAAACTAAATCCAAAAATGGCATCGGGTAGTGTTCTCTTCGGAGTCTCATTTTTGTTCGTGGGCCACCAATGGTCGTAGTAGGGTAAGGCGGCCATGTGAAAAACACAAAAATTTACAACGTTCAATTGAACGAGAATCCGGCGTTACACAAGGGGCAATGAGGTTTGGCTGTAATACTCGTATGCTACGGTAGTACCATATGATCGAAAACTTTCAACGTCTAAAGGGCTGTGAATTTTTTTAAAATTTAATTTATGTTGGCAGTGATGAGTAAAGGAACTTAATAATATAACCTATACAATTTTGACAGATAAACTTAACTTTTACCAACTCGTCCTCTTCTGCAGCCAAATCTTCTACATCTGTTATTTCTTGTTCAGTATCGTTATAATGTGCGATTCACTTAGATGGTCCGTTTTGATATCACTTCTTGATTCAATGGTCATCTTTTGCTTTAACTTCAGCCTAAAGAGCTACAAGCTTCTCTTGCTCTCGTTTATAAGACATTTTTCCTGTAAAAATATAGCAAGATAAGTGCTATTACATTCACAGAGAAAATAAAACTAAAACATACCTTATGCACATAACACTCGTTTAATTGGTAAGGTCAAAAGTGGGGTGTGGCATACCCAAGCACACTTTAACCTCGTTCACTGTTTTTCACACTAAATAATTTCAAAATTCAAATTAAGTTAGGAGTAAAAATATCTTCACCTTTCTAATACATGCAAGTGTCACAATGTCGACGAGGGGAGTTCTGTGTAAAGCATTTTACAGAGTTTTTACTTCCTTGTACGATAAAGGAAGTATTGGATTCACCCCAAGAATTCGAAATTGAGTTGTCAACAGATCTTCATGTTTTCGAGTCCTCTGAACCCAAAAAACATGTTGTTGTTCATTGGCCTGTCTGTCTGTGTGTGTGTCTGTGTGTCTGCCTGAGTGAATGTCTTTCTGTGAACAGAATATCTCAAAAACGAAAAGAGGTATGACCGTGGAACTTCACATATAAGTTTTCTGTACTATGTAGATGAGACATCAAGCTTTTGAAGAAAAGGGCATAACCGGAAGTAGGTGTTTACTCCTGTGATTTTTCAGTTTGTTTCGATTTTTTCAAAAATGGCTCAAACGATTTTTTTCAAACTTTACATTTTTATTACATTTTTAATGTATATTGATGCGAGGTAGGTGATTTTCCAGTTGAATACTTCTAAAATGGGTTTCTTTTGTTTTTCTTTAAATTTATTTTATTAACTCCTATTTTAAATAGAACACCCGGTATATTATTACATTTTTGAATTCAGCTTAATATTTTTGAGAAAATTTGTCTACTAATGCTCTATTTTGTACCGTTTTTGTTTTCACTCCAGTGAGCTCATTATTGCAACGTTTCCAACGCTACCACTATGGGCTCTTCTAAATTTATATATGTACATATATAGACTTGGTGGTCCGCCTGAACGCATGATAGTGTGCATCGTCTCTTGTTAGTGGACGAGTAGCAAGACTGAACTTGCTTTTGGTGATGGACTTTGCAAAATATTGGTAGTACGGTGCATACAGTGTTTCGTTTTCTATGTCACCGTCATACAAAGCTACTAGAAATTCTGCACCTTTTCTGGATCTGCATCCTGTTCTTTGAAAAATTTAGCAAGTTGATTGAGATGTGAGTACATCTGGACGATGTTACTAAATTTTGTTTCTCTTTGCATGAAGAAATCAGATGTTGTATCACACCTACTAATACTTTTGCTTCAGTTTTACCTCTTCCTGGTTTCCCGATGATAATAACGGCATCAACTGGTATTGGCAGTGTTAACGATCAACACGTCAGCATCTTCAGTAGCCTGTTTGACTCTTCACACATCATGAAACCTTCTCGTGGTGTGAAAACAAGTAATCACGAGATAGTAATAGTCAATATGTAATTAATAAACATGAAAAAACAAGTTAAAACAGAGCACTGTTGAAATGTTTAGTACTCGGCTACACTTTATAGTGCTACAGCGCGGTATTTAGCTCACTTACAAAAATTGTTTTCAAACAGAAGTTATAGCAAATTATGTCTTTTCTAATACTCATAACAACTATTTTTATCCTGGAGTGTATCGGTAAGAAAATAATGCGGAGAAACCGGTTTTGGGCGCCATTTTTTCAAGATGGCGACACAAGCGGCGCCGGCGACTCGAAAAGTTGGAAAACTTGAATTTTTTTTTAGTACCCCGATCTTGTAAACACATCACAAAATGAAAACTACTCGATCGTTTGAAGGGTAAAACTACCCTGCTACTGCACTATTTAGCATCGCCGGCGCCGTTAATAAAGGCCAAATTTTAATAAAATTTTAAAAATAAAGAATGAAAAATTCCAAAAATATTAGAGTCACTACAATACAAACTGAATTTATGAGCGCCAATTATATTTTTTGTATGCTTGGAGCGGGCCATTTGGACTTCAGACCAGGCATTTGTTAGGACGCGAGTAAAACAACATCCTGTTGTCTTTTCTAGAAGTTTTTCCATAGACGTTAAATTAGCTGTGATATAGTTCAGTAACTAATTGATGTCCTGGTTGCATTACTTTGTGTGAAAATAAACCCATTTTCAGTGTACTCTATTTAGTAGTTATTTATGATACGTGTAGAGCTACTGCACTTGGCTTCGCCTCGTTACGCAAACAACTCCTCTTCACTTTTAACACGTCCTTAATACGCTATTTTTAACTCACACAAATATTTATAATATTTTTTACAGTTTTAACAGTTTATTTATTCATTAGATAACAACACACAAAACGTACAGTTTGTGTATTGGTTCAACAAGTGAAAATTATTAGTTACTACAATGATTCTCTATCGTTGAAAGTTGTCCTCTTCTACTGCGCCCTTTTACTAATTTTCCATTGGTTTAGATATTTGGTAATACTCAACAGTTTTTGTTAATAATTTCAATGCGAAACAAAAAAGTATTAAGGGTACTTGTAGCCATTTTTGGTTGTTAGAAATATCAACAGTAATCTCTTATTCTCAAGAAAAAATTGATGTCACGCAACTCTCAGATATTTCCGTTTATCGAGGTGAATTTCAAATCACCGATTTAAAACGGCGGCCATATACGTTTTATACGTCTGTGGTTAGCTTTAACGTACGAGCGATCGATGCAAAGTAATTCCGAAACGATTTCGGTCGGGATTCTGCACAACTATTGATATAAAAGTATTGGTGTGCACAGAACATTTAACACATGGAGGCAATTGTTAGGTTATATGTTACAAGGCAATCATCCGATATCGTTCGGTTTCGACTACTCGCTATAATGCGCTAAACCGGTGGAAAAAGTTATCCCTGCAACTACACGGGTGCAACAGTCGACAAATGGAAGCCCATTTTTCACCACTTAATTACCTTCTCCACCCGCAAAATGCACGTAATTTTTTATACATGTCAAAATCGTTATTACGTAACTGCTAGAAAAATACCTCGCTGGCTTAGACGTTATGCAGTCAGCACGATTTGTTATTGTGTCTTTGATTAGTAAATTTAAATGCAGTAGAACTGTTAGCACTACTTAAAAGGTTATCGTGATTGTTCCTTATTTGGAAATTCTACAAAATATAGTTACCTCAACAGAATGTTACCGCTAGAAAAGATTTGAATTTAAAACAACATTCTTTTGAGGGTAAGAAAACTAAGTTTATTTTAAGAACATTGTCTCAAATACAAATTTCTTTTTAAAGGAACTGAGTAAATACGTTTATCGCGAATCCCTCCAATACCTAAAAAACTGAGAACGAGAGGAAACGTTTGAAGGGATATCTAGGAATGATTATATATTTATAGTATCGCCGTCATTAACTTTATCACTTATTCTTTCAATATAATGTATAGGTAGTATCGTACTTTAGATTAAGCTCAACGGCTATTCGTAGAGCGTAGCTTGCTGCACTTGTAGCTGTAAAATGTTACTTCCAGTTTATGACTAAATGTCTTGGTTGTTTGTTTGCATTTTATGGAAAAGCTCTAGGTATGCCGAGTACCAGATACCTTAAACACCAACTTCTATGGTCATATGGTCAAAGTCCTACCTATAATTTTACCGAGACTAAGGAATTCCAACCCAAGCAAGAGATCTTTTACATCAGGAGTTCCCAACCAGGGGGGCACGCCTCCCAAGGGGGGCGTAGAGAGATGTCAAGGGGGGCGGAAAGCGTTTGTAATTTCTTTTTTTATACCACTGAGGTGGCAAACAGGCAAGAAAAAACAAAAAACCTTGTGTGCAATTCACACGTGGTAGAAGTGAAACCTTGAAAAATAGATAATGAGACGAATGTAAAATTTCGGGAAGAGGATAATTATTGTGTCGTTTCATTGCGAAGTTCCTATGGCTACCTTCCAGCTCCATCATCAGATCAGTACCATGATGATAAGTCATCATAATATTGCATTGTCACGAGATTTACACGTACAAAACACCACGGTTGTTGTGATGCCTTTTCTCAAGCTTTGTACTACGCATGCGCGCACAAACGTATTAACACACGTCATACTGTCGCTTTTTCGTTTCATCGATTTTCAAATCACAACGATGCTAAAGAAGTTTTCACTTCAAAAAATGAACAAATAACATTTCAATTTAATGTTTGATTTACAGACACGCATAAAATTAATGAAATTAAACATCATGCATATTCACTTTTGCTGTCAACCACTGTTTTAAAACCCGACGTCGTCAATCGCAGTTTATACAAGTTTTGACAAGTCACAACATGAAAACCGCGAGCACCCGCTCCGCTTAACATTTATCACTTAGAAAACAGTTGTCTGCCTACCGGACTTGCATGAGCATCTGTAAAATTCATTTCCGCAAACTTGCGACAAATTTGACGTATCGGTGTACATTTTTTGTTGAAAAATCAGTTTGAGTGTGCAAAATTATTGTGTTAAAAGGTAAGTTTGTGGTTATAAACTTCAGACACCATTTTTAATTAATTTACTAAATTGGTGATAGAGCGGAGACGCGTTCTTAAATCGGGCATTGTGACTGATTGTTTATTATTTGTTTTATTGTTATAGGTGCAAGATGTCAACGAAAAAAAGAAAGTTTTCCGAAGATTACATTAAGTTTGGATTTACTTTCATAGAAAAAGACGAGTTACAGTTGCCTCAGTATGTGATATGTATGAAAGTTTTAAGTAATGATAGCATGAGGCCCAATCGCCTTGAAAGGCATTTGAAGCAACAACATCCTACCCTGGTTTTGAAGACAAAAGAGTTTTTTTCTTCTAAAGCAGAATCACTCAAGCGGATGAGATTGGATAAATCGGGAAGTTATCACACAAGCGTATCGCAGCATCTCAAAGCTTCATTTGAAATAGCTTTTATGATAGCAAAGCAAAAGAAACCACATACTATCGGTGAAGAATTAATAAAACCATGTGTCCTAAAAGCCACGCAGATAATTTTAGGCGAAGATGCAGAGCAAAAAATGAAGTCTATTTCTCTTTCGAATAACACAGTCAAGCGTAGAATCGATGACATTGCAGCAGACATTAAGTCAGAAATAATTAACAAAGTAAAATTATCGCCATTTTTTGCCATTAGTTGCGATGAATCCACCGACATCGTTAATTGTGCACAGTTAATAGTTTATGTTCGTTACATCGGCGGAAATATCATTGAAGAAGAGATTTTATACTCCCAATCTTTGATAGCAAGTACTACGTCTGAAGAAATATTTAATTCAATATCAAATTTTGTTGAAAAAAATAATTTGGATTGGAATAAGCTCATTGGACTTTGCACAGATGGCGCACCTGCAATGATAGGTGTACGATCGGGCTTAGCTAAAAAGCTCAAGGAAAAAAATCCCGCAATGGTTAGTACACATTGTGTTATTCATAGGCAAGCTTTGGCTTCCAAAACTTTGCCACAGAAATTACGCCAGACTTTGGACTCAGCTATAAAAATTGTCAACTACATCAAGAGCAGCGCTTTGAACAGTCGGTTATTTACATTACTCTGCGAGGATCTCGATTCTGATCACAAAGTTCTTCTGTTCCATACAGAAGTACGCTGGCTGTCCAAAGGCAACATGTTGGCTCGCCTTTATGATTTGAAAGAAGAAGTAATTATTTTTCTTGAGTTCAAAGAAAAACACGATTTCCTCACAATGTTCAAAGATGACATATATCAATGGAAGTTGGCTTATTTAACTGACATATTTGGTGCCTTGAATGAGCTAAACTTGAAACTTCAGGGCAGAAACGGTACTATAATAAACAATTATGATTATATTCAGGGGTTCATAGCAAAGCTTCAACTTTGGAATCAAAAATTATCTTCTGAAAATGTTATATCTTTTTCTCGGCTGTTCGAAGCAGCTAAAAATAACACACTGGACGCAAATTTGAAAGCTGACATAAAAGCTCATTTGCAAGCGCTGGAAGACGAATTTCGCTGATACTATCGAGACATCGATTCCGAGTCACCAATATGGCACATGACAAGAAATCCATTTGTTGTCGATGTGTTACAGTTACCAGAAGAAGTTCAGGAAGAATTTCTAGAAATGAAGGCTGATTCGTCCATGAAAGATGACTTCCATCTTTTGACATTGGAGCAATTTTGGATCAAAAGATTGCCTGTTAATTCGAAACTTGCCTCTCTTGCTTTACGAGTACTAGTTCCTTTTTCTTCAACTTACTTGTGTGAGACAGGCTTTTCTGCTCTAGTATTAATTAAAACTAAACAGCGAAATCGTCTTCATGTCGATAGCGACCTAATGATAGCTCTGACAAAAACAGAACCTAGAATTAACCAACTAGTTCTGAACATGCAATATCAAGTGTCTCATTAGTACCTACTCTTATTTTTTTTTTTTTTTTTGATAAAACATTTATTATTTTAATTTCAAATTTTAAAAATTGTTTATTAGAATTAAAATAAAAGGCTTTTAAGTACATAATGTGCGTTTTATTTTGTATTTATTGAAAATGTAAGGAGGGGGGCATGAAAAAATTATTAATAGTCTGGAGAGCCTCAACAAAACAAAGGTTGGGAAAACCTGTTTTACATGCTACACACCTTAGTAACATGGGACCCACCGCTGTACATCATATCGGAATAATGGTATTCAGTAGAGGTTTTTATCCGCCTTTACCGGGAAATTGGCCTTTAGCTCTGTAGTCAGAATGCTTAACCACTGAGCTACCGAGCCCGGCACATTAAGTACCCCCATACCATCATTATACTCACATAGCTCTCAGAACTGAGGAAGGAAACAGAACAACTTGAACATCCATCGACCCTTCCTATTCACAGAACCCTTGAACATTTACGGGCTACCTAGTTAAAATTTGGAAAGCTGATGCCAGATGACGACACTACAACAGACCTAGAATTGTACGAAATGTCAGCGGTATGGACAAGGAAGTGAGAAGGAAAATTAGACTTTACAATTGGACACCTCGAAGACCATACAAAACTTTTACCAGGAATGTGTCTATCGAGAAAAACCTGGACCACCTAAACCAAATTAGAATAGGTTATGTTCAGTGTAAAGTATTCCTGTAGAAATAGAATCTGTGTGAAAATCCTTGTGCTTGCGGCGCTTCTCGAGATACGGTAGATCGTTTGCAAGGGCGCAATAGATCAAAGTTTGAAGAAACATGATATCTTATATTGAATGCAATTGCAGAAGTTTAGAAATACATTTATATAATAACTGGATCCCTAAAATTCATATTGTTGGTTTATGTGTTATAAGCAATAACAATAATAAAGCAAGAAAGAAAGCTTCGACAACAAACCTTTTAAATCCGTATCCGCTTAGTATTATTGAATTTAATATTGCCAAAGACCAAATTAAGTAATTCGATGACAAAACTTAAATTAGTGAAATTTCGTAAATCAATATATGATTGTTAACTGAGGGCAAACTATAATAAATAATAAAGATAATCAAAATCTTAAGTAATATTTCTGAAGAACAAAGTGAGGACCGTGAATTAAACTTGTCACGATATAATATTCGTACCGAGAATAGCTTAATTATGTCTGATCTCACACCAGGAGGCTGCAGTACGATTCAACCAAGGGGCCTCCAAGTTGGCAGGATGTGTTCAACGTAATAAAGGCTTTTCTCAAAGTATGTGGTGTAGTTGAACCAGCAATAGGAGTACCCCGATATGCGAATTATAGCTTAGAGATTCATTTGATGATAATGAAAAAATTGAAGAAGGTTTGAAGTAAATCAACAACATGTCAAACAACCTGCAAGGGGACTGAATGTGACATACTTTAAGAAGGTGGGAGGTCACTGGTGAGTTGTTTTTTAAACACTGTTAGATTACAGAAAACTTAGAAACTAACACACAAACGTTAGAACTGAGATTGAATGATTTTGAAGATTGAAATCCTCTTCTAAAGCACGTCCAAAAATGTCATACCGTTCCAGAAGTAATAGCAAGAATTAATCTTTCCAAAAAATCAACAGAAAGTTACTGCTTACATAAACTAAGAATTTCCCAAAAGCAAATAGTAAATTCAATCGAAAATCACCAATAATGATAAACTCAAAGTTCTAAATTCTGAAAACTGAAGTGGAAGCGTACGTACACAATATAAGTAGAGAACATAAGCAATACTTGTTGTTCGCAAAATAATGTAAAACAAGAGAGGGGATCATTCACAGAATACAGTCCCTAACAAACATCAAACTTAGGTGAAAGAGACGCCGAAGGAAATTACTACAAAACCGTTGCCTTAAGCTCGACCATCCATGCGTATCAGTCGTCGGAGATAGCTTGCCAGTTAGACGCGAACTTTTAACAAAAGACAACTAATCCCTCATTACAGTCTGTAACCACAATTGTCCAATGACCTATACGTCCCACCTCAATTCTCAAAACAAGTACGCTAAAAATCCTGAAACACATCAAAACATAAAGAGTAAAATCCAGACCCACCTACAAAACATTGCTGTTCCCACCTCGAAGATAAGAAACTCCAGAACACTAAAAAATAAAAGACCAGAATCGCAGCATTCACAAGAAAATGTGAATAAACGTTCATTCTACAATAAAATGGTGGCCATCCTACACTGTCCAAGCCAACGAGGAAAAAGTGATCACCCTTCAGTGCCTAATCAAACCATCAAAGATAGTACCTATAATTTGTAGAAACTAGCATTCCAATAGTAATACAAATTTTATTCGTAAAAATATCTTAAGTTTCAGTACAGCTGAAGTTGAAAATATCGACTTCAAATCCAAGATCGTCACGTGAGGAGTAGTCTATTTTGTCGTTGTTAAGAATTTTGTTATGGTCGACAAATAATGTATAAGTTTACTAATTGACTGGGGTTTCTCTTACTGTAAGTTACGCATTTGTCAATAGAGCGTAACACCTCAATCACTACTTAATAATGGTTAAACATATATTACGTTACGTTAAAAATCAGCGACGCCACTGACTTGGGCGTGGGCGAGCGAACGTCAAGCAGAAATCTTTTGCGTATTGGACCTTCATCGTTCCGTAAATGTATGACAAAACTAACACGGTAATGCTTTCCCAAATAGAAAGCATTACATATCTATTTTGGCAGTTATCGTATATACACAGATATCTGAAAGTCAGCTTGTCTACCTGAACTCCCGATCTCGTATTGTTTAAGTACCGGTGAACTTTATTTTAATCTTCAAGCCCATATACGGATATATATCTGATATGTTCCCTGATACGAAAAACGAAAGCATTACATATGATGAGTTTTAATATCTGTATTTTTATATTGATCAACATGCAAGCTTAATTATAATTCAGTTACTTTTTCTCGCTATTTTATGTGAATACCACTGGAACGCTACGCCGTTGACTCTATTCACTCCAAATGTAGTTAATATACTGGCTGCAACCTTGAGTTGCGTCCCTGCCACTCCGTCTATATGGATCGCTGCATCGACCTTTAATTAAAAGTTGTTTCACTTCTACAGTGTCCGCCAAAGTCGGCATAATAGGGATTTTTTTTAATTTTTGATTTTTCAAAAAAAATTTTTACTTCAATAATGTATGCTTGTCTAAAAACCTATTTAGCCCCTAGCATATATACCGAGTGATTTTCACTTCTTTAGAAAATGGAGTTTTTCGAAATTGGCAAAATCCGAAAAGTGCTATTTCTCCGAAATTAAGTAAGATTTTAATGAATTTTTTTAGAGTGTGATTTTTAGCTGGGCCAGAAAACACACATTTTTTTAACTTTAGCTAAAAATAAACCTTTAAATTTTTTAAATATTTTTCAAAATTTCGCATATCAAGACTTGATATTAAAATACATTTTTTTTATGTGAAGACTTTAAAGATTTATAATTGAAAAATTAATAAAAAATGTTAATTACTTCTTTAGATTTTTAATGATTTACCGAAAAGCAGTATGTTTGAATAATTTGTACGTTTCTTATACAAGGCGTTGTTTAGGAGAAA
The DNA here is from genome assembly GCA_940337035.1 of Agriotes lineatus. NCBI lineage: Eukaryota > Metazoa > Arthropoda > Insecta > Coleoptera > Elateridae > Agriotes > Agriotes lineatus. The sequence continues at coordinate 52,474,469 of OW679195.1, read as the reverse complement.
TATTTTTCAATTTTAATTAATATCTAGTTAAATGGCTTCAAGACACTTCAATCTAGTGTTGATGAATTACTGTTACAAAAATTCTGTAAATGTTCTTTTACAGTTGTCGAAATGAGGAGATTTTTTAGAACATGTAATTGGACAAAGAAAAATCCCTTCATTTAGACAACTGTAAAAGAACATTTACGGGATTTTTGTAACAGTAATTCATTAACAGGGCTAGATTAGAGTTTCTTGAAGCCATTTAAATAGATATTAATTAGAATTGAGAAATATTTCTCTTAAAAAGCGCCTTGCATAATAAAGGTAAAAATTATGCAAACATACTACTTTTCGGTAAATAATAATAAACATAAAGAAGTAATTAACATTTTATATTATTTTTCCTAATTTAAATCTTTATAAAGTGTTCACATAAAAAAATGAACTTTAATATTAAGTCTTTGTATGGGAAATATTGAAAAATATTTAAAAAATTGAAAAATTCATTTTTAGCTAAAGTTAATCAAAATAGGGATTTTATGGACTTGAGATTGTTTAGTTAGCTAAAAATAACATATTCTAAAAAAAATCTCATTGGAAGCTCAATCAATTTCCGAATAATGGCATTTTCTGGATTTTGATAATTTCGAGACACTTCATTTTCTATACAAGTAAAAAGAACTTTTTGTATGTGATAGCGGCTAAATAGGTTTTTAGACAAGTACAAATTATTGACGTAAAAAGTCTTTTTGAAAAATCAAAAACCAAAAATTTTCCATATTATGCCGATTTTTTGGCGTAGTCTGTATATTTGCTTCAGATAAGAGCGTACTTCCACATTCTACTCAGGTCGATTCATTTTTGCTTTAGTTACCTCAAAATGATGTACCAAGTAAAATATGAATTCAAAACACTTTACGGAGCTCTCGTATTTATACCGTATTAGCCCCTGGACATGTTTTCAGCGGTTTATAATAACTTTTTTCATTGGCTAATTTGAACAATATTCTTACACCTAAAGGAATAATAAAAGACAAACTAACAAAACACAACAGAATAGGATATTTACACAATTACACTTGAAAACTACAGATCATAGACTTAAAACTAAAGTGATTTTTAGGATCTGCGCATCCGAGATCCCCTGGCTTAGAATGATGACAGTAAAGTCTTTCTTGATCGTACTGCATCTTGTGTCTGCTTGCCATTCTATTTGAATCCGGAGTGTTGCTTAGACGGTCATTTAGCAGTTCTAGGAATGTTAGCAAATGGTTTAGATTGGATCGGTTGATTATTCAGGTCGAGGAACTCAACGTTTCATCCGCTTCCGTAAGAGGCTTCACCAGGAGGAAAATCAAAAGTTCACGGTAATTCAACGTGTAAACCACGATAGAGGCGAAACTCTTCTGATGAAGACGTTGAGTTACCGTGCTCTTCTATACATTCTCTTGCAAAACAGTTTTTCCTCTGGTGTGGTTTACACGTTGAGTTATCGTGCTCTTTTGCTGTTGCTCCTGAGGAAGCCCATACGAAAGAGGTCGAGAAGTTGAGTTCTTCGACCTCAATAATGACACGGTCCAATCGCGGAAGTCGTTTGTTATTTAATGATAATGACCGTGAAAGCCTTCGAAATCAGCTCGAAATTGTCTGAGCCTCTAGTTTAAATTGCGTAATATCTAAATTATGTGAAGGGTCCCATTTTAAGGTGCATTTTATCATAGGTGAGACATACGTATAAATGCTTTATTTTGCTTGCAAGATGGTCTTTAATTCCTGCAATTCTTATCGGCAGATACATTATTATTATTTCACTGGCGCTGCTTGGTACATATTCTTGAGACAGCCTATATCAGTACAATAGGTATATCAACGACCCTTATCTCGACGCAACCTTGAGAAAATTTCGGTATCAGCTAGTAGATCGACGCCTACGCTCGTAGTTAATTTTGAACTGTCGTTGTACATTCTTCTTGCGACAAGCCGACACAGTCCTGAAAGGTCTACCATCATATGGGCATAGAATGACGCCAATTCGCTCGTCTACAGTTTTGAAGCAACCCATTTTGACTCTGTCAAAGCCTGGCCGGCATCCACTGCTTCAATTTCAATTCAACTTTTCGCCGTCATCAAGCTAGGCCGCCGGCCACTATTTTTGTTCATGGCACAGTGACCAGGACTTCCACTGATTTTCGCATCTTGCCATCGAATGAACTATTGCACACAATGAATTAAAGCGCTTTGTATTGCATGTGTAATCCACAGCAAATTTTGGATACTTATTTTATGTATTAAGCTAAGTTTTCAAGAGTAAATTCTCGCCAATTTCGTTTGCAGTTGTGAAGTAGGTTTTGAGGCGCATTTCCGCTAGAAGTACAATGGCGCTTTAAGCGGTGCAAATTCTTCGCAAACGAATGGATTTTGCTCATCGCGCGACGTGACGTCACGTGCAGATAATATTCTTAGCGATTGTTTGTTGCTGTTCTGACCTTCCACTGACTGGTTGAATTTATTTTTATGAATGTTATCTAAATATATTGCAATGGATCTGTGCTTTAGAATATAGTAGTATATGGACGATTACATAAGAAAATAGTTAGAAGGGCTAGCAAAATGACAATATTTTAATTATAAGGTGTAAAGTAAATTAAAAAAAGAAATCTTAATTAATATGTGACCAAAATTATAGTCTTTTTCAATTGGAAAATGTAATTTCACTTTAGGAGTATTCTCACAGACAGATGTAAGACTTGTAGATAGAGAACATATTTATTTAATTTAGGTTAACGCTGTACAACTGTACATTTGTGGAAGATTGGTCTGCGCGCGCAAGGTTGCAACCCTTGGCTTAAATCCAGTTGCTGAGCGCAGCCACGGTAACTTTCCCCCAGTATTTTGCATTACAAACGTTTAAAATTTACCTAGGGAATTTTATTTATGGGTTTGACCCAGAAGGAAAATTATTCCTGGGTCTCGATTAATATCTGCTGAACCAGTGCTACAAGTTCATGTAAAATCACTGTAATTCATAACAATAATAAGGAACGAGAAAATGTTAGAATGGAATTTATTTGGATGAGGATGTAGCAGAAATAAGAAAAGCAAAACTTGTAATAGTAACTACAAAATATATAATTAGGCTAGGTGCTAGAAGAATAATAGTACGAATAATAACAAGCCGTATATTATTTTCCTTAAAGAAAGGTACTAACGGTGTCTGAAATGTATACAAAATGTGTCCAATTAAATAGAATTCAATAATTTCCAGGTGTAGTACAATTCGAAGAAGAACTGTTATTTATTGACATATACCAAGTAATGGAATGTCAGCGTCGTAGGATGTAATCTATACGGAGGGCATTGATCTGTGCTGGTTGGAATTCATCAATTGGCAGTAGCAGAGATCTGCCTAATTACTGTGAGCTAGTGCGAGGTAGCTTTTTAAAAATATTAGACTAGCTATTCAGGAAATCCTCAAGGTAATTTATATGTGGATCAAGGCACGCACACTTCTTTGTGTCCAGAGAAATATTAACTTGGTAGCAATTTTCTCCAGCACATCACTGACAGACAAGGCACCAGATGGAGCTCTGAAATGTTCACAAATTCTCCCCGTATTTTTCTAGGTACAATTATGTTGACTGTCGCAAGCGAACTTGCTTCTATTTCTTCACCCTGAATGGGTCGGCCCCCGTTAAATTTGCCGTCTGTTGTAAATGGTGTTTTAAGGTTACTACAAACTTTTGTTAAATTATTTCTTTCTGCAAAGCTATTTCTGTTCTTCTTTGCCTTTTAGTTATTTCTAAATACATTTTCAAATAAAAAGGTTAGAAACTAAATTTTAAGTTATCAAGTTTAAAGTATAAGCTATATTATAAAAATGCATTTTCTGTTTTCGCTATTTACCACCAAGAAGAATAATTAAAGAGTAAGAGTTGACTGGTTCTTGTTCCGATTTTGATAGTCAATGTTCTCGATACCTCGCACTCATTTACTCTTTACAGAATTTTAAAAATGGCATTACTCGTCCAATGCTAATTTTTAATTAACGGCTCAAGAAGTAAGAATATGTGTACATTTGATATGATCACTTTAATATAGCCCAGGTATTGTTCTAGACAAGGTATTCAGGATAAGCTTACTATGTATGAGGATGTCGATTAAACTGGATTATATGTACTACAGATTAAGTGATGTAATGATGCGCCTTTAAATTCTTCTTACATTAGCACTACATGCCACAAAACCTGAAATTTTCAGATTTAGCTTACTCTCACTGTCATACTGTCACTGAATGGAACGATTTTTGGATTGTTAGTGATATGTTTCACAATTATTTAATTATTTAAGTAAAAGAGTCATAAATGAGATACTAGTTATACGTACTAGCTGTGGAAGGACATTCATCGAAACGGATTGGAGAACTGGCTTTACATTATCAATTGAAATAAGAAAATAGTGATCTAAGGACACCATGTACCATGTACAGTCGTGTTCAAAAATGTGTTGTACAGCGACAGTTTATTGGTGGTTGTGTTATTACTCAACAAAGGCTCACACTGTATCATTAACTATGTAGACCAATATGTATACTTTCAAAATATTTATATATACAACACTTTTTTGAAATCAATTTATATTCACAAAGCACAAATGCTATACAATACTTTAATGAACACGACTATACACCTCTAAAAATTTCAGTGTTTTAGTAATATGGAACATTGTGTAACCTAAATTATGGTAAAAGTTTTTCCATAGTAAAAGCGTTGCTATATAATTTAGAAATCATTTGATATTGGCATCCCTTATTAGCTTTAAAAGTAAGGGTGGACTAACTAATGAAACCACATTGAAACAAATACAGATTTCTTTAGTTGCTAACAAACACGGCGTGGGAAGAGAAAAGCAGGACGTAATTGCAAGAAGTATTCCACACGAGAAGTCCACCCAATTTCCTGCAATTTCCACAATCCTTCTTTGAAGCCGCCAGTTGGCTTTGAAGTTCCACCATACAAATCCCGGAATTGACCGCGAACCACGATAAACCGGCGCCTTTCTAACAATGCGAGAAATGCGACGCGTAATCGCGGCATCTGAATCCTATAACACATGTAAGCCAAACAAGGCATAATATCCTAGGAAGACCAGGTGTAGCAGGTGTTTGCGGATGTTCCCCAAAGCTCCGGAACCCAGATATGCCGGCCCGGATGAGGTCCCTCGCGAATTCAAAAACTCCGAGGCCTCGGCTGTATGAAAACCAACAAGGAGACCTCACTTAAAATTGGATTTCTAGGATTCTCGGGATCCTTCTGCCCTGCTTCGGCAGGTGCTGACCAAAAGTTGAGTTGGCGCTTAACACTTCAAAGTGGATCGGGCGAACTTTGTTTCGACCATTGCTTTGTTGTACTTAATCCTTGCTGATTAGTTGCTTGTGCAATTAAGTAATGTGTAACAGTAAATATCCAGCCAGGTTGATTAATAAAAAAAACTCCGATTAACACTATGCATCTCTCTACAACTACTAATATTTCTTATTATATGCGTGTTTTATTAATAACTCTATAATTCGCTCACTTGGTTTTTGTAGGAATCGATCCTAAAGGAGCGTTTGGAATGTGTAAATATTCTTTTTTTCTATAGCAAATGTTAAAGTGTGTTTTAATCGACTCAAAATAAAAGGTCAAGTGTTACTTTAACAGCAAAGGTAGATAAAGTAGCACTTTAACATCAAGGGTAGATATAGTAATTTAATTTTCAAATTTTAATTTAAATTAAATATTACAGCTTCGTATTATGCTAGCAACCCAATCTAGCTACTGAGATTTTAAAATGTGATTGACTTTCCTTATTTTCTTTTGAAATTGTTCAAGTTTTTGCTATAGAAAAACATTTTGTATTATACACGATGATAAAGTTATTACTATCCACTCTTGAATCATTAACGTCTCGACTTCGTCTCGACGTTAAACGATTCACTCGTGAATAAAATTTAACTTATTGTCTTGTTTAATAAATTACTATTTTCTATTGTGAAGCTGACCATTCAAAATCAAATTTTGAGGTTATAGCGCTCACCAAAACCCACTGTGTCCATTATGCTTTTTATCTTTGATATAATGGTATAATTAATTCTTTAAAACTTGCATTAGACAAATCTGATACTGATTTAAATTCGATAATGATTGCACAAATGAGTTTACCATCCTTGACCATGACTACTGCTTTGAAGGGTATAATTTCTATTTTGGTTATTGTATGATTGATATATGACGTTAACATAACCTACAAAAGTTGCTTAAAATGTTGTAGCTTCGCGTCGTGCTTCAAAAATTAAAACCTCGCACTGTAAAATGCAACCTACCGCACTTGTAATGTTAATAACTATTCATCCACTGCGATATAAATTGATGTACGAGACTCAACTGTTCGAATTGGTTTACAGATACAGACCGCTAATAACCCACTGTCCCTCGAACCCTTGTTGCACCGCATTGCAAAGCTTTCACTGTGTTTTTGTAGTATGTTTTCAGATAGAACTTTATTAGGTCTAAACAGATCGATTAAATCTAAATCAAATATGCTTACCTAGGAAGCTAAGTGGCTACTTCTAATAGTTATTTAACAAACAAGTGTGCTAATGAGAGCAATTAATAATCGAGAAATTTTAACGGGTGAGCTTTAGCGAACACGTTAATTGTTGAGATTATTAATTTGAAAAAAAATTACTTCTATCGCATAATGAATTTGACACTTAATGTTTTGACATGAATGGTATCTTTGATTACCTATACCAAAATCGTATATTAATAAAAAAAATCATTCATTAACAAGGGTCATTAATAGACAATTTTCTATACATTAAGGAAACCCATAAATAACCATCAACGGAAATAGTAATTTACGATACAAGTGCATAAAGCTACTCTTTAGGCACGAGTGGGGTAGAGTTAAAACGCGAGTGAGCGAGCATTTTAAGCCCCGCCAGTGACTAAAGATGCTTTACGCATGTGTATCTTACAATATTTTATCTACGATAAAATCTAGAAAACACGTTAAATATAAAAAAAATGTAAATTAGGATTACCAGCAACCGGTCGTAATTTTGAGTGTTTTAAAAAATTTTAAACACGTTGCTACTGACAATGTGCCTAATGAAATCTTTTAAATACGTTACTACTGGCGACCTAAACTAATGAAAACATGTTATTAAACAGTCGTTTTACAAACTTAAAACTGCCAACTAAAAGGCAATTTTACACACTGTCGTTGATAAAGTGTATTAAATAGCTAACCACCCGATCACGTTAGCCCTTTGGCTCCCTACGCTCACAATTCTGAGGGTCTTATTTATTGTAGTTTTAAGGTTCAAAATAGAGCAAGACATCGTTGAATCCTGGATCACATGATTGTGAGTATTACATAGAAGCAGGTTTGACCATTTGCTTATGCAACTTTAAGTTGTTTTTTTTTATTTATTGATTACTGGTTAAGCACATAGCGGCTGTACACAGTATGGATGGTACTTAATTTACAGTTATAATAATATAAAACTTAAATGGTAAGATGATGAGTAGATAATAAAATGAAGTTGCTATTCTGAATCACTTGATAGTAGCAGCACGTCTTGGGGTAATCTTGGTTTAAGCCGGGTGGAAATTGACTTGGTTCCGATGTTGTAGTACTCGATTGCTGGGCATTGTTGCATATTTTTAAAATATATTTTTGCTGTATCTCTGATAAAGTCTTCTATTTTTGGAATTTGTAATTCTCTGTGGAGTTGTTCATTTCGTATAAACCACTCGGCATTTGTTGCTATGCGTAATACTTTATTTTGGAGTGTTTGTACCTTTTTGATATGAGTGTTGGATGCGGAGCCCCAAACTACGCTGGCGTACATGACTACAGGTCTTACTATTCCAAGATATAATATCTTCGCAAATTTAATTTTTAAACTGGATTTCCTGTTCAGTAAGGGGTATAATATAGCTAGGCGAGCATAGGCTTCATTCAGTTTTTTATTTATGTGAATTTCCCAAGTCGGCGATCCAGGTGCACCCCGAGATACTTCACTGCTTGATCTGCTGGGTTCCATTGTATACGATGTCCATTCAGCTATATCTCATTGGGATTTGGAGGTCTTCTTAAGGTGAATATTTTGGTAACGCACTTTGTGGGATTCAGAGTAATGTTCCAGTTTATAAACCAGCGGGATAGCAGGTCGATACAGTTTTGCAGATTATAAGTAGCTGTATGGATATTTTCAAGTTGTGTAATTACGGCGGTGTTCATCTGCGTACATTGCTAAGCTGCCGTCGTTTGGGGATGGTATATCATACATAAATAAATTAAATAAAACTGGTCCTAAAACCGAACCCTGTGGAATCCCTGACTGTATGCGTTTGCGGCCTGATTTAGTACTGTTGATTTTAACTGCAAATGTTCGCTGGGTAATAAATGAAGATATTATCTTAATTAAGAACGGGGGTATGTTTAAAGTCAGCATTTTCTTCAACAGTCCTTTGTGCCAGACTTTATCAAATGCCTGTGCGATGTCTAAAAAGGCTATGGTCGTATGTTGTTTTGCTTCAAATCCATGTATAATTTTTACTTACTAGCTGATGAGTAGTCGAATAGGTTGTTCGGAATCCAAATTGAAATGGTGGTAGAATATTATTTTCATTAATAAATGAGTTCAGTCTAGATTGTATTATTTTTTCTAAAATTTTAGATATAGAGCATAATAGGCTTATAGGCCGGTAGCTATAGGGATTTGTTTTATCTTTTCCTGGTTTAAGAAATATTATAACTTCCGCGTGCTTCCAGGCTTCAGGAAAATATCCAATACTTATTTAGACATATGTTAAAAATTGTTGCTAAAAAAGCGAAAACTTTGGGAGTGTACTGTTTAAGTAACACATTAGTAATTAGGTCGTGCCCGGGTGCTTTTTTATTTAATAATGCATCTATATGTGTCTTGATTTCTAGCGGACTAGTGGTTTTCAATCCCGCATTATCTAGACTTACTAGTTCGGTTTTAACTTCTTCTAAAGTGCCTGTGTTTTCTATATTTTGTGGTGTTGGTGTGATTGTGAATACGTTCTCCAAATGATTTGCCATTATCTCACATTTCTCCGCTACGCTATTGTGTATAGTATTATTATACTTTTTTTTTTATTTACAGTTAATCAGCTCAACACCTTACAGTGTTATACATGATTATGTTGAAGTTACAAATGTTTTATTTCTGTGTATTGTCTTTGGGGGTGCATGTTTCCTCGAAACTAGGCGCACACTTACACCAGGGTTACCGGTTCACTCACTGCTTAGGATGTTTACATTCACTCACTGCTGTTATCCTCCGAGTCTGATGTTAGGTCTTGGAGCAATTTTCTTTTTAATCGAGTATGCAAGTTCTTTTGGCCCAGTTCGTGGTGTATTACATTGTTATTAGTGTGACTTAAGTCATCGAAAAACTTTTTTGTGAGCCGTTTGATATACTGCTGTATGCTTTCTACACATAGTTCGTTGTGTATCTGTTTGTTGCGGATAAACCAGGGGGCATTGACTGATATTCTCAAAATCTTGTTCTGGAAAACTTGAAGCTTTTTAAAGTTTGTTTTCGAGGTTGTGCTCCATACCGGACAAGCATAAGTTACGATCGGCCTTAGAAGTGTTTTGTAGAGTAGGACTGTACATTCGTTGCGTAGGGGTGTATTACGGTTGATCAGTGGGTATAGTAATTTCAGTCTGCTGTACCCTAGATTGAGCTTGTTGTTCACGTGCCTGCCCCAAGTCAGTCTGGTGTCCAGATACACTCCAAGATATTTAGTGGCCTCTCCTTTGGGATTCCAGGGGATGACTTTTCCATTTATGTGAATGTTGGGGTGTTCCTTTATGCGTTTAAGGGTAAACACTTTGGTTGTACATTTGGCTGGATTTAAGGAAATACACCATTAGTTGTACCATTTATTTAACGAATTAATGGCTGTTTGCAGAGAATTGATAGCTGTATGCAGGTCCTCATCCTGGGTGAATATGGCGGTATCGTCAGCGAATAATGCCAGTTTACTTTGCTGTGGGTTGGGCAGGTCATGTATAAAGATATTAAATAATGTGGGTCCAAGGACACTGCCTTGCGGCACTCCCGCATGTATGTTCTTAGTAGGTGAAACAGCATTGTTAATTCGGACTGCGAAGGATCTGTTGTCCAGAAACGAGAAGATGATACCGTTCAAGTAATGGGGAAGTGGTAAGTGTAGAAGTTTAAATTTTAGTCCGTCCAACCAAACCTTATCAAAGGCCTGGGTGATGTCCAAGAAAGCTGCTACTGTGAAACGTTTTTCTTCGTACCCTCTATCAATTATTTCCACAATTCTTTGCAATTGTTGAACTGCTGAGTGGCCTGCTCGGAAGCCAAATTGGATGGGTGGTAGTATGTGGTGTTTTTCCAGCGTTTGGTTAACACTTGCAAGGACAACTCTTTCTAGTAGCTTGGATAGGGTCGGGGGTAGGCTTATAGGTCTGTAGGAGCTGCAGTCTGTTTTGTTTTTTCCTGGCTTAGGAAACATGAGTATGTGGGCATGTTTCCATTTGTTGGGAAAGTAGCTCATTCTCAAACATGCATTAAAGAGTATGACCAGGAAGACTATTGCTTTTTTGCTTAAGTTTCTGAGAGCGACGTTGGGGATTAGATCCGGACCTGGGGCTTTCTTTAGGGGTAGTAGGTGGATATATCGTTTCAGTTCTTGTGGCGACGTGGGTTGATCAAAGTCATCTGCTACTGGCTGATGAGTTTCCACATATGTAGTTGGAGACGGTCGGCGTAAAAGTGAGTTCTAAGTGGCTAGCAAATAGGCTGCATTTATCTTCATCAGTGCTGTAAGTGCCATTCGGCGTTGTTATGGTCGGGATTGTTTCTGTTTTTTGGGTGATAGTCTTAGTGGCTTTCCATAGATTTGAGCTGCTTGGTTCAATGTTTTCAATATTCTTTTTATATATGTAAATTCTGTACTTGTCAATTTCGCGTCGTATTTGGTGGCTTAGGTTGTTTAGTTGGTTTTTTAGTATACGATCTTTGTTCCTCTGCCATTGTCTTCTAATTCTGCTTTTTTGTTTAATTAATGCGAGTATGTACGAAGGCGGAATATTCGGGTTGTTAATTTTTCTAGTTTTGTAGGGTTTGGTTGCAGCTTGTATAGAGTAGTCAATTGTTTTTGAGAACGTCTCTATATGTTGATCAATTTCTTGAGTGCTTGTAATTTGAGATGGATTGTGTAGTTGTGCATCTACATTCTTCTGGAATTGTTCCCAGTTGACGTATCCTTTTATCATCCTAGGAACTGGTGGTCTGTAGGATGGGGTAGAAGAAAATGTGATTAACACGGGTAGATGGTCAGAATTCAGTTCGGAGATTACTTCTTGTTGAATGGGCTTATGGAAATTTTTGGTTAACATAATATCCAGTATGTCTGGCTGTTGATCATCTCTATATGGATAGTATGTGTACTCGCTTGGAGCAGATACATATATTTGGTGTTATGTCGCTATTTTATTTAATTTTTTACCATTCGGGTTGTTTGCGCGGCATCCCCACACTGTACTTTTGCTGTTTAAGTCCCCTATGACTAGAGTTGGTTCCATTGTGTTGAATAGGCTATGTACATCATTTTCTATTAGTCCCTTGTTGGGTTGCTTATAGACTGTCGAAATTTTAATAGTGTTTATATTAGCAGTGCTGATATTAATAGATATTGCTTCTAGGTTGCTGACGGGTACTTCGATTGGTGTGGTGTGTTTTAGTTGTCGTTTGATAGCGATGGTAACCCCTCCTCATGCTGATCCAGTTGGTCTGTCTTGGCGAAAGATTTGATAACCATTGAGTCTAAATATTTCACCTTCTGCTAAGTGAGTCTCGGTAATACACGCAATATCTACATCGTATCTTGCTAAAAAGGAAATGAAGATTGGTTTTTGGGATTTTATGCCATTAGCGTTCCAGTTGAGGATTGTGAGCTTATGAATTTGATGTAAGTTAGCCATTGAGAATGTTTGGGAGAATATGTGTTAATATAAAGGATTTAATGAGGGGAATGAAGGGAGTAATTAATTCTTTGAGGAGCTGTAGTATTCCATCGTTGTTAAGAGGAGAAAGTTGTGGGGCTGATTCGTTTGTTTGGTTATTTAGATTGGACTGTATGATAAATTTGGAGTCGTGAATGCTTGTCGGGGAACGTTTCTTGGGGTTTTTGTTACCATGCGCTGTTTTTGGAGTTGTATATGATGGGGGCATCCCCTGTAACTCGCTGGGTGGTCGCCACCGCAGTTTACGCAGTTTGATGGGACATTGGGAGTTTTCTTACATTGGTTGGGTAGATGGTCTTCCTTGCATTTTACACAGCGTGGTTTGGCTGCGCAGTAGTTTTTTGTGTGCCCATATCTCTGACACTTGTGGCATTGAGGGATGTTAACCGATTTTTTTCTTATTTAAACTATTACGATTGAATGAAATATAGTTTTTACGTTAAATATTTCCTTAGCTACATCGTTTGCTGTTAAAATAACTGCACAAATTGGTATTGGCCGTTTTTCTTTGTTGATAAGACGAGTTACGCTTTTTATCGGTAAATTTTTGGCTAAAAATTCTCCTTTAACTTCGCTCTCAGTTAATGAAATGGGGACGTTTTTAATTACTACGGACAGTGGTTTGTCATTGGGATTTTGGAAAGTGTGAAATTGGACTTGGTTATTCATATAAAATTTTGTTAACTTCCGGTAATCATCGTGGGAGGTGAGATTTACTTTTAGATATTGACTGCTGTAGGATGTTGAAAAGTCTCTATCTTCTGTGATTTGTTTTATGTCTGCTATTATTTCCTTGTGATTGTTTGAGCTATGAATAAATATGGGCGGTATTTTGTGTTGTTTTGACTTATTATCGTGGTTTTGACTTCCAGGCGAGGTATCATTGTCGGTCGAATTTTGTGTTGAGAGAGGGTAATATGGGTTTTTTTTAATTAACTCATCTGGGTTCCATGAATAACGTTTTAGGATCTCGTTTTCCGGTGGTGTTAGCAGGTCGCTTTTGCGTTTTACGTTGTTATTAGGGTTAAGAGCTTCAGTTGTTTGAATGCTCAACCCCGGTGGGGGAGGCATTCTGTGTGTTATTTGTGCACCTTCCTAGAGAATCTATGTTCACTTACTTGGTACAAAAATAGTCGAATCGTTCAATTGTTGACGATAAGATTAATGTCGAGGCTTGCGGTACACTGTGATAATGCGACCTCACTGCTCGAACGCTCGCGCGATACTCATTATTATACTTGAGTGAGGCGATAATATTTGGTTTGTTTATAATTTGTTTTGTAGCTTTCCATAACGTACTATCTCCGGGTTCTATTGTACTAATATAATTTTGGTATGACGCTATTCGGAAGTTAAGCTCCCATTTTACCTTATGTATTAGCTGGTTTAGTTTGGTTTTATATTCTCTCTGTTTTGTGCCTTGCCATAATCGACGAGTGGCATTTTTTTTATTTATTAAAGAAATTATGTGATTAGGTGGGATGGCATAAGTATGAAGCGTCTTTCTGCTTGGATGACTAATACTAGCAGACTGAGTTGCACAAACGGTAGCGGTTGTTATATGCTGAACGGCATAGTCGACTGATTCCTTTGTATATGGCAGATTTTGGGGACTTATATTTAGATCAAGGTGTTCTTGGTATTTTTCCCAATTTATTTTACCATTAATTAGCTTACGTTGGTATGTTTTTGGTACTGGTTGATTGTTGAAAGTTAGTAATACAGGCTGATGGTGCGAGTTTAATTCAGTTAGAACTTGATGCGTGACTGGTGTGTTGAGATTTTTTATTAATCCAATATCTAGAATATCTGGCTGGTGGTCGGTTCTGAACGGAAAATATGTGTAGTCTGTGCGAGCAATTATTTGTATACAATGATCAGATGTAATTTTGAGTAATTTGTGTCCGTTGGGGTTATTTGCTCGACATCCCCATCTTTGGTTTTTACTATTCAGGTCACCAAGCAATATAGTCGGATTGTTGTTGCTAAACAATTGTACAATATCTTCTATTAGTATTGGTTTGTTTGGTGGCTGGTACCCTGCTACTATTGTCGTGGTTTGATTGTTTGGAATTTCTATTCTATTGCAACTGTTTCTAGGTTACTTTGAGTTGGGATTAAGATTTGGTGGTGTGCGATGTTTCGTTTGATTATAATCGCTGCTCCTCCAGAAGCGACTTGTGCAATACGATCTTTCCTATAGATTTGATATCCTGTGATATTGAATTTTTCGTTTATGACTAGGTGCGTTTCGCTGATACCTGCAATGTCAATATTATGGCGCTTCATAAAACTGTGAAACTCTGCCTTTTGATTGGTTACGCCATTTGCATTCCAGTTAAGGACGGTTAGCTGATTAAATAGTCGTCGGATATTCGAAATCAAGTTCGTGATAAAAGTTTTAAGTTTTTCTATGTATGGTTCCAATAACTGTTGAATTATTTTTGCTATATCTAAAGAAGCGGTTGGTTGAGATTGAGTTGTGTTCGTGCTAGTTGAGGGTAGTTTAGGCCATTGGGATGAGAATGTTTGATACGAAGGTCTATTATATATTGGTATTGATTGGTTGGAGAGTTTTTGTTTATGTTCTAGGTAGTATCCACAGCCTTTAAAGTTAGCTGGATGCTCCTCTTCACAGTTTACACATCTAGGCTTTTGTTCAGTTTCTTTCGTAAATTCTTTGTAATGATGATGCCCATTGCACTTGACACATCTCGGATCCAAGCGACAATAATTTTTTGTGTGCCCATATCGTTGACACCTGGTGCACTGGGGTATGTCTTGGGATTTTCGACGGGGTTCAACAGTAACTGTACAATAGTGCATAGCTTTCAGTTTAAATATGTCATTATCATTGGAATTCCGGTGTATTTCTACTGCGCATATCGGAATTGGGTACTTATATTTATTGTAGAGACGTGTGACTTTGGTCTTCCAGAATTTCATCTTCTGTTAAGGAGATTGGGATATTTTTAATAATTACTGAAGTTTTAGTCGCGTCTGGATTTTGATAAGTATACAATTTTATTTTATTGTCGTCATAGTATTGTGTGAGCTTTCTATAATCTTCTGGGGAAGGAAGTTTAATTTTAATGTTATCGCCGTTGTGAAATATTTGAAATTCTCCCGTGATGATTTTTTTAACATCGATGATCACTTCTTGATATTTAATGGTGGTAGCTCCTTGCAGGTAGATAGGGGGTATTTTTGTGTTTATTGGTTGTGTTACTTTGTTTATGTTCTGCGTGTTTTGTTGGTTACTCTCGGCTGATTGCGAAGGTGCATTGTTATTATTTATAGCGTGATATCTATTTGCCAATATGAGCTTGCCTGCATCGAATAGATAACGTTTATCAGGTTCGTCGGCCGGAGGTGAGAGTGCTCTACGCTTGTTATTCGTTTTGATTGTATATTTACCTTTATTGCTGTCGCTGTTATTGCCGGTGGAATTGCTTTGATCTTTGTTGGCATCTTGGTCCATTGGGATTGTTGTTTTTTGGAGGGCCAGTTTGGGGGGTTGAAGTAAGTTCATTTCACACACAACTATAAGCTAGGTCGCTGGAAGCCAGCGCCTGCAGATGTAATTGCACTAATTGTGTTCAGTGTTTATAATTGTTAAACGAACTTCACTTACTTATTAATATAAAATTGTGAACTTGTTCAGCACTGTATTCGGATTAATGTAGACGTTAATCGGCTGCACACATCCGCACTCGCGAGCTGCTCTTTCCATTCTGCAACTTTAAGTGCAAGGCCTCCTGAACAGTGGTTGTAGTTTGCGTAAGACAAACATTTTTGTTTTAGTGTGTTGTCATGGGTTCCAGAAGTAAGTATATAGCAATAAACGATTTACTTATTATTATTATGCCATGAAAATTGTTGAAAAGGTATCAAATACCACTTTGCATACAAAAAGTTGAGATTTAATGTTGGGGGTAAGTGTCTACATGTGACTTTTGAACGCATGTCACAATTCTGAGCCTTAGGAGTGATCACGTCAGAAACATCTCTTTTGTAAATGACAGGAACTGCAATGAATGAAGTTTTATTTCGAATTTTTATTATAGAAAAGAATAGTAACATAGATTTGCAAGAACTTAGAGCAAATCCTGATGTAATCTACTAGCTGTTGGATGAAATCGGTTCAGATTTTGAATGCGATAGTGACAATGATGATGTTTGGGAGCCAACTGAACCTAATATTTCATCAGATGAAGAGGAACTAGACGACGATAGCGGAAAGGTTAAAAGGTATCTCCCGATTTGTCTCCTAGAGGGATGCAACTGTCGTTCCCGAACTCGCTGCAGCAAGTGGAACATATATTTATGTTTAAATACGAATAATAACTGGTTTATTAAATTTCATTGGAAATAAATAACATTTGTTTACAAATAAAAAAGTATCCTACAACGGTTTATCTTTAGACGCTTCCCAGCATGTACACTTGTGAGTATGTAAAACTTGCGTGCATGTGCATTTGACTCCTACATAACACAATTGTGACTATCCTTAAAATCGTAGTAAAAAGAAAGGGACAATTTTCAAAAAAATTGGAGGTGTTTCTGATAACCAATAAAACTAGAAAATACATTTAAAAAAAATATTTACTTCGGCTTCACTTCGGGAGTGAAAGGGTTAGCGCATTTGGGATGGTTTGTTTAACGTGGTTAAAATATATACTGTGGTATTGAATTCATTTTTAATTAAGCACTTTTGCTTTGTCCCTCACATTGTATATCATTTTCATTTACTCGCACGGATGAATTTAGTTAATGCAATTTTATTTACATATTGCCTCATTGATTATTGAATTAACTCTTATATGTTTTTTGTGCTAGCTGCATTTCTAATAAATAGTTTATATGAAGTTATGTCTTCCATGCAGAATAACTGATAATTTTGATGCAATAATTCAGGATTCAGTCGGGTTGCTTGTTCCGGTTTCTTTTCATAGGGTTTTCTAAGAATCTATAAATTTTATCAACATACTATAGAGAACGTACATGTACAAGTCAGCTGTATACGGAAATGTTATTTTAAATACACTCAGGCGCGCATGGTCAAGTTCCCATTACAAGTAATAAATATCTATAAGTACATGTACAACGTGTCTGAAATACCGAGATGAGCGTGGGGTAAATTTAAAAAAATCAACATTTCATGTGTTATTACAATCGGCATTCAAATGCCACAATTTTCGTAAGATTTTTATTACGTGCTGAAATGCTCACTCTTATAATTTGCTTGTATCGTGTGTTCCAAAAAAAAACTCATTTAGGGTAGGCCTTGGAAAAAATATAGAAAATATAGTCATATCTTAACTTAAGTCTGTAGGTGAATGTCAGATTTTATTTTGTTTATGAAAACATCTGTTAGTGTGACAGGTAAAAGTGTACACCGCATTAAGTTTAATTGTATCAAGCAAAAAAGAAAATAAGATGGCATTTACACATCAACCACAAGTGTATTAATCATAAAACTCAAAAAATTGTTTTTGTTAAGTGTTTCCTATATTTTTAGGAAAATAATTCAAGGTCAAGATGTAATTTAGTTCTCTCTGACTTGGTAGTTTATTTGCATCAATAGGTATATCTCAAGTTACGACAAACTTCAATTTGATCATGGCATGCTGCAAATGAGTTTTTTTTAAACACAGGATATAATTTAATTGCCAACGGTAAATGCCTATTATAGCTTCAAGGTACTTTCATAACTTCGCTTTTTCAAGTCTGGTAATCTTTCCTGTTTTTAACTATACAGGGTATATCTAATTGGTCTTAGCAAAAATATCCTACGTATTCTGCGCGTAAAATTAGATACCTAAAAACGTTGAATTTTTGCGGAAAAGCCATCCAAAGCTGAAAATTAACACTTGTTATAACAGCACAACAAATATTTACAGAAAGAACATTTTTCTGAGCAGCGATAATCAAATTAAAGAATGAATTGTTTTATAACATTTAATCATAGATTTTCAACAGAAAACGTGTAGCAACAATACCGCCAGTGTTGCCGCTAGTAAATTTTGAATTGTACTGTAATATTCACAATAATTGTACTAGATTGTACTTAATTACCGTAACTCAAATTAACGATAATAGGGTTATTTTTATAGAGAACTTCAGCTAAGTTTCATGTATATACCTGTACGAGGGTTTTCTAGTAAAATTGCTTCTGATTTTGATGAACCGACTTTATAGCGTTATACACTTCACCGATCACAGATGATGAAAAGCTCATGAGTAGTTTTACCAACGCATAAATTGTACGCTGGGTACAAGTTAGAATAACAATAAAATATTAAGAGGTTATAATTATTTACAATGTTGTGATAAATCTTTTATTTATTAAAAGTTATTTAATACACATATCCACCTAAAAATAACCCCAAAACTTATTAATAATTGAATATAAAATATCTTATACGTAAGTTACAGATCGTTAGTACCACTTTTTTACCGCAAAATCGTGAAAAAACACAGAGAACCTACGATGTAATTTTCAGATTTCGCGAATTCTGTATATCTAGTCTTATATTATATATGAACTTGCACACCAAGTACACTGATCATGTCAGGGGAAGTACCGACAAAAATTCTTATATTTGCAAATGTGACATGAAATGTCAAACAGAATGAAAATTAAATGTAATTAGTGTGCAGAACCGGCGGAAGAATATTGATTACTAAATCAACAAAAATTGTACTAGATATTGTCTAATTTTATGAAAGGAGTACTAGCAAGAGATTTAACTAAAATTGTACTAGATCTAGTACAACTGTACTAGAACGGCAACACTGAATACCGCATACTGTAACGGACAATATTATTTTATCTACCATGCCAGTGCAGGTGAACATCAAATGCATTAATCTGTGCATTGCAGCTATAACGATGCCAATTTTACCAATTTTAAATTGCTTATTTTGAAAAATACACCGTAGGTTTTCTTTTAGTTTTGTGCGTAGAATATCGTAGTGCACTATATGCATAAGGTTGATGAATTTATTTCTACTAATAACAGAGTTATAAGTAAAAAAGTAGTTTTAGTAATCTGTGAATAATTATTTAACTTTACATGTTTATATCGCTAATTTTAATAGAATTGTAATGACAGGACGAATACTTAGGTTGGTGAAAAACTAGCGGTCTTCCTGAGGGCGCTTTGAATTATTTCTTACAAATCGCTTTAGAATACTCAGATTCATTCTCTTAACATCGGTAAAATAAAATTGACTTCTGTAGCAGAAATGTAATAACGCTGTCTAAGTAAATATATCATATATTGGACTGCTGCTACGAAATATCGATAAAGTGCAATATAACATTTTCGTAATGTTCCAAGGTTAAATGTTAATGTTTTCTTTGTATTTTTTACAAAAATAAGTTTGAAATATTTTGGCATATAAATAGATTATCTTTCCTGGTTGCAGGTAAATTAACGAAGTATTTTTGGATAGCAGAACCGTAAATCGTATACTTATTTCTACTTTAAATATAAAACTGTAGCCTTGCGTCCTAAATTTGAAGGGCAACAACTTTGTATTTCATCTGAAAATTTTAAATTGATATTCAGATTTCATATTAGTTGTGAATGCCTACAACGTAGCGCACACATAAACCGCTAGCTTTTCACAACCCTGTATATACGAATGATTTGCCCAGCAGCCGTGGCAAAAGAAAACATTTATGGTTTGCTTAGGATTGTTTGTTATTCGTGTCTCCCAATTTACCTATATTCAAATGCTTGTACGAGTATTTTATATACAATTCAAAGTCTAATTTCAACAAGCCCTAAGGAGCTTACTAAGGTTCACAATAATAATGTCTTATATCCATAATCTTCCACGCACGATTTTACGAATAAGTATAGGGTAGTGCTTTTTCTACCACATCTCGGATGTCAGTGAATGATACCGAATGTCCACCTCTCCTGTGCGTCTGATATAATTATATCTATATATACCGGGAGATCGAGAAAGGTTGTCCGAAAAAAACTACTTTCTACAGCGAGTATATCAATATTTACATCCTCCAACTGTCATCATAGACATCTGCTGTCATGTATGAAATGAATTTAGCAATTTATGGTAGATTCAAAATAGGAAAACCATTATGACAATAAGAAGTTATTTGCAATCAGTTTTAATTAAGGTTAATAATTAGAATATTTCCCCGGTGTACAAGCGAATTGATAACGGAAAGTTTTTGAGATCGCGACCGTGACGACGTGATAACCGTGAATATCGGCTCCGTCTCACAAAGGCTATTAGAAGTGTTCTAAGTGCATAACTAAAGTGAAAAAGTGTGTAGGGGCAGTGTGAAGGGGGAGAAATTGAATGTAAGCAATTAAAATTCAACCTGTAGATCGGCTGAGGACGAAATTATTTAAAAGTTACTGCAGTGAATAGCGTACGTGATAACTGGACGTTCGGCAGGCGGACCAGCTGTAGTGCGCGCGCGAGCTCTCGTACCCGATACGGGCCGCTTAAAGACGCGGTAGAATTTAAAATCTTATTGTGTAAATTGAGAGAGGCTCAGGCAAATTAATAACGGCATAATTTCCCGCTAAAGCCTAATACAAGTACAGAAAATTAAACAACGTGTAATATAAAATTAAATGGACCAAAACAAATTACGTAAAAGTAGTGTAGATAGTGGCAACGAAGTGTCAGACAAACGCAAAAGGGATAATTGTCAAGAGACAACAACAGGAGACGACGAAGACGTATTCAAAAGAAGTAAATTAACTTCCAGATTACCAAGTGAGAAAATAAATAAATTAAAATACGACGAGAAACGTACAACAGGTCAAGAAATGGAGACTACTATAGAGAAGGCGATGGAAAAGTGGATGAAAGTAATAAAGACGGAGATAAAAACGGGAAATGAGGAAATCCAAAACAAAATTTCCGTAGAATTTGAGAAGAATAACGCTGAAATACGAAATCTAAAAGAGGAAATAAACAAAATGCAAGAAAAATGGAAAGAAGAGAGATCACACTTAGAAACTAGAATCGGAGAATTGGAACATAAATTGGAATTACAAGAGAAGGAAAAACGAAAAAACAACTTAGTAATAACGGGCATCCAAGTGGATACAAAGGATAAAAAAGTAATAAAAGAAGGCGCTACACTCTTTATAAAAGAAAAACTAGGAATCGATGTAGAGACATCTGATGCTTATATAATAAACAAAGATAAATGTGTAGTAACGGTAAAGAGTTGGGAGGATAAGCAAAAGATTTTTAAAAACTGTTTTAAACTGAAAAATGAGAAAATTTACATAAATAGTGATTTGACAGTGCACGAAAGAAAGATACAGAAAGAGATTCGAGAGATGGCAAAGGAAGAGGAACAAAAAGGCAATAAAGTGAAGATTGGGCACCAAAAAATATGGATAAGCGGAAAATTGTATAAATGGGACAGGAAAGAAGAAAAGATTAAACAATGTGATGAGCAGGTTAAGAACCCAAAAAACCAGTGATATGCATACAGGACGGAAATAAAAACGAGACGGAACTGGCGACGATAACGGACTGGAAATTAGGAAATATATATAAAAATAAAACAATACAGAACAGCAAAAGCTATAGTAAAGGAATAGAAAGGAACAAGAAAAACTTGTCAAGTGAAGGAAAGAAACCAATTAAGCAGATGTATCGAGTTGCAACATGGAATGTAAGAGGAACGTACGATGAAGGGGCTTTGAAAATTTTAATACAAGAAATGGAGAAGTATAAAATTGACGTTATTGCATTGCAGGAAACAAAGCAAAAAGGAAATACGATTACAGAAATTGGAAATTATGTATTTTTCAATAGCGGTGGAGATGATAGAAAGTTGGGAACAGGTTTTGTGGTGGGGGAAAGGTTAAAAAGTTTAGTTATTAGTTTTGCACCGGTGTCGGAAAGATTATGTAGGATTAGAATAAGAGGTAATAATAGAAATATAAGCTTAATAAACATACACGCACCCACAGAGGAGAAGGAGGAAGATGAAAAAGAAGAGTATTACGAGTTAGTGGACAGAGAGTTTCAAAAAATACCAAGGTACGACGTCAAAATGATCTTGGGGGATTGCAATGCAAAAATCGGACAAGAAATTATATATGCACCAACTATAGGAAAATATAGTAAACATAAAGAAAGCAATGACAATGGGAAACGATTAATAGAATTTGCAATACAAAAAAAGTTAGTAATAAGAAGTACACAATTTGAACATAAAGATATTCATAAAGGGACGTGGACAACGCCAGATGGTAGGATAACAAATCAGATCGATCATATACTGATAGAAGAAGAAGACGCAAAAATCATTACAAATATTCGAACTTACAGGGGAGCAGACACGGACAGTGACCATTATCTAGTTGTGGCAGGTATGATGGGCAACATACCACATAAAAAGAATAGGATAAAATACAAAGTAAAAATATATGAATATGAAAAACTACAAGAAGAAGGAACACAAAATAGTTATATGGATAACGTAGCAAGAGAGTTGAGCATGAGAGAACAAACAAAACAAGTTAGTAAAGAATGGACGCAAATACAACTAGCACTCATGAAAGCAAGGGAAGAATCAGTTCAAGAAAGAAAAATAAGCAAAAGTAAAGAATGGTACGATATGGAATGTAAGCAGGCAATAGAAAAAAGAGGAAAGGCAAGAGAAGAAATGATAAAAAATAATTCAGAGGTAAACAGGGAGAAATACAAGCTACAGAGGAATGAAGCAAAAGCCACGTGCAGAAGGAAGAAAAGAGCGTATTACGAAAATAAAATAAAGAACGTAGAAGAAAAATTTAAGAAAAAAGAAATAAGGAATTTTTACCAAGAAGTCAGAAAAGCAAAGAAAGGTTTTCAGAATAGACAAAGTTATTATAAGGATAAAGAAGGTAATTTAATAGGAGAGGAAACAAAAATAATAGAAAGATGGAAAGAATTTTTCGAAGACCTTCTAAATAAAAATACAGAGGAAATAGAACAAACAGAAGAACTAAGACACGCGGAGCACGATGAAGAAGTGCAACCACCAACGGAAACTGAAGTCAAAGCAATAATTAAAAATCTTAAAAACTACAAAAGCGCAGGAGAAAACAGCATAGTGGCAGAATTAATTAAATATGGAGGAAACGAACTGCTAAGAAGAATATACGAACTAATAATGGAAATATGGAACAAGGAAGAAATGCCAGAAGAATGGGCAAAAGCCATTATAATACCATTATATAAAAAAGGTGACAAAACAATATGTAGTAATTATCGAGGCATCGCATTATTAGATACGGTTTATAAAATACTAGCCCATTGTATAAGAAATAAACTGAAACCATATACAGAAAGAGTACTTGGTGAGTACCAATGTGGTTTCAGAACTGGCAGGTCAGTGACAGACCAAATCTTTACCTTAAAGCAGATTCAGACCAACTGCTATGAACATCAAGTGGTGTTGTACACTATGTTCATTGACTTCAAACAGGCGTACGATTCAATAATCAGAAAAGAGCTATATAAAGCTATGGAAGAGTTAGGAATTCCAAATAAACTCGTAAGATTAACACGAATGACGATGGCTAAAACACAATGCAGAGTAAGAATTAATGGAGACCTATCAGAAGATTTTAAAATAGAAAATGGGTTGAGACAAGGTGATCCGCTTTCAACAACTCTTTTTAATCTAGCATTGGAGAAAGTAGTAAGAGAGAGTGGATTAAACAGGCAAGGGACAATATACAGTAATACACACCAAATCTTGGCCTATGCAGATGATTTAACGATAATTGCTAAAACCGAAAAGCACCTTAAGAAATTAGTAAAAGACTTAGGAGATGCAGCGAAAACAATGGGCTTAATAATAAACGAACAAAAATCAAAGTTTATGATTATGGGAAGTACAGGAACTGATGAAGAGATAAAGGATCTTAGAATAAGAATGCAGAATAGAAGGGAATTTCTGTTTGAACAAGTAGTTGGCTTTACGTATTTAGGAGTATTGATAACAAAAGATAACAGCAACAGTAAGGAGATACAAGCCAGACTTACAAAAGGAAACAAAGCAATTGGAGTAGCGAATACTTTGTTAAATTCCAAGTACCTGACAAAAAACACGAAAAAACGAATATACAAGACAATGATTAGACCGACTGTGACATACGCAAGTGAAACATGGACTCTTAATAAAAGTGATCAACAGAAACTTGAGAGGTGGGAGAGAAAATTATTAAGAAAAATTTACGGTGGGAAAAAAGTTGGGGAAGTGTGGGTAAGAAGAACAAATGCCGAAATATACAGTCTATACAATGAAGCTAATTTAATAAAAACAGTGAAAGCGCAACAACTACGGTGGTTAGGTCATGTGGAACGGTTATCGGGTAATAGAATTACTAAATTTGTGTTGAGAGGTGGATTACTGGGTGTTAGACGAAGAGGAAGACCAAGGAAGAGATGGTTGGAAACAATAGAACAGGACATTAAAGTGTTAGGTATAAGAGAGTGGAGGACAGTTGCCAAGGACAGAACTAAGTGGAGAAAAACAATAAAACTAGCCCTAGGCCTTTAAGGCCTGTAGTGCTTATACATATAATTAGAATATTAAATTTTACAAAATTAAATTATACTCTAATCAGTAATTATTACAGTTCATGTTCGAAATGAGCTCCATTATTGTTGATACAGCACTGAACTCTTCTTTTCATGCTGTTAAAAACATTTTGTAGCTGTTGCATAGTTATATTTGCAGTAGCGGCAGTAATCGCATCCTTCAGTTGCTCAAGTGTGTGCATGGGGGTGTGATAGATCGTGTTCTTTAAATGTCCAAATAGAAAATAATCCAGGGCTGTCAAATCGGGTGACCGTGGAGGAAATGCAATGATACGATCATCATAAAATTGTTGTAAATGTTGACGTGTTCGAAGGGCTGTATGTGCAGGTGCACAATCATGCTGAAAATATCCCTGACGTAACTCATCATCGTGAAGTTCATTAATAAATCTGTCTAGAATTGTGATGTAGCGGTCAGCTGTTACGGTATCTTCAAAAAACACAGGGCCAATTATGCGTCTCCTTGACATAGCAATCCAAACGCCGATCTTTATTGGATGCAGTGGAGTTTGTAAAAATTCACCAGGGTTATGAGCAGACCACATCCTGTAATTTTGTTTATTTACGTAACCGGTCAGATGAAACCACGCTTCGTCTGAAAAGAAACTTGAATCCAGCATTTCATCGTTATTTAAACTTCGGTTAAACCAATTGCAGTACTGCACACGCTTTTCATAATCAGGAGGAAGTAATTCTTGCATTACTGAAACTTTATATGGGTGTAAATGCAGTTTTCGTCTTACTGCCTTTTGACACGTTCCATAGCTTAACCCTGCAATTACAAATTAAAATAATTTTTTTATACAAAAATTTATAGGATAAAAAATACACACCTGTTTGTTGCGCTAACTGTCGTAATGGTTTTTTAGGGCTGTGTAAGATGCGTGCCTGTATATCCTCTAATGTGTCCTGAGTTAAAACGGTTGGTCTTCCAGGAGATTTTCCTGCATCAACACTACCCGTTGTTTGGAAACGATGTACGATACGCTTTACATGCCTGCTCAGATTATCGTAATCAAAGTCGACGTCAGGAAACCGATTAACGAATTCATTTACACATAAATTTCCTGAATATTTCCATTCACCATTATCCTCATTGCGTTGGCCATTGCGGAAATAAGATTCAATAATAAACGTGTTGTGTTCAAGGGTATACATAACCTAAAATTTACAAACATAATTATTACCATTTTCGATTAATTGGAAACACTGTACTTACTGTAAACTTCGTTTAACAATGGCTAATTAGTATTGAAAAATACTGTTTTGTATAATAATAACGGCGTTCAAGAAAAAAAAGGAGAAGTAAAGAAACGTAAACACACAGAACAAGTGAGAACATCTGTCAACAGGAGTGTGGCTAATATCACACTAGAAAGAAATATTGATAACTACTTGGAAGGTAGTTTTTTTTGGACAACCTTTCTCGATCTCCCGGTATATGTCTTGCCCAGCTCCATTTTCGCCTAGTAATTGATTCTATGATGTTCTCGTCGTATTTTATTATTTAGAGTTGTGCTAATCATTTTCTGTTTTATAAATATCTGCAATACTGCTAGCCTGCTTAAATTTTTTGACGAAACATGTCTTTTCTGCTTCAAAAATGGGACAGGGGACATATATGAGTCGAAAATACTATCGTTAAGTTGACTGAGATTTGTTTTTATTATAAAGAATGTTTTTCAGTTTTCCAGACGCTGCCCAAACTAAGCTTATTTTTCTGTCGAGTTGCTTCCATAGGTTTTCCTTTCCTAATTCAGTGTCAAAGATATATGTATGCGCTTACTTTTTCGATCTCTGTGCTGTCGATTATACATGATATCGTAATGGTTCTTTGCTTCAACATATGATATTATAGAAATAATATTGTAGAATAAATATAGGGATTGATGCATTATTTAGAATAAATGAATAACTAATGATAAGGGTTCATTAACGTAGCATTATTTTAATTTAATTGATAAATAAAACCACCAATATAATCATATTCAATATGCAACTAAATTTAAAGTTATTTCCTTTGGGAACGTTCATAGGCGTGTACAGACAGATATATATCCTGTAAATGAAGAATTTGGTTGAAAAAAGAACAGAAATAAGTAGATCAACAAAGGATGTCAATAATGTATGAACTAGTATTTAGATGTTGAAAAGGTAATTTTTGATAATTATAATAATACACAATTTAATTAATAAAACACATTTAAACGATGAAATTTTGTAAACACGCTAGGCGCTAAACGAATGAGAATTAGAAAAACTATGATCTATTTTCTTTTAATGAAAATAAATACGAACTTGGAAATGTAACTAAATTGATCTGTATTCAATAACACTTGATTCAATAATTTATAATTGAAGGACAATTTAAAGTTAATGTAATCCGATTAGATAAATCATCACCTAATTCATATTCTTTTATTTGCTACACAAAGTATATTAATATAAATTACTTAGATTGTTGATTAGCTTTGATAACTGGGGCGCGAGTAACTTGACATATAAGCATTTTTTGCAATGCAATAGTCCGGTCAGAGAACATATCGCAACCCAAACTTGCGACGAGGAGACGTTTTTCAAGTAATATACGAGAGAGCCGATTCGGACTTCAACCTGTTGACACGTACGACAAATATAAAATGTTAATTTAATTAAAATTAGTATTGTTTGCAATGGGTTTAATTGAAAACTACTCGTCGATTTACCAACTATAAGAAACTGACCTTTTTGCCTACAATAACAAAAATATAATTTAATGAGTATCATTTATTGACATGATAGGAAATAGGCAGGCATGAAATTAAAACCTTGGTGCCCGTCGTCATTAGCACAGATGGACACACTCAGTTCAACTATCATCTGCCTGTCACCCATCCCAGCACCGCGTATCAACCCAGAATTTTGGCAAAACCATTATAAATATTATACGGCTAATTCAAGAGGAATTTGCAAGGAAAGCACGATCAAGGGAAGGAGACATAAGCAATTCGCAGACACCAAGGTTCGGAAAAACGTCAATACCAAATGCATCCAGCCACCTAGTATACTCGTGTTTGGAGTCAAAATAAAGTAGAAAATAAGCGCCATCAGATAAGAGCAGTCCCCTCAACAAGACTGCTCAACTCGCGCAGCGCGCCTACAAAATTAAACTTCGAGTCGCTGCAGACCCCACTTAAAAAGAAGGTAAAACTCAACGTAGATTGAATGCGACAAGCAGTAAAATTTATAAACCGCTCGGGCGAAATAAGAAATTCACAGACGACGTCAAATGAGCTCCTTACTACTAAATAACTAGCGTGGCGCGCAAGTAACACACCTTGAGTGTGATAATCAAACTGCGCACATTAATACTGGAAATTTGATAAACCAATTGTCCGCTGCGGCCGACAAGCCTTGAAAAGCCACAGTTTTTAGTGCAAGACGTCCACGGGAAACCTCCACCGAAACCCCTCGTGTGGGATATCAAAATACACGTATTTTTACCAATAAACCAACACTAATACAATCAGGTCGCTAATTGGAGGCGCCAATTAAGTAGCGTCGTGGTGTCTCCACCCACTAAGAAATCCACGAGTCTCTCCCATCCTCTACCAATAAGATTAGCCGGAGCAGCACACAAAGCAGCGAGCCCCTTTATAAGAAATGGGATTCCTGCGAAAAAAGAAGATTGAGAATCGAGCCATCGATCCCACCGTGTGTCAGCAGTTGCTAATCCAAGAGCACGTGTTGAGTCCAGTCTTTCGGGCCGCTGGTTCCACGTGCTCCGCAGTGGAGATTTATTAGCTTGTTTGTAGTAGAAAAGAATGGTTCAGTAACGATTTTAAAAAAGAATAATTTAACAAAGCGTGGACAACCCGCCTTGTGAGGATAAACCCCTCTTAGCCGTTTTTCCCCAAGGCCTCCGGGATCGCTACGCCGGTCTCCAGAAACGCTACGCCTGTATCAGGAAGGACATCGACGAGATAGAGGAACAAATCGCCCCAGAAAGCCCGCATTGAGCATGCAAACCGGTTTGAAGCTCTGAAGGGCCTACCTGAAGAAGAGTCCTCCGGCTTCTCAACCGAGAAGATCAGTTTCTCAAAAACCATGTAGACTGCATACTGCATCAGCGTGCTCCCGTGTCTGCCAATGACTACATGACGCCCTTCCTCACAACTAAAAACTGACAGAGGATAAGCCGCTGAAGGTGGTCATTAGGGGCATCCCAGAGCCACTCGACGTCGCGAACGTCAAAGAAGAACTCAGACCGAAAGGATTCGAGATCACTTCCGTCACCCGGATGCACATCGGCAGGGACAGGAAACCAATTCCGGTCGTTCTGGTGCAGCTTGTAAAGTCGGCAACTGCAAGACAATTTTCGACACCAAGAAGGTGCTGCATCTGCGGATCTCCGTTGAATCTCCACAACGTAGAACAGCCCTCGGGCAGCACCATCGCTGCCAGAGGTCCGGGCACGCTCAACACTGCTGCCAAGCCGCCACCAGGTCTGCGAAATGCGGAGGAAAACTTCAAAACAGCTTCTGCACCAAGTCCAAGGACATGCCGGCCACGTGTTCTAATTGTCAAAGCGCACACACGGCCAACTACAAGGGCTGCAGCGCCTTCCGAAAACCGCCAAAATCTGCAATGCCAGAGCGCAGCTACGCCACTGCCCTAAAAAGCACACGTGCTGCCGCAACCCGCGCCCACCCACCTGCTTTTAGACTCCTACGGCACCCACGATATCAGATTCTGCCCAGAACCTGCCCGACGCCGCCACCACCAGCGAGACCAAATCCACGAACCCAGACTTTGCAGGTGGAGCAAAAGGAGATGAAATTCGTGGAATCCGCCCGCAAGCGAACCCTAGGCCTCCTTTCCAAAATCGACCTCACGCAACTGACCACAGTAGCAAAGAGGATCCTCCTCGCCATTAGCGGTTCCAGCTCGAGAACCGAGATCATATCCAGCCTCCTGAACTGCGCTCAGGAGATCGCCAGCCTGTTCAGACCATAAAACCGCAAGGTTCCCTCGCCCCAGCCAACACCAGGGGCCAGCTGCCTGAGCAGCACACGAAAATCCAACATGAAGCGTCGGAATCAGATGAAAGAGGTGAGAGGCAATGTCTCGGTACTCTCTGTCCATGTAGTTCATCATTCGAAAAAGAAATCACAGATCCATGGTTGAACCAGCTAGTTCGCTGCTCATCCGGCTCCACTTCTCACTCTAGAACTCGAACCTTCCGTGTTCGGTTGGGACTTAGAAGCCCGGTTGCTCGACGACTCAAACCTTTCCTTGTTCGGTCGTGACGCAGAAATGCCCTCGTCAGCCGTCACCAGCCGCACTTATACGTGGGCCCCCAGCTTATTTCCGTGGGAAGACAGAGTTCCAGGCCCACACTGATACGTGCAGCCCCAACTTACTTTAGCTAAAAGACAGACCCGCATTTTCTGGGTGCGGCCGGAGCCTTTCGAGCTACTACAGCGATTTCCACACCCGGAGCTCTCCACCCAGTGTTACCTGATTTGAGCAGCATCTACAAGCCAAACTCAACACGCGGATCAAACCACCCACGTTCATCCGAATTCGCCGTCGTCTAGCAAGACACCAGGTTCAGGGCCTGCTTTAGGGTCTGGTTTTTGATTTCAGGCATCAGGAGTTGTAAGAGCGCTTGTTTGGGTCATTACCACCAAGAACCTCAAAATCACCCCTGAATCAGGAGGTACACTCGTCGTCCTAGCCGTCAGCGCGAGGAAGCAACCCACGCCTCCCCAGCGAGGAGCACGGCATTAGCCGCCCCGCCCTACTTTTATATTGTATATATGTTTGTTTTGTTTTTTGTTAATTTCATGTACTATTGCGGAAAAAATAATTCGCTCGGCAAATTTTCCCACTGCAAACGATGCTTGTCGCAGTGGCTTTATGAAAGTGACAATGTCAAAATGTCGTATCACGTATTGTCAGAAGCTGGAAAAGCAATCAGTATTGCAAAACTGGAGGAGGGATGGTCCCTGCAGAGGGTGGCAGAGCATTTGGGTTTTAAGGAGTCCACAATTATGAGCTTGAAACGTAAGTGGAACGCAACGCATTCCTTGGCACGTGTTGCTGGTGCAGGTCTGAAAAAAAGTCCACTCAGGAGAAGGACGATGTTCTGCAAAACTACGTTAGGAACCATCCCTTTACCACGGCAGTTGAAACTAGGAAAAAAACTGACTTTCCCGCCGGTATCAGAACGGCGAGAAGTCGTATAAGGGAAGCTGGTTTGAGAAACTCTGTAGCGGTACAGAAACCCCTCTTGTCTGAAGAAAACATGGTTAGAAGAATGGACTTCGCCCATGAATATATCAATCGTGACAACGATTTCTGGAACAAAGTGATATTTAGTGACGAGAAAGTGTTTCAATCCGCAAACAACGCCATACTAAGAGTTTACCGCCCCAAAAAACAACGGTTCGAACAAAACTATTTGCACAAACATCAGCAAAGTGGTAGGTTTTCGGTCCATGTCTGGGCTTGGTTCTCCAGCTCTTCGTATTATAGACAGCCGTCTAACTGGCGAAAAGTTTATCGAAGTTTTGAGAGATGTTATGCTTGCATCCGCAAGAGAAAGATTTACTGACGCTGATTTTATCTTTCAACAGGTTGGACCAAATGGTTTTTCTATCTCAATAATACATCTAATGTATATTTTTTTAATAGGACAATTTCCCTGTGCACACGGCAAGGGTTGCTAGGGCATGGATGGAGGAGAACGAAAGAACTGTTGTTCGGTGGCCCTCTCTAAGCTCGGATATGAACCCAATCGAGAACATTTGGGGTTATATGGTAAAAAAGATTTATAGGGACGATTTTCGACATCGAACTCGCGAGGAGCTTATTCGGGCAATCCGAAACGAGTGGGCCACCCTTACGCGGGTATACACCCAAAGTTTGGTAGGAAGCATGGACCGCAGACCTGCCACTCTTCAAGAACAAAATGGAGGTACTACTAAATATTAAATGCCAAGTTCACAGGTTTGAATTAACGAAAACCTTGTTTAAATTTTCTATAAAAATGCTTTCTATCATCTACACGTTGTTTTATATGATTTATATTCGCACCTCGTTCCTTATTAAAAGCATTAAACAGCATCTACGCGCGCCCCTGAACTTTGTCACATTAATCAATTCTGACATTGAAGAGAGGTTCAATGCAATAAAAAACATTAAATTCAGCCAACTTTCTATAGAAGCCGTGCGAATTATTTTTTCCGCAATGGTATAAAACACGCTAATAGTGAAAGCCTTATATAAGGTTACGTCATCGCCGTCTGCTTTGCTACGCCTGCTCTTTGTCCACACTCTTTGCCACTGAGCTTACCAGAGTAGTGTTGGACAGCTGGTACAGGTGTAGCGCTGCCCAAGTAATAGAAGTTCATATAATGTGAAGTGTAGGGTGAATGGGATGATTGCTTTCGACAGGTTGGAGTTTGGATGTTGTAGGTAGCAGAGATCGGCAGAATTGCTCCGAACTAATATTAAAAAGTCGTTGGACGTAGAAAGTCGGAATAAAATATATCGGAAAGAAAAAAATTATTATATAAAGTAAACCATTCTATACTTGATTAATAATTTCCACAAATAAGTAAGAAATAATATTTTTACAGAGATGTTGATGTAAAACATTTGATGAATTGTCAATATACACTTTAGTTAAAAGAAATGTATATAACCTAATTCGAAAATCGTACAACTATAACATAAAATTTAATCATTGTTAAAAATGCATGTCCCAACTTAAGTAAGGAGCTTCATGTTCATAATTTATTTATTAACTGAGCTAGTTTTGAGATTTACCTAACCGTACGTATTTAGTACACGAGGTAAATGAGTACAGAGTACATATCCATAAATATATTAGGTTAAGTCAATATGACATGTAAAGATATCGCGTTTTAAGCAAGCTTAGGTGAAAGAACTATTAGTAACAGACTACCGTAATATAAGACAACATATTTCAAGTATCTACTAGGCATACCATTTCAATATCTATCTTCATAAATTATTATGAACTCTTAGTTTCTTTATAGTTAACAATTTAAAAAGTTATGTAGAAAACAACCATACAAAACCATGTAGTTTTAATTACATATAAACGAATATTTCTATAGTATTTACAAAAAACTAGCACGACTTGCTTCGTGATTGAATTCTTACACAAGCACAAGCCTCCGAATGAAAGTATAATTATGGAAACAGCTTAGTCTACAACAAGTCTAAATACACGATAAAGGACTACATTTGCTATGAGGTAACTAAAACAAAATTATCTGAACGGACTTTAATGTACACGTTCAAGTTGAACACTTGTTAGGGGTCCAAATAGACACAATTACGTTCGAAACAGCATTTGACGATCTGTGTAACCTTAACTATTGGTTTAATAGCAACCTTACCAACACAATAATCGTTAATTCTTAAATAGTGGAAAGTAATAAACCTATTTATTGTTATTATTAACTATTTGATCATTTCTATAATTTTGTCGAATCCCATACCTCGACGAATTTCATTCCTATACTATTAAAACTTATTGCGTTATGAGGGTATCCCTTAACGTTTCAAAAGTAATACAGATGATACAATTTCATTTCCTTCTATAAGGATATGTATAAGAAGTTTTATTCGTCAATAATTCACTGGCACTTACTCGATTGCTTCTGCAGCTACAAAGGTAAATTTGCAGGAACGAACTTAAAATTTCTTTCGTTTGCTTTGGATAATCCTTTATAAATTTTAAACTATTCCAGTTTGCAGGCAAAAGTGTATACATGGTAATTAGAAATTCGAAAACTTGGAGACACAATTTTTTAAAACTGCAAAATTTGTACTGCATAAACAATTCAGAGTAACTCCTGAGCATATATATATATAATTGTAAGAATAGAATTAGTCTAACAACAATAGTTAAAATGTTTCCTTTTTTAATTTATATAAATATACGACATAATGGCTAATCTTATAAGTTTTCTAAAAGCTACATTAGTTATTAGCAAACTACTAAGCAACTAAAATGTTTATAAAAATGGGTTTGTAGGTAATGTACCATAACTAATTAAACATTACCTCTGGCATTTCAACATTAATTAATTAATTAAACCGTCTACTAAGTTTCTACCAGTTTTCATGTAATATAGACAGCAATATGAAACCTACAACGTCTTACTAATTTGTAAATGATATAGGATCTAGAATTTTAATTCATTTCGTTCATTAAACAGAGCTAATACTTAAATGGTATTCCAGAATTGGTTGCCACGAAGTCGTTTAGTAAGAAACACGCTGTAAAATTCTTTTCCGTCTGACCCCAAACTGGCTTTCTTTGCAACGCAGTTTACTGGGAAATAAATCAAATTCGTTTAACAAAAACTTCCGGAAAATATTAATAAGTTTCAACTTGAAGGAGCCCTTTTTAAAAATCCGTCGTGTAAGCTGAGAGCTGTGGAAGCGCGTTTTCCTTTCCTTTCAATTTAATATCTACAAAATATGTCACTCACTCCGAGAGATATTTCTTATTATAACACAAAAACGAGTGCATTTCCCGTAGAGAGCTTATAGCTCTTCCATACAATGGGGCCTATGGAGACGCATCGGATGGCTGTAACTCCATTTGTATCAATTCAACAGCTAGGTTTTTCACTCAAGTCCTTGCATCGCCAATTTGGTCTTCGCATAAGCCGCCAAAGAATATACGGGTAGTTGAAAGATACGTTCACTCTGAAAAGGTATCACTTCGAAAGGTTAGAGCAATTTTGAAGTTTATTATTACAACCCAAGTGCTGAAGTAGAATGAACAGTTAAGTAATGTTTCAGCTCCGAACAACTAAAACTTTATTTAGTTTTCCGTAGGTCTGATATGGTTACAGCACTTGTTAATAGCTGAAAGTAACTTGACGAATTTGGTTTGAATTTCCCGCGTCATGATTTTAGTTTCGACCGTGGGTCGTCATAGTGGGCCGCTGGTACGTTTCCGGTAAGCCTACGTCCGTACAGAAACTGCACTGAAGGATTACTTGTCATGGCATAGTTCCCTTATTTCGATTCACACTTTTTCTGCACTTACTAAAAGGGCTCTATAAGATGCAAGCTGCAAATAGAGCAATCAATACTAGAACAAGTAATGACATTCAAGTATCTAGGAGTTGAAACTACAAGTACTAGAGACCAACTTGGAGAAATGCAAGCTCAGAACACAAGACCACTAAAAGTGGAGGGGTGTTTGAAGGATATGGTATGGCGAAACAAATATATGAGCACAGATGGGAAAGTAGAAATATACAACGCCTTAGTGAGACCAATATTAACTTACGCCACAGAGACCAGTGCGGAAACAAGAAAAAGCAAAACAAAAAATACGAGCGTCAGAGATGAAAGTGCTAAAGTCAATAATAAACGTAACACTTAGAAACAGCCAGACGAACAATTCCATCCTAGAAAGATGTAACATATAAGACGTGGTAAAATGGTCGAAAACAAGAAAAGAAAATGGAAAGAACACGTTAAACGAATGGATGACGATAGCTTGATTCGAATACGTATGGATGAACCATCGAGA
Organism: Agriotes lineatus; assembly: GCA_940337035.1. Taxonomy (NCBI): domain Eukaryota; kingdom Metazoa; phylum Arthropoda; class Insecta; order Coleoptera; family Elateridae; genus Agriotes; species Agriotes lineatus. Next base: position 52,439,227 of record OW679195.1, on the reverse strand, counting down.
GAGTAAATACCACTGGGCGACCACCGACGAGATGTGTCCAGAGCTGGTTGTCTTCATCCGCAGGATGAGGCAGAAGACAAACAGAGAACTATTCCCAGTCAATGGTAGAAGAAGAAGGAGGGGAACTAAAAGGTGGATTCGTGTTGGAAGTGACATTAGACAATAATATTTCCTAGTCAAGATGAGAGATTAGGCAGCTGCGTATTGATTTTATTCAGCCCAAGTTAACGTAAGTCACATGTGACCTTCTCGTTTACATTTCTCTTCTATCCCCATCGTTCTATTTGTGTAGTATTTACACCTGCTTTCGTTAGCTGTAGTGCTAGTCAATTAACTGACTTTGATATTCATTTTCAAGTGCTTCTGGAATTCTAATTTACAAGCCTTCCGCAAGGTGTCGTGTTCGGCAGGCCCTCCGCTCCTTGACTGAGGATGTCGCTCGTTATTCCTACAACGACATACCGGGGGCGTTTTTTTGGAAGCCGATGTCCAAAGAAAAAGGCTTGTTGGAGTAATAGCTATTTGTCGTGCAAGTAGCCATAATTTTATAATGTATAGAGCTTATTTTTTTATCGAGACGATAGGCCAAGTGCCAACGTTTTTGACTGAAATCCTTAAAATCCTCTCAAACTTCACTCTTGCCGATGTAAATTTGTAATTTTGTTTTGCTATCATACGTTACTTTCTTGGTTGTACCATTAAGTCAGTTGGCCAATGCCTTTGATTGGCACCCTTCAGATATCATCGAAATTTTATTTGCTTGGATGATGGTATTGACTATTGAATTTTCAAGAATTTTATCTAGTTGCCTTAGTAACTATACATTTACGTGGTTGACCGATTCATGCTGGGGAATCTGTGATATATAGATTAGATATAATATTTTTATTGTAGGTTTTAAACTTGCTAAAGCTATTTGTATTGCATTAGGATATTGCTAGCTGTTATACTACACCTTTTCATTACTATAGTTCAGGGGTCGGCAACCTTTTTCGGACGGCGGGCCATTTTCAAAATAAATTTTTTTATGCGGGCCGCACATTCAAATTAACTTAAATAGTGCTTTTATATCATATACGAGTATAAATATTATTAAAAGTAAATATAGAAAAAAATTATTTTTTATTGACATGCTATAATAACAATAACGTAGAGAACAAAAATTTTACAATTCTTAAAAGGGAAAAAAAAAGAAAATACAATTCCAATTAAATATGTATAAATATGTAAATATAAAATATATAAATATAAAAAATATAAAATATTGTAGTGAAACGTCATACGGCTGTCAACATAAACGCACATATGAACATACAGTAGCAAACTGGCGAAATGAAAGAATTAGTGATGGGCCTATCCGGAATGAATAATCGGAAAGTTTCCGATTGTTCAAAAAATCGGAAGGTTCCTATTATTTCGGAACTTTTCGGAATTCGATTATTTTACTGTTCGGTGCACAAAATTCGGAACTTTCGGAATTCGATTGTTTTACTATTCGGTACACAAAATGAGAAAACGAAATGTCAATTTGAACTGAACGGAATACGGAATGTTGTATTGACTCACTTGACTGCTATATGCTGGTTGGCGAATGTCGACGGGTCGCGCCGTGTGCGCACGTGTATGATACGTGAATGGCACTAATGGCAGTGGTATTTCGTAGATTAATTATTAGATAGTACACCTACAGACTTCAAATTCAAGTATGGTTTTATACTATCTATTATGTACTTTATGTGCTATTAAACTTTAAAATATCACTACCATTTTCCGAAGTCTATTAACGTAACTACTGTAATAATTTGAAAAAATATTTTATTTCCTCATATCCCACTGTGCGATTCAAACTCATAAATTGTTTTTTAGGATACTGCATTGCTAACTAGCGTCTACATAGTTACCAATGCAGTATCCTAAAAAATCTTATACGATACACGACCGGTAGAATTCTTATGGCCTTGCCAAACATACAGGTCTCGCCCTACGGTTCGACGTGTAAAGTATTGGCGCGGCCATAAAAATGTTGCTACCGGTCTAATAACGTAAATAGCTATTACTGACCGTCCTACAAACCCAAACAGTAGATGCCAACGCTGATAAGGGCTTACGGCGCGACGGCGAGTGCTCTCATCGTAAATTTGCACGCACTTCATCTTCCTTCCACTTGTTGTTATTTCGCTCGTTTTCCCTTGCTTGCATTTACGGAATGTAAAATAATCGGATGATATTCCGATTTTATCAACATTCCGAAATGAAACATTCCGATTATTGAAATCATCCGATTATGCCCATCACTAGAAAGAATGCTACACTTGCTAGGTTTCCCACTATGCTTCTGGTTTGTCGCGCATTTTTGTCACCGGCCACATTTCGGCACGCTTACGCTCTAAGTTTGTTGATTTTTCCTAAAGTTATATTGGTGCTTTGGCGGGCCGCGCAAAAAGTTGCAAAGGGCCGCATGCGGCCCGCGGGCCGCAGGTTGCCGACCCCTGCTATAGTTGGTTGTGTTATCGGTTACTGCAACTCTCCAGATTTGGACCTTACGTTACATTGTTTCAGATTATCTAGCAACTAACTGCCTTTTTTCGATTTTATGAGTTCCCGTTTCTATCAGGGTAATTTTGTAGTGTTAATTACCCCTTTGATGCCCTTTGAAATTTTGATTGATTTCTTAGTTTGTAGCGGAATCTAACCATCTCCAATGTAGCTAGTCGGCCGTAGATGTGTCCATTGTATTAAGATAGTAATGTAAAATAAAATATCGAGATTCAAGAACAACATTTTATAATGCGATAACGCAAAAAATTCTAATTCTGTGATTGTGAGTAATATGATACTTTTCTTAAATATAATCACAAGCTGATACTTCACCATCGATAGTTGCAATATTGAACATAATTAAAACAACGAACACGTATAAAGGATATACTACGATAATCATTACAAAAAATGATGTCTATTTGTTATCCCTCTATTGAAAAAAAATTCCATTTGGGAATACAATACAGTAACATTCCAACTTAATTTCCTGTGCATAATTTTAGTTTGGATGCATATTGTTTCCTTATAAAGACCTTGTATCAACGTTGGAGTAAAATTATCCTGCAATAGGTGACGGTATGTAGAATCGAGGGATTATACAAGACGAAGTTGTGTAAAAAACAAGGATTGTTTATGGTAGTTTTTACAAGTAAGTCACTTTAAACAAGAACGCTTTATTAATTTCTAAGTTATGCTCGATCAATGACGATATGTAACATTAATAATATGAATAAGTTCCATTTCTAAGATATTTTATCGCCAATGTTATTTCTTTTATGTTGTGAAATTATGTATTCTATTGCCCAAAATGTATTTATTATGTATAAAGACATTTGGGTTGAAGTTTCAGATTCTGAACTGTGAACATGTAGGCGTGCTTTATTCTATACACGATCTTCCCAATTGGAAACACGCTTTAAAACTGTATTTTATTTTTGACATTAATTATAGTGGCACACGTAGGCAAATAATTTTAAAAAAGTAAAGTAAATACATCCAATATGCCTTATAATATTATGTATAAAAAACTTTCTTTTAAATTATACCTATTTACAAATGTGCTGAAGTATGTGAGTGCAATATGTAGCTTCCTTACCACGTCAAAATTTTTGTACTCACTAAAATACCCTGTAGGCTCCACGCTTAGAGGTTTTCTAAAATGAAATTACAAGAACTACCGAAAGATGGGAACAATTTTACTCCACTAGACGGTCAAGAAATGAATGGGCTATAAATGGTCCGTAAGCCTTATAACTTTTATTATTATTATGGTTTATCGGACTGTTAATCTGGTAATGATTTTTACGGTTTCTTACACCTAACGGGTCGCAGTTAACCAAAGCTAGGTGAGTATGTTATTGATGCTAAAAAAAATTCTTACAGCATTGCAAGTGTTAAGAATCACTGCTTTCTGCAAGAACAATTTCTCGTGTAATTTCAGCGTCTTTAAGGAGTCATGTAGGGATAGAGGAATGACTCCAGTAGCCGAAAGTACAATGGGAATTACGTAAGCATTGTTAAGTTGTCACATCTGAGAGATTCTCTTTTCGGTATATTCTGCTTGTAGATTAGATGTATTTGGCACTGTGATATCTACAACATAGGCTACCCTGTGTTTCTTATCCAAGAACGTAATATCTGGGCGATTATAGTGAATGGTCTTGGTTAAAATAGTTCTATCCCAGTATATTTTTGCCTATTCATTTTCCAATATCTTTTCAGGATCATATTTCTAATATGGAGGACTGCTAGTAATAAGTGAATATTTCTCTGCCAACTTTTGATGAATAATTTTAGCTACGTTGTTGTGTCTATATTTGTAATCCGTCGGTGTTATCGTATGGCAGCTTGATATAATGTGTTTTATGGTCTCAGGACAGCACTTGCATAATCTACATGCATCATCACGTGTTCCATCTTTGATTATATGTTTTCTGTAGTTTTTTGTGTTAATTACTTGGGTTTCGGGAAACAAATCACCGGCAACCAACCATGCGTTCGATGCATGCTTATCGACATAAGGTTGATTTAGATCGTGAGCATGTCTAACGTGAAGAGCTTTTCGCAGCCAGGTCTCATGTTTTTCGCTCTCAGAGATTATAGGAAAGATGCGCTCGTTGCCTAGATCGAGTGGCGAGTAATTATTAACTGATGTAACATCGATGTATCTTGTGATTCAGTAAAATATTGTCTTAAACTGCGTATTTGATTATTATGTAGATTTAATATATCAATTAATCCCCTGCCTCCTTCCTCACGTGGGAGAGTGAGTCTTTCGGTTACAGACCTAGGATGGTGAAACTTGGCATTGGTTAACAGTGTATTTATTTTTCTCTGAAGATCTTTCAACTCAGTAGTTGTCCACCCAATAATACCAAACGAGTATGTTAGCAGTGGTATAGCGTAAGTATTTACAGCTTTTGTTATATGTTTTGAGTTTAGCTTAGATTTAGTTATGTGTTTAACTCTTTCGATAAATTTTATTTTCAGTTCTTCTTTAACCTTTTTATCTTCTATCAGCTGAGATTTTTTTAATACCTAGGTACTTGTATGTTTCGCTTAATAACATACTCGGTATTACATCATTATTATCTAACTTGTAATCTTCTACATACCTTTTACCTTGATGTATTCTTTGCATCTTACACTTTTCTAAGCCGAACTTCATACCTACATCTTTACTGAACGAAGTACTGCTGTATAATTTAATATCGTCCATGTACACCAGATGGCTCAACTTGTATAAGGTATTAGATTCATGTCTGATATTATAGCCTCTGTTTGTCGAATTTAACAAATTGGAAAGATGATTTAGAGCTAGGCAAAACCATAGTGGGCTTAAACTGTCGCACTATGTGTAAGGTTTTTACCTCACGGGTCCGGCACCAAGGTGGAGGTAAGTAATATACTGATATGGTAAGTTAATGGATGTCATTATTTAGAAACTTTCTGACGATGTTACATGTACTTAGTATCATAGATTTTTGCATGTTAATTTGCAGCTTTTCTTGAATTTCCAAACGATTGAGAGACTTACGAAGTGTATGAGGAATAATTCTGGTGGCAGATATAATAATAGGTAAGATGGATACCTTTTCCATTTTCCATAACTGCTGTAGCTCGTAGGTCAGGTCGGTGTATTTTGTAACTTTCTCTGCATAAGCGTTTAGTAAATTTGCACTATTAGGTATTGTTATGTCTATTAAAAATGCAAATTTTTTGTGCTTATCAACTAAGGTGATATCTGGTCTATTATGCGCGATTGTTCGATCAGTAATGATCCCTCTATCGCAATACAGCAGAGCTAGGTCGTTTTCTAAAACTTTTTGAGGATGGTACTTATAGTAAGGAACTTCTGTTCCATCCAGTGAATATTTGAGCGCTAGTTTAGAGTGCAAAATTTTTGCTACGTTGTCATGCCTTAATTTGTATTCCGTTTGAGCAATCATTTGACATGCTGATATTATATGATGTATATTTTCAGGTGCAGCTTTACATCGTCTACAGGAGTCGTCCTCAGTCCCATCTCGGATAATAAATTTTCTGATCTTGTATCGCGAGCATGAAACCTTCTGTTTCTGGATACATCTCGGAGATAGTCAACCATGCGTTCGGCGCTATTCTGTCGACATGTGGTTGATTTAGTTCATGGGAGTGTCTACCGTGAAGCGCTTTTTGTTTCCATGCTTGATGCTTTTCCTCTTTTGATACTAACGGTAGCTGCATGCCATTCGCAAGGTTAAGTGGTGAATATTTATTATCTATCAAGACTGTGTCACAATGTAAATCTGACGTTTCCTGTTTTATGAAAAAATACTGTCTTAATAATGTCTTCTGTTTATTTTGTAGATTGCTAATGTCTATCAATGCTAGCCCCCCTTCAGCACGTGGTAGGGCGAGTCTCTCTACTGCGGATCGTGGATGATGGAACTTCGCAGTAGTAAGCACATTACTGATGGCACGTCGTATATTTTGAAGATCGTATTATTATTATTATTATTATTATTATTATTATTATTATTATTATAGATAGACGGCAAAACGATTGGCAGCGTAAAACCATAGGTACACGTGTAAATAAACCTTTAAAAAATATCATAACATAAATTAATAATCTACGTACATACAGCATTCAAATATTGAACATATTTACAAATACAAAAAGGAAAGCCATTATATACCAATGTGTATATGATGTTAGAATTATTATCTATTCCCAATCGAAAGGAATTGAACCCTTAACGTGAATTTTCACAAATTTCAAGTGAATATTATTTTTATAATATAAAATCCCTCATAGTAACCATGTTACTATCTCAACTACTACCAACCATTCATACGATTGTTCTTGAAATATAATTCTGAAATGACCGGATTTAAAAATAAAAATTAATAATGCATACGCTTGCAGGTTGCATTACAAGCCACATTAGACATAAGCAGGAATTGCAGAAATGTTTACTCGATGTGCTTTACGAGAAGTATCGTGTTTAATATCCCGAGATCCCTTTCTCTTAAATAAATAATAAATCTATCAGTTTTTTCACTCCCGCAAACATCAAAATAGAGATCACAAAGCTCTAGTTTTCAGCAAATATTTCAGTAGTGCTACTTTCAAACACTTTTCTCGGATGAATGGCTACAGACAATCTACGGTCTAGCAAGGAAGGAGATTTTCCGCACCAGATAGCACTTGGGGAAAAATCAATTTCACTTGCATGGAATAAATGCAGTACGTTTCTTTTTTTATTAACTCTATGCATGTTTACAATCAGTTGCATATGAAAAATAAGTACATTTTATGTATATAGATGAAGAGTGACATTCCATTGCATGTTCCCTTTCTCGTAAAATTCACATAGTAATTATTTGACTTACAATATTATATATATAACAAAAATAGTGCTACCTCTCTTTAAGTTTAAAACGGTTTCGTTTTCGAAATTAGTATTATCGTATAGGTGCCTTTTTGCAAAATTCTTAAGGTAGATTTTTAGTCTGCCTTGATAGTTCATGTAATAGCTACGTATCTCTTCCTGCACCGACTTTTAACTATCTTTAGATCGCTTTGAAGTGTAAAGTGGTCAAGTGAACAGTTTTAAGTGAAAATAACTCTGTGGTTGACAGGCGAAAAAACCAAATAAATGTTTGAAATGAATCGCAAACACAAATTATTAAGCTAATTCCAAAAGTGTTGTCAAATACGATAAGATCATATTTCTCTGCCATTATTCCGTGGTAGTGAGTGATGTACTAATAAGTTGTTAAAACACCAAATATTCACCTGCTACGTCTTAATTTATGAAGGAGAAAGATGTAATAGTCGACTTTGTGAAAAATACCTCCTTAAAGCCATGTGCAACTGTTCTAGGTATGTAACCTGGGATGTGTGTACAAAAATATTATAATATTAAATAGTGTATTAGTTTGCATTTCTGTTTCATTGTTGGATTACAGAACGTTGATTGGTTCAAGTTATGCGTTTATGAAGAGCTCTTCACCCCTTGTTGACTGTTTTGTATAACGTTTTATATTTTATTGCGTTCGATATATGGAGGTGAAGTTTTCAACTGTGACCCTTATTACAATTTCAACACGGGCATTGCATTAATATTAAAAAAAAAATTAAATTCCTATGATAAATTATTCACTATTTTTAAAGATAGGCTCATCGCGCTTAAATAGTAATTTACGATGTGTAAAGCTAGTCTTTAGTCACGAGTAAGCTAGCATTTTATGCCCCGCGAGTGACTAAAGATATTTTACGCATGTGTATGGTACAATATTTTATCTACGATAGAATCTAGAAAACACGGTAAATATTAAAAAATATTTGAAATGTAAATTAGGATTACCAGCAAACGGTCGTGATTTTGCGTGGTTAAATATTTTTGCTACTGACGACGTGCCTAATGAAATATTTTAAACACGTTGCTACTGACGACGTAAAGTAAAGAAAACATGTTATTAAACAGTCGTTTTACAAACTTAAAACTGCCAACTAAAAGTCAATTTTACACACTGTCGTAGATAAATATCTTTTATCTACGACCACTACTAAAAGTAGGCCTTTTAGCGCTAGCTTGTTTCACTAAAAGTGACGTTTTATAGTTTACCGTGGTTAAAGAAGTCAGCTGTTTACTTTTAGCGCATGGGCTAAAAGTGAAGTGAGGTTATAAAACTACAATTTCGAACTGGAAGTGAAGTTGTAAAGTTCTTCTAGTTGCTTCTTGCGTTACAGGTAAAGTGTTTTTGAAATAATTAAAGGATTAAAGCATTATGTAATGAATACAGTCAGATGTGGAGTATCAATAATTACATTTCGTAACTCACCTTGCCAGCACTGGCGTGGCAAACAATCTCCCGAGCGGCGTGGGCTACTGTTTATTATGACATAAATTAAAAGTGTCGCAGATGCAAACTTTTGTTAAATCGATATTTATGGATTAATAACGGTAAAATTAAGGTCGTAGATAAAATATTGTATGCAACGCGTGCTAATAGTCATTTATGCACGAGACATGTAATGAAACTCAGCCTTCGGCTTTGTTTCATAATTTTCATGTCTCGTGCATAAACGTCGACTTTTAGCACTTGTTGCATAAATAGCTATTTTGCACTACCAAGCTAGTTTTACTTATATTCGGGGTTAATTTCTTTGACCGAAAGTTTAACTTACTATGTCCTTATTGCTTGGTGTAACAAAAGAATATCACGGTCCTTGGAGTGTTATAGAAAATTGTTTTGTATTTGGTAACGATAGAAGCAACCATTACGCACTTTATTTAGGCAAGCAATATTTGTAGTAAGGTTAGTATTTTTAATTTCATAAGTTTAGTATTCTTAAGTGCCTTATTGGACCAGGTCTTAAAAATAGATAAAAACTTGGCCCTTGCGACGTAGTATTTCTAACCTTTTCTCAGCCTATTCTAAGACACTTACCAATATTTTAACGTTAAGTATAGTATTGTATCTGGTATATTGCTTTAAGGTTGCTTTTTAAAATATAAGTAAATTGGGTTGCAATATGTTTACATATATTTGAAAAAAAATTACTATCGCTCAATAAAACACATTTTGCAACAAACGTGACGACATAAACACGAAATGGGGTGTTTACAGTACAGATGTCCAGCACACAAAATGTCTTTTAATCGTATTTAATTTAGTTGATACTTCATTTTGTTCATTTCGCCACTTTCTGATTCCCGTACTTTTATCTTAATGCACATGCTCTTGGTTGTAAAGCGTAGTGGAAGGAATTTGAGCTGTAAATCTCAATTTTCAACAAAACTGCGAGAATAGACTTTAAGTGCTTTGCAATGCAAGTGGTGCAGAAGTAAAAGCACTAATACATCTTTCGTCGTGTCATACCCAGACCAGGTGAAATTTATAATAACATATTTTTGTACCGTCTGTAACACGGTATGCTAAATTTAGCGATGTACATTCCATGAAGATTGTTTGCGCTCCTTAGTTATTCCTGGGGATTTGAAGAATTCAAACTATCTACTCATTGTAAAATAATCAGCGTAACTAAGAAGCACTATCTTACTAAACTATTTAGATGCATGGCTTTATTTTTGGTCCTGAAACTTTACCCTGCAAGTTCTCAAGAGCGACGATTATCTGATAATTAACCTAAATCTAGGGAAGATTTTGCTCCAGATTTACAACTTTTTCGATTAGTAGAATCCATAATATTTGGGATCTTAATTACCATCTATAAGTTTTATTAATTTTTTAACAACATTTTCTTATCTAATAAAATCAACTACATCTGTTTTGAACATTTGACTGTTTAAAGTGCAGGGTGGTGAAAAGCTAGCGGATTATCTGTGGGTTACGTTGTAGGCTTTCCACAAGTAACAACGATTTTAAATATCAATAAATTTTTCAGTTCAAATACAAAGTTGTTATTCTTCACATTTAGCAGCTGAAGCTAAACTTTTGGTATTTGGGGTAGAAATAAGTACATCATTTATGCTTTTACTAAATCCAAAAACACTTTATTAACTACCCTGCAAATAAAATATTCTGAAATATTTCAAGTTCCTTTTTGTAAAAAATACAAAGAAACCGTTAACATTAGATCTTGCAACATTACGAAAAAAGTTTATTGCATTTTATTCACGTTTTATAGCATCAGCCCAGTACATGGTATATTTACTTAAACAGCGAGGTCACATTTTTGCTAAAGAAGTAAATTCTATTTTCTAAGAGAATAGCACTGATTATTCGAAACCGATTTGTAAGGAATAATTATTGTACCTTACTATAATGAGAATATAATTCATGTATCACGTGACGCTATTTCAACCAATGAGGGGCATGCAAATGCCTAGTTACACATTATCACAGCGGTAGTAATTTATTTTCGTAATTGTTTCTACGGGTGATCATAAATGGTTGTGATTTTTTTCTTAGGTTGGCACTGTTAATGTTGGTTACCTGCTGTCAATTTTAAGTTTGTGTCAAATTCGACGTTAGCAGGTTAGGTTTTGTGTCAGTTTGTGTCAAAACTGACGGAAAATCTAACCTGCTAACCTCGAATTTGACATACACTTAAAATTGACAGCAGGGTAACCAACATTAACAGTGCCAACCTAAGAACAAAAAGTAAATATTTCATATTTGCATTTCATTCAATATATTCTCTTTCCAAATATAATTCGTGTAATGATTAATGATCGATGATTTTTTTACTCGTTAAAACCGAAACAGCAAATTTAACTCGTGCTACGCACTCGTTAAATTTAGGTTCCGGTTTTAACTCGGAAAAAATCATCGATAATAATCATTCCACTTGTTATATTACAACTGAAAATAATTCTAATTTGTATTAATTATACACTATTCAAAAAAGTTAAGGAGTTAAGATGTTGCATCAATACTTTGATTTTCATACTAAATACAGTTATTTACCTGTTGTTTGTAGAAACAAATTAACAAAGATGGGGAGCATGACAGCTGCATACTTAACTGATAATAGCTATGCGTGCAACAAGTGCTAAAAGTGGATGTTTATGCACGAGACATGAAAATTATGAAACGAAGCCGAAGGCTGACTTTCATATGTCTCGTTCATAAACACTCTTAGCACGAGTTTGCCCACAATATTTTTTCTGTGGCCTTAAATTTACTGTTATTAATCCATAAATGTCGATTTACAAATGTTTGCATTTATGACAATTATAAATTATGTCATAGTAAAGAGATGACCGTCAAAGTTAGGTATTAAAGATAATTATAATAGTACACATTTTACTTTATTCATCGCATAATGCTTTAATTATTTAAAAAACACTACCTCTAACCAAAGAAGTAACTGGAATAACTATAACCTCACTTCCTGTTTAAAATTCTAAATTCAACATCACTTTTAACACGTTGATTTATAAAACGTCATTTTTAGTGAAACAAGCTAGTGCTAAAAGGTCTAATTTTAGTAGTGGTCGCAGAAAAAAATATATTAAAACCTACATCGTAGTAACTGCAGTCCTACAAAAGTTAGAAGTTGTAAAAAAATTGACCCCTGAATCTTTCTAAGTAGATTATATTGTTGTGAAGGATGTTACGATTGTTATCCTTCTACTTTCATCTTTGTCTTTTTGTGCAATACTCCGTTTATTCGCCAACATACTTCATGCATAATAACATTTTTTATTATACAGTTTGTTGGTAGTTTTTATGTGGCGTTGGAGTATGTTTAGGTTTTCCAGCCGTTTATAGATTGATATGAGTTTCCAAACATTTCTTGCATTTGGTAATCAAAACAGTTAGCTGCAAATCATTTTCTTGCAACAATCACCATTATACCACCTGAACTCGCAACGTAATCACTCAGTCAACCAAATGGAATGGAAGGAAAGAAACAACAAGCAAGTGTTCCAAAAGAACTTAGGCAGAGATTTGAAAAACGCGATAGAACACTAATTAAAGAAAATACAGAGCGCAACCACTAACAAGCTGGAAATAACTATAATGAAAGCTTATCTCGAAGAGGATTGTAACAAAAACGCGTCCTGCAGCTTACCGACCCGGAACCATAACAAATTATCCTCCACGACTAGACACAACATTCAATCCTCAACAAAATAAATCTTAAATATTTCAATGCCATACATAAGTACCACACGAACTAGATACGCATACTTTTACAACTGATAGCAAATTTGACAAGAAAAACGCTAACTATAGCACGAGGCTACTCGTTCACTATCAAATAAATGAAATTCAAATGTGTAGTATTTCAGGGTTTTATAGTTTTCAGAGCTTACGTGGTCTCACTGAAAACATATTAAGTAATGAAGGACCTACGAATTGACTGCAATAACTCACCTATCAATTAACTTGCAAAAGAATCTCATACCTTATTTTCCCGGGTATTTTATTTGCCGCGCCACTATTAATTTCCCATTTACAGTAGGCATTTTGTATACACCTGCAATTTGCAATAGGCAGTTTGTTCTCCAAGGTTAGGTGGTTGCGTAGTTCTGTTGTTCTGTAGAAATCTCCAAACAATTTCTCGCCTGTATGCCGAAAGTGGATCCACCTTCAGGATAATGTAAGTCAGCTAGCGCTTGGAGCTCTCTTTCAGGAACGATCTTCAAAACTTCGGGTTGTTGAGTTGTTACAAAACCGTTGTAGTACTTTGAGATTCTCTATTAACAAATTCGTAGGTAATAACTACTTGTAATTGTTGCCGTTGACAGATATGCTAATTGTTTTTTGATTTGCCAGTTAGCACTTACATCAGTTTGCTTCCGTTGACTCCTGTACACACGTTGGTTTATTTATGTGTCTGCACTTACATGAAATTTATGCAGTTACGTAGTACTGGATTACGTAGTCGAATTTACATGCCAACCGCTACCTTTGTTTATCAATCCCAGCTGTCATTTCAGATACATGAAATATAAAAGCAGATTAGAACCTGAATTGTCTTGCAATTCTTTTATTTTCGGAAGAACAGACGAAACGGGAGAAAAGAAACAACAAATAAGGCTTTCAAAAAAGCTTACGATGAAATTTGAAAAATGCGAGAATTAATTTAAATTTTTAGAAAGTGCAAACACTAACAACCTGCAAGTAACTATAACGGAAGCTAACACAGAAGAAGATTCTAAAAAAAATGCGGATCGATATCTCACCAACCCGAAACCATAATAAATAATCCACAACAACAACAAACGACACACAGCAATCGAATCATAAATACCGCTGCGATATACTCTACCCTCGCTTAAAATGGGATTTTAAATAAAATATGAAATGTATAATTAGGGCAAGGGATACTACAGTTTACGAAATTAAAATTTCAATTGCCAATTGCCTGCCAAACTTAGCGCAAATTAGAAGAATATAATAATAATTACCAAAAATAAATGGTTTATTGCTCTTTCTCTATTCTATTTATTTGAAATAATTAGGGCTTAGCTTCGGTGAACATGAAACAATTCTTAACTCAAGGGGGTCGGTCATAAAATTAAGTAGAAACATTTGTATGACAAATAATTTTTTGTATGACAATTACTTTCTGATATTAGGGCAAATGTACTGTTCCCAACTCACAGATAAATAACCTCTAAATTTAGTGCAGTAAACAAAATGATCCGTCAGTGCAAAAATAGCGTAAGATTGAATTTTAAACACCAAAATGGCAAGAATGCATCAGGTAAATACGATTAATTCTATGGCGTAGCAACGGCTACCTTCTTTTGTATCTAGTGTGACGTAAACCCACGCGTGATCGCCTTTGTTCAATTTCTGACAAAAATTGCAACTGCGGCCTCAATTCGCGCCTTTTAGAGACGCCAGCTAAATGATTCGAAGTTCGATGGATCTGGGACTCTGGAAACACGTTGAACTTCTCGGCAAAGGGCTATTATTTACAAACCCTAGTTTCTAGAATGCTGCTTCTCCTAGTTTTTTGGAATTTAAAGAGGTGCTCTGATGTTGGTTGGCACACTGGAAAGAAGCCACGGCAAATGCTCGCTTGAAAATGGCTTGCTGGTTCTAATTCTTCTACCAAGAGATAGCTGTATGCTTTCTCTCCATGTAGCACAAAAAGATCTGACATCCGATATCAGGAACTACCCCCAGAATCTTCACCGACGTAGGCTCGCACTCAATGACGCACCAAGTAGAAACTTGCTGGCTTAATTGCACTATCTTGGGAGCTCCTACACTTGTGAAAATTACATCCACAGATGCGCCGCAATTTGGTGAATAACAAAATTGGGTTCACAAATGACTTTTAATTCACATTTAACACAGTAAATGTGGAGCACAATTTGCTCCCAACATGAAAAATTTAAGCTTGTTTGATCTTTTTGACAATTGACTGTCTCGTAATTAAGCAACTAGATTTACAACTTTTTAAAAGAAATTAGGTTTGATTACATACTTGAACTTATGGACTACAGTTTTGATGGCATGTCTTTGCATTTTCACTACATTGTCCTATTCTTGGGATAAATGTCACCACACTTTGCTCTGTTTTTAATTTTAACTTTGGTTTATAGTGCACTGATACACTTAGGTTCTTTTAGCATCTCACTAATTGTCTTTCGATCGGTTGCCTTACATTTTTCTATTGCTCTATTGCAATTATTGCTGTGTTATTGCTGTATTTCGTTTATCTTTCAGTTAACTTGCCGTTTGCTGGCTTATAAACTTTTAATACATAACGCTCATACAATTTCTGTACTTAACAAATCATTCTGTATTATTTTATTCACATTATGTTTGACGTTACTAAGCTCAAATCCATTAATGTAGAGTACTGATTATCTTGCAATAAATAAAATAATAAATTCTGTGCTCATGTTGACATTATTCATTTAGTTACTTAGGCAATTAGAATTGCTGTGGGCAGTAAAGCATTACCATACATAAGTATCTCACAATATTCATGATACACAATATTGTGCTTACCGCACAAATACCCCAACAAGGGCGCTAGAAATTTGATGCCAAAATTTAAAGCTAACCACCGTGACTGGTTAGCTAAATAGTGAAGGCGGTATACTGCTTTTTACAAAAGGTCAAAGCTATTCATCAATACAAAAGATACGCCAATGAATCTTTATACGAAAAATCTACTCAGATGGAAACGAGAACTCACAAACTCGGAGCTTAACCATAATCTTAATTGCAATAAAGACCGTAACCAGGTCATAACTCAGTCTGCAGTAACAAAAACACATATAAACATAGTAAAATATGTAATCCACAATAATACGGCACATGGATACAAACGTTAAGTACACTGGGTGCACCTAGTAAACATAAGAACTGAAAATATAACAGTGAATGTATAAATGCAAACATAATTATATTAAATAAACTATCATTAAATATCTTTAAATTAAGCAATTTAAGCTGCGATGAAGCCTTAAGAGAACTTATTGAAGAAGGTCGCTGGAAAGTCGACACAGTAATAACTCTCGATGTAAAGACACAATTTAGACTGTAAGGGGAATCTGAAGGTTTCAGCCCGTACACAATTTGCAAGTTAATAGAAAATGATGGAACAACAATCAATCTCTCTCGATGGCAGTGCTTCTTGGGCATAAACTTAGATCTAGACGTCAGCAAGCAGCCCAAACCGCCATCAGTGTCAAGGAGACTTCATCAACTGGAATTCCCCAAGAATGAAAACTAAGAACACCCACGCATTCAAAGAGGTGTTAGTCGGAAAATCGGACAGCACGCGTATCACACGAGACGAAAACACGACGTCAGGAGAATATTGATGGCCTAGTCAAAAATAGCCGGCGAAATCAGGATCCATAACAGGAACATGGCCGGTAAAAGCAGCTAGAAAATGCCCAGAAACGTTAAACCTATTCGGCAATATGAGAGAGCAAGCACAAATGACCACATGCAACTTACCCCTAACCGTCGAAAATGTGCCTAATGAAGGCGTCTAAGCTCTGAGAGCATTGGAATAAAATGGTAGAAAAGGTCGCCAAGACTGGCAAAAGACAGAACACGCGCTCGCTGCGACAAAAGCGGTCAAACGACAACGACGTTGCGGCCGATTCAAAATTACGCCAAATGACTCAAAAATACGTGGCCTGCTGCCTCTAGCAAGGTCCGAATCTGTACCTTAAGTTTTAAATTTTTATTTGATATTACCATCACTTTCGTGTTTTCTATGTTAAGTTCTAAATTATAGTTTACTGACACTTCAGTGGACATGTCCACGCTGTCCTGTAACTGTTTTTTCTTTATACGCAAACAGCACTATGCGTATATCTCCGTCGCCGCCAGCAAATGCCCATATTTCTAAGTTAATAGGTTAAAGATGTTCGTACTATGGTATGTTAATCTAAAAGCGAGTTCAATACTCTTCCCCGTCTAGATCCTTCAGTTGTAGCAAACTTTGTTACGGTATTAAAGAACTTTACGAGACCCACCCAAGGTGAGCATCGCACCACGGAATTAGTCCTGAAAAACTGGCACACTTGCCCTGAGATCAGCTAAAAATAGGCTAAAGGCCACGGCTGGAACGCTCAGGGAGTCGGGCGTGAGTCACACGATACGTTCTGGGCAAGCGTGTTGCGGCATATATATATATATATAGGGTATGTCAAAATCATGAGGGCGCCACCAAGCCTGTCTTAACCCGACTAACCGGGCCTGGGCGGTTAGACGGGAGCGAAGCACGCAAAATACTCCGACGATAGGATTACTCAAGAGTTGCAAGGTCAAATAACAATTTCGAGATTGCCTTATGCAAAGATTGTAATTAGGTGCCAATCCGACCGCGACTACGCAGCTGTCTCACCCACCTGTACGCTCAAAGCTCCCTCGTCCCGTCGCACAATAATCAGTACACTGAAGGGGCGCTTATCTGAAACAGAACATGCACAAGTCGAAACAAAACAATAGTTCCCTTAACTAACAAATCATGTATTGCCTCACGGGTTACAATGGGGCAGCGAGTGTGTCGCCCTATATCTATAAATAGATTATATCTAAGAAAACACCAGCTGGCGCGCGCTCTAAACCTAGCGACAGATGTTGAACAGTAATGAACAAAGTAGCACTTGTAACATAGACAGTCTGTAATTTGGAATGAATGTACAAATATGCGGGCGCGACGCTTATGCAGCAAACAGTAATGAACAAAGTAGCACTTGTAACATAGACAGTCTGTAATTTGGAATGAATGTACAAATATGACGACAGTGCCTGTAGGCACAAGAGATGTGACGGCTCGCTCGCGGCGTCCCAATACAGCTCGTACGCGGGGCTTAAATGCTCTCCGCGGGACAGGTACACTCGCGTTCACAGCGGTAATCAGTTCAAAGACACATACCTTAATATGTAGGCAGTTGGGGAGCCTGGTACAGTTGAGTTGCGACAGGCTGCAGTCTTAGGTGGCAGGTACATTCGATGTTCGACGGCTATAGGGATGAGTGGACATCCGCCATAATGGCGACGTGAGACGCGTCAGGACGCGTACAACTGGACGACGAAAAATGGGCCACTTTCGTTCTGCGGGACAGATCCTCGAAGGTCGAGATGAAGGGGCACGATCCCTTACTTACGGGAGCAGGAACTGGGCTCAAGAAGCACCCACGCTACGCCGAAAACAAATCGGAACTCCCACACAACCACCACACGAACGCTCTCTGCAACGGGCTGCGATCAACTGCCAGAGGGAAGCGCTGCCACAGGTCACATCGGTCGCGTCCCCACGTGACTAAACCTCGGCAGCCAATCGCGAGGCGATAAGATGAAACAAATTAATGCCGGCGACGATGGTAGCACGCCGCAACGGCGTGTTTTCTAGAAGATTCGGAATTCTTGCGAGCGATAACGCTCGGCTGCCAAAGCGCCATCAGAGGGGGGCTCCAACCGACGAGAAATACTGCGTTTGGGGCCAAATATGTGCAAAATCATGATTCTGGAATTAGGCGATGGAGCCAAATAAGTAACTAAAAGGGTTTAGC
Source organism: Agriotes lineatus (assembly GCA_940337035.1). NCBI lineage: Eukaryota > Metazoa > Arthropoda > Insecta > Coleoptera > Elateridae > Agriotes > Agriotes lineatus. Next base: position 52,420,718 of record OW679195.1, on the reverse strand, counting down.
ATACGGGCAAGCTGCCCTAAAGCCTAGGTGGCTATTTAAAATACCAAAATGACCTGACAACTTGTCTGATAGCGTGTTTTCAATCCTTGCTCTATTTAGGGTTGAATCAGATATGCTTTTTATGGCTCTCCACTAGATCCAGTTCAACGTGTTTCCTTATTAAGCTGTTTTAGATGGTCTTTCTTTTAATAGTTTCGAAATATTTCCGCAGATCTACAAAACACAGAAATGCCTCCCTACTTTTGCGCAATGTTTTTTTCTGATAACTGCTGTATGGTCGCGTACACTATGTCTCACATGGAATTCACTTTGCGCTTCATTAAGTTGGTTATCTGTTGATGATACTAGTTTCTTTCTCTATTTTTTTTTGCAAATATTCGCAAGTTTTATTTTTGTGTTTAAACTCCATTTTAACTTCTTCGGTTCACCATGCTATGTGCTTTTTCTTTTTCTTTATTCTATTAGTTCCATATATCCTTGTTGCCGTATTTTTAAATGCTCGCTCCCATTTCTTCTCATTGTTATTGCATTCTACATTATAATATTGGAGTCAGATTTTCTCTAATCTATACCATAAAATCGGTGTCTTTTTCTTTGCATGTATGTATTTTTGTTCGCTATCTCCTCCGAAGATACTGGACGCATTAAATTGTATGATAGCTTAAAATTTTGCAAATTTTTAGACTTAGATCGTAAGCCAGCTTTTATTTTCAAAAAGTACGAAACAGTAAACTAAAATTAAATTATGATGACAGATGACCGATTACCAAAACAAGTGTGGGAGTGGCAACCACGTGTGAGACGGAAAAGAGGCCGGCCTAGGAAAAGCTGGAAAGCTGGAGTTCAGGAAGCTATGGAAAACAGAGGACTCCAAGAACACGACTGGCGCGACAGAAGGAAATGGAGATTAGGATGCGAGAAACGGTTGTAAACTGTATAAAACTCGCAATATATATATATATATATATATTAAAGGTAAACATTTCAGGGTGTCATACCGCTTAATAAATTTGTACATCAGTCAGCTGTACATCAAGTTGACAGTCCGTCGTGTTGCCGCATAACTAGAAGCCAAACCAGGACTATAAGGACTTGAAAATGACGAATGTGATTTCGTCGAAACGTCGTCCAACCCCAAACGCCCTTCAAGATGTTCTTCAACCAGTTGAAGAAATCTTCAAATTTATTAAGCGGTATGACACCCTGAAATGTTTACCTTTAATACATATCAGCCGCGAAAACCTTCGTAATATTAATATATATATATATATATATTTAATTTAACTACATCGTGTAATTAGCGAAGCGAAGAGTAGCTCGAGTGATTCGCTAGTGCTTCTATATTGTGCTCATACATGCTCATAAACTAAATTAAAATTCAAGACTAGTATGGTCATGAGTAGGGTAACATAAACGGTTCTAAGAACTTTAAACAAAACGCATTGGGTGATAGTTGTCATCTTGAGACAACTATACATTCTCACATGCTCATCAGCGGATTAAACTAATAGCACTTATCGTTGAGGACTTCTTTCTCCAATAGCCCTTATTTAAAAAATACAAGAAAGTATCGGTGGACCAGAGAAGAGAAAAATTGGAATTAAAATTTAACTACCGAGGTTGTAAATAGAAAACTATTCAAGAGGTAGATATAACGAAATGGATTAAATAGAACTGATGTATTGTATGAACTATATTTTATATTTGTTAATAGAATCTTATTAGAATTCATACTACTCATAGTTAATAAAAAATATGACCTCTTTGTATTTTCTCATATTCAAAATTAATACATCAACTCATAACTAAAACTTCCTTCTTAATAAAGTAAATAAACCAAATCAAATTACCGTATTTTATTTCTAAATTGTTCATACATTTTATTTCTTAAGCATTACGAATAGTTCATTAACACGACAATCAAAACCCCTACTATATACAATTATTATGCAAAATGTGCATTCGTCTCAGTAGATATAACGAAATGGATTAAAGAAAAAGGTTAAAGGTGTCGGTTTCGGGTACAGCTTGTAGTGCACTTGTACGTTATATTGTTGGGTGGCTTAAGACAGTTATAGGACGTTACTTTTGGGTGGCCGAATGGAAAAAGATTGTGTCTTATGGTATATCATATAAGGAGCGTAATAAAGACTTGGAACCGTTGGTAGTGGTTTGTGAATACAGTTTAGGATAACTAACTGTAATATTTATTGACTAGCAAATATTCTATACAGTGCTTTCTTAAATTAGTGGATAAATTCATTAAAAATTCAAGGAATAACTTTTGGAAAAAAATTCTGAGACCCGTCGATTTTTATTTTTATTTGCGAATTTTTTCAAATAAAATGCATACATACAGGGTGACCCGCGTAGGAGGTATGACGTCATCGATGTTTTTTTAATGGCAACCCTAATTTTTACTTCCTTTTACCATAAAGGAAGTATTGGATTCACCTCAAAAATTCGAAATTGAGTTTTCAACAGATCTTTACGTTTTTTCGAGTCCCCTGAACCCAAAAAACATGTTTTTGTTCATTGGCCTGCCTGTCTGTCTGTGTGTCTGTCTGTCTCTCTGTGAACAGAATATCTCAAAAACGAAAAGAGCTATAGCGTTGAAACTTATATATAAGTTTTGTGTACTATGTAGATGAAACAGTAAGCTTTTGAAGAAAATCGCATAACCGGAAGTAGGTGTTTACTCTTGTGATTTTCAGTTTTTTTCGATTTTTTCAAAAACGGCTCTAACGATTTTTTCAAACTTCTCATTTTTATTACATTATTAATTTGTATTGATGTGAAAAGGTGATTTCCAGTTGAATACTTCTAAAATGGGTTTCTTTTGTTTTTTTTTCAATTTTTTTTATTAATTCCTATATTAAATAGAACACCCGGTATATTATTACATATCTGAATTCAGCTTAGAATTTTAGAAAAAATTTGTCTCTTCAACTAACGCTTTATTTTGTACCGTTTTAATAGAATTTGTAATTTTCGAAATTTTTTGACAAATGCTTAAAAATTAAAAATCAAATTTTTGGCTAATTAGAAGATCACTGTAAAAGGAAGTTGTGTGAGTGTATCACACCAGATTTTTTATTACGGAATTTGATAGAAGGCATTTTTTACTTACGCTAAGCTGATTTTTGAGTATAGGTCAAATGATAAGAAATTAAGCAAAAAAAAAACCTTAAATTGCAAAATACTAAACTTATTTGCAATAATGACCACTAAATTAAATGTTCAAATTGTGCACCATCGTCTGCCTGACAGTAGCTAAGACGACCGACATGTTTTTTATCGATTGCTCTCTTTAATAAAAACCTAAAATCATACTTCCTAAAATTAAATTTAGTAAAATTATATTTGTTTATAACAGCTGTTTTATAGGTATATTCAATATATTTTAGGAAAATTATTCAGCTAATTATTTTCTTATATTAATATATTTTTGACGTTTCGTCAGCTCAGCTGACTTCCTCAGAAAATACACATTAAGACGAATACAATAAACTAAAAGGAAAATGAGCTGACGAAACGTCAAAAATATATTAATATAAGAAAATAATTAGCTGAATAATTTTCCTAAAATATATTGAATTAAATTTAGTGTTTTGCGATTTTCATTTTTTTTTCTTAATGTTTGATCAAGTTAGATTGCAATTCTACCAAACTTGCTACACTTCATAATAAAATGTAAAGTAGCACTGGCGACTTCAGCATAATTCCATATCAACCAAAAAGCGCTACAGCTTGTAATGCATTTTTTGACGTAAATATGTTGCAAATAATGTGTTATGAAATAAAGCCTTGCAATTAACTATCAAAATTACAAAATCAGGTTTTGGATTCGAAATACTGTCGTTGGCACATAAATGAAACCAAGTTTTTAAATGCAACGAAACGTGAGGGTCATACAGTTTATATTCAAGTTAATAATTACATTATCCTGGGTTGGTTGTATACAAAGCAGCTCCGAAGATTATTGTTAATATAGAAAAAAAGCCATTTATCATTATTAGTTTTGTTGTTATATAGAAAGCTTTACCGCGTTTGAAAAAACCAGGAAAAGGATTGATAACTTAAATTAGTAAAACTTGCATTGGTACAACAACTTCATGATTTTAAATAGCCTGCGAAGATTACGCTAGCAACTAAAAGGATTGATGATTTAAACTTAGACACTGTAATAAAACAGCGAAATTACAATAACTCATTCGCCGACTTATTAAAGCGTATGCGAAAAGCTACTAGATAACTAATGTAAAACAAACTTTCGCTGGACGCTATGAGCGCTAAATGAAATGACCGTCTACTACTTTTAACAATTAAAAGGTCGCCATTAGTGACCATCCAATATTATTTAATTATTATCAAGCACAATAATAATTATTACTATAATGATAATAGTTATTGTATACAATTGGGTTATAAAAGCGTAAACGCATATTTTTATCAATAAACCAGTGCTAGGCTAGTGATGGTCTGAACTAAAACTAAAGAGGTTAGGGTGTCTCCCTTGACTTGTACTCCGATTACTAGCGAATTAATAATGAATAAGATTAGAAAAATGGAAATGGTCAATCTGATTTTCATAACGACGCAGGATGATAACGGAGTAAAGGGGGCGATGTTTTGTTCAAACCCCCTGTGTATATCTTCCCGTTTTGGATGAAAACAGGAAACGAATTTGCCATTTTTAACAAAAAGCACAAGTACTCTAAAGTCATACTCGGAAGACACAAAGTGCCAATTAAAATTTGAAGATAACCAAAAATTTGCAAAAAAAGTACGTAACGTTTGAAGTGACCTAATTCAAAGAATACCCGGGAAACAGGTAAAAACCATTTTATACTGTGACAGTCTCCTAAAGTGTAAATTGGAAATAAGGAAGAAGACAAATGTAAGCATAGGTATTACCTTTAAATTTTTTAATTAGGCACTTACACAAGCTGTATTGATTTAGTCAAAACAGAATGATTGTACAAATCCAAGAAATCAAATAAAAAAAATGTTGGAGAATATCTAGTGATCAGACATTTTAGATCGAGTTGTTTGATTATGAATAAATTTACATGATTTTTATATGGTCACAACAAAGTAGATCTGCAATTAATTTGATCACTCAACAATATAATATTTTCTGAATAATTATAGTGAAAACTGAAAAGCTTTCGTTCTGAAAATATTTATAATTACGTCAACTTTGTATCAATTAATAAATTATGTTAAAATTATTCTAGATAATTAGACTTTTATTCTATATTTCACCAAATTGCATAATTGCACGAAACAAGTAATCTGATGCCCCACTTTAACTCTATTAGAATTCCTCTGTTCGCAATAAGAGTAAATTTATATTTGTTTCGTCAAAATCCTTTTTCGTGCATTGAACATAGTCGAGAACAGCTCTAATTTTAATTTTTTTTCATTACTTCTAAAAGTTTCACATATATTCCGATAAAACTGTTCAGCGCACAATTCTTCAGTTGAACGATAACGATTTTTGTAAATGCAGAAGAGGCAAGCTAAGTGGGTAAACGTCGAAACCTCCGTCGTCAGCTTGCGGGGCTGAGAGAGGAAGACGTAATAGGTGCAGACGGAATAAGGTCCTTTCGCACCGGGAGGATTGGAGGACACGGCCTGTGGCAGTCTCTGGAGAGCGCGTGATAGATTGCTCCAAGCGTGCACTAGACGCACCGAAAATTGCGATAAAATATCAATGTGGTGTTTGTTCTTTTGATAGGTCCCACTGACCCGTCGATATGGCAAATAAAAGATTCGGGAATTCGATTTTAACGCCGAAAACCCTCGGTCCGTTCAACTTGTTTACAAATTTATTTCGGAACCTTTCAAACATGCCTTCTCCTATTTAGATGAGGAACTACTCAGAGTATCTCTCACGGTGCAAAGGGAAATCCTCAAATACAGAGTATACAAAGCAGTTAGCTCTGCTTTATTTGCGTAGTTTGTTAATTTCACAGTCGCAAGCCTAGAAATACTTCAATTCTGTGAATACTATCAGCTTATAATAGTTGTAAAATTTAGAAAATGTTTGTAGAATCGGATTATAGAAGTATACGAAGACGATGGCTTCGATAATAGTTGAAAATAGGATGCCATAAATTTAGTAAAATGAAAATTGTTTGAAATTTTACCTTATTCCGCGTTTTTCTAAGTATAAATTAAAATTACAAACTGTATAAATCAAAGAAAATTTTCTTTTCTATGATTTTTTTAACTTCTATATTTTCAAAAACTACTTACCCTCGGATGCTTTTTTCATATTTTGGGCGTTTCGAATTTCTTATAAAGAATTTTTGTTCTGAAATAATAACTTATATCAAGTAGCTAAGAGTTAACGTTAAGATACTTATTTAAAAAACAAAAAGTTTTTAAACAATTTAGATACTTTTTTGTTTGTACAATTACAAACGCAAAGGCGCAAACTGAAGCCAAGGTTGACTCCAGATACATAAATTGCTTTAATAATTTATACATTTTTATTTACAATTTACAAAAGTGAATTCGGTAGAGCAGTGGGAAAGGGCTAGGCTTGCAATAAGCAAGCCCTCGGTTCGAATCCCGCTGGGGCCAGAATTTTTCCGCAGCCTTGGCGATTGGAATCAGGGCTCGGTCAGACTATTCATAGTTGCGCACCAAATTAATTGTGCTCTACTCAAAACCACAGATCTAAGAGATAGAGTAATAGGGTAAACACATCACCATGACACACGCCTCACACAATGGTTGCTGTGCAAAACACAAAAGGAGCGGTCCAACTTTGTAACCCGAATCCGAGGCAAATTGAGCATTGTACAACCAGACGCAAGCGTATAAATCACCAGCCTCTACACCCGCAAAGTCAAATGAGGTTACAGACAATACATACATACATATACCATTTGTGTACCTATAGTGTACCACATTTACCCCAATGGAAATAAAATACGGACACTAACAAAACTTAAATCACGTAGCACAGAGTTATTACTAAGAATGTCACCTTGTGGTCATTTTTGACCATATTTTGGACATCCAAGGTTAATCTGTAGCTTTATTTTTTTAAGTGTATTTCCTTTCTCAACTATTCAGGTTAATTTCAGTTTGTTTGTAGCATTCTATAGATTTATTCAATCAAAATACTTCTTTTATAGCTCCATTTAAAATCGAAGAAAATGCAGGCAATTCTCTTTTCCTTTGAATTCTTATAATTTCAGTAGATGTGCAGCCCAACACAATGCGGAAATTATAATGTAGTATCAATACCCTGCCCCTCTCGATGGTAGTAAAAGTTAGATAATTAAAAACACAAAGATATGAATTTCTAAGATCCATCATTGGATACTCTCGAAACGATAGGAAAAATACACATACGTCAAAGAAAAGCTAATCATGCACCGCAAAAGGAAAAACTCACACAGCCAAAATAGGTACGACCACAGAAATAATACACGACTACTTAAACGATACTTCATATACAGGGCAAGGAAAAGGACAAATGTAAACAGGCCGAATGAAATATGGAACGGTCAAATACAAGAAACAGTAGATGCCTCATAACATAACAACAATAATCCCAAAACCTAAATAAATACGAAGTACGTAACCTTGAACAATCGAAATTATACGAATGGAGAGTGTTACACCTTAACAATTCATATACAATATGCAATAATACCAAAAATACAAACGGCTAGCTTCAGTGGACAGTTTTTCTGTAGATGTTTCTGTCTGAAAGTCAATTATATAAAAACATAGTATAAAGTGTTTATAACTGTTTGTGGGCGTTTACTCTATCCTAAAGATAAAGCTAAGTTCCGAACTCGAAAGGAGACGTCCAAGGCATCGTGAGGAAGTCTTACTTGCTGAATGAACTTAGCTTTACCTGTTTAAGTAGTATCTCACTCATAAAGGCAGCTGCATATTCGCCTTCTCAAACATAGGACAACACCGTGGAAACTCATTTTTTTACATTCAACACACAAACATACAGGTAGAATAATCATCGAGCAGCCGGAACTGCTCCGATATTAAGCTGTTGTTACAGTAAGACGGGTGGGAGGGGGGTGGGCACGGTATTACATACTGAGAAGAGGTTTTTCCTTTAAGCTGGCCGTAATTCACCCACGTATTAAAAGGCATTTAGTCTTTTCATAAGAGAAGAAGCCCACAACTTGTGTATATTAGGCGAACACCAACATAACAACAGTAAAATTTTCAATTACAGATGCGATCCTTGGAGTCCGGCAGTAATTAACTTAGCGGCAAACATAACCCCAATGGTGTAAGCACTACAGAGGTGATAATTATTCTGTAATAAAGTTATGGTCTTCACAACAACGATATTACTTCTAAAACTATGGCAGCACGTAAACTGAACACGTAGGCTGTGGTGGCCACAAACACTCGTGCGGTTGGCTTGCGAGTTCTCCACCTCCACCAAAATGACAATAATTGGCCTAGTTTACGCCATCAGCGCCAGCCTGAGTGCTGAGTGAAAATTTCTAAGGCATGATTCACGTTTCACGTTAATTTCACGTTAATTAGTTAGTAACTAATAAAAGACTGCAGGGTGCTCCGGGTCCCCCGCTGCCCGACAGTGGAAGACCTAGAGCTGGAGCGGGAAGTCATTGTGCTTCTGTGTGGCAGCCTGCAGCGACGGAACTTCGCACTTGTGTAGTGTTGTGAATGTTGTGTCAACAGTCAATCGCGTGTCTGCGTCTATAGGCGACTAAGTAGAATTTACTTTTAATTCCTCGGACCTAAAAGTACTTTTAAACCTATACATTTAAAGTGTTGCCTAGCAACATATACCTTCTTGTATTCGTATCAGTAAGGGAAACGTCAATTCCAATGACAGCTTTTGGTATTGAAAGTAATGTCTGTGAAGACGGTTTCAAGAAACGTTTTTGCGAGAAATCAGTATTTATCCCTTGTTGTAAGCTATTGTAGCCAATTTTCATTTATTATTTTTGTGTCTACTGTTCTGATTGCAACATAATTTCAATGCAAAACATATTTTACTTTAGAGTTTTTAGTTCTGTTGCGGGTCCTTTATTGGTTTTAAATTTGACTATTCTGTTCTACCTGAATTTGAATTTTCAAATAAAATCTAGGGTTCACGTCGTGAGTGTCAGGTCACGCCGTGAACGTGAGTAAACGTGGAAGGTATCATACGGCCTATTATAAGAGATTCCATTACACTGGAAGATTCTCTGTAAATACCCAATACAATCATAAAATTCCAGCATCCGACCCTTATGCCACCATAATAGGGAATATCGTCTCTAACGCAACGTACGCTGGTATTGTTGCTAATAATTATAATACTACTAGTGTTAGTGGAAACATAATATAATCAAACTACAAGTAGCTCTGACTCCTTTATGTCAACAGATTTTCAGAACATCTTTGAAATGTTGACACCACACATTGATCAAATTAAAAACATAATAACGTCAATGTATGCAATGCTTT
>OW679195.1:52329993-52411141 GCA_940337035.1 Agriotes lineatus | reverse complement strand
GTATGTTATTTGCATCTATGAGTTATAGATGCTAAAAAATTATCTTACAGCATTACAAGTGTTCAGAATCACTGCTTTCTGCAAGAACAATTTCTCGTGTAATTTCAGCGTCTTTAAGGAGTCATGTAGGGATAGAGGAATGACTCCAGTAGCCGAAAGTACAATGGGAATTACGTAAGCATTGTTAAGTTGCCACATCTGAGAGATTTCTATTAATAGATCGGTGTATTTTTGTTTCTTTTCGGTATATTCTGCTTGTAGATTAGATGTATTTGGCACTGTGATATCTACAAGATAGGCTACCCTGTGTTTCTTATCCAAGAGCGTAATATCTGGGCGATTATAGTGAATGGTCTTGTCGGTTAAAATAGTTCTATCCCAGTATATTTTTGCCCATTCATTTTTCAATATCTTTTCAGGATCATATTTCTAATATGGAGGACTGCTAGTAATAAGTGAATATTTCTCTGCCAACTTTTGATGAATAATTTTAGCTACGTGTTCGTGTCTATATTTGTAATCCGTCGGTGTTATCGTATGGCAGCTTGATATAATGTGTTGTATCGTCTCAGGACAGGACTTGCATAATCTACATGCATCATCACGTGTTCCATTGTTGATTATATGTTTTCTGTAGTTTTTTGTGTTAATTACTTGGTCTTGTATGGCTAACAGAAAACCTTCGGTTTTGGGAAACAAATCACCGGCAACCAACCATGCGTTCGATGCATGCTTATCGACATAAAGCAGGGTTTTCCTCTTCATTCGCCAGTCGCTGACGACTGCGATCGAGTAGCCACGACTAATTCGTCAGGATGTCTGCCTGTTTTCCTCCCGCAGCGGCTTACTGATCTTCGCTCGCTACTAGCTGCAGTTTATACAATGAATATTAATAGAAAAACAATAATTTTAATGTTGCTAGTTTTATAGTTATATTTTTCTGACTTCACCAAGTTAAAATGTATTATTTAAAAACAATACTTCACAAACGCGATGCAAAAATATTCAAATTCGTCGACGAATAAGTCGCTTGTCTGCTCAAAAACATGTCAAGCGACTGGCGACTGGCGACCGACGAACGGATTTTGGTAGCAACGAATTAGTAGCAGCTAGGAAAACAGACCCGCTTAAATGCATTGTAGATGTCTCAAAGAAATGGTCGCGGCTACTCGGTCGTGGTCGTCAGCGACTGGCGAATGTGGAGGAAAACGCTGCTTAAGGTTGACTTAGATCGTGAGCATGTCTACCGTGAAGAGCTTTTTGCAGCCAGGTCTCATGTTTTTCGCTCTCAGCGATTATAGGAAAGATGCGCTCGTTGCCTAGATCGAGTGGCGAGTAATTATTAACTGATAATACAATTATATAACTGATGTAACATTGATGTATCTTGTGATTCAGTAAAATATTGTCTTAAACTGCGTATTTGATTATTATGTAGATTTAATATATCAATTAATCCCCTGCCTCCTTCCTCACGTGGGAGAGTGAGTTTTTCGGTTACAGACCTAGGATGGTGAAACTTGGCATTGGTTAACAGTGTATTTATTTTTCTCTAAAGATCTTTCAACTCAGTAGTTGTCCACCCAATAATACCAAACGAGTATGTTAGCAGTGGTATAGCGTAAGTATTTACAGCTTTTGTTATATGTTTTGAGTTTAGCTTAGATTTAGTTATGTGTTTAACTTTTTCGATCAATTTGATTTTCAGTTCTTCTTTAACCTTTTTAGCTTCTATCAGCTTAGATACCTAGGTACTTCTATGTTTCGCTTCCTAACATACTCGGTATTATATCATTATTATCTAACTTGTAATCTTCTACATACCTTTTACCTTGATGTATTCTTTGCGTCTTACACTTTTCTAATCCGAACTTCATACCTACATCTTTACTGAACGTTTCTGTTAATTTAAGAAGTTGTTCTAAATGATTGGAAGTACTGCTGTATAATTTAATATCGTCCATGTACAGTCGTGTGCAAATAAATCTGGGACAGTGTTTTTTTCACATGCAGATTCAGTTAAGAATTGAAGAATATCTCCATGGAATTCCTGCTATCAGAAAGAGTTACATTAAACTTTAACAGGTACTGAAACCCGTAACTCTCTCTGATAAGAGGAAATCCATGGAAATATTCTTCAAATTCTTAACTGAATCTGCATGTGAAAAAAACACTGTCCCAGAATTATTTGCACACGACTGAACATCAGATGGCTCAACTTGTATAAGGTATTAGATTCATGTCCGATATTATAGCCTCTGTTTGTCGAATTTAACAAATTGGGAAGATGATTTAGAGCTAGGCAAAACCATAGTGGGCTAAAACTGTCGCACTATGTGTAAGGTTTTTACCTCACGGGTCCGGAAGCAAAGGTGGAGGTAAGTAATATACTGATATGGTAAGTTAATGGATGTCATTATTTAGAAACTTTCTGACGATGTTACATGTACTTAGTATCATAGATTTGTGCATGTTAATTTGCAGCTTTTCTTGAATTTCCAAACGATTGAGAGACTTACGAACTGTATGAGGAATAATTCCGGTGGCAGATATAATAAGGGTGGTAATAAACATTCGGTATTTTAATGTATTTTGCACGCTAAAAAAATACTAAATGCTCGATAAAAAAATTAAAATGCACGTTAAATTAATTGGAAATGCTTGGTATTTTAACAAAATCTACAATATAAAATATATTATTTGCACAGTAAGTTCTGCTCGATATTTTAATTAAATATGTACCCTAAAAAAACCAAATGCTTGATAACTAAAGTTTACTATTAATTGAAATTTTGTATAATATTGTGTTTCGATTTGCGCACCAACTGTAGCATAACCTAGAAAAACTAATGGGCGTGTGTGCGTAACATCTCACCGAGCTCTGTGGATTAGAGGTTAAAACATCTGCTTAGCATTCGGGAGGTCGTGGGTTCGATTCCCGTGGCCGTCTGCTCTGATTCAGGTTTTTATGTGGTCAATAGAGTACCTTCTCTGAGGCGAATACCGGAGCAGTACTTTTCCACCTCTTGTGGCCTCTCTTCCATTCTACACCCCTCCTTTCTCTCACCCATCTTATAATTCCCGTTTTTGGCTGAAGACGGACGCAAGGTCCCTATATAGCATGCGACAAAGAAATGAAGGAAGAAGGTAGATAAGAAGTGGAAAAGAGAACAAAGCTTTAGCTCTCAAATCAGTGAAGGAAGAAGGTATTTGGAGTTTTTTTCATAAAAATGTTGATACAAGTGGAAACGTAAATGCTGTTTATTGTTACAATAAAGTCAAATTACGCGGAGAGAAATGTTCCTCTGGTGTGTATTTGTATTATCCGGCCAATACTAAAGATGTATTTTTATATCGATAGAAATTGCTTCATACTTGAGGCAGGATAGTATCCAGAGCAACCGTTAAAATGAGCGAACATACTAAAACAGAGATTAAGACCCTGTTCGAATACGACCCAAAAGTTGTTTCATTATTTATATATGTTCAGTTTACTTTTTTTTTACTTTTTGAAAGTACTGTTTCGTTGTTTATGAGTTACTTATCCGAGTTTATTACAGTTTTTTCTTCAAGTACCTGTGTTATGTATTTGTTTACTAAAAATATTCTTTCTGAGTATTAAAGTTTACTTGGATAAAATCGTTGTCTTTAATGAAGTAAGGAAGTAAGTAAAAAAAAATCCAGGTAAAAGAAAGCAAGTAAATTTCATACCGAACATTGATTGTAATGATCGTAAGTTTGATTTGTCTATTATTATTTGCCCAAGGATTTGAATTTGTACCGAGTATCATTATTTTGTATCGAGTATCTACTATGTTTATCGAATGATTATTATTTTAAAAGGTAATTGAATTTTATACCGAGTGTTCGTCATCATTGTCGAGCGTCTAGTAGTTTCATGGAACATTTATTTTCTTAGGAGGCATATACATTTTATACCGAGCACTCAATGCACGTACCGAGCGTTTAGTATTTTTATCGAACATTTATTTACTAGTCATGCATTTGGACAAAATATCAGGTAAATATGACCTGCAGTGAGAATAAAATACCGAGCATTTAATTTGTTCCCATATAATAATAGGTAATTTGTATACCTTTTCCATTTTCCATAACTGCTGTAGCTCGTAGGCCAGGTCGGTGTATTTTGTAACTTTCTCTGCATAAGCGTTTAGTAAATTTGCACTATTAGGTATTGTTACGTCTATTAAAAATGCAAATTTTCTGTGCTTATCAACTAAGGTGATATCTGGTCTATTATGCGCGATTGTTCGATCAGTAATGATCCCTCTATCGCAATACAGAAGATGGTACTTATAGTAAGGAACTTCTGTTCGATATAGTGAATATTTGAGCGCTAGTTTAGAGTGCAAAATGTTTGCTACGTTGTCATGCCTTAATTTGTATTCCGTTTGAGCAATCATTTGACATCCTGATACTATATGATGTATATTTTCAGGTGCAGCTTTACATCGTCTACAGGAGTCGTCCTCAGTCCCATCTCGGATAATAAGTTTTCTGTAATTCTTAGTGTTAATGACCTGATCTTGTATCGCCAGCATGAAACCCTCTGTTTCTGGATATATCCCGGAGATAGTCAACCATGCGTTTGACGCTATTCTGTCGACATGTGGTTGATTTAGTTCATGAGAGTGTCTACCGTGAAGCGCTTTTTGTTTCAATGCTTGATGCTTTTCCTCTTTTGATACTAACGGTAGCTGCATGTCATTCGCAAGGTTAAGTGGTGAGTATTTATTATCTATCAAGACTGTGTCACAATGTAAATCTGACGTTTCCTGTTTTGTGAAAAAATACTGTCTTAATAATGTCTTCTGTTTATTTTGAAGATTGCTAATGTCTATCAATGCTCGCCCCCCTTCAGCACGTGGTAGGGTGAGTCTCTCTACTGCGGATCGTGGATGATGGAACTTCGCAGTAGTAAGCACATTACTGATGGCACGTCGTATATTTTGAAGATCGTATTATTATTATTATTATTATTATTATTATTATTATTATTATTATTATTATTATTATCATCATTATTATTACAGATAGACGGCAAAACGATTGGCAGCGTAAAACCATAGGTACACGTGTAAATAAACCTTTAAAAAAATATCATAACATAAATTAATAATCTACGTACATACAGCATTCAAATATGGAACATATTTACAAATATAAAAAGGAAAGCCATTATATACCAATGTGTATATCATGTTAGAATTATTATCTATTCCCAATCGAAAGGAATTGTACCCTTAACGTGAATTTTCACAAATTTCAAGTTAATATTATTTTTATAATATAAAATCCCCCATAGTAACCATGTTACTATCTCAACTACTACCAACCATTCATACGATTGTTCTTGAAATATAATTCTGAAATGACCGGATTTAAAAATAAAAATTAATAATGCATACGCTTGCAGGTTGCATTACAAGCCACATTAGACATAAGCAGGAATTGCAGAAATGTTTACTCGATGTACTTTACGAGAAGTATCGTGTTTAATATCCCGAGATCTCTTTCTCTTAAATAAATAATAAATCTATCAGTTTTTTCACTACCGCAAGCATCAAAATATAGATCACAAAGCTCTAGTTTTCAGCAAATATTTCAGTAGTGCTACTTTCAAACACTTTTCTCGGATGAATGGCTACAGACAATCTACGGTCTAGCAAGGAAGGAGATTTTTCGCACCAGATAGCACTTTGGGAAAAATCAATTTCACTTGCATGGAATAAATGCAGTACGTTTCTTTTTTTATTAACTCTATGCATGTTTACAATCAGTTGCATATGAAAAATAAGTACATTTTATGTATATAGATGAAGAGTGACATTCCATTGCATGTTGCATTTCTCGTAAAATTCACATAGTAATTATTTGACTTACAATATTATATGTATAACAAAAATTGTGCTACCTCTCTTTAAGTTTAAAACGGTTTCGTTTTCGAAATTAGTATTATCGTATAGGTGCTTTTTTGCAAAATTCTTAAGGTAGATTTTTAGTCTGTCGTGATAGTTCATGTAATAGCTACGTATCTCTTCCTGCACTGACTTTTAACTATCTTGAGATCGCTTTGAAGTGTAAATTGGTCAAGTGAACAGTTTTAAGTGAAAATAACGCTGTGGTTGACAGGCGAAAAAACCAAATAAATGTTTGAAATGGATCGCAAACGCAAATTATTAAGCTAATTCCAAAAGTTTTCTCAAATACGATAAGATCATATTTCTCTGCCATTATTCCGTGGTAGTGAGTGATGTACTAATAAGTTGTTAAAATACCAAATATTCACCTGCTACGTCTTTATTTATGAAGGAAAAGAGATGTAATAGTCAACTTCGTGAAAAATACCTTCTTAAAGCCATGTGCAACTGTTCTAGGTATGTAACCTGGGATGTGTGTACAAAAATATTATAATATTAAATAGTGTATTAGTTTGCATTTCTGTTTCATTGTTGGATTACAGAACGTTGATTGGTTCAAGTTATGCGTTTATGAAGAGCTCTTCACCCCTTGTTGGCTGTTTTGTATAACGTTTTATATTTTATTGCGTTCGATATATGGAGGTGAAGTTTTCAACTGTGACCCTTATTACAATTTCAACACGGGCATTGCATTAATATTTTCAATTATTTTTTAAATTCCTATGATAAATTATTCACTATTTTTAAAAATCTACGACCACTACTAAAAGTAGGCCTTTTAGCGCTAGCTTGTTTCACTAAAAGTGACGTTTTATAGTTTACCGTGGTTAAAGAAGTCAGCTGTTTACTTTTAGCACATGGGCTAAAAGTGAAGTGAGGTTATAAAACTACAATTTCGAACTGGAAGTGAAGTTGTAAAGTTATTCTAGTTGCTTCTTGCGTTACAGGTAAAGTGTTTTTGAAATAATTAAAGCGTTATGTAATGAATACACTCAGATGTAGAGTATCAATAATTACATTTCGTAACTCACCTTGACGGCACTGGTGTGGCAAACAATCGCCCGCGCGGCGTGGCCTACTGTTTATTATGACATAAATTAAAAGTGTCGCAGATGCAAACTTTTGTTAAATCGATATTTATGGATTAATAACGGTAAAATTAAGGTCGTAGATAAAATATGGTATGCAACGCGTGCTAAAAGTAGTTTATGCCTTCGGCTTCGTTTCATAATTTTCTTAAATATAAGTAAATTGCGTTGCAATATGTTTACATATTTTTGAAAAAAAATTACTATCGCCCAATAACACACATTTTGCAACAAACGTGACGACATAAACACGAAATGGGGTGTTTACAGTACAGATGTCCAGCACACAAAGTGTCTTTTAATCGTATTTAATTTAGTTGATACTTCATTTTGTTCATTTCGCCACTTTCTGATTCCCGTACTTTTATCTTAATGCACATGCTCTTGGTTGTAAAGCGTAGTGGAAGGAATTTGTGCTGTAAATCTCAATTTTCAACAAAACTGCGAGAATAGACTTTAAGTGCTTTGCAATGCAAGTGGTGCAGAAGTAAAAGCACTAATACATCTTTCGTCGTGTCATACCCAGACCAGGTGAAATTTATAATAACATATTTTTGTACCGTCTGTAACACGGTATGCTAAATTTAGCGATGTACATTCCATGAAGATTGTTTGCGCTCCTTAGTTATTCCTGGGGATTTGAAGAATTCAAACTATCTACTCATTGCAAAATAATCAGCGTAACTAAGAAGCACTATCTTACTAAACTATTTAGATGCATGGCTTTATTTTTGGTCCTGAAACTTTACCCTGCAAGTTCTCAAGAGCGACGATTATCTGATAATTAACCTAAATCTAGGGAAGATTTTACTCCAGATTTATAACTTTTTCGATTAGTAGAATCCATAATATTGGGGATCTTAATTACCATCTATAAGTTTTATTAATTTTTTAACAACATTTTCTTATCTAATAAAATCAACTACATCTGTTTTGGACATTTGACTGTTTAAAGTGCAGGGTGGTGAAAAGCTAGCGGATTATCTGTGGGTTACGTTGTAGGCTTTCCACAAGTAACAACGATTTTAAATATCAATAAATTTTTCAGTTCGAATACAAAGTTGTTATTCTTCACATTTAGCAGACGAAGCTAAACTTTTCGTATTTGGGGTAGAAATAATTACATCATTTATGCTTTTTCTAAATCCAAAAACACTTCATTAACTACCCTGCAAATAAAATATTCTATTTATATGGCAAATATTTCAAGTTCTTTTTGTAAAAAATACAAAGAAACCGTTAACATTAGATCTTGCAACATTGCGAAAAAAGTTTATTGCATTTTATTCATGTTTCATAGCATCAGCCCAGTACATGGTATATTTACTTAAACAGCGAGGTTACATTTTTGCTAAAGAAGTAAATTCTATTTTCTAAGAGAACAGCACTGATTATTCGATAACGATTTGTAAGAAATAATTATTGTACCTTATAATGAAAATAATTCTAATTTGTATTAATTATACACTACTCAAAAAAAATAAGGAGTTAAGATGTTGCATCAACACTTTGATTTTCATACTAAATACAGTTATTTACCTGTTGTTCTTAGAAACAAATTAACAAATATAGGGTAACATGACAGCTGCATACTTAACTGATAATAGCTACGCGTGCAACAAGTGCTAAAAGTGGATGTTTATGCACGAGACATGAAAATTATGAAATGAAGCCGACGGCTGAGTTTCATAATATATCTCGTTCATAAACACTCTTAGCACGAGTTTGCACACAATATTTTTTCTGCGGCCTTAAATTTACTGATATTAATCCATAAGTGTCGATTTAACAAATGTTTGCATTTATGACAATTATCAATTATGTCATAGTAAAGAGATGGGCGTGACGGGGCAGGCGACTGTTTCTGCAGTCGGTAGTTGTCAAAGTTAGTTATTAAAGATAATTATAATAGTACACATTTTACTTTATTCATCGCATAAAGTTTTAATTATTTAAAAAAAACACTACCTCTATCCAAAGAAGTAACTGGAATAACTTTATAACCTCACTTCCTGTTTAAAATTCTAAATTCAACTTCACTTTTAACACTCTGATTTATAAAACGTCATTTTTAGTGAAACAAGCTAGTGCTAAAAGATCTACTTTTAGTAGTGGTCGTAGAAAAAAAAATATTAAAAGCTACATCGTAGTATCTGTCCTACAAAAGTTAGAAGTTGTAAAAAAATTGACCCCTTAATCTTTCTAAGTAGATTATATTGTTCTGAAGGATGTTACGATTGTTATCCTTCTACTTTCATCTTTGTCTTTTTGTGCAATACTCCGTTTATTCGCCAACATACTTCATGCATAATAGCATTTTTTATTATACAGTTTGTTGGTAGTTTTTATGTGGCGTTGGAGTATGTTTAGGTTTTCCAGCCGTTTATAGATTGATATGAGTTTCCAAACATTTCTTGCATTTGGTAATCAAAACTGTTAGCTGCAAATCATTTTCTTGCAATAATCACCATTATACCACCTGAACTCACAACGTAATCACTCAGTCAACCAAATGGAATGCAAGGAAAGAAACAACAAGCAAGTGTTCCAAAAGAACTTACGCAGAGATTTTAAAAACGCGAGAAAACACTAATTAAAGAAAATACAGAGCGCAACCACTAACAAGCTGGAAATAACTATAATGAAAGCTTATCTCGAAGAGGATTCTAACAAAAACGCGTCCTGGCAGCTGACCGACCCGGAACCATAACAAATAATCCTCCACGACTAGACACAACATTCAATCCTCAACAAAATAAATCTTAAATATTTCAACGCCATACATAAGTACCACACCAACTAGATACGCATACTTTTAAAACTAATAGCAAATTTGACAGAAAAAACGCTAACTAAAGCACGAGGCTACTCGTTCACCATCAAATAAATGAAATTCAAATGTGTAGTATTTCAGGGTTTTATAGTTTTCTGAGCTTACGTGGTCTCACTGAAAACATATTAAGTAATAAAAGACCTACGAATAGACTGCAATAACTCACATATCAATTAATCTTGCAAAAGAATCTCATACCTTATTTTCCCGGGTATTTTATTTGCCGCGCCACTATTAATTTCCCATTTACAGTAGGCATTTTGTATACACCTGCAATTTGCAATAGGCAGTTTGTTCCCCAAGGTTAGATGGTTGCGTAGTTCTGTTGTTCTGTAGAAATCTCCAAACAATTTCTCGCCTGTATGCTGAAAGTGAATCCACCTTCAGGATAATGTAAGTCAGCTAGCGCTTGGAGCTCTCTTTCAGGAACGATCTTCAAAACTTCGGGTTGTTGAGTTGTTACAAAACCATTGTAGTACTTTGGGATTCTCTTTTAACAAATTCGTAGGTAATAACTTGTACTTGTTGCCGTTGACCGATATGCTAATTGTTTTTTGATTTGCAAGTTAGCACTTACATAAGTTTGCTTCCGTTGACTCCTGTACACACGTTGGTTTATTAATGTGTCTGCACTTACATGAAATTTATGCAGTTACGTAGTACTGGATTACGTAGTCGAATTTACATGCCAACCGCTACCTTTGTTTATCAATCCCAGCTGTCATTTCATATACATGAAATATAAAAGCAGATTAGAACCTGAATTGTCTTGCAATTCTTTTATTTTCGGGAGAACAGACGAAACGGGAGAAAAGAAACAACAAACAAGGCTTTCAAAAAAGCTTACGATGAAATTTGAAAAATGCGAGAATTAATTTAATTTTTACAAGGTGCAAACACTAACAACCTGCAAATAACTATAACGGAAGCTAACACAGAAGAAGATTCTAACAAAAATGCGGATCGATATCTCACCAACCCGAAACCATAATAAATAATCCACAATAACAACAAATGACACACAGCAATCGAATCATAAATACCGCTGCAATATACTATACCCTCGCTTAAAATGGGGTTTTAAATAAAATATGAAATGTATAATTAGGGCAAGGGATACTACACTTTACGAAATGAAATTTTCAATGGAGAATTGCCTGCCAAACTCAGGGAAAATTAAAAGAATGTAATAATAATTATCAAAAGTAAATGGTTTACTGCTCTTTCTCTATTTTATTTATTTGAAATAAATTAGGGGTGAATATGAAACAATTCTTAACTCAAGGGGGTCGCTTCATAAAATTAAGTAGAAACATTTGTATGACAAATAATTTTTTGTATGACAATTACTTTCTGATATTAGGGCAAATGTACTGTTCCCAACTCACAGATAAATAACCTCTAAATTTAGTGCAGTAAACAAGATGATCCGTCAGTGCAAAAATAGCGTAAGATTGAATTTTAAACACCAAAATGGCAAGAATGCATCAGGTAAATACGATTAATTCTATGGCGTAGCAACGGCTAACCTTGTTTTTTATCTAGTGTGACGTAAACCCACGCGTGATCGCCTTTGTTCAATTTCTGACAAAAATTGCAACTGCGGCCTCAATTCGCGCCTTTTAGAGACGCCAGCTAAATTATTCGAAGCTCGATGGATCTGGGACTCTGGAAACACGTTGAACTTCTCGGCAAAGGTCTATTCTTAACAAACCCCAGTTTCTACAAGGCTGCTGCTCCTAGTTTTTTTGTAATTTAAAGAGGTGCTCTGATGTTGGTTGGCATACTGGAAGGAAGCCACGGCAAATCCTCATTTGGAAATGGCTTGCTGGTTCTAATTCTTCTACCAAGAGGTGGCTCTATGCTTTCTCTCCATGTAGCACATGTACCCCCAGAATCTTCACCGACGTAGGCTCGCACTCAACGACGCACCAGGTAGAAACTTGCTGGCTTAATTGCACTATCTTGGGAGGTCCTACACTTGTAAAAATTACATCCACAGATGTGCCTCAATTTGGTGAATAACTTTACTCAAAATTGGGTTCACAAATGACTTTTAATTCACATTTTAACACAGTAAATGTGGAGCACAGTTTGCTCCCAACATCAAAAATTTAAGATTGTTTGATCTTTTTGACAATTGACTGTCTCGTAATTAAGCAACTAGATTTACAACTTTTTAAAAGAAATTAGGTTTGATTACATGCTTGAACTTATGGACTACAGTTTTGATGGCATGTCTTTGCATTTTCACTACATTGTCCTATCCTTGGGATAAATGTCACCACACTTTGCTCTGTTTTTAATTTTAACTTTGGTTTATAGTGCACTGATACACTTAGGTTCTTTTAGCATCTCACTAATTGTCTTTCGATCGGTTGCCTTACATTTTTCCATTGCTCTATTGCAATTATTGCTGTGTTATTGCTGTATTTCGTTTATCTTTCAGTTAACTTGGCGTTTGCTGGCTTATAAACTTTTAATACATAACGCTCATACAATTTCTGTACTTAACAAATCATTCTGTATTATTTTATTCACATTATGTTTGACGTTACTAAGCTCAAATCCATTAATGTAGAGTACTGATTATCTTGCAATAAATAAAATAATAAATTCTGTGCTCATGTTGGCATTATTCATTTAGTTACTTAGGCAATTAGAATTGCTGAGGGCAGTAAACCATTACCATACATAAGTATCTCACAATATTCATGATACACAATATTGTGCTTACCGCACAAATACCCACAACAAGGGCGCTAGAAATTTGATGCCAAAATTTAAAGCTAACCACCGTGACTGGTTAGCTAAATAGTGAAGGCGGTATACTGCTTTTTACAAAAGGTCAAAGCTATTCATCAATACAAAAGATACGCCAATGAATCTTTATACGAAAAATCTACTCAGATGGAAACGAGAACTCACAAACTCGAAGCTTAACCATAATCTTAATTGCAATAAAGACCGTAACCAGGTCATAACTCAGTCTGCAGTAACAAAAACACATATAAACATAGTAAAATATTAATCCACAATAATACGGCACATGGATACAAACGTTAAGTACACTGGGTGCACCTAGTAAACATAAGAACTCAAAATATAACAGTGAAATGTATAAAGGCACACATAATTATGTTAAATAAACTATCATTAAATATCATTAAATAAAGCAATTTAAGCTGCGATGAAGTCTTAAGAATTGAAGAAGGTCGCTGGAAAATCGACACAGTAATAACTCTCGATGTAAAGACACAATTTAGACTGTAAGGGAAATCTGAAGGTTTCAGCCCGTACCACAATTTGCAAGTTAATAGATAATGATGGAACAACGCTCAATCTCTCTCGATGGTAGTGCTTCTTGGGCATAAACTTAGGTCTAGACGTCAGCAAGCATCCCAAACCGCGATCAGTGTCAAGGAGACTTCATCAACTGGAATTCCCCAAGGATGAAAACTAAGAACACCCACTCATTCAAAGAGGTGTTAGTCGGGAAAATCGGACAGCACGCGTATCACACGGGACGAAAACACGACGTCAGGAGAATATTGATGGCGTAGTCAAAAATAGCCGGCGAAACCAGGATCCATAACAGGAACATGGCCGGTAAAAGCAGTTAGAAAATACCCAGAAACGTTAAACCTCTTCGGCAATATGAGAGAGCAAGCACAAATGACCGCATGCAACTTACCCCTAACCGTCGAAAATGTGCCGAATGAAGGCGTCTAAGCTCTGAGAGCATTGGAATAAAATGGTAGAAAAGGTCGCTAAGACTGGCAAAAGACAGAACACGCGCTCGCTGCGACAAAAGCGGTCAAAACGACAACGACGTTGTGGCCGATTCAAAAATTACGCCAAATGACGTGGCCTAGTGCCTCTAGCAAGATCCGAAACTGTACCTTAATTTTTACATTTTTATTTGATATTACCATCACTTTCGTGTTTTCTATGTTAAGTTCTAAATTATAGTTTACTGACACTTCAGTGGACATGTCCACGCTGTCCTGTAACTGTTTTTTCTTTATCCGCAAACAGCACTACGCGTATATCGCCGCCGCCGCCAGCAAATGCCCATATTTCTAAGTTAATAGGTTAAAGATGTTCGTACTATGGTATGTTCATCTAAAAGCGGGTTCAATACTCTTCCCTGTCTAGATCCTTCAGTTGTAGCAAACTTGTCTGATGGTGTGTTTTCAATCCTTGCTCTATTTAGGGTTGAATCAGATATGCTTTTTATGGTCTCCACTAGATCCAGTTCAACGTTCCTTATTAAGCTGTTTTAGATGGTCTTTCTTTTAATAGTTTCGAAATATTTCCGCAGATCTACAAAACACAGAAACGCCTCCCTACTTTTGCGCAATGTTTTTTCTGATAACTGCTGTAGGGTCGCGTACACTATGTCCCACATGGAATTCACTTTGCGCTTCATTAAGTTGGTTATCTGTTGATGATACTAGTTTCTTTCTAGAATACTTTCATATACTTTAGCTGCTAAACTTAGTAAAAATAAGTCCGCAATTTGAACATTCCTTTGTGTCCTCTTTTTTGTTTATTGGTGCAATTATTGCCGTGCTCCATTCAATAGCTACCTTCTTTAACATGCTAAGTTGTATATTTTGAGTAACTCTTGAGTTCCACTATCCTATATGCATTTATAGCATTTATAGCATTTCCAAGATTGATTTTTGTTACACTTTCTATTATTTCCTCCAGTTGAATTGGGTTTGCAGTGTCCTTCTATATTGTGCTCATACATGCTCATAAACTAAATTAAAATTCAAGACTAGTATGGTCATGAATAGGGTGACATAAACGGTTCTAAGAACTTTAAACAAAACGCAATGGGTGATAGTTGTCATCTTGAGACAACTATACATTCTCACATGATCATCAGCGGATTAAACTAATATCATTGAGGACTTCTTTCTCCAATAGCCCTTATTTAAAAAATACAAGAAGGTATCGGTGGACCACAGAAGAGAAAAATTAGAATTAAAATTTAACTACCGAGGTTCTAAATAGAATACTATTCAAGAGGTAGATATAACGAAATGGATTAAATAAAACTTATGTAGTGTATGAACTATACTTTATATTTGTTATTAGAATCTTATTAGTATTCATACTACTCATAGTTAATAAAAAATATGACCTTTTTAATTTATCAATCTTATTAATATTATTTACTTACTAGATCTGGTATAACAATTCAAATCTTGTCTCAGGTGAGTTCAGTAGGTTTAACTGTAATGAGCTTTAGATTCAAATTTTCGCATTTAAAAAACTTCTGTCATTAATTTTTAAATTAAACATCAAACTGACAATCAAGCCAATATGACATCTGGGTAAGTAATTTATTTTTTATAGTGTCTCTTTCTTGATATTGATTAATCACTTTTTATTTTTACAGATACCTTCAACTTAACCACTTATTCTGCACTGACACTTCCAAACTCCAACAAGATACCATACCTTTTGCAGCCCTACGAACGGCTGCCATTTTTAACAACGGACAACATCTGTAGCAGGGCGAGGTATTTACTGTATCTCCACAATGTATCTAACTCTAATTGACAAGTTGTAGGTTGTAGCCTCCACCTGTGATCCTGTGTACAGCCCTTTCTCTCTGTAATGGACCAAAACTCCTGTACCTCCTCGGACTAGCACCTTTCGTAGCTCCTGCAATGGCACCTTCTCTGCAATGTGTTGGACCTCTGCTACACACCCAATTGGTCCTGCTTTCTTCAATCCCAGTTTTTATTATATTCGATATTCCAAAATCTTGCCTTGGACTATTTATTTTACTTATAGAGGGCAATTGACATACCCCTTTACGTTTTATTAAAATTCTTCAGTATGCTAATGGTTTTTATTACGTATTTACACAATTACAAAATTTAATATCCCTTTAATTTTTATTTTGTATTCGTTGTTGATTTCTCATTACCTCTCACTACAGTTACTTTATATTCTCCCATTTTTTCTATCTATTAAATTCTAGATGTTAAAATTAAACCCTAATTTATTCTACTACCATATAATTACATATTCATGACTTTTTAGATATATTAGGTTGACTTCTCAGTTGTATTCTTATTTTGTACTTAACCTTGTATTCCAAAATATTATTAATAAATTATATCTTCTATGTAAAATCAAATAACCCTTTGTATTTTCTCATATTCAAAATTAATACATCAACTCATAACTAAAACTTCCTTTTTAATAAAGTAAATAAACCAAATCAAATTACCGTATTTTATTTCTAAATTGTTCATACGTTTTATTTCTTAAGCATTACGAATTCTCACAAATAGTTCATTAACACCACAATCAAAACCCCTACTTTATATTATTCAAAATAAACCCAATATACAATTATTATGCAAAATGTGCATTCATCTCAGTAGATATAACGAAATTAATTAAAGAAAAAAGTTAAAGGTGTCTGTTTCGGGTACAGCTTGTAGTGCACTTGTACCTTATGTTGTTGGGTGGCTTAAGACAGTTATAGAACGTTTCTTTTGGGTGGCCGAATGGAAAAAGATGGTGTCTTATGGAATATCATATAAAGAGCATAATAAAGACTTGGAACCGTTGGTAGTGGTTTGTGAATACAGTTTAGGATAACTAACTGTGATATTTATTGACTACCAAATATTCTACACAGTGCTTTCTTAAATTAGTGGATAAATTCATTAAAAATTAAGGAATAACTTTTGGAAAAAAAATCTGAGACCCGTCGATTTTTATTTTTATTTGCGAATTTTTTCAAATAAGATGCATCGATGTTTTTTTAATAGCAACCCTAATTTTTACTTCCTTTTACCATAAAGGAAGTATTGGATTCACCCCAAAAATTCGAAATTGAGTTTTCAATATATCTTTACGTTTTCGAGTTCACTGAACCCAAAAAACATGTTTTTGTTCATTGGTCTGTCTGTCTGCCTGTGAACAGAATATCTCAAAAACGAAAAAAGCTATGGCGTTGAAACTTCATATATAAGTTTCATGTATTATGTAGATGAAACGGCAAGCTTTTGAAGAAAATCGCATAACCGGAAGTAGGTGTTTACTCTTGTGATTTTTCAGTTTTTTTCGATTTTTTCAAAAACGGCTCTAACGATTTTTTTCCAACTTTAAATTTCTATTACATTATTAATTTGTATTGATGTGAAATAGGTGATTTTCCAATTGAATACTTCTAAAATGGGTTTCTTTTGTTTTTTTTAATTTTTTTAATTAATTCCTATTTTAAATAGAACACCCGGTATATTATTACATTTTTGAATTCAGCTTAAAATTTTGTACTGTTTTTGTAGAATTTGTAATTTTCGAAATTTTTTGACAAATGCTTAAAAATTAAAAATCAAATTTTTGGCTAATTATAAGATCACTGTAAAAGGAAGTTGTGTGAGTGTTATCACACCAGATTTTTACTTCCTTTTACTATAAAGGAAGTATTGGATTCACCCCAAAAGTTCGAAATTGAGTTTTCAACGGATCTTCACGTTTTAGCGTCCCCTGATCCCAAAAAACATATTTTTTTTCATTGGTCTGTCTGTCTGTGTGTCTGTCTGTCTGCCTGTGAACAGAATATCTCAAAAACGAAAAGAGGTATGGCGTTGAAACTTCATATATAAGTTTTGTGTACTATGTAGATGAGACAGCAAGCTTTTGAAGAAAATTGCATAACCGGAAGTAGGTGTTTACTCTTGTGATTTTTCAGTTTTTTTCGATTTTTTCAAAAACGGCTCGAAACGATTTTTTTTAAACTTTGCATTTTTCTTACATATCTAATGTGTATTGATGTGAGATAGGTGATTTTCCAGTTGAATACTTCTAAAGTGGGTTTCTTTTGTTTTTTTTTCAATTTTTTTTATTAACTCCTATTTTAAATAAAACACCCGGTATATTATTACATTTTTGAATTCACCTTAAAATTCTAGAGAAAATTTGTCTCTGCAACTAACACTCGATTTTGTACCGTTTTTGTAGAATTTGTAGTTTTTGAAAATTTTTAACAAATGGTTAAAAATTCAAAATGAAATTTTTGACTAATTATAAGATCACTGTAAAAGGAAGTTGTGTGAGTGTATCACACCAGATTTTTTATTACGGAATTTGATAGACGGCATTTTTTTACTTACGCTAAGCTGATTTTTGAGTATAGGTCACATGATAAGAAATTAAGCTAAAACAACCGTAAAATTGCAAAATACTAAACTTAATTGCAATAATGACCACTAAATTAAATGTTCAAATTGTGCACAGTTGTCTGCCTGACAGTAGCTAAGACGAGCGACATGTTTTTTATTGATTGCTCTCTTTAATAAAAACCTAAAATCATACTTCCTAAAATTAAATTTAGTAAAATTATATTTGTTTATAACAGCTGTTTTATAGGTATATTCAATATATTTTAGGAAAATTATTCAGCTAATTATTTTCTTATATTAATATATTTTTCACGTTTCGTCAGCTCAGCTGACTTCCTCAGAAAATACACATTAAGACGAATACAATAAACTAAAAGGAAAATGAGCTGACGAAACGTCAAAAATATATTAATATAAGAAAATAATTAGCTGAATAATTTTCCTAAAATATAGTGAATTAAATTTAGTGTTTTGCGATTTTCATTTATTTTCTTAATGTTTGATCAAGTTAGATTGCAATTCTACCAAACTTGCTACACTTCATAATAAAATGTAAAGTAGCACTGGCGACTTCAGCATAATTCCATATCAACCAAAAAGCGCTACAGCTTGTAATGCATTTTTTGACGTAAATATGTTGCAAATAATGTGTTATGAAATAAAGCCTTGCAATTAACTATCAAAATTACAAAATCAGGTTTTGGATTCGAAATACTGTCGTTGGCACATAAATGAAACCAAGTTTTTAAATGCAACGAAACGTGAGAGTTAATCATACAGTTTATATTCAAGTTAATAATTACATTATCCTGGGTTGGTTGTATACAAAGCAGTCCCGAAGAGTATTGTTAATATAGAGAAAAAAAGCCACTTATCATTATTAGTTTTGTTGTTATATAGAAAGCTTTACCGCGTTTGAAAAAACCGGGAAAAGGATTGATAACTTAAATTAGTAAAACGTGCATTGGTACAAAAACTTCGTGATTTTAAATAGCCTGCGGAGATTACGCTAGCAACTAAAAAGACTGATGATTTAGACTTAGACACTGTAATAAAACAGCGAAATTACAATAACTCATTTACCGACTTATTAAAGCTTATGCGAAAAGCTACTAGGTACCTAATGTAAAACAAACTTTCGCTGGACGCTATGAGCGCTAAATGAAATGAATCCGTCTACTACTTTTAACAATTAAAAGTCGCCATTAGTGAATATCCAATATTATTTAATTATCAAGCATAATAATAATTCTTACTATAATGATAATAGTTATTGTATACAATTGGGTTATAAAAGCGTAAACGCATATTTTTATCAATAAACCAGTGCTAGGCTAGTGATGGTCTGAACTAAAACAAAACAGGTTAGGGTGTCTCCCTTGACTTGTACGCCGATTACTAGCGACTTAATAGTGAATAAGATTAGAAAAATGGAAATGGTCAATCTGATTTTCATAACGACGCAGGATGATAACGGCGTAAAGGGGGCGATGTTTTGTTCAAACCCCTTGTGTATATCTTCCCGTTTTGGATGAAAACAGGAAACGAATTTGCCATTTTTAACAAAAAGCACAAGTACTCTAAAGTCATACTCGGAAGACACAAAGTGCCAATTAAAAATTTTGAAGATAACCAAAAATTTGCAAAAAAAGTACGTAACGTTTGAAGTGACCTAATTCAAAGAATACCCGGGAAACAGGTAAAAACCATTTTATACTGTGACAGTCTCCTAAAGTGTAAATTGGAAATAAGGAAGAAGACAAATGTAAGTATAGGTACTACCTTTAAATTTTTTTATTAGGCACTTACACAAGCTGTATTGATTTAGTCAAAACAGAATGATTGTACAAATCCAAGGAATCAAATAAAAAAAATGTTGGGAGAATATCTAGTGATCAGACATTTTAGATCGAGTTGTTTGATTATGAATAAATTTACATGATTTTTATATGGTCACAACAAAGTAGATCTGCAATTAATTTGATCACTCAACAATATAATATTCTAGAATAATTATAGTGAAAACTGAAAAGCTTTCGTTCTGAAAATATTTATAATTACGTCAACTTTGTATCAATTAATAAATTATGTTTAAAATTATTCTAGATAATTAGACTTTTATTCTATATTTCACCAAATTGCATAATTGCACGAAACAAGTAATCTGGTGCCCCACTTTAACTCTATTAGAATTCCTCTGTTCGCAATAAGAGTAAATTTATATTTGTTTCGTCAAAATCCTTTTTCGTGCATTGAACATAGTCGAGAACAGCTCTAATTTTAATTTTTTTTTCATTTCTTCTAAAAGTTTCACATATATTCCGATAAAACTGTTCAGCGCACAATTCTTCAGTTGAACGATAACGATTTTTGTAAATGCAGAAGAGGCAAGCTAAGTGGGTAAACGTCGAAACCTCCGTCGTCAGCTTGCGGGGCTGAGAGAGGAAGACGTAATAGGTGCAGACGGAATAAGGTCCTTTCGCACCGGGAGGATTGGAGGACACGGCCTGTGGCAGTCTCTGGAGAGCGCGTGATAGATTGCTCCAAGCGTGCACTAGACGCACCGAAAATTGCGATAAAATATCAATGTGGTGTTTGTTCTTTTGATAGGTCCCACTGACCCGTCGATATGGCAAATAAAAGATTCGGGAATTCGATTTTAACGCCGAAAACCCTCGGTCCGTTCAACTTGTTTACAAATTTATTTCGGAACCTTTCAAACATGCCTTCTCCTATTTAGATGGAGGAACTACTCAGAGTATCTCTCACGGTGCAAAGGGAAATCCTCAAATACAGAGTATACAAAGCAGTTAGCTCTGCTTTATTTGCGTAGTTTGTTAATTTCACAGTCGCAAGCATAGAAATACGTCAATTCTGTGAATACTATCAGCTTATAATAGTTGTAAAATTTAGAAAATTGTTTGTAGAATCGGATTATAGAAGTATACGAAGACGATGGCTTCGATAATAGTTGAAAATAGGTTGCCATAAATTTAGTAAAATGAAAATTGTTTGAAATTTTACCTTATTCGCGTTTTTCTAAGTATAAATTAAAATTACAAACTGGTATAAATTAAAGAAAAATGTCTTTTCTATGATTTTTTTAACTTCTATATTTTCAAAAACTACTTACCCTCGGATGCTTTTTTCATATTTTGGGCGTTTCGAATTTCTTATAAAGAATTTTTGTTCTGAAATAATAACTTATATCAAGTAGCTAAAAGTTAAAATACTTATTTAAAAAAATCGTTTTTAAACAATTAGATACTTTTTTGTTTGTACAATTACAAATGCAAAGGCCCAAACTGAAGCCAAGGTTGACTCCAGATACATAAATTGCTTTAATAATTTATACATTCTTATTTACAATTTACAAAAGTGAATTTGGGTAGAGCAGTTGGGAAAGGGCTAGGCTTGCAATAAGCAAGCCCTCGGTTCGAATCCCGCTGGGGCCAGAATTTTTCCGCAGCCTTGGCGATTGGAATCAGGCTCGGTCAGACTATTCATAGTTGCGCACCAAATTAATTGTGCTCTATTCAAAACCACAGATCTAAGAGATAGAGTAACAAGGTCAACACATCACCATGACACACGCCTCACACTATGGTTGCTGTGCAAACACAAAAGGAGCGGTCCAACTTTGTAACCCGAATCCGAGGCAAATTGAGCATTGTACAGCCAGACGCAAGCGTATAAATCACCAGCCTCTACACCGCAAAGTCAAATGAGGTTACAGACAATACATACATACATATACAATTTGTGTACCTATACTGTACCGCATTTACCCCAAATGGAAATAAAACACGGACGCTAACAAAATTTAAATCACGAGATCCATGCGTAACACAGAGTTATTACTAAGAATGTAAACTTGTGGTCATTTTTGACCATACTTTGGACATCTCAAGGTTAATCTGTAGTAAGTAGAGCCACAAGCTTTATTTTTTATTCTTAAAGTGTATTTCCTTTCTCAACTATTCAGGTTAATTTCAGTTTGTTTGTAGCATCCTATAGATTTATTCAATCAAAATACTTCTTTTGTAGCTCCATTTAAAATCGAAGAAAATGCAGGCAATTCTCTTTTCCTTTGGAATTCTTATAATTTCAGTAGATGTGCAGCCCAATACAATGAGGAAAGTATAATGCAGTATCAATACCCTGCCCTTCTCGATGTTAGTAAAAGTGAGACAATTACAAAACACAAAGATCTGAATTTCTATGATCCATCATTAGATACTCTCGAAACGACAGGAAAAATACACATAGATACGTCAAAGGAAAGCTAATCATGTAGAGCAAAAGGAAAAACTCACATAGCCAAAATAGGTACGACCACAGAAATAATACACGACTACTTAAACGATACTTCATATACAGGGCAAGGAAAAGGACAAATGTAAACAGGCCGAATGAAATATGGAACGGTCAAATACAAGAAACAGTAGATGCCTCATAACATAACAACAATAATCCCAAAACCTAAATAAATACGAAGTACGTAACCTTGAACAATCGAAATTATACGAATGGAGAGTGTTACACCTTAACAATTCATATACAATATGCAATAATACCAAAAATACAAACGGCTAGCTTCAGTGGGACAGTTTTTCTGTAGATGTTTATGTCTGAAAGTCAATTATATAAAAACATAGTATAAAGTGTTTATAACTGTTTGTGGGCGTTTACTCTATCCTAAAGATAAAGCTAAGTTCCGAACTCGAAAGGAGACGTCCAAGGCATCGTGAGGAAGTCTTACTTGCTGAATGAACTTAGCTTTACCTGTTTAAGTAGTATCTCACTCATAAAGGCAGCTGCATATTCGCCTTCTCAAACATAGGACAACACCGTGGAAACTCATTTTTTTACATTCAACACACAAACATACAGGTAGAATAATCATCGAGCAGCCGGAACTGCTCCGATATTAAGCTGTTGTTACAGTAAGACGGGTGGGAGGGGGGTGGGCACGGTATTACATACTGAGAAGAGGTTTTTCCTTTAAGCTGGCCGTAATTCACCCAACGTATTAAAAAGGCATTTAATCTTTTCATAGGAGAAGAAGCCCACAACTTGTGTATATTAGGCGAACACCAACATAACAACAGTAAAATTTTCAATTACAGATGCGATCCTTGGAGTCCGGCAGTAATTAACTTAGCGGCAAACATAACCCCAATGGTGTAAGCACTACAGAGGTGATAATTATTCTGTAATAAAGTTATGGTCTTCACAACAACGATATTACTTCTAAAACTATGGCAGCACGTAAACTGAACAAGTAGGCTGTGGTGGCCACAAACACTCGTGCGGTTGGCTTGCGAGTTCTCCACCTCCACCAAAATGACAATAAAAGACTGCAGGGTGCTCCGGTCCCTCGCTGCCCGACATGTGGAAGATCTAGAGCTGGAGCGGGAAGTCATTGTGCTTCTGTGTGGCACCCTGCAGCGATGGAACTTCGCACCTGTGTAGTGTTGTGAATGTTGTGTCCACAGTCAATCGCGTGTCTGCGTCTATAGGCGACGATGTAGAATTTACTTTTAATTCCTCAGACCTAAAAGTACTTTTAAACCTATACATGTAAAGTGTTGCCTAGCAACCTTCTTGTATTCGTATCAGTAAGGGAAACGTCAATTCCAATAACAGCTTTGGTATTGAAAGTAATGTCTGTGAAGACGGTTGCAAGAAATGTTTATGCGAGAAATCAGTATTTATCCCTTGTTGTAAGCTATTGTAGTCAATTTTCACTTATTTATTTTTGTGTCTACTGTTCTGATTGCAACATAATGTCAAGTGCAAAACATATTTTACTTTAGAGTTTTTAGTTCGGTTGCGGGTCCTTTATTGGTTTCAAATTTGACCATTCTGTTCTACCTGAATTTGAATTTTCAAATAAAATCTAGGGTTCACGTCGTCAGTGTCGGGTCACCCGTGAACGTGAGTAAACGTGAGCGTGAGTGTGCTTAAACTGAGCGTTTAAAGCAAGCGTGTAACGTGAGTGACGTGAGTGAATGGCAACTCACGCGCCTATCTCTAACTACAACCTATGCCGAAAAATAAAAGACGTTAACCCCAAATGTGTCAGCTGTGGTGGGTATCATACGGCCTATTATAAGAGATTCTATTACACTGGGAAGATTTTCTGTAAATACCCATCACACTACACTCATAAAATTCCAGCATCTGACCCTTATGCCACCATAATAGAGAATATTATCTCTAACGCAACATACGCTGGTATTGTTTCTAATAATTATAATACTACTAGTGTTAGTGGTAACAATAATATAATCAAACTACAAGTAGCTCTGACTCTTTTATGTCAACAGATTTTCAGAACATCTTTGAAATGTTGACACCACACATTGATCAAATTAAAAACCTCATAACGTCAATGTATCCAATGCTTTTCAATGGTGGCAAATAATAAAAATTAACACAATAAGTTAACACTTGCTAATTAGAGTTTTGACGGACTAAAAACACAGAGTTCAATATTTCTTTAATGTATTACAAAACATAATATAAATATTGCATGCGTAACAGAAACGCCCATACTCTATATATAACGAAATATTTAGAATAAAGTCTATTTATTAATTTACCCAGTTGCAGGGAACCCCGGTGCTCCACGGGATACAAGACTTTCATAAAAGGCAGAAAGATAGGGTGTTGCTGCGATAATTGCTAAACGGAGCGCTTTGATGGCACCAGTATATTTATAAAACATTCACCACATAGAAGCTGCAGCAGTGTAAGTTACCGCAATGAATAGCAGCACTCCGAAACCTGCACGTGTGTGGATACAAATTACATAATGAACATGCCAGACGGAATGAAATTTAAATGACCTTTGGAAACTCGGAAACTACAGTATTAGTGAAAGACTTAAACTGCAAACCTACAAACCGGTGATACAGAAAAACCAATCCCAATGGCACTAAACTAAATAAAATAGCATCACAATTTGCAATACACATTTCAGTTCAAACAGAATATACATATTTTTCTTACAGATCTGATCATTAAATTTACCTGATATATTGGATTATACGTCTACTTAACTATGTATGCTGATAATAC
The DNA here is from genome assembly GCA_940337035.1 of Agriotes lineatus. NCBI lineage: Eukaryota > Metazoa > Arthropoda > Insecta > Coleoptera > Elateridae > Agriotes > Agriotes lineatus. The sequence continues at coordinate 52,386,030 of OW679195.1, read as the reverse complement.
AGCGATCATTGCACAAGATTAAAATATTAACCAACTACATCTACAAGAAGGTGTTAACCAACTAAATAGCAAGTTTAAAATATGGAGCGTAAACATAAATGCTGGAAAATTGTTACAAGAGAAGATCAATAATTACGACACAAAAATAGGAAAAATTGATGTTGAAGACATTATGAGCCAGATCCGTTAGCGGGTAAATGAAATGGCGCCATTTGGGGCTCCGTTATAGAGATATATTTGTAACTTATGGGCTCACTGGGTGATATACTATTGTTTGATCTATAAGTTAAAATGATAATTCGGTAATACACTAACAAAAACTCGCCCCAACTACGTCACAAATGTCCCTGTAACAGAAGCTTTGCCAGCTCCTTATAGGAACGGTATGAATAGATTATATAAACGTAAATTAAAGCGATACCTAACTTGGTGAGTAGTCATTGACGCCGAAAAAGGCGCCACGGACTTTAAAAATCTCTTTAGAAGCTGCTGAAATGAGGAACAGTATTTAGACTTGGTGACAGCTGTGTGCGACTTTCCGTCTCATTCTTCCACAGAACCTACATTGGTATTGATTTTTTGTAGGCCGCTAGTACTCTTTAAACAAACAAAGTTACAATCGCACGTCGCATGAAATAACAATAGAAAAAGCAAGTATTAATTTAACCTGACTATTTTGAATTTGAATGTATAAGTATGTATGCATGTATACTAAGCACAAACTGAATGGTAGGGAAAAGGTTAGTTGTCCATCTATATAACGTCATTTACTTGAAAGGCTAAAGTTTATGAATAGGTTACGTAGTTATTCAGTACTGACTGTTTAATTGGTCGCATCACTTTGAACTGTAGCACTAAAATGAGCGATTAATTGTATCCCAAAAATACCTTGTCTGCAATCCTAGCGGCGTCTTTGCGAAAAATGCTGCAAGTTCGATGGAATTTTTTTCATCTGATAGAGCGCCGACATATATCGAGCTCTTATTATTCCTCGCTGCTCTCGTTTGCACTTAAGCGTTGAGAATTTTAAATTGCGGTTCCCGCTATGGTATTTAGACTCGACAATACCCACTTGCATGCACGTGTTCGCATCAAATAATGAAGAAGAAAATAATTAGACTGCTGGACAAAAAATACCGGACACTTAAATGTGGTAACACTAAATCGATCATCCCTATCGTTTATAGGACGATGTCGACCCGATCCGACTCTTCTTATGTATATCCCAGTTTACTGGTATAGTTTTATAGCGTCATGCACTGTAATTCAGGCTGTGTCAAAGCAGCAGCGATATAGCTAACACTTCTTCCGTCTTCGTGTAAAGCAATAGCTTTTGCAATATCGTCGCGTTTCATGGTGAAGATCCAACAAAAAAATTGTTTAGTTGGCAGGAACAAACAAAACCAACAATAAACAATAGAAATATTATTTATATAAGCAGGTAACGTTTTACTTGATTTTCACATATTCGCGGTTTACCTACCTTTAAACTACTTCTAGACCTTTTAAGAAGTGACAGTGACTAACATAATGCACTCTCAGTAATAGCACCCTCCATAATTCTAGTGCGCATTGTGCGCCATGATACCATTCAACTTAACAATTATAAACATTAGTGACAGAAGTATTTAGCACCCCGCTAGTTAAACACTATGAACTGGTAGGTATAAACAATTTAAAAAAGGCGTCTTATAAAAGCTTACTTTGTAGAAACCGTTGTTCTGAAGATTAGTTTAAAAAATTTATTAATTTGGACTAGCTACTAAGTTTGTTGAATCTTGAAACTATAAGCTTTGTTTACAATGGTTGGATAGAAACTAAAGTTGGGCAAACTTGTGGTAGGAGCTTGACTATATTCTATTTGCGGTCATCTTTTTACCATCAAGTTGGTTTTTTCCGTTAACTTGACTGATATGCATTTTTTCTTCGATTATATATCAGTGTCTTTTATGTACCAATTAATGGTTGCAATGTTGCATATACAGGGTGATTCATAAGTATGGCAATTAAATTAAATGGGTTTATACTGACCCCCGTAGAAGTGCATTGCACTAAAAATTAGTTGCGTATGGGGAAAATATTACAGTAGGGCCTCGGTAAACGTTTGAGAACTACCAGCTAATATTAAAACTTAATTAAAAAAATAAAACTACCTTTTGCTACTGAATTTTACGTAACGTCGGCTTTATTCTAACCAATTGTGCCCAAGGTTACTCAACTATACCAAGTTCTGCTCACATAAATGAATCGGTTACAGCAAATTAATATATTATGAAAAGTATTTGTCCTCTAGCCACCCTTAAATTTAATACTTATGAATCGACTTGTTTTTTAATGTTGTTGCAATAAAACAATAAAGATTTCGGATGGTAATTGTTTTACAATAATTCGTAACCTTAAATTCAAGCGAAATTTAATTCTATTTTTAGTAAACACTCTTAAGTTTTGCTAAATAGCATAATAGACAAACATTTTATATCCTCCCACATGAAGTCTTACATAATACGTTTTATATTGCTTATGACGACTTTTTGAGATTCTTTATTATTGCTTCACAAGATTGACGGATGCCGTTTCACAGATTGTTTTATTTTCAAACCTATTTTATAAAACGCTTGCTTAATCAGTCCGTATAAATACAAATCCAGATCTACTTCAAAGCAAGTCTCCACTGGTCATATATCAATGCTTTGTTTTTACCCAGCCATAGTAAAAAAATACTTATTCAGCAAATTGCAAATCATTCGCTAGTTTATGTCCTTATTTGGGTATTTCGCCACTCTGAAAATTAAACATGTTAAATATCCGACTTTTCGAGGGACAGTCTGCCCTCGTTATCAACGAATAACAATTAAAAATTAAAACGAGGGCAGATTATCCCTGGAAACGTCCGACATTAAATATTTTTAATTTTTAGAGCGGCAAAATAACCAAATAAGGACATGAATTATATCACCCCACAACGAAGTTTCAGACATTCGATAGTATTTTAAACAGGTCGTCTACATTTTGAAGTATAAATGAAATTTTAATACTAACAGTATTTTTTCTTTAAGTAGTACATGGTAAATTTATGAAAGGTTTACACTCAAGTTATTGGTAAACAAAAACCGCCTGCTAATTGAGATTCGGGAGTTGTTTATTTTAAAACTTGTTACAAAGTTTTAATTTCCCTTTATATGCAATTTTGTGATCACACATCGTCTATGGTAAAATTAGTTTCATAGAAGAACCTTGTCCATTCTTTTTTACTTCCCTCGTATAAAAGTCGAAGGAAGTATTGTAATCGCGAAAAAATCACCTTCCGATATTTCTCCAGATTTTCACGTTTCAGGGTTCCTAGATGCCAAAAAATCAGTTTTTCTCAATTCCGACTGTATGTCTGCCTGTTGGCAGTATAACTGAAAAACTATTTGTTGGAGGAAGACAATATTTTGCATACACATTGTATATCTACCTGGAATGAAACCGAGAAAATTTCAGACAAATATACAGTGTGGTCCATTAAGTGTGCAACAAATGGGAATTTTTTTTATTAGTTGTAAAACACACATTTAAATACCGCCAAAAGATAGTGCATGTTCGATAACCATATCAGATGCCCTTAGAATGGCTTCAAGTCAAACAATATACAGGGCAGGATAAAAAATATGAAATTTGTTCAAGAATAAAGTTACCTTATTTCAAAAAATATAGCAAAATTTTATTGAGAAAAGTTGTTTAGAATCAAAAGTTATGGTCAAATACACAGTCATGGCCTCCTATTCGAATTTTGATTCTTTTTTTGTAAAATTTTTTATTAATCCCGTATGATACATATTTTTATTATTCTGATTTTATTAAGAGTTTTTCATATGTAAATTATTATTAGTAAAGCATTTGCCTTGTTAAAAAGAATATTTGCGAAATTCTAAAGTTCTGTTAAATATCGTTGCAACAAACATGAAGTGGACGCTTACCTAAAAAAATATACATCCAAGTAAATTTTACAAATACGCTTCAAGTTGCTAAAAGTTATTTAAAAGGGATGTGGTTGTGGCTACTTTAAATACATATAAAATCAAAATAATAAAAATATGTATCATTCCGGGGTAATACAAAATTTTCCAAAACAGAATCAAAATTCGAATAGGAGGCCGTGACTTTGTATTTGAGCATAACTTTTAATTTTAAACAACTTTTCTCAATAAAATTTTGCTATATTTTTTTAAATAAGGTAACTTTGTTCTTGAACGAATTTTATATTTTTTGTCCTGCCCTGTATATTGTTTCACTTGAAGTCATTCTAATGGCATCTGATATGGTTATAAAACATGCACTAACTTTTGGCAATATTTAAATTTCGATTGTACAACTAATAAAAAAAATTCCCATTTGTTGCACACTTAATGGACCACACTGTATACAGGGTGAGCACCTTAAAAAAATAAAATTTTGTTTATTTTTTATTTAACTTACAAATTAATAGATACAAGTAGTAATTTGTTCATAGCGCAGGCTCAAAATGGGAAAACATACAGGACAAATGTTGTACGATACAAAAAGGAGCCACCAATAAGTAGGGTACGTTAAATGCAGCTGCATCGCAGGAATTCGAAGCGTCCCGATACACGGCAAAAGCCTGAATTAGCCGTCACATACCGGCGAACAATGCAATGCTCGTTCTCAGGCACCCAAATTTGAATCCCATCACGGGTAATATTTTTTATTTGAAAATTGATGTACTTTACATTTATTTTTTTTTGTACTCAACCAATTGCCGTTAGGGCAATTATAGGCGTCGCTGTACATTTTATGGGAATTTTCAACCCCACTAACGACTGTCATGATGTTATTATGACATCCGGGACCAACTATTTCCGTGGCAGCTGTACCACGAGGCGCCGAGTGAAACAGCCGTAAAACTCCCATCCAAGTTCTGACCAGAAAGGGCGTTGCTTAACTCTACTGACCGTACACTTTACACTTGACGAAAGTTGAACTCAGCAGATACAGCGTAAACTCAGAAAGAAGCATCAACGAAAAGAGGTTCTATTTAAGCAGGCCGGAACGGACTGACACAAAATGTGTTCTGTAGCGCATGTAGGAATAGTCTGTTCACTTGCAATATCCCAAAACAACTCTGGAATCGCATACGCTGCCTCCTATCATCCGAATTCGGCCAAATTTATGTAATTTACTAGAAACGTGAAGATATTTTTACCCCTAGCTTAATTCGATTTTTAAAATTATTTACAGCCAGTTTTATAAAGGCCACTAATCTGACGTTAACTTTAATTCGCTGTTAAAATAAACAAAAGGGCATCAAAATTTGTTTACTAATTAATAAAATGTCATAAGCACTGACGTTTTGATGCGCTTTTGTTTATTTTAACAGCGAATTAAAGTTAACGTCAGATTAGTTGTCTTTATAAGACCGGCAGTTAGTGTCACAATATCCGCTTGCGAGGGAAGGTTTTAAAATATAAAATTTGGTGTGATACACTCAACTTCTTTTACAGAGATCTTATAATTAGCCAAAAATATACTTCGACACGAAGTGTACGAAGTATTGAACTTCCCTCATATCGAAAACCACAAAAATTGGACCTCCAGATTACGTCATGTATACGCCAGCCGCGGAGGTCACATGCCCGAAATCATATTCAAACAGTAATGCCATAAAATTATCTTTCAAATAAAGCCAATTTCATGGATATTAAAAACAGTTTTCTGTGTTTTATTTCAATTTAAAATTCTCCTCCTCTAAAAAAAACACCCTTTATGTTCGTATGTGTACACGATTCCCATCGCCAGGAACCTTCCTGAAGTCTTGGATCGTTTTCATACAATAGGTCCTCCGAAAATTAAGGCAACATCAACTTTTGAGGTACGGTCGTCGGCTAAAAAAAATTTTTTTAGGTTTTTTTTTATAAATAACTGGTTCATAACATTTTATTGTATTAGCGAAACAGAGTGATGTTAAGTGTCGAAGTATTCTTGGAAAGCACGGAAGATGCTTTTCTTGGGTGGGGGGTACCGTACATTTTGATATTTAATTTTTCAGCATTTGTCAAAACTTTTCAAAATTTGCAAATCCTACATAACGGGAAGAAAATAGAGCGTTAGTTCAAGAGACAAATTTTCTCTAAAATTTTAATCCGAATTCAAAAATGTAGTAATATACCGGGTTGTTCTATTTAAAATAGGAGTTAATAAAAGAAATATAAACAAAAGCAAAAGAAACCCATTTTAGAAGTATTCAACTGGAAAATCACCTATCTCACATCAATACACATTAAAAATGTAATTAAAACGTTAAGTTTGAAAAACACGTTAGCGTTGTTTTGGAAAAAACTGAAAAATCCCAACACCTACTTCCGGTTATGCGATTTTCTTCAAAAGCTTTCCGTCGGATCTACATAGTACACAAAACTCTTTCTAAGAAACCTTTCTCAATAAGAAATCTTTATAAAGAAATGCTACTGGGCCTTTGTGCAATTGTATAATTGTATATAAGGAGTTAGAGCGCAGATTTTAAAATTAGTATGCATTATACAGTGTACCAAGTAACACTGCAATCGACTTATTTTTTTTTAAGTGGCACACCCTGTATATTTATACATATTTAACTTTTTTAATGCTTTATAAATAACTTGACGTTTTTCAATTCGCATCAGCCGTTTTGAAGTATTCGATTTTTTGTAACATGCGCTTGCAGGTAGTTCTTCAAAAAACTACAGAGACTTGCATTTTTGGGATAGCAAATTGGGATTCTTAGTTGCCTTCAGTGTCTTATTTTTCATCTTTTACACCCTGCATCTACCAAAAATATATACTTATGGGATAATTCGGATTTTTTTTTAATGCACCATATCTCATCGATACCTACCGGTGTGCCATGGAAAACAAGCGTTCTTAATGGATTTTTGCTTAACATACGTCACAATCTCACTCGTTTTATGCTACGTTTTTGATTTGCTGGAAATATGAAGTTAACAAAAGGTGTATTGGGGGAAACTCTTATAGGAAACCCGCAAAAGTTAAGGTCTTTTGAAAAGTGCAAAACAATTTTATAATAACCACAAAGACTTGAAAACGACTCATTCAGGGCTCCAAGTGTGGTAGGGTCGATGCCTCTGTAATTCTTTGCTGCATGTATATTGACTGGTAGTGACCTCTGCTTCATAGACCCGATCGTGTAGACTAAACCCCCATGGAAAAAATCTGGTATTATGAGGTCAGGTGACGTTGTAGGAACTGCAATGAACCGCGACCAGCGTGGCTGAGTGGTTAGGGAGCTCAGGCTGCGGTGCCACGGTACGCGGTTCAATCCCCACATCTGGCAACTGGCGGGGGCCCACCACCTAGTCGTTTCAAAAATTGAGTACCGAAAACCTAGTTCTGGAAGTAGGGAAAGTAAGGCAGTCGTCGAAGGCGTCCAGAGTACACCGCTAACGGTGTGCCAGATTGACTGGATTTCGGAAAGGGGTATGTCGGCGACCCTGACACGCATTGTCTCAGGCCATGTTCCTACAAGGAATGAAATACCCGAACTTTACTGTATAGTGCAATAGTAATTTACGTTACAAGATCGGAATGTAGTTTTTTGTAGGTCAAACCAAGCAGATTCCAAGGCTCGCCTGCGGCTCGCCCTGGAAGCTTGCGGAAGACCTGCAAAACACATTCCGGTCATGTATCGTATAATATTTTTTACGACATCCGGGTCCATACTTCAAACTTGCGAATTCACTTTCGAAAACTCAAAAAATTATCCAAACAACACAAACTTGTTTCCATAGCAACGCAGGCATCAGCGACCGGCAAAAGCTTCTACCGGTCCCAGATGCCCGTTTTCCGATCTTGACCGACAAAACGTAACTTTCTGTCAAAAAATTCTCGAGAAACTGCATATTTTCTGCTCGGTCGTAAAAAAATAATTTTACAAACTGCACTCTGACTTCCTGTACACAATGGCACTTTAGAACTTTGTGCTCAATCCTTTCAGGAGCTAATTTGTGCAATTTAAAACTTTGAAGAGCTGTTTGTGTCAAACATTTTCCTTCAAAATATCGAAATTGATTGATGTCTCATTTGCTCATGTTTAGTAGCTTGAATCTTAGGAAGTTTGTTATACAGGTCTGTACTCAGTGCCCTAAAAATCTAAAATAGAGCATAGTTACTGGTAATAAAGCGTTTGAATCCTGTAAAGTTAAATATTTGTTTAACCCTCAGACTGCGGAAACCGGGTCTCAAGTGACCCGAACTTTCTTTTTCTTAAATAATTCTACCGTTTTCCAATATACTGCTTTGGGTGTTCGCGTATTCCTCGAAGCTGTTACGGAGATGCTGTAGAATAAATGTCGTAGAAAAATGTCTTGGTATACCTGAGATAATCCGCTCGGGTCACTTGAAACCCGGTTTTCGCGGTTTCGCGCTCCATTGTTTGTTTCTTGTTTTCTGGAGTATAATAACACTGTGTAAAAACATAAACAAAAAGGATGGATCCTAATAAAGTTCACCATACGGAACAACAATTGTATGACGAACTAATGCGTGATGATGACGAAAACGACTTTTATGTTTTGTCTGATGAGGACAGTGGCAGCGATAAAAGTGAAGCAGGATATGAAGAATTTTTTAGTCTGCAGGTCAATAAAAATAAAAGTTTTATGACTATATTATCATGTGCAAGTATGTATTAAAAAAACAGACATTGTGGTGCTTTAAAACTAATTTAAAAAACTTGAATTCGATCCGGGTCACTAAAGACCCATTTCCGCACTCCGCGTAACTGAAATTATTTCCGCCGGGCGAGGGTTAATTAGTAATTTGATTTTATGTATTTAATAGTAGTATTTGTGGGGAGACTGATGTCAGGCCCTCCTAGGAACTCTTTGCCAACCCCGTGGACAAGGTCACGGCATGCAGAGTACCAGGTACCTTGATCGTACTTGGAATTTTGCCGAAACTGTGGAGTTCCAATCCTAGCAAGGGATATTTTACATGTTACATATCGTAGTAACATGGAACCTAAGGCTTTACATCACTTCCGAATGATGGCGTTCTGTAGAGGTTTTCATCCGCATTTTTTATATTTTAAAAACTCACTGGGATCGGGGATCTAACTCTCGACCCTTAGATAAGTAGCCGGAATGCTTAACCACTGAGCTATGGAGCCCGGATTTATGTACTTTAGTAACCTTTCTAAATCATGCTGGTATAGCATTGAATTTCGGCGAATTCCGAATCATTCGATATCTTGTCGATAATTTTTATTAACTTTAATTGTATATTTTTACATTTGTGGAATGTAGTGTGTGGCTGATGTTTGGGACTATTTTGTAATTATTAAATACGATGATGTTTCTTTTATGTAAAGTGAATATACTTTAATGCGCTATGTGATCTTACATTTTTAATATGAACTTGATATTTACTTCTTGGTTTCTAAGGATAAACCACGGCCAGATAATGTGTAAATGCGTTTATTTTAAAATGCAATATATCAACCATAATTTTCTTGAAAAATTAGCTTCACAAATAACAACAAGGAATATAACATTTAGTAACTCATATACTTGCTGTAACCTGAAGTCTTTATAGCATTTGAACAACATAATTCCTTCCGACGTAGAATATATTATTTTTTACCTAATCAGCAACATTCCTCTATTGCATTTTAAAATAAATGTATTTAAACATGAGGTGGGCGTGCCGTATCCTTAGAAACCAATAGGTAACAATCAGATCCTCATGGAGACGACAAGAATACAGTGTGTCTTAAAATAAATTCACGGTATATACCCCGCAGTTGACTTGAAGTGGATCTCTTAAAGAAGCTAGTTTCTACATTTTTCTAACTTTGTTATAGCAAAAGGTAGTTTGTATTGCTGCTAGAAAGCGAGTTAACTATTGTTTGTAAAATATTATATAGTCACATGTAATTTTTAAGTCGTGCCATTTTTACTAATTACGCAATAAATCAACAATGCATAACTGGCAGTAAAGTGTTATCGACGCTGTGGCAGTGTTTACAGCAGCAATAATTAATAATTGATTCATAATTGATCAGTTTTTATAAAAAAAAACACAAAATACATCAAAATCTTCAAGCTTCTTTACTATAAGTTATGCTTTGTTGACTTATTGCGTACTTACTAAAAGTAATATTTCATTACAAATGAAGTGTAGCTACTTGATAATTTTAAAGAAATAGTTAGCTTGCTTACCAGCAATAACACCAACTGCATATTGTTATGAAAAAGTCCCCGATATTAGTTTCTTCAAGTGATCTACTTGAAAAGGACGGCGGTGTATTAAAGCATTCGTAGTTAAAAGTAATTGACTACATTTTCTTTGTTTGCTAAGTATTTTACCTCTACTTAATATAATAGTTTCAAAATCCTTCAATAGGTAAGTTTCGTTGTCTTGATTTTGTGTGCACAACTATTCTGGAAAAAATTAGTGTGAAACTGTTAGTGCGATCTACCATGCTCCTGACGTCCGTACAATTTCAAACTTATTTAACTTAAGAAAGACATTAGCTGGATCGTATCCACCCTCTTGCAACAGTCGATCACTTTATTTATAAGCTCAACACATTTGAAGCCAGCAACATAACTGCTAGCACTTTCATAGCTAAGGCAAACTATTTTCGGTGTTGGAAAGCTTTGGGATAAATTAAACAATAAATGTAAATTATATAGAGACGTGTTGATAAGATTAAAACACCGTAGTTAAATTAATTTTTAATTTCGATATAGGTACGAATTTCACTCAAACTTCTTCTTAAATATATTATTTCATTTCAATAACGATGAGGCTGAGTAAAATAATAACTGATATGTCAGTATTTCAATTAATTTTCTGAAATAAAATACATTTATTAATTACGAGTAGAACATTGATACGTAGCAAAGTTTTCAAAGACAGTAGGGGAATATTGTAATTTCTGCAAGCCCAACTTTTATCAAATTGATACTTCATAACGTTGCGCTACTTTCAAATTCGTAGTTAAATATATAAATATGCAACCTTTGCTTATTATCTCCCCCTTTCTCTGTATTCAGCGGGTCTATATCCATCTCTGGATACTGGTGTCTCCATTTTTTTAAAATTTGTTGTTATCCTGTGCTCCTTGCAACCATGTCGTATTTGCTGGCATTCCTCCCTCGCATTTGTGGGCGTTTAATGCTTTTGTTCTAGCCAAGTTTTTTACTGCCTTATTTGTTTTACTAATTTTTCGTCCAGTATCCTTGCTACATGGCCTGATCAATTCTATTTGAGACTTCGTATGTGTTTCGTACGAGACACGGATTTTCCTTCCAATCCTTGTGTGCTACTTCAAGCATTGGTCTTTCCATACTTTTCTAGGTAACTTGTAGCTTAGGAATGCTGTTCTTGGCCAATAGCCAAGTTTCAGTTTCGTATGGTATTACCTGAAGTATACACTGATCGAAAACTCTAGGTTTTAGATATGTGAAGATCTTATTTCTTAGTATGTAATTACCGAAAACAGTCAATTCCATCTTAATTATTCTCTCAGCTTTTCGTGTTTTGTTACGATAATTTTTCCACATGAAAACCAAAAAAAAAAAAATTACAAACCATGGAAATGAAGTATTTGAGGAGAGTTGAAAGTATAACTCTAAGGGACCGAGTTAGAAATAAAGACATAAGGGAAAGATTGGAGGTGGAACCACTAGCGGTGATTGTCGAGAGGAACCAGCTGAGATGGATGGGGCATGTGGATAGGATGGCGGATACAAGGCAAGTCAAACGAGTGTGGCAGTCGAGAACACAGAGAAAAAGACCAAGAGGAATACCAGCGAAATCATCAAATGAAGGAGTGGCCAAGGCGATCAACAAAAGAGACTGCACCTGGGAAGAGGCTCTGGGACTAGGTATGGACCGACTACAGTGGAGACACTTCTGGAGATGACCGATCAGAGAAGACTAGTGGAACCACACCTTAACCGGTAACTGAGGTCAACGACTAAGTAAGTAAGTAATTTTTCCACATATTGCTAATCGTTCAATCCCTGTACAGCGTTCAATTAATTTAATTTGTCTTGTATTCATTTTACCCCATTTAATAGTATGATTTTTTATGTATCATTCGTGTATGGTCTAAATCTTCTCTGAAGCTAGTTCTATATCATTGATATGTTACAAACGGTTTAAAAAAATCTTTGCATAGTAATATCCTTTTGCTCTCAATAGATTGTTTAGATATATTTTCCCTAAACTGGAGTGAATAACTTTGGTGCTGTGGTATCATCTTGTCTAATACCACGGTGTAGTAGAATGTATTCGATGTTTTCTGTTTGTACATTTATTGTACTCTTTGCTCTTTTAAATCAATTCTCACTTAGGGGAAAGTATCTGCAGTTTATCGTGTTGTAGTTTCGATCTAAGGTTGTAGTTACAGGGAGCGTTTAAATGTGATCTATAGTCTAAATTCGGCGTAAAAGACAGAGACCTGCAGAGAAGTTATATGCATTAATTAATCCGCTGGAATAAGTCCTAACTTGATATAGTTGTTGAGTCACCATAGCTAATTTTCGTTCATTTGGCAAGCATGCGTGCGGTGGAAGTGCATTCAAGCATCTAACAACTCATTATTATTAAATTTTTTACTAAAGAAGATATCAAGCGATCAGAAATTTGTGCAAAACTTAAAAGGCTCTAGGGTTCGTAAACACTGTCAGACATAAACATTTATAACTGCAGTAAATAGTTTAAAAATGGTAGCAAACGTATCGGGAATGAACCGTATTCTCTATGTTAAAAACCTCGACAATAGAAGAGAATGCTGATAGAGTAAAATATAGTTACTTCAAACTATTGTCGAATTACAGTAAAGGGTATTTTTTCTGGATTACATATCAGTGTAGGTTGCATAAAAAACGTCAGTCCTCTGTATTCTTCTTGCAGGATAATACTGGACCTCATATCGCTGCTCACGCGCTGGCTGTGATTTAAAAGCTAAAGTAGGCTGTGCTTCCCACCTGCTATAGAGTCCGAACCTTGCTCCATCAGATTCGTATTTGTTTGTGCCCTTAAAAGGGTTTCCACGTTCTAATTAAGAAGTCATCGTAGCTGTTCGGTAATGGATTTATAAACAGCCAAATATTTCTCGTGGAATCCAGAAGCTACCATAAGGTAGCACCAGTGCAAGCAAAGAGATAAAGACCAAGAGAAATGGCAAGATGGACATTATCATTTCTATGTTAGTTTTTGAACTCGTCGTATATCTTTATAAAGCGGTTTAATTTCTTTGGCTGTGCGATCTCTAGTTCGTGCATACACTTGAATTATTTCTATTTGGTATCTTTTTGCTTAAATACACGGGTTTCTACTATATGTACTCCCTATATCTACTTCTTCCTTGTATGTGGCTTTGTTTTCTGCATTATTAAATCTATGACCTCTCCTTACAGCATTTAGTTCTAATACAGTCAGACCTCGCCGTTCGCGGGGGTTACGTTTCAGAAGATTGCCGCGAAGCGCAAAACCGCGATGCGCGAGTAAACACATAAATGATAAAAACGGGGTTAGGTTCTATAAACTAGATTTATTTATATTATGCAACTTCAAAAAATTCAAAAATACATACCCGTGCGTATACAAACATTCAAATACTTACATTTTCAAAACATATTCAAATACGTACATTTTCAAAACAAAATATAAAGCAAAACACACTAAAACAAAAAACATTAAATTTTATAATTTATTTCAGGTCCGATTTGGTAATGAGAGATTCAAATAAATAGGCTCGATAAGTGTGTTTACAAGTTCGCGATAAATAATGTTATTTAGATGTTCATGACATAAACCGCATACGTCTGCTTTATTTACTTACGACCGGTCTTATGAACGTCACTAACCTGACGTTAACCTTAAATCGCTGTTAAAATAAACAAAAGCTCATCAAAACGTTGGCGCTTATGACATATTATTCATGAGTAAACTAATTTTTATTCGCTTAAGTTATTAAAGTTAAGGTCAGATTAGCGGCCTTCATAAGACCGGCCGTTAGCGTGTGAAAGTTGAAACAATTAACGTTGGCAATTCCATCCGAGAAAGGCAAAGCAAATATCCGCGAACAGCAAAGAAGAGGGAACACAAAGGTGCCCCGCGTAAAATCAAATCAGCGAACCGCAAAGCCGCGAACGGCGAGATCTGACTGTATGTTATAGTTTATTTTATCCATATAGCAATTCGTCCAGTCTTTCTTCAGCCTTTAAGAATCTAGCATTTCCATTTGAAAGTAGTAGTTTTTTTGCCATTAAGTTACCACCGTTTAGGTTTAGTAGCTACCATCATAAGTTATTCACCCTCACTGAGAACAAGTTTTATATTGTTGTGTAATTATATATTCCACGCTATTAATTCTGTAGCAGTATTTAACACTGCTCATATGTACATCATGGTTAATAACACGTAGGTGAAATTTGATGATAACTAATGGAAATAATATCAAATTATAATGCAATTGTTCGAAGTTGTTTATCAATATAACGGAATAGTTCATATTTGCTGTTATATTACATTTTCTCATTTAAATTTCCATGGTAAAGTTGTGGTATGGATAAGGTCATACAAAATTCAAAACGTTTAACAGTAAGGGAGATAATATTTTCATCTGCCAGAAAACTTCCAGAGAGCTCTCTTGTCGGTTCACGTAATTAACATAAATTCAAATGCTTACATATATTTTATTCCGCTGCTTTACTTTCTATTAAAATGGGAACATGGTAAAGACGAGTATTCTCTGAAACATTGTCGTGATGTTGTAATATTTATCTTCTTTATATCAGTATTTCGCCAAACTAAAAAAATATATTAAATTAAGAACGCTTCTGGAAAAAGTCCATCCTGGTTTTTACCGGCGGAATAGTAAAATTAAAACTTAGCTCTTGTGAGCTGAAAAACTCAACTCACTAAATTGATCGACAACTGACAGTTGAGTATGTGAGGTGATCTTTAAGAATAAATTGATAACCTTCAAATGTAATAAAAATATATGCGAGGCTTTTAAGGGATCAAGAAAACCATATCAATTCAAGTTTGAACTTAAACAACCAAAAATGAAAACATCTCGGGTACGTAACTACATATTGGGCTCGATCGATCAATTTTCAATTCCCTTAATGGTGCCCATTATATTGAGAACACCATGTATAAAAATGTAGGTATTTAGATTATACAAAAAATTATACCATTTTCGCCGGCCATAGTTTGTATTTGTAATTTCAGTTACAGGTTGACGTTTCGATAGAAATAATAAAGTTGCTACACGTAACTATTCCTATTTTTAAACAAAGTTGATCCCTCGCAAGCTCTCGCGGGTAAAACAAAATCTGTTTCGCGTTCGTAAATTTTCACATGCCTAATGTTGGTAGGGCTCTAATGGTTTTTCCAGCTCAGCATTACCGTCATTTCCATTTCCACATATTCTCCAGCATGTCGCGGCTGCAAAGCTGCTGTTATTTATACTATTGTATAAATCACGGGAATCTAGGACGGTGCTTATGAGTGAAAAAATATGTTGACGTGTTTCGCATTCGCATTAAGGGGCATTTAGAGCAGATTTGCATTTTAAATTGTTTTTCGTGCAAATTTGTACACCTGAACTCCGAAAGCAGAGACGTCGTTTAAAATTCTGTCTCCGGTTTGTTTGTTTATTTTCTTTTCAATTGAAGGAGTACTGGGACTAATATTTGCCTTACTAGTCGGACGTGTGTAGTGGTCAGGACTCAATAAACCGTTGAAAATCAAACGAGGTCGGAGATTTAAGGCAACGAGCCAACTTCCAATCAAACACTGCGCCAACACAATTGCCAGTAAATAATGAGGGAAGTGGCTGCCCAGCCACGGACTTAAGGAATTATAAATTTCATTCTGTCCTAAACCTAAAAGCTACGCCTGTAATTTATCTGATTGGACTATTGCACAAAATTTAAAAAAAATTATGTCTTTAGTTCACAGATTCGTATAAGTAAAACATAGTTTATTATTTATCTTTTCGTTTAATTAGCTGAAAAACTATTAGTTCAAACAGCTACTTGTTTAGAGTGGTTTATAAAGATACTCTTATCTACCAAAGCATATGAAAATGCAAACTCACAATGTTCTTTGATTAAACTTCAATTCATTTTTACCTGCAAGGTAATTTAACGACCAGACCAAAGTTTGTTGTAGTGATAAACATTATTTATTAGTAAATTATATTGATGTAGTAGCATATCAACCATCATATGCCAAATTTGGTATCTTAATTGACATAAAAATTTTCCAATATAATACTCAAACTATCGTGATTATACGAGCAAATTTGAGGGCCGGCCAGCTACAGTAAAGACGGTGTGGACTATATACAAAATTATCTAAAGAGGCGCCAATGGCCCACTGTTTCGTCTGATAAAGCCAAACGCCTAGGTGGTAGGTAAGAAGGCACGAATCCGAAAAGTTTGAGATTGTGCAGCTACGGGAGCAGCTAAAAATGCAAAAAAAGTTAGACCAATGCGACAAAAATAAAAGGTCAAACTAAAGAGACGAATTGAACTTACGTCGGCGTCGGGTCGAATTTGGACTGATAAAGGATCTTTGCTTTTTTAAATAAAGGGATAGAAATTTCACCCCGCGCACGGCAAAGCAGCACAGCGCCAAACAGTGAAAGAACGGTCAAAGCGAGGATCATGGCGCGGAAACTTCAAAGAATATGCAATGTAGCTATAGCTCGAAATAAATAGCCCATAAAACTTACATCGGTGGTTGGTTAGAAGAATGTCACAAAACTTGAATATTCTGGCCAAAGTTTTTGCATTTTTAAATTAAGCAAGGTGTAATGCGAGTGCGACAATCACCTTTTTGAGACCTTTGCGGATCTATTGTGACTAGTAAAGAATTATACTTTCCCTAGTAAAGCCGCTCTTTTGACGAATTCTAAATTAGCCTATAATTAGATTTGAGTATATTCCGTGGATTACAGTTGCCAACGGACAAATAAATCATTCAAATCTAATGCATGATAGAAATTAAAGACAGCGACAACAATTATAGGACTCCGTATGAATGTAGGCCAAACAAAAATTATGACTAACTATAATATACTAAACAACTTTATACACATAGAACAGAGAACATTCGAAACAATTGGAAAATACTTAGGCCAATGTGTTGGTTTAGACAAATAGAAGAGCTGAATAGGCCAGTACGACTAAGGTTGGCAGGATACGGTAAACGGACGAAAGGCATTTTTAAAACCAATATCAAACAATAATTAAAAACGGAAGCCTATGAATGCATTTTCCCAATACGGAGCAGAGACCTGGACGTTCACGAAGGACCTAGTACAGAAGTTGGAAGTTACTCAACGACCCATAGAAAGGTCCATGATGGGTGTTACACTCAAGCATCAAGGGAAAATTTGCATATTAGGCGACGAACAAAAGTAAAATATTTTATTACGCTAATTTGTTAATTGAAATGGAGATGGGCAGGACACCTCGCCAAATAGAAGGTGGAGTAAAAGAATCACTGAATGGCGACCTAGAATAAGAAGAAGAAGAAGAGTAGGTCGTCAAAAAATGAGATGGTTGGACGATATCGATAAGTTGACAGAAAAATGGACGAGAGATGCAACATCCAAAAAAGAGTGGAAACGAAAAACGGAGGATTATGTCGAAAAATTTAAATTTGATATAACAAATTTACTGAACGAGAGCGATAGAGAGAGAGGGAGGTGTTAGCAATGCTTTATAATAATGTCTGTATTCTGTGAAATAAACCATACATTCTCATATTACTTGACATAAAAAAAAAACAGATTTATAGAAGCCTGACTACATAACAGCAGCATCTGTTAGCTTTAAGCAAGACAATACCTAAGACAGTTGTTAAGAAAACCGCAACGAGTAATCAGTCTACTATGTAAAAAAATGTCGTGAAACGAATTGTTCATTAAGACGACGTGAACAGGGAAGAAATAAATGTACTAGACAGACTGGTCTTTGACTGTAAACTTCAGAAGGAACCCAACGTTTACTACGAATCAGTTGAGATAGGAACTTCAAACAGCTGTTAGGATTGCAGTATCAGTAAGAATGATAAGATTTTGCCTACATGAAATAGGGTTGATATCCCGTCGTCCCATGAGGGGTATTCCTCTGGTTCTACGACATAACAAAGCACGAAGAAAAGGGGTACGTGAACGAATTTAATAGGAACCAGTGTGGTCACTTCATTCCATTGAGGAATATGGCCTGAAGCAAGGCCAGTCAGGGTAGCCAAAATATCTCTTTTCGAAACCCACTCAATCTGGGACACCATTAACCGCGTACTGGGTGATGTGGCTAGCATCACGCCTTCGAGAACTGATTTACTTTCCCTACTTCCACTACTGTGGTTTCGGTACCCAACTTTTAAAGCGACTGGGTGGAGCGCCCGCCAGTTGCCAGAGGTAGGGATTGAACCCCGTACAGTGGCACTGCAGTCTGACGCCCTAACTGCTAGACAACGTTGGCGAGTGACCAGTGTGGTACTCTGTAGATTGTACTGATGAATCGCGATTTGGTATTCACAGAAGGCTACGCATGTGGAAGCCTCTAGAAACTCAACGACATTGCATCCTTTGTGGTGGACGGGGACGGGAGTAGACCAAAAACTCCCGAAACGTCGTGTGATAAACAGTGAAACAG
Source organism: Agriotes lineatus (assembly GCA_940337035.1). Taxonomy (NCBI): domain Eukaryota; kingdom Metazoa; phylum Arthropoda; class Insecta; order Coleoptera; family Elateridae; genus Agriotes; species Agriotes lineatus. The sequence goes on along the minus strand of OW679195.1, from coordinate 52,367,341 downwards.
TTGAAAAAATCCGATAAAACATCTCATAAAAACGGACTACTCAAATTTAAGTAGTTTTTAGTTAATTATGATACTAATGTAATAAGATCATGGGAAGCTCTATTAGTCAGGAAGAACATCTCATTTATAGCAGTGTTAAAGCTAACCCTGTTTACATACTAATTAGATTAAAGTGCCGCCCTATTAAATCATAATTTATGCACTTTGATTCACTCTAGGACGATCACCCCAAGCTTATTTTAGCTGACTTAGTCTCACCCCAACGCATCTGCACGCATCAGTAGCCTGTTATCTGATCAGCTGATCACCTGTATTACACCATTAGCTGCACGCAACGAGGTAACAGATACTAAAACTGCCCTATATCAGAGTTATAATATAGCTACCCCTCCATTTTCCATTAAATTGGCCGATATGCGTTTTAAATGTTTTGAATAAATCCTCTTATTTCCAAAGTTATTTAGGATTATGTTATAAGAAAGATAACAGGGAGATCAGATTATTCACAATTTTCTTCCTTTAGTCAGTTAAATGGCTTAACTATAGTGTTCGATGCCATTTTTAATATATATTTTGCTTTGTACGCTGCGCGAATATAACACTTAAGAAATTTACATGGACTCAAGAAAATAAAATCTATAGAATAAAAATGTATAGTGATATTATCCTTCCCCAGTAGAGAGAGAAAGCAAAATCATTTACCACATAACATTTACTTGCATTTATTTTAGCAACATTTAGTATGCCCACTTTTCCAAACTACAAATGCATCACTTTTTAATTAATTGTAGGAGTTCCTGTCGATAAAACCAGGCTTTCTTATGGCAGTTTCCGTTATACCTACGCAGCTGTCTTATTTTTTGACGTTATGGAAAAAATGTTACTCATAGAAGTAGACTGATACTCAATTATTTGTTGAACCAAAAAACAGTTTGAATAGATACAGGGTGAAATTTAAAAAATTGTATTTTACTGATCATCCGAATCTTCTTATTCGCTATATAAAAATATGCGCAAGCGGTAATAGCACTGTTAAGGATCTTTTAAAGTAGAGCTCATTAATATTTCTTTAAAATTTGATAAGGCGTATATTTTGCAAATTTACGAGACAATTCCAACATTTTGTATATGGAATTCCAATTGTCTTCGACATTTAAAATACTACACACCTTTTATGCTTCTAAAAAGTATTTTTTTCCCACAATTCTATCCATGTTATAAACATTCTCTAAAATTTAATTGAAACATGGTGCTCCTGTACTAATGTCCGCGATGCTCCTTGAATTTATGCAAGTCTTCGGTTTGTGTAGTTCCGTGGATTATTTCTTGCACTCGTTCAGGACGCACTCCGAAACATAAAGTTACAGGACCAGGCTATTTTACTGAAAGCTTTACACTTGATAAAGGGATGAGGGGCTGCAGGATAGGATGTGAATGGATTAGCCAGGCCTAACTACCCCTTTGTCTGTTCACAAATGAATACACTTCAGAGTTTAAAATATAGCGCTTTATATAGAATTACATTGTGTTGTATTTTGCTGTTTGATCTGATGACCTACTATTGGCAACACTCGCACAAAATTCCCTGCTTATAAACAATGTGTATGAAACTTGACCTAATGATACCATATTAATGCCGAGGCGCCTTTAGTTTCCAAGATCCGCAACATTGCAGGCGTCAGTTGGGCTAAAACTTCGGTACGTGGTATTGCTCCCAAGCCCCGCAGAAGACTTCTAAAAGGTACCTGTAGTCCAGCCCAATCTATTCCCTTTGGACTCCAACTTTCTACACACCAAGACATCACATTGCCGAGATCTTTAAACAACTATTCAACCGTCATTAACAGTACTATTTACAGCATAAATCTGACAGCACGTAGCAGCCTGCAGGCCTTGACGTCAATGGTCCATATGCAACCACAACGAACTTTATAGTTATTTCGCCATAGTTCTTGCGCTGTACATAGAATTGCAGCCCCTTCCAGCGTTTTGGCTCCTAAGAGCGAGCAATTCGCCCAAGACATTATCATTTTATTTAAATTATATGTACATACATTCTTTCAGCATCATAGTTTACATTGACCTATACAATGAAATTAATAAAAACAACAGGACGACTTCATAGATCTAATTATTTCGCATCTTCGCAAGCCTTGGCTCTGAGTTATCCACTGGCATTGTGAAACGAACAAAGCAAACTAACTAAAATAATAACAGCCGTCCATTACATTACTTACATACTTTTCGTTTTCATATGTTATTATTTCTAGTGCACCGTATATTATTAATCCAATTGTTGGAAAACTGTTTTTGTGAACTCGTTTATTCCAACCCCATTCCGCAAGTGGAACGAGCCCGACGACTTCTCGGTATAGGTTGGATGTTTCCTCTATAAATTCCTAGTTACATTTTCTGATGCACCACCTTTGTAGGAAATTTTCCACTATAGAATGTACCTTTCGCAGTATTTCCATCAACTACATTAAACAGGTTCCAAATGTTCATTTGAATTGAATAAAATGTTATTATCAGATATGCTGCCCGTTAATTACTTGTTATTGCAATATTAGTATTCTTTGCACCGACTAGCTCTCCGGTTCGAAATCTCGTATCTCAGGGTTGAGTTTCTACACAATTAAAATATTACTCAGTTATGGAAAATGCTCCTTGTCATATTCTAACCTCAAATAAATGGTTACAAAACGACAGAAGATTTACAACACAAGTTTACTTTAATCAATGCCAGCTATTAATAATTACGTCACAGTTAAGTAACTATGAAATCTTTGTAGTCACATACCTAAGCAATATCTGCTTATCAGTAACTAGGTTAGTAAACCGACGCCGTTTCAATCCAAGGATGACTGGATCCAATTTCCCAAACCACCAACTGGTTGCAAAACCTCGTTTGAGTCATTGATCATGCACGCACACTAGCCCCACACCAGGATTTCAATAACACGACCAGTTGAAACTGAAATTATTTAATTTATCGAAGATTTACAGCATTCTTTTTATGGAGACAGCCCCAGCAATTTGGCTTGGCTTCACTTGGTCATTTTTTTTCTATCCACAACTATTACTAAGTAACCTACTACATATTGTTATTTGTAAGTACACGGGCTACGATCTTAGAGTTAAATGTTTGTTTTTCGAAATGGCAGATATCGTAACTCTAACATCACTTTTGTACCATTCACAACACTTTTTACTTATTTTATCACTTTTGCTGGCTCTAAGCACTATCATTTCGTCTTGCAGACGTTAACAGGTTGCTTTACACTCTTTGGCATGCTATGTGGATAATTATCACTATATTATTATCCTCAACTTCATTAACAATAGCATGGCATTTTGAACTGACTACAAACTCATTGCACATTGTCTCTGTCAAGCATCACCACCCCTATTTACTAATACAATACCATTAGCAATACTTACGTTACATCAAATATCCGAGCATTTATCAAAATTAAAGTTCCACTTATCATTTCAATCATAACATTGAATCAAATTACGCGAAACCTTGCCGATATCATTTCGGAACCCGCTTACTATTCTTAGTTTAATTAAAATATAAATTACTTAGAAATCATGTTTTATAAATGCATCAATGATTAATTATCATAATATTTTTACTGTAACCATTAATAAAGTACCAATTCTGTTCATGTTTGATTTTTAATTAATTGGTATATATTTAATAATAATAATGGAGCCAGAATTGCTACCTAATACCATTTGAATAGGGTGGTATTTAACAGTCTACCAAATTTACCCAACCTTTTCGTACAAAAAAATACTTTCGTTTCCCAAAAATACTAAATTCTCACCAAAATTACGAAAATACATAATCTTAGAGCGACCACCAAAAGTTGACATCATGCTAGTCTCTTATATTATTTGTTCCTAAAAATAACTTTCGTTGGCTAAAAATGCTAAATGTTCACCAAATTTTATTCCGCATTTAATTCTAACATGATACCCAGATATTGAATTTTCGTCAGCTTCTTATATTATTTAACATTTAAAAAACACTATTTCTTTGGCAAAAATACACAATGTTTACTATATACTACTATATTTTATACCACATTCAATTTCAAAAGTATACCCAGATTTATATTTTTTGTTGGCCTAAATATCACTTATACGAAAAATCTATCGTGTTTTATTAGGTCTTGTTTATTAATGGGGACATAGAAATAAGTCTGAAGAATTCTTGGAAATAAATCAATATCTTTATAGAGTATATAATTCTTCTGTGCGTCCGTATGTAACTGAACTCCTCCTAACCGGCTGGACCGATTTTGATGAAATTTTTTGTGTTTAAGTGGGTCCCTGGATGGTTTAGATTTACAATTGGACCCGGTAAGTGGCGCTGCAATCGGGTTCTAAGCGATTTAAAAAAAATGACGAAATTTCTTTTTTAATTTTTTTAAGATTTCTCGCATATCAAAACATATAACCCCAAAATTTTACCACCCCCCAATATTTTTTAAAATTAAAAAAATCGAAAATTCGAATACCTATCGAAGAAACGTTTGCTGAACCCGCTAATAGCAGGCAGCGGGCAGAACAACGTCTGTCGGGTCCCCCAAAATTTCATCCCCGCCCCCACCGCCCCCCAATATTTTTTAAAATGAAAAAAATCGAAAATTCGAATATCGAAAAAACGTTTGCTTAACTCACTGATAGCAGGCAGCGGGCAGGACAACGTCTGTCTAGTCCGCTTGTATATATATAAAAATCTAACACAAATTTCACAAAACAAAATTGAAAATTAAACTTATTAAGTTTTTTCATACGGCAATACACTGGTTACACTCACTGTAAAAGCTACCAAACACAGGGTGCGGCTGCAAGCTGAAGCCTGCAAGAAGTTTGTCTGGAAGCGACAAGGAGAGATGCTCGAGCTTATTTAATTTTTGGAGTAACAGAATAATTATTTGACGCACAAGTAGTTTTTTCGAGAAAGACTAAATATAAATGGATAGCGCGAATATTTATTATGTACAGCACGGACGCGTAACTTGAGCGTTCTAAATTTGGTGAACATTTAGTAAAATTGATAGACATATGGAATTTAAAATGTAAGCAATGGTAAAACAGTACGCAACACAGCTATTTTAGTGGTGCTGTTCTCATTTTCCGAAGTATAATCATTTGGGTTCCATTAAGATTTTTTGATGTTCATTAAATTTTTTGGTGGACAGCGCTAGGGATGTATGGTTTAATTTGGTGTACATTATATTTGATCCCATTTGAATATATGGTATTTTTTATAGAGAAACAGAATATTTTACACATTTTACATCAAACCTTGCTTGACGTATAGCTGTACGTATTTACTCTATAAAGGGAGCATTCTTGTAGAATTATGGAGATCTTTATTAAGAAGAGGAGGAGTTACATTGTATGGTTGTATCTAAATAACGGGTGTTTCAATAAGAATTCAACTTTTAAATTTCGCACAATTTTTTTTTCTGTAAAAGTTAATAATCTGACATACTGATAGAGCCGCAACTCTATAAGAAAACATCATATATAATTTCATCGAAACAACAAGGATCTGCGTCCAGAGCTGCCAGGGCTATTTTAAGGATATTTTATTCCATAATTAATCGGAACATGTCTACTCTCTAAAAAAACGTTTTATTTTCAAATTAAAAATTGGGTCATTATTGACCCTTTATAGATAAAGATTAAGTGAACATTGGTTGTAATTGGTATAACAAGTAGGAGGAGAAGCAAGAAAGACAGAAATATTGGAAGAGCCATAACAATAACTGAGCTTGCATAGCAGCGCATAAAAATGTGTAATATTATGCAATATCCAGGAAACAGGGGAACAAACGCCATACTTCTGGTGGAAGAATTAGCAAATGCCCCCTTTACAACCTAGCTAGACGTATTGACCTAAGAGCTATAAATTTGCTCCTTCTCATATAGGCAATTAAGGAGGGCTCTCCTTTCTATACCACACAAAGAAGTCATAAACTATTGAGCCACTAACAGAACAAAGTCCCTATTGTTTGATTTTGCTCAAAAACCTGCAATGCTGCATCAGCTGCAGCACTGTAACAGTACATTCTCCCGTATGCTTACTGTTTCACCCGTTATTGCTCTCCCTATTTGAATTACGGGAATTAGAAGCATTTTAGTTATCACGCATACAAGAAATTAAGCTTAAAGCACAGTTCGTCAGATATTTAGCACGTCACATCACTGCAGCGTTCATGCGTGATTTCCCTTGCGACGGGAATTATATCCCGTCGCCATTCCATAACTCTGTCCATAGGACACTAAGCCGCTTAAGAAGTTGCGGTTTCGACACACAAACAAGCAATTTCAGCAAATATATTTAAGTAGTGTTCTAAATTTATACATTTAAAGTCGAACACATACGGTAAATGGGATTATTATTTAACACATTTAACATATTGAGGTTCTTGTAACTTCAACAATGAGATGGTTGTCAGTCTGCTCCAATAAATTTCCCGACTGGTTATTAGATTTGTGTTACACCTGCTTTCTGCAGGCATGGACGTTGGTGAATTTCTTATTGATCTAGTGGCGTCGTAACCGAATGCATCGCTAGAGCTGCATGCATTCGGTGAATGCGAAATTTATGGTTCCTTATTCTGATGTCCGCACTGCATTTGTAGTCGAGCTGGTTTGAATTTAGAAATAACAGTTTGCAGTTCTAACAACTGTCATGCGAAATGTATAAACTATGTTACTTTTGGCGAATTGCTGTTCTAAATAGACCAAAAGCCAGTAGTTTATCTTAAAAACTAAAATGCGTTGGTAATTTGAAAAACTAGCTCAAACACCAACATACAATAATTCAATAATGAATAAATGTAATTCCTGCCACTCTATTATTGATTTCCATTTATTTAGCTAATTTGGTGTTATTCCAGATTTGAAAACACATTTTCTCATTTATATTATTTATCACAATACATATTATACCATTTTGCATCGACAGCCAATCTAAATTTCTAGACTATAAAGTGTATAATAGGTTATAAAGTTGTTTAGCTGCTGTTAAACCCTTGTTTCAAGTTATTTTATACAGGGTTGTTGCAGGGGGAACCTGCAGGTGTCAAGCTAAAATGGAGAGGGGGCAGTATCTTAGCATGAGGGTAGGTCTTAGACTGCAACATAAGGGGCTCGTCTGCGATAGCCAATTGCGTTGTACCTGAAAAGATAGGGGGAAAGATTATTTTTATTTAAGAGCGCCACTGGGTACTTCGTCTATTGGTGATTTAATGGGAAAATTCCAACAGTATAATGCTTCTCTCGGCGGTGAAAAAAAGTAGGTGCTCAGCTGCTATATTTGCTTCTACATTTATTGGCGATCTCTGATATAGCTTACGGCATCAAAAAACACGAAACTACACTGCGCATTACAAATTGAAATCATACAATACATTTACGAAATCTATTATCAAACGTGCATAAATGTACATTTAATCCGGCGACTGCAACAAAGAATGATAATAAATTCTAAATATTTTATCTGCTTCTCGTGACGTCAGGTCGCACGATTATCAAAACCTTCACATATACTCGCCTTGGAAACAATTATAGTTTCTTTATATCGTTGGTCCACTTTTTTAATAGTTTTCCTCTTTTTCGTGTGATTATTATTATTATTATTAATATTACAGAAAGACGGCGAAGCCGATTAACTGCATTAAACAATAGGTACGCATTAAATAAACCTTTAAAAAAAGCATAGCATAAATTAATAATCTAAGTACATACTGAATTCCATTACTGAATATATTCACAAATTTTTAAAAAATTGTTGACTAATGTACACTCAGATTAGATAGCATTCGTTCATCGTATGCGTTTTTGAAACCATTAACGGAAGACGAGTTCACAATATTGCTATCGAGACCATTCCATACAGAAAAAACCCTATTTGTTAAAAAGTGCTGTCGACACAGTTTACGAAATTTTTCGGGCACCAACGTGAAATTATATCAACTCAATCTCTCATCATTATTAATTAGAAAAATGTTAATTTGCACAGTCCACAATGTCTGGAGAGCCAGAACACTCAGCCGCTGTTCGTATGGTAAATGGCGTATGGCAGGACATAACCGGGTTACTCTTCTCTGCACTTGTTCAAGAGCATGAATATCCTTAGCGAAGTAGGGACATTAAATACACCACAAAGTTCACTTTTTTAATTAAGGTACCTTTGTGAAGATCCCATTTTAAATCCCTTGTTATTACTACACCTAGATCTTTTTGATAAGGCACTGCGGATATGACACTATTGTTAGGCACATAATCGGTGTTGGGATTATTAGAACCCATATGGAACACAGTGCATTTATCTTCGTTCAGTGGTAAACACCATTCTTCGCACCAGTTCAGCACTAATAATATGTCCGCCCGCAGATTATTCGCGTTGGTTGTAAGGTTGGCAAAAAATTTGGTGTCGCTTGTTTTAAACTTCGTTGCAAGATCACTAATAAATACATTGAAGAGTAAAGGTCCCAATACAGATCCTTGGGGGACACCACTTTTGGCAGAAAATCCTTTGATGCGGCACCTTATCAAAGGCAATTTTAAAGTCCATTGGTTCATTGCGATCGAGTGCTTTCGTCCACTTTTCAACACACTGAAGTAAGTTAGGCACGACTAACCTAACAGGCATAAATCCATGCTGTTTAGTGTTGAGAACGTTATTCTCAAGGAAAAAGGTAGTCAAATCCTTTCCTATAATTCTCTCCATACTCTTACATATTAACGATGTCAGCGATACCGGTCTGTAATTTTTTACAACGAATTTATCGCCTTCCTTGTAAATCGGAATGACGACAGCTTCTTTCCATGCAGTGGGCACTTTTCCCTCTTCCAGAGATTTTAACATTAGTCTCGTAATAGGTTTAGCCAAGAACGTGGAACAGTTCTTAAATAATGTTGGGTGCAGCTCATCAGGACCTGGCGATGCATCTATCTTTATGGTTTCTAATATTGCAGTGACTTTATCTTCAGTAAATTCAACGAATTATTGCGCTCACCCTCCGAGAAATTTGGGAAAACATCCAAACTCTCGTTAACAAAGCAACTTGAAAATTCACTACCAATCAAATTTGCCACTTCCTGGGGCTTGGTTGTAATTTCATTCGTAGTATCTCTTAATACCAGCGAGTGAACTCTTGAAGTGAGAGACTTCTTAATATATTTGTAAAAATATTTACTACCACCGTTTGATACCAGTTTGCTCTCGTACGTGGATTTTGCGTTTCGAATAGTTGCAGTGAGCTCATTACAACCCTTTCTGTAGACCATATAATTGCATTCTGTTGGAGAGCTACCATATTTATTCCACATTTTTCTTTTTCTGTTTCTGATCTTTTTCTAAATCTATTTTGAATTAAGTCCGATTCTTATGGTGCATAGCTCCACGGCTTGTTGTGTGACTTGTAATTTCCTTATTATGCTATTTTTGATAGCCCAAGTGTTGTCACCATAGTTTGATGTCAGCCATATCTTTATATTTGCTAAAGTCTTACTGTAACTGTGTTTGGCATGTGAGATTTAGAAAAATCCAATCTCCTGCAGTTGCCCGTGTTAATAATATTATTTTATTTACATTTGCTAGTAAATTACTTTAAAAAGGTAAGGTCTTTGTCCAAAATATATATACGAATTCACATTTTTATTATTTTTTTCTTTATTTGTATATTGATTAATCATGCATTTCGTAATTTTCATGTTTAGGTTGACTTCTTTTGGTTGTTGATTGAATGCTGCAGCATTCCTTGTAATTCATTTTGTTTACCAGTTCTTAAAACATTACTTCGGAAATACGCAGATGGTTTGGCATTTCCCCGCCAAAGGTAATGTGTTAGGATATTCTAGAGTTGTAATTTATCGTGGCCAAGTTCGGTGCGCACGTCTATGGTCTGGCCCAGTAATCAAAGGTGTTCACGTTCAACGCCTAGCGATGACCATGAATTGATTAGCCCTTTAGTTCAGCACACGGCTCAAAGCAAGAAGGCTTATCGATGGCCTAGCGCACTATCGTGCGCGAATCGACCCTATGGCTCCAAGTCGTCTCTGGTCAATTTCTTAAAGGAGGCTGTTAATTATTTTCGATTCGACTGCAGAAACAGGAAAAGAAAAAGAATGAGCAAACAACAACAAAGGCGGACACAGAAACATAAGTGCTCCTGCTTTACCTGTTGTCATACTTCAGGTCCGAAGAAAATGCTACCATGCTATCAGATGTAACTTCAGGAAACTTCGTTCCGATGAATTTCGCCATTTCAAACTGCAGGTTCGCTTTTACTTCAACTCGGTATTATTGACACACTTAAGTTTAATACCTGCCCTTCTAATGGCTAGATCCTACCTACCTATATAATTAGAAGTGAAGCGGAGGTTATCATCATATGTCTTGAGCTCCCCCCACTTAGGAAAGTCCTCGAATATTGTCAATACACGGATTGGATTGAATTAAGACCAATGGTAAGGTATAGCTTGTAACCGTAGCGTCACCTTACGGCTATATTCACCTCAGATAGTAATAAGTTGCATATTTCGCCCTATAGTTTTGTGTACTCAATATATGTTATGTATGTTGGCCTGTACTCTATACCTGTGCATACAGGTGATCTCATGAGCGAATTAAACGTCAACTGCTGGAGGCGAAGTGAATCTGCAGCTGCACCAACGTCAATGACATTCCCCTTTCGCTTAGATCATCCCTTTATGGATTATGGAATGCCAATTATCTCTTGGGCGAAAATTGATAATCCATTGGCTTCCTTATAATAATTACTTCCTGTCTATGCCGATTCTAAATTGATTTGGACAGAAACACCCACGCTTTCAGAATACAACCGCGGGCCTGTTCCAGTCTAGCTAGCTGGATGCACTTTTGGCTAGTCGTAATCTATTTTAGAGTATAACAAATGCCTCTTCCATCCCAATAGAAGATATGTTGAAAGACTTAAAATGAAACGATAAAGGCATTTTACAAGTGTATAAATTAAATGGGTGAAATATATTTATAGCTGAATGGTACTCCAAAACATGTTTTCCGGAAGTGCTCAGTAAAGCCCTATGCAAAGAGGTGCTGTATCACGACAATACATCCTATTTTTTTTACTACAAAGACGTTTCTGAGAGACATTTCATTGGAAATAAATCATTTATAATTAAATCACATCTACTTTAAACATACTCTAAAAGGACGCTGGTTTAAAATGTACCAAGGTATTTTACGAGAAAGGATGCGAACATATTTAAATTAATATCCATCAAACATTTTCAATAAATGTGGCTTAGCCCTGGTATATCTAACTTTATTAATCATTATTAATCAGATATTTGTCAACATTCAGCTGATATGTATGTATGCCTGAGATATGATAAACTAAGTTTGGCATATTTATAGTAAATTCAGTATAATTTAATGACATTAAAAGACAATACTAACATTGTTCGTGAAATATCTAGACAATCAGCAGCAACCCTACGGAATAATACGTGATATCGATGATTGCAAGTTAAAATTGCTACAAGCCATCATTAAGCGAAATAACGAAAATTTCAGAAACGAAACAAACTTTATTAAACACAGTTGAAGTTTAATTACATTACGCCCCCGTGTTCTGCATTTGAAAAATATATTTACCCAGAATTATGAACTTCTAACTCTAAAGGTAGTTAAAGCTAATTGAATATCGTTATTTACGCATTTATACTTAATTTATTAAAAGCAACTACACGTTTGTAGTTTTTAATCAGCAAACTAGTATGGCACTAATTTACTTTGTAAACTTTAGTTTTAGTCACCTGGACATTGTCCAATATTCCCTGTTAATCGATTTGTCATCGATTCTGTAATATTCTTCAATATAGGCTTACGAGATCGTTAAACAAGTCAATCGCAAATACGAGAACAAGATATGAAAAAATACTTCGTAAACACTGCATTTATATGCTTCTTGTGAGATAGCCATTTTAGGCAGTCCTGCAATTTCTGTAAGGAGATCGCCTACACAAAGCTGACTTTATTTGATTGTTTATTCTTGGAAATATCGCATAAATTTCGTTTTAGCTTGTACGAAACGTCAATATTTTGCAAGATTGTTGTTTAAAGTGAAATTTGTTTCTATACTATTTGTTTATTTAGTTTTCTAATTATTATGATAATAGATCTAGCACAAATTTTTTGGAAGGTATTGTGGAACACAACTTCCAAAAATACTAACAATTATGTTTTTTTAGAGGTTATTCTTTTATATTAATTTGTAGCATTTTTAATTTGAGATGTAGGAGTTCTATTGGTTTGTTAGTTTTTGTTAGCTGCGCATTATAATTTTCTTGAAATAAACTGAAATTTAGTTTTCCACGCAAGCCCTTTTTGAACCAGGCCAATCTGTTTTCCATAAATTTTCATAATTTAACTGATTAGCGTGGAAAATTCCCGCCCTATACTTATAAGTACAGTATCCTAACAAGCGTGTGTTTCTACACTGTTAGTTCCCAGGAAATTTGTACTACTTCTAACGGGTGTTCATAAACAGTCGTCATCCCAGTTGCTTTGAAAAACAAAATGTTATGTCTTTGATTAATTCGTGCAACACAATGAAACGTCATTGAGTACTGTCATAGCGCATTTTTCCCAATTTTAATAGACATACGTTTTTGAAGTCAAAACCTACTGGGATGACGACTGTTTATGAACACCCGTTATAATATATATATATTAGTGCGTCTCACAATTATATTAGCAATGGCCTCATTGATAAAATATTCCCCTATTTCTACGGGATTTTTAAATCAATTGCTGCTAATAACCAACCAGGTAACCGTTTGATAGTTTTCCTTTTTCTAATTTTCACTGTTCCCGATGTCGGTGCATTTTTCCTCCAGAAGATGTCATCTTTTCCGATTAATGATAAATCGGTGCTGATTGCAGGGAAAAACAGCGCCTTAAGGGGTGTCAAGTCTAATTACAATTATTGTTAATGGTTACATTTTTGCCACACACAGACGTTTAGCGCTGCATCAGGTTACCCCAGCCAGTTGGTCAGTCGAGACATAGAGTCGTTTCGTTCGAGGATGAGTTGGAGCTAGATAAATCTCAAATATTGATTTTCTTGAAGCCACGGATTCTTTATTTGAATTCACGATTGTTTTCCCGCAGAATCCAAGACAGAGAAAAATCGCTCCTTTTAGCAGATGTATGCGACAGCGTTCGCCGTGGACACTTACCTTTGATGATATTTGCTCTCTGTTCGCTAATTGAATTAAAATTCTTGTAGAACATATAAGGAATACAGTAAAATAAAGGCGAAGTATGACAAAAAAATTATTAGATATTTCAAATATTAAATGGGGCTGCATATGTACAAAGGTACCCTTGGAGGCTCCGTTATAATACAGCCCAACTTTACAAGCTACCCTAGCCAATGAAGGGTTATTGGTTAAGAGAAAGAAGCCTTGATGAGGCTAATTATTTAACTATAGCTAAGCGTATAAGACGCCACTTGAATAGTTTCCTTTTAGCGTGACCAAAACACTTAGAAGGGCGAGGCACTTTCCTGAACACGCTGCACAACATGCTGTACACAATTTTACAGTTATCCTGAACAGCTGACAGATTGTGTTGATGATGCTCGAACGTTCGCCCTTGGTGTAATCCACTGAACGTGAGACGGACGTAACACGCAACACTGCAAAACACTCTCCGTGAAATCTTTTAAGGAACCTCTTTGTGTAGATCTGATCTTAGCCTAACTAAAATCAACCTACTTAATACAACCCTACGTCTTACGCAACTATTCCCACGCATAGAAAACTATGACTCACTCAAGCAAGTACCCCGAGCTGCACTTTTGAATAACGTGGTAGCTCGGGAATCGAGAGGCACAAGCAGGCTTAAGTAGTAAACCCCCACTGAGGTTCGAAGAACGAAATTTGCAGCTCGCCGGCTTCGTTGTTCCTCTGTTGCGCGGGGCGCAACGATAAACGAACAAGTAAATTCCCAAGAAATGTGCGGATGTTAGCAGTCTAATCAAAAACTGCCCTAGTACGAGTTGACATCACACGCTTAATTCCGAGAAAATGAACGGAGAGGAGCGCCGCTCTCAAAAGACTATGCAATTAATGAGTCCACAGGCAGCGCTAGAACCTAAAAATAACAGAAAGCTCTCATCTGTTTCTTCAACATCCGAGATTTCTTGTTCAGATTCACTATTTTCAATTTGTTGTTCTTCGTGGTCTGACTCGACTTCTTCAGATTCGTCTTTAAAACAATATCATCAATTTCGTCCATCACTTCTAGCATCTTCCTGAGACGCTTTGTAATAAGCCGTTTTACTACTTTATTAGTAAGAAGAAGCTAAACGAAGGATTTAGATTGTGTAGGCCTGTATAGTCTTCCTTCCATCGAGTGAAAAATATTAAAATCGAGGCCAAAAATGCATCTTAAATATTATAGTTTGTGCATTTCTGAAGCTAAATAAAATATGAAGTAATTTTCGGCGCTCTAACAGCTTTTATATGTACGGCATATCAAATATAGTATTTTTCACAAAACATAATTAGATATGTACAGAAATGCACCCGCCAAATATAATATAACATAGAACTCACACAGCATAATTTAAAGTTCTGATCTAGGCAGCACTGTTTTTTAAGTTTAATTATATGTTTCTAAGATAGTAAGTAACCTTGTGATACACCATGCTTTTGTTATATTCAGTTTAGAAACTGGTCACCCCGTATGGATACTCCCCGTATAATATTAAATAAGAAAGGTACAAATTCAAAGAAATTACGATTTGTTAAAATGAGAAAATCCTAGAAACTAATAATTGTAATAAGTGAAAAACGATTTATAATCCTGAAATAATTCCAACTAACTGAAATAAGTCAGGTCATTAGTTTGTTCTTTATATTATGAATGTAAAATGGAATCTCTCAATCCGTGATTTAACCATGGCTGCTCTTTCGTCAACATAAACAACAGCGGAGAGACTTCTGAACTAAATACACAAAACGCTGTAGGTTCAGCGGCACGCTCTATGAAATTTATAGCTTTTGTAAATGCACCGTACCTCAATTAATTTTTAACCAAAGCGAACTAATTATTTACGCAAACTTAGAAACGCGAAACACGCAAACGAGACAAAGTAATCAGTAGGATCTAATTTACATATTTCATAACTCCCACTGCGATTTATAACCAGTATTTGTTAAAGAAAACTACACTACACTTTGGTTGCTTTGTAATATATTTGTATTCCATGGCGACGATAAACTGCTGTGTTAGTGTCGTTTTCACAATACTTCATTTCTGCCGTTTCCCTAAATGTCAAAGTTTGATATTTCGAGTCCATTTATTTTGCCATTTTTCAGCACCACCGTATGCTGTTAATCGTGACGTTTTTTATTACATCGTATTTTTAGCGTGTTCACCTTTTGTTTGTGTTTGTGCAATTTCCGTATCGACCCGATATGCCCATTCGTAATTGCACACAAAACAGAGAAGTGCCGGCTAATGAACAAACAAACTAAAAAATCCATCGCAATGTATTGCGTCGCTGCTATTCATGAAGCAAGTAATCGAGTCACAAATTTATTAATAATATTTATTTGACAGGGGAAGTTTTAAAATGTTGTGCCAAAAAGTAAAACCTTTGCACAATTTATTATTAGCTTATCTTATATACTTGTGTTTATGAGGACAATTAGAAATACGTATAACGACTGAATTTCCATAAAATAAAAGGTTATGGTACTTACCTAGTTAGCCGTCGCTTTTATTTAGATATTTCTGGAATGCTATTGACGATTTATACAAATTTATTAACCCTCCTAGTTTTTTATCCAAACAGAATTCCATTCCTCAAATATTTGCCAACTTCAATAAACATATGTATCTACGCATCTATAAAGTCTATTAGCTATTATAGGTTTGTATAACAGACATTTCTGCAGTAATTTATTTTTTCCATGTTTATTTAATCCCTTACACTGCTATTGCATAGTATAGTACACCAGGAATCCAAAATTAATTTTAAAATACTAATAATAAATAATTAATTATATTTAATATAAAAGAAACTGGACTATGGCGGGCTTCTGTGTTGGGTTCAATACTATTTCTCATATCTATTAATGAAATATTAAGTAGAATTTCTAAAAATGTTGATGGGATGTTGTACGCTAGTGATGTGGTTATTTTCACATGCAACAAAAATCTTCAAATGTCAGAAGAGCAACAACAGTTAACCATTAATGCTTTCGAAGACTGGTATACAAGTTTTAGCTAACAAACGTAAAACTATTACATACACAAATAAAAGAAATCCAAAAATTCCTAAATTAAAGCTAGATGAGAAACTACCCAAATGTGACATTTGACAGAAAACGACGTGGAAAACACATATTCAAAATGGTATAGACAACTGCAGCGCGTTTCTTAATGTAATCAAAGTTGTGACGTTTCACCCCCTTACTAAGGGCGTCAGAGATTTATACCTCGGGTTAAGCTCAAAATTGGAGAAATACGTTCAACCAAATATATATTCGATTAGTAAAAGAACACCAGATAATTGCCCAAAACAAAATATAACGTTTTGAGCTAGTTACAAAGATTAATTGAAAATAACTATGAATTATACATTATTTAAAAATTAACATGTTCTTCTGGAACTGTGTCTGATTCTTGACCTTCGATCTATCAATTGTTTAGAGTGATTTAAGCTGCAATTTTCCGGTGAATTTAGCGATTTTAGGGGTTACCTGGGGTCGGTGTTAGTGCCTAAACACTGGTGCTGAAGTTGCTGGTACCTTACGAAGGCTAGGCGCCGTTTTTGAACGCGGTGTCAAATCCTGTAGACCGAATTTATTCGCCTTGAGCCGGAAAATGCCGTTGACAATCCACCGGCAGCGAATATTGCGGGCTGCGGAGTAGTATGTCGAAGTCCAGGAATTCACCTTTTAATGACCAAAAGGGGTCCTCCAGGTGAGCTTATGAGGGGCGGGTACACGGCTCTAGCAGCTCGCAAACGGGTTAGAGGCTGCGATTCCTACAGGTTTAATTATTATTACTAAAATGAGGTTATGCGTTGCATATATCCTCTCGGAACGTGCGTTTTTAAACTATGCGGCCGGGAATGACTTTAAGCGTTTAGCCCTGTAAGACAGTACAGCCAATCAAGCCTGGATTGAAGCCTCAGAGATTCGATTTCTCAAGAAAGTTCACCAATCAAGGTAAAATTGGATTCTAGCGGTTTTTCTCTTACACATATGATAGGGAAAGTTTAAACTTTAGCAAACAGTTCGACCTGTCATCTCCCTTGAAGTCAGGACTGGTAAGGGTTTGAGGCCTACTCCGTTACACAGTTCGTCCTGTTAGACCAGAGGACCCAGGTAGGAAAGGAGAGAAATAACTGAGAGGATAAGTGTCAAGTTGCTCGGACGGGCACTGCAATCTTCTTTTATACCTTTTCTGCCGCGTTATCGTGGTACCTGCCCTAGCTTCCACTGGAGTGGGGAACAACGCGATCGGTCATTCAGCGCAACTTTGCGCACCGCGGATATAATTTCTTATAGCCTGTTCGGCAGTCGAATTGATGCAACGCTAGATTAGGAAGGGAGCAAAGTGAATTTCCTCCCTCGTGCAATTACGGCCTCCGCTTTGCGTCGGGCCGCAAACTTTGCCCGCGGGAGGAAATTATACACTTTGCTCCCTTGATATATAAATAGCTATTATGTCACGTATTTGCCATTATTAATCACTGCGAATCCAAACCGCAGTCTTTGCAATACTTAGCAAAGTCGACAAATAAAGTCCTGTTGACCGCCGATTATGTTTGGATTTTAAACGTTTAATTTACTTTTTTATGGTGTGAAGTACCGGCTCGTTTGAAAATTTTGTTCGTGTTTGGTTATTTTTTTAAGTGAAATTATAAAACAGGCGTTCACTGGATCGGAAAGAAGACTACCCAAAAGGGTACTACTTTCCTCACAAAAAACATCTATTTTACAGATTTAGAGTTAAAATCACCCAATTTACATTTTTTTAACAACGCAAGTAAAAAATTTTGTCGTTTTTGTCATTACACATAATTAAAATGATCTTTATTTAAAAATATCTTTTACGTTTCGCTAATTCATTGTTAGCTTCATCAGAAACATTGGTTTAAAATATAGAACACTGGGCAATTATTATAACAATCTGTAAAATATAGGTACATGTTTGTGTTTGGACTTGTGAAAAAATAAGTATGCTCAATTATGTCAATTTACCTGTCTTTTGTTTTAAAAAAGTTTAAGTAGTTGGAATGGTAACATCTCTTATTGTTGATACGATCTCGTTAGATAAAACATTCTTAGTTTCCATAGTTTGTAGCTGTTTTTGTATCTGCTGTACAAATTTTTATTTCAATCAGCGGTTTTCAACTAGGTTTATCAGTCACCTGTCAACTTTCAACAGTCCCTGATCAACACCAAATTGATATTTTGTTTTAAAATTTCAAGTTACCTAATACAGTTTTTATAACTATTTATTACTAGGGAGTAGAATGTATCATTCCCTCCCGCGGATGTAATTTAATTCTTCAGCGTTAGCGAGAACAGTAACTAATCAATTGTAATTATGCAAGGGAGGAATTTACGTTTTAGTCCAGAGTTATACATTCCACACTTTTACATTTTATGATGTGACAATCTTTTGTATTCAGCTGCATTCAGAAATATTTAAATATGAAAACCAGGAGGTTAGTTGATTTATTATTAATCACATTGCCTCCCGTCTCTAATGGCAGCGGTAGTCAATGTATTATATTCCCTCCCACTGCCATTGGAAACCGACCAGGGAACCAAACGTATATTTACGGGAAACCCCTAAGAGGCGACAAAAATGTTACTTTCGTATATAGGGGTAAAAAATATTTTCTAACTGAGCCAACAAAAAATACTCAAGTTGCGCCAATTGAATCACCATGTAGTTTTCTACAAAATCTAAATAGAAATTTGCTGTCAAACAATTAAAAAATCCAATGCTCCACCCTGCATACTTAAATAAGTTAGATATTTTCGTCATTCAGCTTCATGTTAGGCATATTTAATAATACATTGTTCTACAAGTTAAGAAAAGTGAGAGTTTTTCAACGTTTAATTTACGAGCGAGCGATGCAAAACGAGTGGATTAATTTATTACCAACATGGAACAATTACTTTTATAACATATTCAGCGTGTTATTTTTTCTAATATAATTATAAAATGTAGCCAAAATGAAATTCGGCATTTCTTCATATTCAAAAAAAAATATTTTTTTTAATCGGCAGTGAATAACGTCGAAATCGGCAGTGAAGAACGTCGAAATCGTCAAATAAAATACGAGAAATAGGCAGTGAAGTTATCCATCGTTTTACGACTTTTTGTAGGAGGCTGGACGATAGGTAAACGTCAACCGACGTCAACATAACCTACAAAATTGGGTAAAATGTTGTAATTTCGCGATTTAAAAAAACAACGTATCCCACGGCACTGGAAGTTCCTTTTTATCCCTCATGTGGTTTATTTGCTTTGGCCCTACGGGCCTCGGCAACTAAATCCGCAATCGTGATAAAAAGCTCAACTGCAGTGATAACGTATGTGGAAACTAATATAAAAAAATATATACATTTGAACTTTCAAGTCCCTATACCTTCTTACTGAAGGGACTTTGTACAAAGGTATATTAGGTTTAATCGGTTTATTATAACCTAAGAAATCGATGCCAAATCGGTGTCGCATTTTTGTTTGGGTCACCCTGTATAATTGTTATCCTTGAATTTATTTATTTACTTACATCTTACTTCAAAACAAACTAAAAACTTTTGGTTTTGGTGAACGGTGCATGTAGCTACAAGATTTAATTATCAAAAAACCTTCAAAAGTGAAAGAGTATGTAGGTTACTATACAAAACATAAAAATTAAGCATTGTTAAATTACGATTACGAATCGACCTAACACTAATGATAGTTGGAACTTGCAAGAAGGTTCTACTAAATAAAACTACGTATATGACAATAATTTTTATTGAAAGTAATTGAAAAAGTAATTGATGTTTTACAATTACAATTACTAAGTAATTGGTAATTGAATTACTATTTCCTGTGAGTAATTGAATCTCTGGTAATTAAATTACTGCATTGGGCGGTAATTGCTAATTAGTAATTAATTAATTTTTAAAAGTAATTTGCCCAGCTCTGCTGGCGCCCAATCAATAAATGAAAATATGTCATTCAAAAAGTTATTGTTGTCGACTTGGATCAAATTTTCTTGTTGATAAATAAATTGGCATTAGCTTGGTCATTCAATATTCAGATAGCCACTGTGTTAACTAATTTCGCTCAACAGCATTTTTTGAAAATGTACTGAATATATTTTGAAAAAATTAAGTTGTTCTCTATTATAATGACAAATTAAGAGTATTAATGAATAAAATAAACAACAACGCACTTTTTTCGTTTCTTGGTATGACAGAAGTAAATAGTGGTGCTTCCAAGATACAAAATCTGCTACAACTGGTATATGTAGTGGAGAGGGTAAATAAAAGTTGTAATATATAGTAGAAGTATGATAAATGCCATCTGAATTACAGATAAATATATTATAAATAACAAATATGCTTAAAGGTTAAAACCAACACTTTAAAGGCAATGGCACTTTTCAACGAGCATAGTCAAAAACCACGAGTATTTTGTAGTTCAGTATATTTGTTTCTTATATTTTACACTAATTGATTAATATTTCTGTGAACGTTATTACACGGCCCGTCTATTTGTGTTCTATCCAAGTTATCCAAGTACAGTTGTGGTGCCGACCAGCACTTATTAGTGTAGAATTGATCAATTCTAATTTATTAACCCTTTGTAATTCTCAAGAGTTAACCTGCAATGATATCGTAATAACCACGCATTTCCAGAACTTAAAGATAATAATTGATAATTTTTCCAAAACTTAACATGGGTTTACCTTCAGTTTATTTATTTGAATGCAAAGCATATCTTATATTTAGCAAAAAGCGACACTCTTATTTTATATTACTCGAAATTCAAGGTAAATATTTAATGCAAAGCACAGTTTAATTCAATTTCGTGGGTTCATGAGCGCGAAAATTTACGAGTGAAGTTTTTTCTTACTAAAAAACCTTTCAATTGCCGTTTCGCAAAACTTATTTACTTGTATTACGTTGATATGAAAACTGTCGCAGGTGGTAACGCCATTTCGATTTGTGACTATGGTATTTTGCAAGCAGAACATTACCGGCACAGGGCAATTCAGTTTAATTCTGATTTGGGGTTTTTTACCGTATCGTTTTTTTTATCTCCTGTCCCATATATTGCGATGTATGGCTCTTAATTGTTTATTATTAATTTGCTTTAATATTAGCCACCATTTGGAATTTTTTTAAATGAATTTTTAGACTGATTAAAATCTAATTTATTTATTTATCTTGATTCAAAATAAATGGTAGTATGCCCTTTTTGTATTCTATTTATCTGCAATCGATTACCATAAAACGCTAGCTCGGTAGAACAAGAAAAGCTCATTAATCCCAGGTGAGTTCCTATTAAGTTGCAATTTACAATTTATTTGGTGCGCCACTGCACACCGGAATTAGTTCAAATGATTCGGTAAAAGGCTGTCAAAAATCGCACAAATCAGTTTAAATCGTGCCGTCCGCGTTATGACGTGATAATATAAGTGAAATTATGAACATTCGATAAAGGTATTTATTCAAATTCTTGCACTTTGGCGGAAATTACTAGCTTTTGTTTCAACAGGTGTTTGTTTCGTTACGTCGAGACCGTTCCTTGATTGTTAACCGACGCTATTTACAGGCATTTATTTTTATCTTCGCCTAACCTCAAAACTGGGCTCTGGTTAATAATTTGACAAGGGCTTTCGTTGGAGGCATGGATACTCTTGAATCTTGTTCAGCACGATATTGTCTCGCGTACACCCAAATTTCCGGCGGCTAATAGAGTTACTTCTAGGTTAACATAATACCTTAAGTTTGAAGATTTGCGTTGCAATGTTCGGAAGGAGCCCCTGCTGGTACCTGCCTCTGGGACAGTTTTCCCCGGTGATGATGCTGTTGGTCGGTCTCCTGCAGCCCTGCCTGGTGCGTCGCAGTAGAAATCCCTGGCTCATGAACCTTGGTTTGGCCGGCAACGTAGAATTAGTTTATTCTGGCTTATCCTTTATCTAATAGACGTGTCTGTCTGGGACGCTGTTTTGTCCGGGACGCTGTTTTATCCGGGACGCTGTTTCAGCAGCCAAACCGTAAGAGATAGAGAAAAAAGTTATTAAAGTTATATGTTTGGAATGGTCATGTCAGGTCAGGAACCGAATTTCAGTCACGTGACACTTCCGGTTTTCGAGAAATCACAAAAAGACCGTTTTTCAAATAGAACGCGTATTAAATAAAAACTGTTTCGGCCGCCAAACGTAGCTGCGACCCTCTGCACCTTAAATCCTCGATCGGTTAGGCAACCACTTTGACACCTTCCAGGTCTGGGTGGTTGCCTAACCGATCGAGGTTTGAAGGCGCGTTAAATGAGACATTTGTCTCACTGGACTGCTAGTTATACCTTCTTAAGACTGCTCACAAATTTCCTTGCTTAGTTATTTTGAAATCTACGCTCAATGACATACACATAGCAAACCTTTCGGTGACTATTCTTTCTATCGGTTCGGCTTTGATTCTGCACAAACCTAATATTTAATTAAACGAGCGTTGCCCTTTGCGTTCCTTACTCAAATCATTTATTTTAATACAGGCATCTCTTTTTCAATACATTTACTGATTGACATTTAAGCTTAGCATTGCAGCTAGATAAAACACCCCAACTCTGTGCTTATTGACTTGTTTTCATAAACTTTACTGCAAGCAGAGTAGAGCCTTGGGCCTAAGACTATTGCAATATGTTTTGTTACGTAGGTGTTAATAAAACGAAGATGAAAAGTCTTAATTGAAGCAACTGCTTATAACTATACAGAGTCGTCCGGTTCCCATTTGAAGAAGCGGCGGTACCTTCTTTAAACGGAAACCCTTTTGCAGAGTTATCGGCCTGCAACGTTAGGCCTTACACTTCTGCGACAAGTTGGGTCATGCATTTAGACGTTACATAAACTAATGAACAGGACCGAGCTTAGCCCGAGGACACTACGAATAACCGAATTATAACAGATAACTTTACGAACTGAAATTAATCTAACGATGTTCTCACAGTTACAGGCTCCGTTACCAACTAGATATTGTCCTTCGTGTGATAATTGTGAGTCTGATGTTCTTTGTTTTTCAGAATGTTTAGTACATAGTCTTTCTATAGCAGGTCTAAGGCCTTTTAAAAGTCTAGAACGTATAAAAATAGGGAATGACCGTATTCTATAGTATTTTTTTTATGCCGACTGGAAACTTTAGGAGCCAGCACTATTAATTTTATGAGTATACTTTTACCTATGACATTTAAGTAAACCTATATATTTATTAGTGTTCACCCCCCCCCCCCTGTCAAAATTTTCACACAGTATGGTACATATGTAACTTGCTTCCGCTTTTTAAAACTATGCGCCCTGTATAATTTGTATTCTCTCTTAACAAAGAATAAAAATAAAAACGTTAACTTGCATCTTTGCACAGTAGTATTTAACTCAATTGCAGTAAATTAATTTTATATATGGTTATCCACTGACAGAATGGTCAACCTACAAAAGCTGTAATATCAATTTGCAAACTTCCGCAAGAAAGAAAATATAGGGTCGTAGCTCTTGGTATGAGCTATTGAATGCGGTCTGGTAAAATTCACAGGAAATAATCAGCAAAGGGAACTCTAACAATCAGATGATTTATTGTACCACAATAAGTACTACAGTAAGCACCCCATATCGAACCCTAGATCGGAAATGCACGCCATTACTCTGTCGAAGATCGTGTAGCACTCAACCCCTCATTAACTAGCACCCCTACTAAGGAAATCTAGTAGAACTATGAATTAATGAATGTCAAACAACAAATAGTCAGTAATTTGCACCGCAGCCCCACATAGTTTCACCAGTAGGAACAATTGCTCAGCTGACTTCCACACATGCACAATAAATATGCATCAAATAATGTTGCCATATTTAAATTTAGTCTGCGCTACTCTACTGCTTAGTGTTACGAATATCGACGGCTCTCAGACTGTTAAGCATTAGTGCTTATGGGTGCACAGTTTTAAGGAAATATCTTTACTAAATACTAACATTCTAAATTAAACCTGACACTTAAAAAGCTCATTTAAATTATAAGTGACAACCCTAATTAACACTACACAATACGCTACTATATGGAGCAAAATTAATTTACCAAGAGTATCGACATGTGGAACATTCGAGACGTAGAGAACCGTTCTAGATCCACGATCGTATGTGCCATGGTCAGAAATGCAAACTATCAAAGAAGAAATTTGGCTCTTAATTGTACTCAACCAATGTATACAAGATGTCCAAAAATACCCATAAAGCTTCACGCATTTTTTAAATTTTTTATTTTCTTTTAGAATAAAGGCAGTATTGGATTCACCCCAAAAATTCTAAATTGAGTTTTCAACAGATTTTCACGTTTTAGAGCCTCCTCAACCCAAAAAACATGTTTTTGTTCATTGGACTGTGTGCCTGTCTGTATGTCTGTCTGTGAAAGGAATGTCTCAAAAACGAAAAGAGGTATGGCCAAAGAGCATATGGCGTTGAAACTTCATACATAAGCTTTGTGTACTATCTAGATGCGACAGCAAGCTTTTAAAGATAATCGCATAACCAGAAGTATGGTGTTTATTCTTGTAATTTGTTTTTTTCGACTTTTTCAAAAACGGATCCAACAATTTTTTTTCAAACTTTACATTTTTATTACATTATTAATGTGTATTCCTGTTAGATAGGTGATATTCCAGTTGAATATCTCTAAAATGGTTTTTTTTTTGTTTTTTTATTAACTTCTATTTTAAATAGAACACCAGATTGTTATTATATTTTTGAATTCAGCTTAAAAATTTTAGAGAAAATGTATCACTTCAACTAACGCTCTACTTTGTACGGTTTCTGTAGAATTTTTGACAAATGTTTAAAAATTAAAAATCAAACTTTGGGTTATTATAAGATCATTATAAAAGGAAGTTGTGTGCCTGTCACACCAGACGGTTTACTTTGTGTATTTGAATTATACAACTGAAGAGATACTTTTGCTCCGCATTTTAGTTTTGTTGTAAGAAGCTGTTAAAGTTAGCGATTTTAGTTTCATATTATTAACAAAAAAAATTTTAAACAATTTTATTTCACGAATAATTAACTATTTTAATTTTCTTTTACATGAAATTTATGTTCCATCTAACTATACCTAGACATTCCAACACCACTACATGCTTTACAATAATTTTAATAATTTAATGTCCTTGATATAATATATCAGCTTTGCAGTTGATTTTAATGCAATTGTCTAATCTGGATATATAGTATCTGGGACACACACAAGATTTGCACAACTCTAAGTCGTATGTTGTCTTGGTATGACCTGTTTGCAGTTTCTTTCATGCAGTTTCTACCTTTCTCGATAGAGTTTCACCATTGTTGACTGTAATATATTCATAGTTAAAGAGAAACTTTTGTTTCTTCACTGTCTGGGACCATTTATCCAACCATATTTGTTTATTTTTTTTAAGAAGTTTGAAATCATATTTAAAAAGACACTTAGAGAATGTTAATTATTTATACATAGAGATATCCTATTTCTATGAGCACGCCCTTGCTAAGTAATAGAAAATAACAGACTTCCAGGAGTTAAATGTCTGTGTTCTCTCAAAAACATTAAAATTACAGAGCCATTGCAGAAAATAAAAACTTTCAGATTAAGTTAAACATAGATCGTAAACTTTATATTCAAGAAAAGGAACAGTATTATTATCAAATAAAAGGTCAGTTAGGTAAATATATGCAATACTAACCACTTTTATTTAATGTTATACACAGATATTGACATTGAGTTTATTATCATTGAAAAATGTAGAGAAGTTGTAATTTACCAACCTTCGTTAATGGATTGGAAACAAAACTGGCTAATTTTCAAGTATGTCATAAAATTTGCAAAATCTGAAAAATTTAAAAGGGATAGAAATAAAAAAAAATGCATATCGCTGTCATTATTGTTTATTATACACAGCACGAAACGTTCCAAATTTTCTAATAAGTAGGTACTGTCAACAAATACACAACTCGTAATAATTGCAATATTGGACAATCAACTTAAAGCTAGAAAATATAAAATGATAGAAACGAACGGAAAACAGTGCAAGGAAAAACAGAAACATATTTTTTTAAACATTTCTACAAAAATGGCAGTATTAATTGAAATTACCAATCGTCTGTAAGAGTCGCTGGGACATCGCTACTGCTGACGTATTTGCTTTTTGTCTGCGACGCGCGTCACGTCCTGTCCGGCTTTTCAGTATCATTTGCATCGCCCGAGGACGAAGAAAAAGATTCTACTGTAGTATCGAACAATTTGCAGCGGCTTTTCATCGCCGTGGCGGCATCCAAACTGCGCTCAACAAGAAGGAATTCTATTGAAGAATAAGCAAAGCTTTCAAGGGACATGTCCAACGAAACGCCCGGTGTGTAATTTTGAAGACCCGTACTTGCACGAGAAGCATAACGTGTAAATACGAAGCAGCCATCCACTCGGCGGCTACACCTATTATTGTTCAGTTTATTTTGGTTACTCATGAAACATGCTTTAATATCAAATATAGGTAACAACTGGAGCAAAGATGTTACTGCTTTTATAAGGAGGAACGGGGCAGTGTGAAAAATGGTTTAGATGCTAATAGATCTTTGAGTTATGTAGTCGATATGCATCTTTATTTTTGTGTTAATTGTTCAACCAAAGGTTTTGCTGTTTGGGAAACGTTTACATTGTCTAAACTAAGTAACGTTGCATTTTTCGTACATATACTGCTATGATATGATATGTGTGTTTTTATTATTATAGAATAAAATAAATTAAAATTGTCTACCATACCAATTATTTTTCAAAGATCGGTAAATGTTACATTAAACTGACTAATCTTGGGTTCGCCAAATTAACTAGGAATATCTATGGTATTTTGCCCTCTTAAACATTGCATATAACCGTTATTGATAATATTTGCTAGCTCCAAAATTAAGAACATGAAAACTCAGCTCTCAGGTGTCGGGTTCCTTAAATTTATTTGAAAATGGCAGCACGCCACTGGGAAATAATATCAAAACTGCACTGCGCCGGTGCTCGAGTTGACAGTTAACCTTGACCTACATAAATTTCAGTTTGTGCGACTTTCTGCGTTGTGAAATGACTAGTAAAATCAAATTATGAGCAAATTAAAAATCAGGTGAGTTATGGATTTATTTTCGCGCCTTTGTGGTAGCGTCTGTACATTCTTTTGTTCTAGGAAAACCGGATCTTCGTTGTTTGCGCCTACTCTTTTGTTTCTTGGATTCTAACCTCCAAATTTGGATTAAATTGAGATTTTTGGCTGATTATCGTTGCCTGGACAGAAACTAACGCTGTCCCTCGGTTGTGAAGCTCACGAGACACAGGTAGGCTCATATGTTTCACGCCCTTACGGTCGATTAATAAAAATTCCCACACTAACCTCGCTCTTGCATCGGTAGCTGTTGCGGAAAGCCTTCCCTGGTGCCTGCGGTACCTGCGGTCGCCCTTTGATGCCGGTATCGCTGCTGGGACCCTCGGACAGCCTGTCTCCACCTTCTGGACCCGTTCGTAGCCCTCCGGAACGCTGGGATCTCGATTGCAATCTCCTCGGGTGCCTGCCGTTGCTGGTTCGTCGAAGGAGGCGTGAAAATTTTTTTCTCTTTCAAGATGGATCGCCCCTTTTAACACCACTGGTTACACACATAAAACTGCACACTTTGGTAAAGTTTCAACTCTGTATCTTTATTTTAACCATATAAAAACTTTAATTAATTGCAGAGTAAAAGGCAGATGCTGCTGGTGTCAACGTTTAATAATAATTGAATATCCAAGCTTCTAAAAACAAATGAACATCAAAAATCAAATACAAGGAAATCAGCTTAGTACAAATTAACAACATTTAACATTAAGTTCATATTTTACAAACATTTAACTAGAACTCTTAATACTAAAATTATTGTCTTTCAAAGTAAATTGTTTATAACCTATCTTCTTGTCCATTAAATTGTTTATAACAAATGTCTTTTTGCTCACATCACTTCATTGACTCACTAATAGCACTAAACTTGTCTATTTCCTGTTTACTGTTTCATTTTCTTCAAAAATAACTAACTGTGTCCTTTTTGCCAAAATCTCTTTTATGCTAATCTTGCTTGCATTATCCAATTCGTAAATCCTTTCTTACCTTAATCAAATAAGCTCACAACGTCAGTTTTTCTTTAATTACTGTACTAACTAACGCTTCATCTCAAGTTCTGCACAATTTGAATTCTTGTGTCAATTTTAACTAATTCATGTCTGGCTTCTACATTGCCAAACTTTTGAAATTATACTTGAAATTCTTTTATTAACTCCAACACTTGAAATTGAGTTCCCCTATTTGTATACTCATTTGAATTCTTTTAAAGTTAATCGTCCATTCTACCAGTATTATTCTGATTTAATAAAATTACATGACTTTTCCCAGTTATTTGCATTGCCTCGACTTTGTGCCTTTGTGACTGTATTTTGTATTTTCTGTATTGCAACCAGAGCCGAGTACAGGGCTAAAGACCATCGCAATATATATAAATATATATAATGGGCTAAAACATTAATACGGTGTAGTAGTAGTAGTATTTTTTGAGGAGACTTATTTCTAGCAAGTAGGCCTTTATAAGCCCTTTTTGCCAACCCCATAAACAAGGTCTAGGCATGCAGAGTACCAGGTACGTTAGTTCTACTTAGAATTTTTCCGAGACAAAGGAGTTCCAACCTTAGCAAGGGATCTGTTACATGCTACACATCGTAGTAACATGGGACCCACGGCTTTACATCACTTCCGAATGATGGCATTCTGTAGAGGTTTTCATCCGCATTTTTTATTTTTAAAAACCTCACCGGGATCGGGGATCGAACTCTCGACCCTTAGATCAGTAGCCAGAATGCTCACCACTGAGCTATGGAGCCCGGCTTAATACGGTGTAAATAAAAATAATTTACTTTTTATAGTAATCATAAAAAAATTCGAACTCGAGATTTTTGCAGAAATATCCGGTTTCGTCTCTTCTGATTCAGAAAAAGTGGTGTTTGAGGTGATGTCTGTCTGTGAATCTGTTTGTATCCTCTTTACAACACAGAGGGTATAAAATATCGGCTTGAAAATATATCTGAGTTTCTAATATAGTTTCGGATATTACAGTGAATATTTGATAAACTCAGCCTAACAAAAGTGGTACTTTAGTGAAGCATTTTTCCGTTTCCAGTAAATTTTTATAATTTTTCATAACAATATTCTTTAGAATAATATATACTATGTCATTGACTACAATTATTGTTTAAAAAGTTTTTTTGTGAAAAATATAGCTTTTGAAAAAATCGCACAATTAAATTCTCACATAAATATCCTCAAATTTTTATAACAGTTGGATAAAAATATACTTTTTTCTATAGCACATGTTAAAGTATGCTTTTATCAACTCAAAACAAAAGGTCAAGTTTTACTTTAACAGCAAGGGTAGATAAAGTAGCACTTTAACATCAAGGATAGATAAAGTAATTTAATTTTCTAACTTTTGTTTAAATTAAATATGACAGCTTCGTATTATCGTAGCAACCCAATCTAGCTACTGACATTTTGAAATGTGATTGACTGTCATTATTTTCTTTTGAAATTGTTAAAGTTCTTGCTATAGAAAAAAATATTGTATTTTACACTACGATAATGTTATTTCTATCCACTCTCGAATCATTAACGTCTCGACTTCGTCTCGACGTTAAACGATTCACTCGTGGATAAAATTTAACTTTATCGTCTTGTATAATAAATTACTATTATTTACAACTTTTTTTACATTTTTTGTGAAAAGTACGTATAGTTTTTAAAGAGCAAAACTAAAATTTTAGAAAAATGTGCCAAAACGTTTATAATTGCTGGATTAAAACAAAATTCCTTAAAACAAGAGCCTATATTATACAAATATCTATCACTTTTGGTTTAAAAAGTTTTTTTGAAGAAAGCACAAGATTATATTTTTACAAAATGTTCTCAAACTTTTTATAGCTGTGGTATGAAAACACGATTTTTTTAAACAAAATCGTATATTATATAATTATCTACAGCTTTTGTTTAAAAGGTGTTTTGGGAAAAATGATAGATTTTGAAAGAATCGCAAAACGTAATATTTATAAAAAACGGCCTAAAATTAATGAGAATAAAATGTTTTATGTACGAGTATTATAGCTAAGGTACAGTTTATGACAGTTTCTCGGCAATAAAGTAGTTCTATATAGTACTAGTAAAATAAAGTTTACCTTAATTATTTTGCTAGCACTATAAAAGTACTTTACTTTATCTTACTAGTACTATCCAACACCTCCTAGTTATAAGACTATTACTAGATCGATTTTAGACCTCTAAAGTAGCCCATAACTTACTACTGAGTTAAACCATAACCCACTAGTGAAATAAAAGCCAGGTCATTCACTGCTAACTTCGAATTTGACATACACTGACAATACACTTCAATACTGCCAAACGTATAACACAAATCACTACAAAATGTATGTTTTTTAAGATATTTATTGATTAATGTAATTATAATAATTGAATAAAATTTTGCATTGTACACGACGATCAAGTTATTATTATCCACACTTGAATCATTTACGTCGCGACTCTAATTATAACTGTATTTGACCTCTCGCTACTTTCCAATTTGTCACTATGACCTTTCGCGGTTGTCAACAAAAAATTTGTTTTTTAGATATTTATTGCGCTGGATGAATTTGTATTAATTCACCCGAAAACTGACACCTTTTGGCCTGGCGGCCTCGAGGGCTCCGCTTTTCTCTCGCGGATTATTTGTAATATGTATAACACGCTTAACCATAAATCACTATTACATCAGCTGTCAATATCAAAATATATGTCTTTCGTTATCTGTAAAGGCACTCTAACGTCAAGTCTTTTCTGTCACAGAATAGACGTCAAATCTATAAACCCGACTTTTTTAGATTTTAGAAGTGAATATAAAGCTTTGTATACAACTCGTACATAATATGACTTTATGACTCGTCCCCTTTACTGACCTCGCTCGGTTATAAAAGAAACTCATCAAATAATGCCCTACATCATGTACTTCTTATATAAATAGTTATAAAAAGGTGTTATAAATTACGTAATGTTCTACAAGTTTTCTCAAAAAAGGTTTTCGGAAGTAGTTTTGAAAAAAAAATTAAATTAAATTTTTACAATCAGTAATAGAAGATCGTGTTTAATTTTTATTGATTTGCAGAAAATTATGGTTTTAATAAAATTTGCAATTTCGAAACTGACCTTTTACGAGCAAATACAGCATTATTACTACATATTATAATTTTGGGTTACCTGAACCCTTAACCTAGGTACTGTTAAAATCGATTATGTTGACTTCTAGCTAAGAAACATATTGCAACATACGAGAGCGCTCATTTTATCTTACTTGCTGTATATTTATTTGAGATTTTTACTACCCTCGTCTAAAAGACGGAAAAACAGTTTTCTCAATTCTCTGTCAGTCTGTTGGCTGTATAACTCAAAAACTGGGAACGAGGAAGATTATATGTCTACCTGGAATGAAATCGAGAAAATTTCGAAGAAATATATACAGAGTGAGCACCTTAAAATATAAAATCTTGTTTAGTTTGGTTTTAACTGAGAAATACATCAAGGTAGCAATTTTCACATACCTCAGGCTTTACCGTTGACGAAAGTGATACTCAAGAGATGCAGGATAAATGTTGCAAAACAGAAAAAGGGGTCAACGAAAATTTCATTCTATTTAAGACAGCCTCCACGCGAGGACGCTAGGAGTACTCCATGGCGCATGTATGGAACGGGAAATGTGCTTGCAATATCCCTCCAAACATTGGAATAGCATTCGCAGCCGCTACCGTTCGAATCGACCGCCGGTAGTTTTTCTTTTAATTCGAAAATTGATGTTATTTGGATTATCAAGTGTTTTCTTTTATTATTTCAGTATTATTAGAAACGTGAATGCATTTTTACCCTTAGTTTTCTTTGATTTTTAAAATTATTTAGTGTGACAACGTCCACTTGCGAGAGTTCTGAATAAAGCCCTTCACAGATTTTTTCAAAACAATAACTTATTCTGAACGAGCACTGTTTAAACACTAAATAAACGTGCTGAAATGCACACATTATGTTAGGTATTTTCATAGAAAATGAGTCTCCAATTTATGATTTTCAGCTGTTTGGGTCTGTTTGGCGGTGGGATTATTTACACAAATGATACATTTTTTCTTAAAAGCGAGTTAGCAGTTCATCAGTCACGTAATGTACGAGGTAAGTAGATTGTTACTGTGCCAAGTGAAATCAATCACATATGGAAGGTGTTGTTCAATCCTAGATGTTATTAGTTTATTTCAAAATTTCAGTTTATAACGCTTTGTTAATCAAATGTTAAATTGTTAATGTAACGACTAAATTTATTAGTGTTACACATCACCAATACTGCATATTTATTATTACTTATTACTATTAAAATGACTGTAAGTATTTAATAAATTTGAAAAAACTAAATTTGCTGAACAGAATGTGGATAATATGGTGTGTCCATAAGAAATTATATAAGGGTTGGCCATGGAACCTAAAAGTAATGTAAACAGTAAGCTTTAAAATTCATTAACTGTTATTGTTGTTGTTATAAGTTTATATTCTAATCTGCTATGGAAATTCTAAAGTTTGCTGTCTCTACAGCTTCCTGTTGACATTAGTTTTGCTTTCCACGGGCAACCCTTATGTAATTTCTTTTTAAAAACATGGTATAAAGCTTTATTCATTATACCGATTGGCCCATAATATAACGGCAATGAGATAGCTTGAACAAAAACAAACAGAATGCATACGTAAGAAAGAAACCAACATAAAAAGTACTTATTTGTATACCATAAACCATAATCCCACTATTACTAAGTGAGCATGAAAAGGGCCAGCAGTGCAGTTCGTTATCTGGAATTTAGGCGCCAACGATGAACCAATAAATGCAGTGTGCAATAATTCGATAAAAGAACCTCGAAGTGATTAGCTTGCTCCCGTAAGGCCACAGGTGAAATTTAACATGAACACTCCAGCCAAGGCAACAAACAAAACTAGATAAATACAAATTAACTTTTATTTTCAAAATTGTAAATAAAGTAATGAGTAGTTTTGAAACAAAAATTATTAAAACTATTGACAATAGTGTAGACAATTTCATTCCTTAAGTAATCAGCCGTATATCCTGTGTAATATTTTAATATTGGCAACATATTAACGAATTCAATTCAAACATCAATATATTACTACATCACAATATAAATTATTATTAAATAAAATCCCTCGCTTTAGTTTTATACTTTTCTTTGAGATTGATTTATATTTGACCACATTTACGAAGGTTTTCGTTGCTTAGTAAAATATCCCATAAAAATTTTGCATTTTGGATATAATAAGTAATTATTTTCTTCGTACGTGTAGCAATCATATAAACCGATCAAAACCGCAGCAACTTGATAGAATCGTTCACATTGTGCAATAATTCGATAAAAAAAAAACCGCGCAGGGGTTAGCTTGCTCCAGTAAAGTCACTGGTGAAATGTGAAACATGGCCATACTGCCGTCATCGTATTTTACAAATTTCAATCAAAATTATGAATAGTTTTGGAACAACGGTCATTAAAAATATTGAAGATACTGTAGAAAAATAAATTTCGTAAGTAATCTACCGTATACTTTCGTGCTAGCTTTTAATATCAGCAAAATATTTACTAATCCTACCAAAACATCCCTAACTAACTGGAGCAAAGTATTAATTATTATTAAAGTATATCTTGCAACTGCATCTCGATCTGTGAATTGAAAATGATTGATATTTTAACCGGTTTTTTGGATGTCTTCGTTGCTTAATAAAAATAATATATTTTTTATAAAAACTTGAGATAGAATAAGTCATTTAATTAAATTAACTGCATCACAAGTCTAGTTTATGCAATATTTTTGAGGAGCGCAGCGACGCCCCTGCTTATAAGGATATTAATTGTTATTAATAATAACATAAGATGTAGCATATCACTTGCATGATTTTAGAGCAAGAGCAAGCATTTTTCCCACGATTCCTGGGGATTTTAAAACCTAGCAAGATATTAATTTGACTAATATAAGCCCACTATTACTAAATACGCAATACGCAAAAGGGCCAGCCTGCAATTCGTTATCCGGTATTTAGGAGCGAACGCGGCCGGCACCACAGAGTTGCAACGGTGTCGGGCTTACTAACGTACGCTTAAAATAGTTAAATATATAAATGGGCCCTATAGAGTACCATTTCTATATCTGGGATTCACAGGGACACGTTTATACCTAAAATCTGTATTTCTTATAAATCTTTACCCCTGAGCAGGTTGCTGAAGAAATACTAAGAAGCATCTTTCTTGAAAATACAATAACTAATTATGACGAACTTGTTTCCTTACATTATCTTCGAAAAGTATAACTCGTAAACTGTTGGTTGATGTACTGATAAAACCAATGTTTTTGATGATGATACATATAAGAACAGAAAGGGAGGGTGACTGGGCATTACATATTGAGGTATTTCAACAAATGACACCTTATTTCTTCGCTGCAGGACATATCAACTACGCACGGTATGGAAGAGTCTATCTTAGATCGATACAGCAACTCCCGAAAACTGTATTGGAACATTTTCTTCATGGAGATCATGTGATGCGGCACAACCAAGGACTATAAATGGTATACGGAGTAATGTACTTGTATTGAGGACTCGTGCGTTTGGAAAATTTTTCTTAAGTGCTTAAACTTTAAACTGATGTTTCTCCATTTGATTTTCTTTAAATTTCTGCTTTATTTCCAGAATACTTTTTTTTTCTTTAAACGGCAGTAAAATGTGACATTGTATGGCTGGATTGATTATGCTAAACTGTCACTTCATTGCCGTGGCACCTAAAACACTTTTAATCTGCCGCTCGTCAGTGGCAGATAAAGTTATTATCTGTCGCTGACGAGATCAAGTAATATTCTTCGAATTTTGTTCACAAAGTTGTAAATAATTTCTTATAAAAACGTTTGAAGAAAAAAATACTATATGTTATTCGGAGCAAAATTATCTCTATGTGGCTCGGCTGTACTTAACCTGTCCAGCCTCGCCACATAAAGTATAACTTTTTCTCCTAATAACATAATACAAGCAATCCAGTGAGACAAATGTCTCATTTAAAAAAACAAAAAAGACCGTTTTTCAAATAGAACGCGTATTGAATAAAAACTGTACCCAGACCTAGAAGGTGTCAAAGTGGTTGCCTAACTGATCGACGTTTTAAGGCGCAGAGGGTCGCAGCTCCGTTTGGCTGCTGAAACATTTTTATTTAATACGCGTTCTATTTGAAAAACGGTCTTTTGTGTTTTCTCGAAAACCTGAAGTGTCACGTGACTGAAATTCGGTTCCTGAGCTGACATGACCATTTTAAACATAAGTATAACTTTCATAACTTTTTTCTCTATCTCTTACGGTTTGGCTGCTGAAACAGCGTCCCGGACGGACGGACGGACGGAGTCTATTAGATAAAGGATACTATCATACATTAAAAAAGTAAATTAGTGATTTTAAACAGTTTTTCAATTTTAATTGCCGATTTAAACATGTAATATTCAAATTTTCATATTCACGATTTAACTAACTTTTTAATATTATTGAAAATAGCGTATATCTTCAGTTGCCCGGAGGTAACAGTTTGTCATCAGTTTGATATGCGAAAAAGACTACCTGATGAAACCAATTACATTGATAAAAAAAACTTAATACGATATTTTTGGGTTTTCCATTTGGCGACCGAACTATGAATATTTTAGAAACTTGTTCTCTGAATGTCATTTTTTGGCAGTGGTCTATTATGATATGTTTTTCGGACTTTTTCCACTGTCTAGGGTGTAAATCACACAACGTTTCGGGAGTTTTGTTCTACTCCCGTCTTCATGTGTTCCTGATTTTACAAAATGAAGATGCTTCTCAGTTAGTTTCCAATGAAAAGTCACTATGTCAGGTATCCCAGGGAGAAAACTGTAAGACCGATGATGTAAAAAAAGAAAGATGAGTTTAACTGATATAAGACCGTATCGCAAAACAAAAGAAAAAAAGGTTTCTAAGCAAGAAAAAGTGAGACTAAGTCAGTAGTTTATACATCTACTTCAGTTCTAAATGAAGTGATAGACATGACAAGGAATGTCATGCAACAACAGAGAACAAAAAGTTTAAAGATTTTCCAGTGCCTGAAAGTGACTTTGTGATAACAAAATTTGCCAATAAAAGTACAGTTCGTTACTACATTGGTCACGTGTTCAAAAGAACGGAAATGATTATGAAATTAAATTTCTCAGAAAAAAGAACAATTCTAACACATTTACATTTCCACTTGTAGATTATATCCTTTCTATTAAAAGAAAAGATACTGTAAAAAAATTGCCAAATCCCCAAACCCAAGGAACTGCAAGATCTTCTTCATTATATAAGTTTAAACTTAATTTCAGAGGAATATTTGGTTAAAATTTTTTTACTGGTTTTTCAATTATATTTATGTCAAGTTATTCACTAAATAGCATTTAGTAGTTTCGTTTTGGTTACTTTTGATATTATCAATAAATTACTTTAATTTTTTTACTTACCTTCAACAATTTATTTGTAGTTGAAACTTACCCATAACGTGGTTTAATCTACCCCAGCCTGAGGATGATTCAACAAATTTGCAGTTTTTGTTTAAAATGAAAATATTCCTAAAGGTGTACTCTAAACTGTTTTAATGTATCTAAGTAAGTAAACAACATATTAAAGTATATGTACATTTAGAAAAAACCACTAAAATTATTACACTATTGGAAGTAGCACCTGCCAAAAACTTAAGTGGTTGAATCATCCACAGTCACCCCTAGGGCCAGATAATATAGGCATATACACTATAAAAGGGCATTCCATTCTCTACCCCACTCATACATCTTACAAATACTAGATATATACCAAGTGGACTCCCACGATAATAC
>OW679195.1:52252270-52329893 GCA_940337035.1 Agriotes lineatus | reverse complement strand
GACAACGTCGTCATAACATATAATATTTATTTTGTTTGTTCGATTCTACATTAGGCATCAGTTTTATTTTCTCCGTTATCTCGATGTTAAATAGTATAATAGTAATTACTTCGACTCGAACTAATGATTTTTTTTCCAAATACAGTCAGACTTCGCCGTTCGCGGGGGTTACGTTCCATAAGAATGCCGCGAAGTGCAAAACCACTATGCGCAAGTAAACACATAAATGATAAAAACGGGGTTAGGTTCCATAAACTAGATTTATTTATACTATGTAACTTAAAAAAATCCAAAATACGTAAACGTGCGTATACAAACTAAAATTCCATACGTAACATAAGTCATTTGTTTCTTTAAGTTATAATTTTACAACTTATTTCAGGTCCGATTTGGTAACAAGAGATTCAAAGAAATAGGCTCGATAAGTGTGTTTACAAGTTCCTGATGAATAATGTTATTTAGGTGCTCATGACATAAACCGCATACGTCTGCTTTATTTACGTACGGCCGGTCTTATGAAGTTCACTAACCTGACGTTAACTTTAAATCGCTGTTAAAATAAACAAAAGCTCATCAAAACGTTGGCGCTTATGAGATATTATTCATTAGTAAACACATTTGTATGCGCTTTTATTTATTTTAACAGCGAATTAAAGCTAACGTCAGATTAGTGGCCTTCATAAGACCGGCGGTTAGTGTGTCAAAGTTGAAACAGTTAACGTTGGCAATTCCATCAGCAAACGGCAAAGCAAATATCCGCGAACGGAAAAGAAAAGGGAGCACAAAGGTGCCCCGTGTAAAATCAAATCAGGGAACCGCAAAGCCGCGAACGGCGAGGTCTGACTGTATATTGCACTGTTTTACTACTCTGCAATATGAGTTGTATATGTGATAATTTTACATACGACAATTATTTGATACTTTTAATAGGTTACGAATTTTATTTAGATTTAGACAAATTCTCATTTAAGATGAATTCAAGTACTTCTTATGCTCTTTAATATGAATCGTTAATATTAAGTTATTAAACATTTCTTGCTCAGTAGAACATGATTACTCTCAAACAAAAAGTCGGTTCACGAAATATCAAGACTGTTATTACTTCTGGAAAATCATTTGTTTAACGAACACTTACGTCAAATATTTGTGACAATTTCTATGGACGTTAGTGTCACTTCAAATTATGTACGTGGAATATCAATTGCAAATATCTCTCTTTTACACTACCTGTCATTCAATAAACATGAAATAATAAGTAGTCCCTTTTTAATTACCTCACTTCACTCTTACTGTATATTTTAGTTTGATCAATAAATACCTGTAGCTGTAACTAGTCCAAAGAACTTGATCTGCTTTTCAATGATCCAATTGCTTACAGAAATTCTTGAAGCTGCAGACTCCAGTATAGACCCAGCCAACTGTCAGGAACCGCAAACAGTTTCTGGAATGTCTCCTTCCCAAATCTTCAATCAGCATACAACTCAGCAACACGAACCTCGACAAGATTCTCTAGCAGTAGATAAAATGTGTCTCCTCCAAATAAGACACCGACAACCCAAATAGTGTGAACCTTCATATGATGCAAGTCACAAGACGTCACTCAAATAAGTACAAGTCACAAGATGTCACTCCACTAAGAATTTTAGCAAAGTGTAATACTATTAGATGAAAAATCCTTTCCAATTCTCAGTTCTCAATTCTAAGTTCAAAATCCAATTCCAGAAATTACTTCAATGCCTGTAGCACTCCAAATTATGGTTCTGCTACCATACACATCCTCCACATATCTTCATTATACAGTCCTCTTGTTTATAAATTCACTTTTGTTTTCGTTCTCCATAATATTGCATCAATCACATCTTTTTATATACCAATCAGGTCAACTACATCACGTTATGAAATGGTTTATTTAAAAATGTTTTTCCATGAAAATGTATTTGTTGTCATAAAATTAATGTCTCTCTAGTGATATCGTGTTTGTATATTTTTTACAGTTCAACACTCTAGATAATTCATTATCACATTTAGGGGCCGGTTGCAGAAAGCTATGTTAAGTCTGGTGTTAGCTAACATCGCGTCAAAGTGAACAAAATAGAATCAAATCTCAAATGCTTATGGTAACTAATACATTAGTAAACAAAATTTGATGCGATTTTGTTCACTTTGACGCGATGTTAGCTAACACCAGACTTAACATTGCTTTCTGCAACCGGCCCTTAGTAACACCCGCTATATTGAATAATATTTCTCAAATAAGTATTTGCTATCAGTCTTCTATCTTCTATTTCAGCTAACTTTTAAATCATGTTAGAACCCTTCTGTTTCTTATTTTTCATTGTTCAACTGAATTAAAATTTTATTCCATCATTTTACAAAATACGAGTACATGTCGATAATTCTGATATCCTTTTATTATACCCAAATTCAGCTTTGTAAATTTATCAAAGGGGAAAGAATTTGGATTATGTGAAATTTCATAAATGGATATGATTTGACGTTTTAATTTATTTTTACAAAACGTTTGTATTTGTATTGAAAATGCTATTGGCCTTATAAGAGATATTATTTTTTTCCTGCGCATTGTATATAAATGGAGGTTAATTTAACTAAAATTTACATTTCACCCAAGCAGTAATTAATTCTAAAATAAAATTTTCATATTTATATTTGTCATCCATACCTACGGCGAAGATAATCAGTAAAAATTGTTAAACTATTAATATCCTTTGGAATGCACTGGAAGTACTTATACGTACAACCGAAGCTAACTGCAAAAATTTAAATCGATACCTAGATCAATCTGGTCATAAAGAAAGAGCTTTTTGCGAATCCAATAAAATCGGACATCGAACGCGAACATCTTTGGTGATCGTGACTCCTGTGAGGGCATGCTTCCCTAATTCAAGGGGTTAGGCTAGCCATCTACCCCGGCTGCGGCTTAAGATAGCTTATAAAATCGCATTCAGTGTGTGGAAATAACAGACTCTCAGCCTATATTAAGAGGAAGAAGAAGAAGAATAAAATTTCATATTAGTCACCTGCTTGCTATTAGTACATGTCTAAATAACTAAACCATACCTTTGGCAAGACTGCTAGTTACTGAGCAGAGTGGGGTGGGTTGTCCCGTTGTCCGGAAACGGTTCAAATCAGAAAACCTACAGGTGTTGTTGTAAATCCCTAAACATCATAACTGTTTACCAAAAAAAAAAAGAAACGCGAGCAATTGATGCAACCTAATTGTTTATTTACACTATATCTAACTCTTCATAACGTTCGAGAGGGCAAAAGCAAAAAAACTGAAAAATGCTACATTAATATGAATTAGACTACCAATTATAAAAGAGGTAATCCCACAATTCTGTAAATTTTAATGCATTCGTAATGATGTCTTCTTCATTCTAAGCTTTTATTCTTTTCAAAATGTCCCTAGTGAAAGTTTTGAGGTTCTCTTTTAAGTTTTATTTTAGTTATAATTGTTGTGAAAATAACATTGTAAATATATACAGGGTGTAGAAATGCTTTACGCACCAAAGAGATTACAATGGTAATTTGTTCATATGAAAATATTTGCTTCCCTAATTATTTTAGAGCCAATTTTAATGGAAGTTTTTTGTAGAGAAAAAAATTCTGTATACATTTGTGCCAGCATTTGTCATTTTACATTTCTGCAAACCAAAAATTTAAAGAAATAAAATTGCCATTTTTGGACATATCAGTGGTGCCTTGAAATTATTGAAGCATCTCAAAGCATCAACAAATTAGTTTTCTGTTTATTTGTTTGCATCTATCAAATGTAGCTGCAACCATGGCACTTATTGCACCTGATCTGGTTCCAGCATACCACCACTTCACAATTTGCACTGATTTTTGAAAAAATGAAAATTCTAGTTTATTTCATTATTAGGTTTTCTGACGTAAAATGAGAAAAATTATGGCATAAATGGATTTAGAATTGTTTGCTCTACAAAAAACCTATTTACAAGTTTGCTCTAAAATAATTAGGGAAGCAAATATTGTCATATAAAAAAATTACCATTGAAATCCCTATTGTGCGTAAAGCATTTTTACACCCGTATACACAGTCCTATTTGTGAAGTGAAAGTTGAATAAATTGAGTAAAGAACAAAAGCTGTATGATTTTTCTCGCAATACTGTACACTAGAACACGTAACTCAAATGCTACGAGTAGTATAAACTAGCGAAAACGAATAACAGAAGTCACAATCCTCATAGAGGTCTAATTGCGTTCGAACGCTAAAACTCGCACGAATAGGCCTATACGCTGGGAATTTCGTTGCACACTAAATCGTGTGTTTAATCGATTAGAAGGTTTTTAACTCGCTCCAGTATTCCCTCTCATAAACACTTGTCGTTAACAAAACGTGGTGGAACGCGCCTTTCGTTACTCGTAATTCCTACAGCGCATAGTGAACACATTAGGGTAGCAGCTTTCAGGATTTCTCTCTACCATCTACCAGAACCTTAACAGCGCAAACCGCAGGTAAAAACGCTTACCATATATGCCAACTACACCAAAGATATTTCACAGTTTTGATTTTACACGACCCGAAAAAGCGGGGTAACACAAAAAATTACCAGGGGGGGGGGGGATTGCAGAGCCAGCAACCCTGAAGAAGCTACAGCGAGTTCCGATTTTGGGGTTCTTGCGAAGAAGCCGTCAAAACAAATCTAGTCAGGTAGGACAGCCTTTTTTCCAGTCCGTTGTCGCTTTGCAATTCGCACAATGTAG
Organism: Agriotes lineatus; assembly: GCA_940337035.1. Taxonomy (NCBI): domain Eukaryota; kingdom Metazoa; phylum Arthropoda; class Insecta; order Coleoptera; family Elateridae; genus Agriotes; species Agriotes lineatus. The sequence continues at coordinate 52,325,143 of OW679195.1, read as the reverse complement.
AAGCCACATGAACCAGCTACGGAAATAGATAATATGATCGAAAGGCACTGAACTGCCTACAAATTGGTTTTCCATGTGTTCCACAAGGCGACATCAGAGTCCAGGAGCAGATATTTGCAGAGCGACATACTAAGAGGCCTCAAGTTACACAAAATACGAAAACAACGTTGAGAAGCGAAAGACAGAAACCTACAGAAATTTTTATATGACCACGAGTGAGTAATTACACAGAAATAATATCGTATGCTAGCATGACTAGGTTAAATTCCACGCATTATTCCTTAAGGCTAAGCGAAAATCTCCATAATTTTCCAGGAATCCTTTTATCCACATGTAGCGAAAATTTAAGACGAGCACATGTCAAAAGATAATCTCACACCACCCACCCCGAAACTGGCCGCCGGAAACCATACTGACAAACTATTGTCTTAAAAATAACTTTGTAACCCCTAGCTTCAAAGATTTTTAAAACCTATACAGAAATGTAAAATGTGGATAGGCAACCAAACATACAGTAAGGAAAGGCAATTCTTGGATACTGACATAATTTTAATTCACGCAAAAATAGCACATAGCAACATTGAATAATAAGCTATTTATAGGATAGAAAGTGGTAAAGAGAGTAATATTTTGCAGTTGAATACAGTATTACTGATGTAGACTACCTTGTACATTCTGAGAATGTGTTAAAACCCGCTGCATGAACTACCACCGAGTGACCTCAATTCCGATTTTGTGTTACTATATTATTGTCAAAATATGGATTACTAACGACTGATGTTCCTACAATTCAAAATAGCTACGGAATGGATTACTGCCGACACGAATTACAACCGTATGGATTTACTACCCACTGAAAAGAATTTGGAAAATTTTCCACTGAACTGAAACGCCAACGAACGGAAGCACCACCGATCAACTTTCTTTCTAACGTAGCAAGTTGCCTAAGTAATAGGCGTTTCTTTCACTTGCTCGTAAGCTTGAGTCCGAACTCCGCAGAGAGAGGTAAAAATTTTGTTTTCTTAATTTCTTGAAATCCGAATAACGGAAAGAATAAAATGGATGTGGTAAAGAAATTTATTAATTATAGAAATATGGTAATCAGAACTGTCTTCTCTTACGCGTAATGTCTATAACTTCAGTAACCTTTGTCTCAAGTTTATATCGTCGACGGCTATGTTACTTCCCGCCAGCACCAGGTCACGGTCAGTGATACAACTTCAAGACAGTTCTTCCCAAAGAGGGTTGTGTCAGAATTGGCAGAGGCCAAGTATAATGAACAAAATTTAATTATTAGTAAAGAACTATACCTCCACCAAATAGATAACCGTTAGGCAGTTAGCAACCTATTTCGACGACGAGGTAAGGGGAAAGGTAGTAACTAAGAACATAAACACTTCCCAGCAGCTTGTTCACCTCACCAGGAAATATGACATGTGGCATAAATTAAGCTGAGCAAGGGTTTCTCAACGCACTATTCTCGCCTCGCTGATCTTCATATTTTGCGTCGACATTCCCCTCCCGTTCAAAGTCAAAGCCATCACCAGCGCCTGTGCCTGTAATCTTTTGTCCCCCTCACTTCCGAGCCTCGAACGCTGGTTTCGGTGCTGTAGAACCGGAATAAAACCAACTCATTTTGATGGAAAATTCTCGCCAGCCCGGCAGATCCGAACTGAACCCGCAAAAACATAGCACCGACACTCTAGAACTGTATAATAGAGCTCTCCACTTTCATCATCTATCTGTGAGTACATTTTACTTCCACCTCGATCTGGCTACCCGAGCTTCGAAGACGCCTCGATTCTATTCAGGCACTCTGGCAACCTCATTCAAACCTACAAGACCTCTATTCTTCCTATTATTGATTTTATTTGTTTTAGCGCTCTACCGCGCTGCAGCATGAAGAGGCTAAGAGCACTGTTGAGGGCCGTCGCTAGGAAGATTATGCGTTTGAACTGGTTTCCCCCCTTTGCAGAGCTTTGTGACACACCGATCTCCGCCACCGATTCGTGAAACTATCGATACAATAGAACTCACCACACCGTCTCGACCCGCAGGACCCCAGCTTTTCAGCACAGGAAGTCCGGGACAAGGAAGAGGTTTTCATAAGTCAGTCTGCTTGACGACGCGCAGGACTTTTACCGAGAAGTTCCAAAACATCCTCCATAACGTTTCCTTCAGCCTGCGATGACATCACTTTTATTATTTTAAGTACATTTTATATTATTTTATTTTTTAGATAAACTGCAAAATGTAATATCTTAAGTTTAAAGTAGCAAAATGTAGTGTATTTTTTTGTAATTCCAAAAAAATATTAAGTACAAAACCGAAGGGTGGAAATGCTCTAAACGGGAGTAGGTTTATTAATAATTAATTTCTGTATATATTTTTTTTCTATTTCACAACTAAATGAACAATCAGAACAATGTAAGTGTGTGGAATATACAATACATATAAGTTCTACGGGCTGAAGTGATGATTACGGAAATGAAGGGATTGGCCCGACGGCGGTATCCAAAAACTCCAAGGATCAGTGGGCAGGTCACATGGCAATTTCTTTTTAATGCGTCTAAAGGCTGGTGCTTTAAGTACCTACGGCTTCAATAGAAGGGATGCACTTCGAAAATTTAAATTAGAAATGTCCTAGACAGTCTGACAGTCAGTTCCCATGAATCAGTCCACCAAAAAATAGCCGCCATGTAAAAGCAAACTGTCTTCGGTCATAATAATAATAGGTCCCGGCAGAACCGTTCTAAATTCTACAGTTCGAACAAACCTGGGCTATCCGCCATCCGCAATCATGTTTCTTAATCCCGAAAGTATTTATCTTATCGAGGCTTTGACGACTTTGGGCTTTCACGGAGCTGTAATAGCTAGATTAGTACAAGCAGCCAAGCTGAGTACCCTCACGCCGAATTGAAAGACTTTGTCGTTCCAGCTTTGTGGGCTGACAAAGATTGGCCGACAACAGCGGTTATTTTTGCCCGGGTCCGGGTTATATATGGGGCACATACTAAGAGACCAGTTTCATTCCGCTTTCAAAACAATACCTGGCCGAGGTCTCGGCGAGTTGTGATCACACAGGAGCGAATTTTAGCGCAAGGATCCAAGATATGTGCGTTCAAGCAACTTTTAGCTAAGCACTAATGGCTTTTCCTCAGTTGCTTCTCCAAATTGTGTCCGCTTGCGGAAATCGTCATTCAACGACGTTGCGTTTTTCCGTTTTGGTCCAAATCTTGTACACTCATGGGTTTTCTCCACTTTCTCTTCGAAAACACATCTTGCTGAAACTCCATAATCAGAGGCCCAGGCGACTTTGTGCTCTCACAGAGCCGTCGCAGCTAGCTCTGTTACTAGAAACCAAGCTCTGTGAGTTCACTAAGTTCAAATTTAGACACCAAAGGTTTTCTTTCCATTCATTGCTCACATAAGTTCTGTGGTCTCACGGAGGATTCACATTTGACTAGACTTTCCTCTCCATTTCGGTTTGATATCAGGCCGTACACTGGACTACTAGCTTTATAGCTAGCAATGCACCTATCGCCCGATGTCTGAGTCTGCTCTTACACCATGTACCGAATGTTCTGAAATAACTCCGAGCCTATTCATTTCCGAATTCCAGGCTTGGATATGGCTTGAAAAACCACCCGCCCAGTTTAACAAATCATAATAATAATTTGTTTAGCCCTCCAACTGAAAGATTTTAATTTACATTTACTTTAACGTTTCTTTTATTACATAATTTAAATCTGAATTCGTTTCTTGGAATATGCATGGGATCCGTAGATCATGATGGAGTTCAGTCTTTCGCTTTCACCTTCTACAAATGATCTATTACTGATCGAGATATACTGAAGCTCGGTCGCTCAGTGGTTAAGATCTCTGACTCCTTGAAAGATTTGGGGTTCGGATCTTGGCTGTGGAGATGATTATCCAAAATCCACCCACCGTATGAGGTAGGAATCTAACGGAGTGAAGCCATGGATTGCCTGGTAAATTATTTTATCTAAGGAGTGGTCGACTGCAGATCAGTAACAAGACGTATAATCGTACGGTACACCTTTACCAAGAACATGAGGTATAAAATATGTACGACTTTGATTCTCATCGGATACGGCATACTAAGAAGAAGAAAAAGATAGTCCAAAAATTATCCTTTATTTGGATAAATTGCATAACCCAAAATAAAAATTTAGCTTTAATTACTTTTTAATGTATTAATTCAACTCCTGCGGTAATAATGAGGATAGGTTTGTTCACATAACGATGGCTTATTCGTGTTTTTATTCAACACCTCCTAGTTATAAGGTTATTACTAGATCGATTTTAGACGTCTAAAGTGGCCCATGACCCACTAGTGAGGCAAACCATAAAACACTAGTGAGATAAAAACCAGGTCACTCAGTACTCCACTGTAGCACTGCCAATCTATTCGAGATCCGCACCTTTTAACCTCGAATTTGACATATACTGACAATACACTTCAGTACTGCCAAACGTATAACACGAATCACAGGCGACTTTAATATAAATTTATTTGACCTCCGGATACTTTCAAATTTGTCTCTATGACTTTTCACCGCTGTCAATACAATATTTATGTTCTTTAGATATTTATTGAGTTGTTGGTTAAAATTTTGTATTGCTCGTGTATGTCATTACAAATAATTCACTCGAGAAATGACCCCTATCGGTCTAATAGCCTCGGGTGTTCAACTTTTCTCTTCTGGATTATTTTTAGTATAACACATTATAGCATATATTTTGTAGTATAGCGAAATAATATTTATAAAATTACAAAGAACTTACTCTGACTACTTTACTTAACTCCATGCTATTTCGAAACTTAATTAAATTTGCATCAACACGTCAGTACGGTATAAAGTGGGAATTAACCTAGACAGAGTGCAAATACAGATTAGCAAGGGTCAGGTAATATTAGTGGGTTATCGATGTGTAGTGACCGTCTGTCACTCACTGCTGGATATGAATGTTTGATGAACCCCAATTACGGAACTTCGTTTTATTTCCCGGGAAGCTTTAGAAGAGCCCCACTCATTACTTTCCTTGCCAAGGTTCGCCCAAAACGTGTTGTTGCAGTTAAAGTTCCTGCAGTTTTAAAAGAATCTCCGCGAAAGCTCTGTTTCAATATGTGGGATTGCGCCATAAACAAAGTGCTTCTTTTTGTTGGGTTTTATGTCCGTTTTTACAAGCACCATTTCTGCGGCTACAACTGTTGTTATGGCCTATTTTATTTAAAGGGTTTACTAAATGAGATCACGGTTTTTGAGAGGCGCATTGCAGGGATTATAACACCCTACTAAGGAGCTTTGACGCTGATGAGCGCTCCTTTAGTCGCATTTATATTTCAATAAACGAGCTTTTAACTTGTTTCCTACTTTATCACAGGTTTAGATTAGCTTTCGTAACTGTTGCGGAAGAAAAATGGCGAGCTGTTCGCGAAAATGCTACGCTCTAATTGCTGTTATAAAATTTCCATCTCAAGGAAAACCGTGAAAAGCTGCCTCGTGGAGGGAATATATTGGCTACGTATTTTTTGTAGGTTACATCAATTTTGGATATTTATTATTGATTATCTACACGCGAAGGCAGAATGTATAAGCAGTTGCTCGCCGATGTATGAATTATGAGATCTAATGGAAGGTCAGGCCAGGTATATATTTCTTGCTACTTGGGTTCTATAGCAATTCTAATCGTAATTACAAGAGCTTGGAATTTACGATTTTAACATAACAACGCAGCTTAAATTTTACTGCACTTAAAAATAATTCCACTTTACACACATATATGTATGTTTCATATCCACTAATGATAATAAACTGTCACTTCCATATAAATTCCGGGGACTAATGTCGCTAAGATATGCGGCGCCGCACGGATATAAACCGCTATGTCGAAATTAATTTATACAGCGTCTTCAAACCAAAATTCTTAATTAAATGTGAGTTAGAATGAGCTCTATTGATAAAAAAATACTAACTAGTCAATTTGCCTGCAACACAAGTAATGGTTTTTGTGATTTGTTAGCTAATGTAGATAGCCACTGAATTTTTCGACACAATTCAAGTACTACTTTTTTATGTAAAATCGGTATGTCTATATAAATATCGTACCTGCAGTACCAGAAAAATATCACCCTTAATATGAAATGGAAGTAGTATAGCTAGCACATGAGGTTTTCAAACGTAATGAAACTACATTACGTCAAGTTTTATCCGATAAGTAGTTTTTGAGTTCTGAAGAAACTACAAAAATTAAATCAAGCTCTAATAATGCACCTTTGGGCTCTATCTCGATATAGGCTGCCCTAGTTTTTATGGTGCACCCTATAAATTATGTAGTTATTCTACTATACCTGATTAGCCGATTAATGTAATGCGTTTCAACAATTACCCTATTCAGCCTGTGTTTGTGGCACTTCACCAATGGTATTCCTTTTTATGTAGGCTGTTCATTCATAATCTGTATTAATTACGCGATATCGAAATACAATCCCTGAGAGATGTATAGAAATATACTATAGCCGAGAAAATTAAAAAAGCGATATTAGAATTACTCTAAGAGTTAAATAATATCATCGGTTGTAGTAACAAAAAGGAATATTCTACATGCTGATGATGAAAAATTTTGGTATATCCAAGATAGCCTATAGCTACCCGTAGGACTAAATCACGGCAATGTGGGATAGAAATCTTCAAGACTCTTGAACAAAAATAACGATTGTCTATAAATATCTAGTTAGAAAAATTAGACAGCTAACTTTTACCTTTAAATGAGATTTTTAACAAAATGCGGAGTATCACAATAGGCTGAATATCTTACCCTTAGTTGATGTTAATTAAACTACTTCAACTGAAAACATGGGGCCTTATCCACAAGTTATAATTAACTAAAGTTACTTTTAATTCCTATGGTAGCGGCAAGTTTTTGTTTTACGTATTGAAATTTATCTAAGAGCATCTCTCTTTCTTTGCTTTAAGCGTAGCAGCCTTATGATCAAATTTTACACAAGGTAAGAATATCATCTTTAATTGGTTGCCCATCGAATTAAGATAATTTTTTTTATTATAGTGATGCCATCAGTAAAATCGTTGTAATTTTTACAGTTGTATCTCTGAATTCTTTTATATGCCAAGAGATTTACTACTGTAGTGCCTTCCATTTACATTTCATTATTTACTTCATCATATTCATTTCACTTTTATGGAGTGTAGACTTTTAGAGAATTTGATGCAATCTTATATCATTAACTTAAGATGGCCATTAGGTACCATCAAGGTACAGCGACCATCAGGGAAAGCTAAAGGTACAAGTGTCAGCGGTAAGATGAATTAATGTAGAATTTCAGTCTTACTAAGAGTTAGGAACTAAGCTCGCTTCAGTGCAACAAGTAATTAAAAATTTAAAGATATAATCTCCTCGCCACAGCCACGTTTGTAGACGTTATAGTCAATTCTGATGTAGAAAAAGCTTTGGTATCCAAATAAAGCTCTTGGACTCAACAGAAAGGTAAAATATAATTGAGTTATTAATGAGATCAAACTAAAACAATGCAAACCGCCATCAGCAATGTGCTTGGATTTCAATTCTTTTCTCAGTTCAGCCACACCTAAACTAAAAGTTTGCCGAGGGCTCAAAATTTTAATCCATACGATACTTCCTTCCTTTAATTTCGAATCTAGCGTTTCGCAGCGTTTTTCGGCCCATTGTATTTTATATGGCGACAGCGTTTCAAATCTAAATTAAGCTTTGTTCCTGCATGATATGTCGCAATGGGGTTTATCGCATTCTAAGAATTTCGAAGTTTCCTGATGGTCTAAAACCTTGCCGAAGCTTCACGCAGAATTACTGACTTAAGATTTTATCAGCGCGACGTCTTTCCCATGTCTTCCATAAGCTAAACAGAGAACGCGCTTAAGTGACGCGTGCGCCTTGTTATTCCGTTCCCGCATCGTTGGCCGAAGCTTCACTCAGCGGCCGGCGCTAAGATCGTCAAGAAGTGTTGGTGGTTGAGTCCGCGACGCCGATTCCGTCGGTCAAGCGCAGCGTAAGTCGAAATTAGTTGAACTACAGTGTCGTTGTCTTCGAGCCCTGTGTTATGATGGATGTACTGGTGAACGTTTAGCCAAGTTTTTCGTACCGTTGGAGCTAAGCATCTCCGTTAACGCAGCCAATCTTAAGGGGTTGTGCTAAACCTGCTATTGCAGTGAAGTTTTGAATTCCGCTACCGTAATCTCCTTTTTTGTATGGGCTTCATTCAAGTTAACCCTCGTCGTGGAGATATTATGTCGCTCACACTCGCTAAAATACCGCCTCTGCCATGTGGTTTCCAGTAGTTTCCTGTTAGTTGTTAACCGTTGTACTGCCTATACATTTACAGTGCAGTAATTTTTGAAGTGTTGTCCCGCCCATTGTTCTACTGTTTATATGTTGTTTTTTATTGTAAGTTTAAGTAAAGATTGCCGTTGTGTTACTATTTGAGCAATTGTCGCTAGTTTTGTTCATGTAACGTAGTTCCTTTAAAGTTATTACTGTTTTGGATGTGGTCACGTCAATTGTTGTCATTTTCGTTACTTGTGTTTAGTCTAGGCATTGCGTCTTTAACCTGACTAACCTTTTCAACGGTAATAAGTAATTATTGTAACGTCCTTTTTCATTTTTGCATATTTTATTATTCCAATAGAGTTGGTTATTTACTTACGTTTTTATTGGTGTTTGCATGCATATATGTGTTTTGTTTCGATGTACAGGAGTTCAGATTATTGTAAGCAAATGTAACGGAAGGTAGGTTCGATTCAGCAGTCGCCGCCTCAAGCTGTGCCAATCCAGAAGTAGAAAACTGAGCTCACTTCCTTCCACTTTCAAAGTAGGCCTCCTTGTGCTGCTGATTTTGCCGATTTAGTACGAAAGTGGTGGCGTCTTGATTATTTAATCTTTTATCTCGTTTAATGGAATTGGAGCCCTAATTCTAAGGTCTTAAAGAACCCGCCCTTCTCGCTGAGCATCCCTAAAGCCGGACAACCCATCGTAACGGTGATCAGGGCTGCAAATTTTGTAAAATTTACCAATTGTGTTGTTACGAGTATTTAAGTGGGAACCAATTGTTGTTTTTGTCGTTTAGAACGGTTTTTGGCTGTAACAGATAGGTTAAATTTAGAACTGAAAAATAGACATATGAACTTTAAAACCATCATACTAAGCAACACGTAGTATAAGATCAATGTAGACATTAAATCTGAGTACAGACAGCACCACCTAGAAACAAGACCGAAAGGCTCTCACGTCACTGGATCGTGACGTCTACTATGGTATGTGGTATGCCGCATGAGTTTTGTGTCCACATTGTATCTGCACGTTGTGTGCAATTATCGATTATAATTCAGCTTCTTGTAACAGACAGGGAACTTGGTCGATTAGAAGTATGTGTGATGCAAGTATTTTATCACCAGTTCTTGCACAAATAAAACACGTAGAACCGTTACACACAGGTCATTGCATTTGCACCGTAATGGCGAGTCGCTAGCGTTGTAAAACGTTTCTCGGAAAATAAATAAATGTAGTGTACAAGTATATACCATATTTGTGCAGGTGTTTTGTATAGTCTGTTTTTTGCTTTATGATTCACAGCAGGCTTTGCTTTTGAATTTTTGTAACAGTGTAGGTAGTTGGTTACAAAGAAAGAACACTCCTAATGTAAAAAACTTATTACAACTGTCCATGAGTTATCTTAGAAGCACTATTATACATAATGAAAGCTAAAATTACTGAACCATTGACATTAAATAAGGTATTGTTTTATTTTGAGAACGGTTTTTTAAACATGGTTGTTATCTAACTGTACAGAAACGTCATAACATTTCTAGACATCGATTTATCTTATATGTTCTAATGTAAAAATATATTATTAACAACTTGCTGGTGATTTTGGTTGCAGAGCCGTGTTGTAGAAGTTATTATTTATGCTAAACATATAACAGGGATTAACTATTTTTCAACATTGCCTAAACATGTCACAGTTCATTCACTTATGAAAGTCCCTGTCATTATTGTCCGAGTCCAACAGTACGTCACACCCTCGTAAAAATCCTGATGTGCATCCTGTATGCAAAATAGTATATCTCTTTCTCTCTGCCTTAACTTTAGATGGATTCATTTTCAAGTCTGTTCCGTGATTCCACCTACGCACACTGGTTCCATTGCTAAATATCCAAGTGTTATTCAAAAACAGGAATATACATTTTTCACTAGAATTTCGAAACTGTAAATATATCTTTAAAAATGCAATCTTCGCCGAAATTACATAATTCTTCTCACACAACAATTTTCTTCCATTCACAATTTTATATTTACATCACATATTTTTTTAATTTGTAATAGAATTTTGAACGACTCCCAGTTTAATTTAGTTCCTCTCTTGCACATCGCAATAGATTATCCAAAGTAAAAAAATCCTAAATTTTGTTCTTAATATCATCCCTGAAATTATAGTCCTCCCAATGGCATACGTATGGAAACAAACAGACCCGAACAGTTCGGGTAATAGCCCGAAATCTGCCCCTATGATATACTGTAATTGCAAGCAAAATAAAATAACAACTATTTAGTGAACTAAAAGTTGTACTATCCAAGACAAGACAAAACTGGGACAGTTAATATGTTCCATGGTGAATGTGATTGCTTTAGCATATGTAGTTCTATAGCTATTTTGAACTAATTGTGAACTTGTTTAGACGTTGCTATGAATCAAAAAGTAAGTGTATTTGTTTAAAACCTAATTTTAAGCTAATCAAATGATACTAAAATCGCTAGCACGAGTTGTCCCACTTTTTTGTCATTGATAGTATCTGGTAGCTGAAAGGTAGAAAAAACCAAGTAAACCACCCTGCGAAATGAAACTTTATAAACTTATCTCCCTGTTGGCAATAATTGAAGGAAAATGATTTTAATCCCGGATCACTGGTTCGGATTTAGAAACAAGCACTAAAAGTATATCGGATTATAAATATACGACTAGTTCAAAAGGTGCTATAAAAAAAACTTGTGATTTTCCACAAAATTATCGCCACAGCTACATTTGAAGATGGAACTCGAATCTTAGCAGTGGATTTGGTACTGTCGGAGCAATTGCAAGAAGCATATAACCAAATTAGCTATTGGGCAAAAAGTGGAAAATAAAATGAAACGATAAAAATCAAGTCAATCCATAGGCATTTCCCAAATCCTAAACAGTTCGAACAGTATAGTTTAGTGTGAGATTGTAAAGGGAGTGTGTGTATGGTACTTCAAGTAGTCATCGAAAACTTCTAGACAACAATGGCCAACATTATACGTCATTTCCGTCATCTTAATTTAGAGGAAAGTTAATAGCTGATCTATTAGAGTAGTTTATTCATGATCCCATAATTTTAAAAATATTCATTTCTCGAAACGTTAAAATAATAATTATGCTGTTGAATTTCTTATCAAAAAATATCTTTCCCAGCTCCTTTGAGAAATATTTGTTCTGCAACAAAATATTTATGTCATTTTATGTTCGCACGTTTTTTCATAATTTTCAATTCGCACAATAAAGATGTGCTATGCCGTTTCATTATGCAGCTTTTGACAATACAACAATGTTGATAGTTTTCAGTGGTTCTGTCAGTTTTTCTTGTAAGAGAGGTGAATTACTCTTCTCTCCTCATTATTTTGGATATAACCATAAAACAATAGAAATCCCCTTTATTTTTCCTCAAATTTCCAATTAACTTCCTAAAGATAGCTGACACTGCAGACTATTTAATTTTAACATTTAGGTATTTGTGTATTAATGTATAACTGTTGGATTTGAATATTATTCATTTTACTTTTATTGGTTGGCATTTTAACTTTACTTTATTCTTATCATACCACCATATATTATCCCAACTCGTCAACAAGTTAAGCAGAAGACAACTAATTGCCTCTAATGATGTGTCTCTTTATGATAGGTGTTGGTAAAGATTGGAACAGATAACGTCATACAATATGAAACAGGAGCTTGACATGGGTCGTCTTTAGAATAGCCTTTCAACATACAGCAAATTTGTGAACATATGTTCTTTGTTGTTTGCCGTTAGGTATATATTTATAATTAGTTATGTGGGCCACTATAACTCCTGAAGATAGTGCAGTTAGGCGAGACATCGACAAAGGAAGTCCCTGGTGGTGTAGCTTGAACAAGCGTCCACGTTCGTTCAGCAGAGTGAAGCAACGCTCTCTCTGGTCAGAACTTGGATGTGAGTTCCACGGCTGCTTCTCCCGACACCTCGTGGTACGGCTGCCACGGAAAAAAGTTGGTTCCGGTTGTCATAATAACACCATGACAGTCGTTAGTGGGGTTGGAAGTCCCCATAAAATGTACAGTGACGCCTATAATTGGCCGAACGGCTGTTGGCGAAATGCAGAATAAAAAAAAATTAAAAAATAAAAATAAAGGAAGCGACAGTGTGGTCGAGTGACACCATTGCAAAGCCATTGCCGTGAAATACTGCGAGAATAATTATTGGCGCGTTAAAATACGTATTGCACCTGAATGTATGTATAGTGATCTGACAGAACAAAAGTGTTGTTGAAGCAGCTGGCAGAGTGATTTAATGTTATTGATTGGTGTTCTATGGAGACGACTTATGCGCCGTGAATCAGCAGCATTAACAAGTAGTAAAAACAGCTGTTGACTGGTGATTTCATCAGTGTTCATACAAATGCGTAGTTGAAATAAATATTAGCGCATAGATTGGCATCATTGCTAAAACAAATGAGTAGTAGAAACAGCTACTCACTTTGTGGATTAGTATCTAGATTTATTATAAATTAGCGCTGATTTCAATGAAAATAAATTGGATTTTCATTTAATTCCCATTTCAAAGCTAATATTTTTAACTTAGCGCGAGTATAGGTCAACTTCTGGTTAATTTGAGTAGGGGCTTTTCTTTATAACGGCTGAGATAAATCAGGTAACAGAGAGCCTTGTACCGGAATCAACTAGTCACGATGAGAAACAAAGGCGAGTTCAATCTATTGGCGTCTCTAAATATACATCGCCTTGTCGCATCTGCAACGAAAAAACTTTCCGCATCTTTATGACTGCTTTGAAAGTTGTTGGTAACAATAAGAGTCCTGAATCTTATTAACGTAATTCAATAAAGGCCATGTTATTACCACAACTTGCGGTACGGCGGTATCAAAGTGGGTCTTCGGCTTAACTTTAAGAAATAATACAGGGTGATAAAAACTGACGAATTATATCATTACTGCACTCTTCCTAAGAAAGCGTAGAGTTATTTCTTACAATCGTTTTTGAATTCTCAGCTCCATTCTCTTAGAACTTTGATGTTAGGGATCTCATCTGGGATGCGTTTTAGTGTGAAAATGTTGTTGCTACATTTCGAGGAGTTAATTGTTATTCCCCATTTTGTGAACCATTTAGTTAGAATTTTCATTGAGCGTTGAAGACGTTCCACAATTTCTGTGATACTAACACTTTGTATTATTACCGCAGTATCATCTGCATAAGTGGCTGTTTCACCAATGATTTGTTGAGGTAAATCATGTATGAAAATATTAAAAAGGGTAGGACCAAGTATACTCCCTTAGAGAACCCCTGCGTGGAGACTTTTCATAGAGGAAATAGTGCCATTTATCTTAACCGCAAGAGTTCGGTTTTCCAAAAAGGAGAATGAATTGCCTTGATGTAATTAGGAATATTTATGTGTAATCATTTGTACTTTAATCCGTCAATCCACACCTTGTCAAAAGCTTTAGTTATGTCTAGGAAAGCTATGGCAGTGAATTGTTTCTGCTCATAACCCCGTTCGATCATTTCACAGATTCCTTTGTAATTGGTGGGTGGTGGAGTGGTTCTTTCTGAACCCAAATTGTCTTGGAGGGATGATATTGTTAAAATCTAACGACATATTAAGCCTATTACTAATTGCTTTCTCCAGTAGCTTTGAAATTGTAGGAAGCAGACTGATCGGACGATAGTTATTGTGGTCTTTTGCATCCTTCCCTTGTTTGGGAAACATTAAAATATGTGCATGTTTCCACTTTTCGGGGAAATGTCCTATTCTTAAGCTAGCGTTGAACAGGGTAGTTAAGTATGAGATTGCTTTCTTGGTTAGTTCTTTGATGATCACATTTGGAATGAGGTCATGACCAGGGGCTTTCTTTAAGGACAAGGAGGTTATGTAGGTAACAAGTTTTTCGGTTGTAACTGGGAAATCAAAGTCATTACTTGATGGAAGATGGGGTTCGTTGTGGAGTGTGATCATATTGGAGAATTGTCTATTGTTGTCAGCAATGGTTGGTGTGAATGTTGTATTTAGTTTTTCCAAGAATAGATTACCTTGCCCCTTATCTGTATTTATTGTTTGTTGTCGACTGTGAGAGTTGGTATAATTGTTTGTTCTCTAGTAATGCCCCGAGTAGCTTTCCACATCCCTGGATAGTTTGGTTCGAGAGTTTCAATATGTCGTCTGTAACTCGTTATTCTGTGATTCTCAAGTTCTCTTCGAATTCGATGTGAGATATTGTTAAGCAGATTTTTTACATGAGGAGCTCTGGTTATTTGCCACTCCCTACGTAGTCTGCTTTTCTCTTTAATTAAGTCTGTAACATATAAGGGTGGAATATTTGGATTGCTCATGCGTTTTAAGGGTTTAATTGTAGTTGCAGCTCTGACTGCTTCAGTGATTGATGCGGTATACTTATGCGTGTAGTCATCTATTTCTCTAGAATTAGTTATGGGATAAGGGTTCACAGTTAAGCAGTTAAGATTTTCCTGGAATGTTTCCAGTTAACTAGTCCATTAATTAGCCGAGGTTGAGAAATGACTTTAATTCCTGTATCATTTAGTTTAATAATTACTGGAAGGTGATCAGAATCCATTTCATTGATGACTGTTTGATGAATTGTACTACAAAAGTGTTTTGCAAGTATTATATCTAAAATGTCCGGCCGATGGTCAGAGCGATAAGGGGTAATAGGTATATTCTATTGGGGCCAGTATCTGTAACTGGTGGTTGGTAGCAATGTTGTTAAGTTGGACACCGCTTGGGTTGTTTGTCCGGCAGCCCCAGAGTGTATTTTTACTATTTAGATTATCTATTATTAAGGTGGGTGTTTGATCGTTTACCAGGTTTATAAAGTCAGACACTTAATTTTTTCTTTGGCTGCTTGTATGCTGCGAATATTTTAAGAGTGTAGGAATTATTCAGAATTACACCAATTGAAATACTCTCAATACTATTCCAAAGTGGATGATTTAGTGTGGTAAATTGGAATTTCTTTTTAATTAATATAGCCACTCCCCCCTAGGCATGTTGGGCTGGTCTGTCGTAGCGTATTATGTGGTATCCACTAATTTTAAGCACCTCGCCGTCACTGAGGGTGAGTTTCTGTGATGCAGGCATATCAACCCCGTATTTGCCAAGAAGGATATGAGGAGTGAGCGTTGGGTTTCTACCCCATCAGCGTTAAAGTTTAGAATTGTGAGGTCTTGAAGTATATTGGGAGTGCTACTTGACATTGAAAAGGTTAGGGATAATATTGTTAGTGATGTAGGATTTGATTTGTTCGATAATTGGGGTTAGTAGTTGTTGATAATTTCCCCTATGTTGTCACAGAGGGGGGATGCTAATAATGCGAGAGGAGTATTAGGAGAGTATTGATTAGGGTAACTGTTTATGAATAGCTCTTACCAGCTTGAACATAGGAGTGCTGTTGGGATTGCCTGGATCTGGTTATCTGTGTTCGTTGCATCTGTAGCATTTTATGGTGTGGGCATCCTCGGTAGCTGGCTGGGTGAGCTTGTTACGGTATTAAAACAACTTTTACGACACCCACCCAAGGTGAGCATCGCACCACGGAATCAGTCCTGGAAAACTGGCACACTTGCCCTGAGATTTGCTAAAAACAGGGTAAAGGCCACGGCTGGAACGCGCAGGGAGTCGGTGTGTGAGTCACACGATACGTTCTTGACAAGCGTGTTGAGGCATATATATAGGGTACGTCAAAATTATGAGGACGCCACCAAGCCTGTCTTAACCCGAATAACCGGGCCTGGGCGGTTAGACGGGGCGAAGTATTCAAGACACTCCGTGGATAGGGGTACTCGTGAATTATAAAGTCACACAACGATTTCGTGATGGCAAAAATACTTAGATCATGAAGGGGGCTTTTTCAGCCACGGCAATGTCACCACCAAGCCTACCTGCACGCTCTGCTCTCACTGGCTCCACCGTACATTCATCTCCTCAATGATGGCCGCACACTGAAACAGAACATGCACAAAGCGACCAAGAATAAAGCGTCTCTTACTTAGATAAGCGTCTATCTAAGATGCGAAGGGTACGTTTTTAACGGTGCACAAGATTTCACAGTTATTCACATGATTAAGCGCACAGCTCGCGCACGAGAAGTTAGTATAATTCAATGGTTACAAATACCTTAATTTTATTGGTGACGATCCAAGAGATCAGCGTGCGGTCCAGCTGGCGGGAAACAGGTTGCCTGTGGCAATTCATTCGCCGCTAAAACGGCCGACGTGTGAATGGTCTGGATGCGCCCAAAATGGCGACAAAGGCTGGCGCTTCAACAAACGCCGCTACGACGGCCAAACTAGCCCAAGTGATGTCCTACCTCAACGGAGTCCTCGCACAACGAGCCAAAGGGAACACTCCCTTACATGACGACGTAGAACCGGGCATGGAATTCCATCACACCTACGCCTTGGCGTAATAAGATCGCCTTTAACGACACACACACACCTCCCTTGTTCAATCGCCTGAGTAGAACTGCCACTTAAGGCGAAACAGTTTATCACATACTTGCTGAAGCAGCACGAGACGGGAAAAGGCTGACGCCCCCGCCAAGGGCGGGAGCGCCGCACGAACACACACACTATCCGACCTCTTATTAGACCGACGGCTCTCGGCTGAATGCCCCGCAAGGAGCGTTACGACGCTTGAAGTCGCGTGAGCCAAAACGGCGTTACCACGTGACCCTCGACAGCCAATGGCGATGCGCCCAATAAAACAAATAAGTGCCGGTGACAAAGACAGCCAATGGCGTAAATTCTAGAAGGTTCGGAAATCCTGCGAGCGTTAACACCCGACTGTCAAAGTACCAACAAAGGGGTGCCCCGGATGACGAGAAATACTGCGCTTGAGGCCAAATATGTGCAAAATCATTATTATGGAATTAGGCGATGAAGCCAAATAAGTAACTAAAAGGGTTTAACATACGGGCACGCTGCCCTAAAGCCTAGGTGGCTAATTAAAATACAAAATGACCTGACACTCCCCTTACTTGAAAGAGAGTTCCCCGATGTCTCTTAAAATCAACGGGGCATTTTGGCTGCGGCGCCACGAGAACTTCAAACGGCCGGAAACGCTGGTACGATAGCTGTACCCCCAAAGGAATTACGCACACTGGCCACCAGATAGGGTACGACAGGAGGGAAGAGAGAAGAGGAAGAAGAAAGACTGGATACGTCAGTAGAAAATACGTAAATTTTTTGTGTCGAAATCGGGTACAAACAAGTCTTACACCTGTGGACACTTCCGACCAACCGTTCCAAAAGAACACAGGGAAGGGGGGGGGGGGGGTATAGAAATGGAAGTCCAAAGTCCCACACGAGGGTTACCTGAAGAGGGCACGTTGCGCGTCACGAGATCGGCGCATTGTGTGATCCCACAACTGGTAGGAGTACCCAACAGAAGAGGATGAACCACCAAAAAGGGAAAATGGTTGTGACAGAAACTGTCAAAATAGTCATGATCAGTAATAGGAAAAACTCAGTCCACCGAAATCCTCAATCGATGCCGATGCCGGAGCCAAGTCGACTATTAAACCGCAAAGCGCGAGCTCGAAAGTGACTCCAACACCGAACACCAAAAGAAAATCCGGAAGAACCAAGTCTCCAAGGGTGTAGGCGTTCGATGACGCATGCCCAATAAATCCTTTTCAGAAATCCATGCGGCCCAAAGGGACTACCTTACTACGACAGGGTCCGCACAAAACAAAATGACCAGAAACACGCTCTCTTTATGTAATCCCACATAGGTGGTTGAAAACGGCGACGGCCAACGGTACGGTAAAAGAGCGTTAGGCGATGAAAACAACAAGGCATCGCTACGCAAAAAGAGTCAAAAATAGTTAAACACTCAAACACTATACACTTAAGAAACCTCATGCGGACAGCAGGCCATTACCGCCACACAAAGCTCAGAAGCTTCAACAAAACTGTTCACAAAGAACACGATACTTGACAACATGACGTCATCAGACAAAATAGGGTACGATAAACGACAACAAAACGTCAACAAATACGAACCATTCCGACCAGCGGTAAAAGCTCGTTAAATGCTAACGGGAAGTGTACAAAACACTGCGATAACTGTTAGGGGTGTCCACGAAGAAGTTGGTAAACAAAGTTGGGCGGTACATGATAATAATGAGTGTGAGATAAAGGCCAAACGAAAATAACTACGCCAAACCAACTAAGAAGATGGCCTGAGGGACGTAATAACCGCACGAGCGAATCTCCCCAAGCACACCAACAGCACACCATAACTTATCAACAAACCAAAACACGGTAATGAAGGTGAAAAATAATTCCACCCTGCTTACCAAAAATCAACTCGGTACAACACCAAACGATAGAGAAAAAAAATTGTCAAAATCGGTAATCATCAACGTCAAAATCGATAAACCTCGCTAACGTGAACGTCAAAATCGATAAACGTCAGTTCGGTACAACAAAAGTGTCAACTTAGCCCAAGGCTAAACAATGTAAACGACAGGGAATCGAAACTCCCAACTAAGCCTTCGAAAAGACTTAAAAAAACAAGGTCGGTACCTTCACTCAACAACATCTGGTACTAAATCCGACTAATACGGAATAAAATCTGCACTAAATGCAACGAGAGATCTCGGTAGTATGAACTGGCTAAGAAAAACAAGAAACGACGGTAAAAATGACGAAAAAAGATACTCAAAATATGAAAAGACATGGAAAAACACAAAAAGAAAACTAAAAAAGGCGATAAACAACAACAAAACACAAAACTACAAATAGAAAATAAGAAAAGACAAGAAAAAACATAGAAAACAAGAAAAGAAGCTCGGTAAAATATTCTACTAGGGAAAAAAACGGTTTACCAGTCCATACCACTTCGAAATGACGAAAAAAAAACATTTGTGACAGCAATATAAATGATAACAGACAACAATGAACATCAACGTCCCACGTTGTCGCGCCAAAATTAGCCTGTTACGGTATTAAAGACAACTTTACGACACCCACCCAAGGTGAGCATCGCACCACGGAATCAGTCCTGGAAAACTGGCACACTTGCCCTGAGATTTGCTAAAACAGGCTAAAAGGCCACGGCTGGAACGCTTAGGGAGTCGGGCGTGAGTCACACGATACGTTCTGGGCAAGCGTGTTGAGGCATATATATAGGGTACGTCAAAATTATGAGGGCGCCACCAAGCCTGTCTTAACCCGAATAACCGGGCCTGTGCGGTTAGACGGGGGCGAAGTATTCAAGACACTCCGTCGATAGGGGGGTACTCGTGAATTATAAACTCACACAACGATTTCGTGATGGCAAAAATACTTAGATCATGAAGGGGGCTTTTTCAGCCACGGCAATGTCACCACCATGAACAGATTCGCCTGGAGGCTGTAGAAATCAGGCGTCCGTTACGTTATTTTGCTGGTTCCATCCCTTATGTTAAGCGCAGAACTGAGACAGCAGTTTCCGCTTTAAGACAGCTTAGTCATGCCACTTAACGGGATGATAATTCGTCACTGTGTGAGATGCAGCCTCACATCCCTTAATTATTTATAGGCTTGGACCCACAGCGACGCAGTAAGTGAATCTAACAAGTAAATGCAGACTGGTTTATTACAAAAATAATTGTTCTATATATACAAACAAATTTGCTTAGATCATAGTAATATACAAAGTTCATTTCTAATAACAGGTGCAATGTATTATATTCAGTAGGTTAATTTACTAGTCTTGCAAAACAATACTCAGCGGTTTTGCTCCCGTGATATGATATGGACTCCATGAACTCGAGCGTCTTTTATGCTGAGCTGCGATTGTAGGCATTTAAACCTTGTCACGGCCTTGCGTAATTGTGTACGCGAAGCCGTGTAAAAATGCTGAGCGGCGACTGCGAGGTGTTTAAACTTGACTGTGAGTAGGTCGCCGCGCTTGCATAATGCAATATTGCGTTTTTGGTGGCTTTTAACTTTTAGAATGTTTCGTAAATTTAAATGAATAATTATAAATTTATATCTGGTTAATCTGTTAAAGACAAGATTAAACATATTGCCAATTTTAAGCCACAAAAAAGCAAACCGATAAATTATATTGTTTCTTCGAGATTGAGCGTTTTGAGAGGATATTCTTCTGCCTGGGGTTGTGCGGGTGGTGGTTTCCTTCGTGTTATTCGTTGCCGAATGTAGTAGATAGCTCCTAGTAGGGCAGCGGTTCCCAAAAGGCTGCCTGTGACCCCAATAGACAGGTGAGAATGATGTCGGATGGCTTTCCAGGTGAAGTTTTTTATATGCTCCTGGAAATCTAACTGCGATGCTTGTAGGTCTTCGAAGTGGTCTGACTGAGTTAGTACAGGTTCCTCTGCGATTTCTGAAAATGAGTTTGTTGTGATTGGGTTGGTAATATTGAGACTGATAGCCTTGGAGTATCCAGCCAGGATCTTGTATTTTCTGTTGTGCCTTGGGGTTAATGTATTCCTCGCAGTTTGGATGATGCAATCCGATGAAATTTGAATGACACCTGTAGTGTTGACGGTGACTTCTTCCCTGTTTCCACTACAAGTGATTGCTATGCGGGTTGGTTTACTGACTACAAATAGCCAGGTGTTTTCCATGTACAATTGTTTCCAAATAATGGACTGGATGCGATGTCTTCGTAGGAGACATTGACTGGTTTCTACTCGGTGATATATATCGTCAATGATGCAGTTTGGGTTGTTTTCAATTCCTTTAACTACCGTTGGACTGCAAACATAGGTAGTGGGAGAAATTTGTAGCTCTTCTTTGAATTCTTCATCTGTTTCGTGGAAGTACATTTGTAGGTTGTAATCCACAGCGAAGATTCCTTTCGGCACATCGATCATCCAGTAGGATCCATTGCTGATTTGGAGAGGAATTGGTGTCACTTTAATTAAGGAGTATTCCGTTTTTTCCACTATGATGAAATACCCTTGGACGTTGATGTAGATGTCGTCATGCCCAATGTCAACCTTTAGAATTGGCGTTGGTAATATCTCCAAATTTGGTGAAAGTTTACTGTTGCATTAGCGAGGATCTGTTAATTTGAGCAGGTGTTATTAGCTCGTACAGATTACCTTGCTGAAAGTGAACGTTTAAGATGTGAATATGGTAGTTGCACAGTTCACTAATTACATTTGTGGCGACTTGGTACACACTGATGATGTGAATATTTAGTCGGTTGGAGTCGGTTGCTTTATACCATTTGTCCATGTTGTTAATGGCCCGGATTCCTTGGTTTAATTTTCTTGGAAATGTTCCAGCTTCTTGTCGATTCGTTCTTCGGTTTCATTAAACCTGGAAAGTGCTGATAGCAAGAATTTGGATTGTTGACTGTCCATTTTTATTAGTTCCTGTTGATTCTTGTCTAGGCCTGTCTATATCTTGATAGACTTCATCGTTGACTCCAAAAATTGATTGTTAATACTGTGCCAAGGACTCCTCTTTTTCTCGTCTTGTTATTATTTCTTCCATACCATCTCTAATCCATTCCATTTGCTTTTTTCTGTTCCAGAAGATGATGCACCAGTGTTTTGCATAATGTGTCTTCGGACAGTTCTTTTGCAGAGTCGCAGAGATTGTCGAATTTGTCTACCATGTCTGTGACTGTTTCGAAGTCTTCTTCGATCTTCCCCCTCTCGAACTGGATTTCGATCCGGAATGTTCCTCTCTCAATCTTCCCGTGTCCAATGTGTTCTACATAGTACCCGCTGTCTGGTTTTTGGATATTAAATTCTGCTTTACTTAATGTATTGGTGGTAAGAAGGGTAAAGATGAGTAACAGCAGTTTCCATTTGGACGCGACAGATTTCCTTGGTGCGGGGATGATCGTGTCTGGATAATGTTAGTTGAAATTTTATCTTCTGCCTCTGGTTCCTGCGATTCCTCGGTAGTTGCTGGTAATGGAATGATGCTGCCTATGGATCGTTTTAGCTGATGTCCTCCTGATTTCTGGAGCGTCACTACTCGTACTGATCCTTCGGCTGCTGGATGAGTTGCAGTGACTCTTGCTAAAGGCCACTTACTAGGATTGATACTATCTTCTTTGATTAACACTAAATCTCCAACTTTAGTGTTCTCCAATGGTTTCTTCCATTTGTTTCGTTGCTGTAATCCATGAAGGTAGTCCGAGCTCCATGATTTCCAAAAATCTTGCTTGATCTTTTGGATTATCCTCCAACGATTCGATAGATTTGAAGATATTGGAGTGGTTGATTGGGTCTGGTGGCGATATGATTTCCCTCCCTATTAGGAAATGGCCTGGCGTCAGAGCAGTTGTGTCCTCAATATCGTTGCCTTGTGGACATAGAGGACGTGAGTTTAGGCAGGCCTCAATTTGGCAGAGAAGAGTTGTTAACTCTTCAAAGGTGAGAGTAGCGTGGCCAATAGTTCTCTTCAGATGATGCTTCATTGATTTTACCCCTGGCTTCCCATATCCCTCCGAAGTGAGGGGCTATTGGAGGGATGAAGTGCCATTGGGTACCACCGGTTGCTAAGGTTTCTTGGACAACTGGGCCTTCAATTGTTTGGCGGGTTCCTTGTCCAACACTTTTCTTGCGCCAACGAAGTTTGTTCCGTTGTCGCTGTATAGGTGTGCACAGCGTCCTCTTCGGGCAGTAAACCTCCCTGAAGACTGCTAGGAAGCTGTTGGTTGTCATGTCGCTGACGGCCTCTAGGTGAATTGCCTTGGTTGATAGACAGACAAAAACAGCAATGTACCCTTTGTGCGAAGAATGCCCTCTTCCCTTGGATGTTCGGATCTGTATTGGGCCGGCGTAGTCCACTCCGGAATGGAAGAATGGAGGAGTTGAATTCACTCTGGCTGATGGAAGATTTCCCATCAGTTGCTGTGCTGCCTCTGCTTTGTATCGTAGACATCGGAAACACTTCTGGATGCTGGAGCTGACTGCTTTCTTCGCGTTGATGATCCAATATTTTTCTTCGGATATATGAGAGAGTGAGTTGGGTGCCACCGTGCAGCGTGCGTAGATGCGCCTCTTGGATTATTAGTTTGGAAATATGACTGGAGTACGGGAGTATGATTGGGTGTTTTTCATTGAAGGACAAGGTGGAATTTTCTAATCTTCCTCCAACACGGATTATTCCATGCTGATCGATGAAGGGATTGAGGTTGGCAAGCTTGTTACTGGAACTCACATATTTGTTCTGCCGGAGTTGAGATCCTGTTGCCCTCAAAATAGGATCACTTCCTTGGATGACCTTAACGAGTAGGAGGATGGTGTCGTCCATTTCCTTCACTGATAGGCATCCTGATTGAGTGGGAAGTCGCTTACACTTGTTGATGAATCTTCGGCAGTGTGACATGACTCGTACCATTCTTGTTAGAGAAGAAAAACGATGAACGACTTCGTTCTCGTCTTGATGAATGGTAGTTTGATGCACAGTGTAACTTCTTGCTTCTTCCTCGGTGGTTGCGGTGTCTGGTTGACACGGCCATGAACTCTTGTTAACTAGCCAGCTCGGTCCGTCCCACCATAGGAGATGATTCTTTAGTTTTTCTGGACTAGTGCCTCGGGAGATGACGTCTGCAGGATTCTCTTCGGATTTGACGTGGTTCCAATGTTGAGCCGGAATTAGATTGTTGATTTCGGACTACTCGATTCGCGACGAACGTCTTCCATCGTACCGGGTCTCCTTTTATCCATCCTAATGTAACCATGGAGTCGGTCCAGGCGAAGATAGACACCTTAGGAAGGTCTAATGCTGCAATTACCCTTTGAAGTAGATTGGAAAGGAGTACTGCTGCGCAAAGTTCCAGTCTTGGTAATGTCGTCTTGGCTCGGGCTGGTGCCACCTTGGATTTGGCTATTAATAAGGATACCTTGACTTGGCCGGATGATGTGGTGACTCTGGTATAAATCACGGCCCCGAAAGCTCTTTCGGAGGCGTCACAGAATCCATGCAGCTCTACTAGAGATTCCCTTTTGATAAACAACCACCTTGGTAAGGTAATTTCTTCCACTGCCTTGAGTTGAGACCTGAGCGTCTCCCATTTGCCTTGGATATTTTCAGACACTGGGTCATCCCATTTGATATTTTCGAGCCATAGTTCTTGGATGAGTAGCTTGGCAGTGATGATGACGGGTGCTAACCATCCCAATGGGTCGAAAATTTTGGCAACTTCGGATAGTATGGTGCGTTTGGTGGATTCCTGTTGCTTAACGTCTACCTTAAAACAGAAAACATCTTCATATGGAGACCAGTGAATGCCCAAGGACTTTTTTACGCCGTCTTCACTTATTTCGAGGTATGTTTGTTCCTTTAACTCTTCTGGGAGTTCTTGAATGATGGCTGACTCATTACTGCACCATTTATGTAGAGTAAAGCCTCCACGCTTTAGTAAGGAAATGAGCTGACCTTGTTGTTGGATCGCTTCTTCCACAGTGTCGGCCCCAGAAAGCACGTCGTCCACGTAGAAATCTTTCTTCACTGCTTCTGAAGCTAATGGAAATGAGACCTTTTCGTCCTGTGCGAGTTGATGCAAGGTTCGAATGGCAAGATAGGGAGCTGATGCGGTTCCATAAGTGACGGTGCACAGCTTATATTCCCTGATTGGCTGTGATTTGTCGAATCTCCATAGGACTCTTTGGTACTCCTGGTCTTGGTTGTTCATTCTGATTTGTCGGTACATTTTTTCAATGTCTGCAGAAAAAACAATCCTGTGTGTCCTCCATCGAAGTAGAATGTCGACCAGTTCTTGCTGAAGTTTAGGTCCAGCGTACATCATCTCATTTAAGGATTTTCCGTGAGAGGCCTTGCTAGAGGCATCGAAAACGACACGAAGCCTGGTTGATGAACTTGCTTCTCGGATGACGCCATGGTGGGGAATGTAATACTTGCCGTTATTCTCATCTTCCTTTGCCACCTTTTCCATATGTCCTAAATCCAAGTATTCTTGCATGAATTTCTTGTATTGGACTGCTAGATCTTGATCTTGTCCTAATTTCTTCTCCAGATGTATGAATCGTGCCAATGCTGAGGGTTTGGACCTTCCCATGTGTACTGGAGTTTGTTTGAATGGAATCCTTACTACGTATCTTCCATCTACGTCTCGCTGGACTGTGTCTGTGAATTTATTTTCACATACCTGATCATCTGGGGAAAGTTTCCTTTGAGGAGAAGCCTCTTCAATGTTCCAGAATTTCTGCAACTGCTCATCCTCTTCAATTTTGGCAACCATGGTGTTGACCTTAAGGCTGGTGGGAGGTCGTCTTCCCATGGTTCCTGATAAGATCCATCCCAATTCGGTATTCTGTCCTAGGATGCCATCTTTGGATTTCTTGATTCCTTCGAGAATTATTTGGGAATATTCTTCAGCGCCTAGAAGTATATCTATGGGGCCAGGTCGGTTGAAGGTTGGATCGGCGATGAAGACATGTTTCCAGGCATCCATTTTTATGTTCGGAATGGGTGATGAAGGCATGGTTTTTGTAAGTTTGGGAAGTACCAGTAAAGTAACAGGTAAGGAAAATTTACTTGGAAATCTTGGCGTAATCAAACCTGTGATTTTCCATTTTGCGACTTTTGTTTCGCTGTTCCCAATTCCGGAGATTTCTGCTCGAACCTTGGTCCTGGGTAACGCTAATAATTCGGCTGCGGCTTCGGTGATGAAGGAACCTTGAGACCCTGGATCTATCAAGACCCTCAAGAGATGAGTCATCCCGGATGCTGCCTTAACTTGAACCGTTGCTGTGGCCAGTAGCACTTGGCTCTTCTTTGCGCCTAGATTGGCGGCAATGATTGTGGGTTTTGGCTTCTTCTCTGGAGCGTTGGAGTTCTGCATGGCTGCTGCGTGAGAAAACGTCTTCATCTTCGGAGCAGGTATCGGCTTTGATGGCGGCTGTGCCTTGTGAAGCAGAGTATGGTGTGGAAAGCGGCAGATTTTGCAGTTATAATACGAACGACATTGTATATTAGAATCGTGTCGCAAACATCGAAAGCACAATCGGTAGGTTCTTACCACTTCTTGCTTTTCGTGGGTGGAGAGCCTCTGGAATTGACCACAGTTATCGATGTAATGGTCCCTATTGCACATCTTGCAGTTGAGATATCCGGCAGCGTAATTTTTCTGTGGCTTGTCCTGAGTTGGTTTTCGAGCTCCATCAATGGATTCCAAGGATTGGAACCGCATTTGTAAGAAGGCCATTAGAGTTTGGTGATCCTGAACTTCATTTGGGCACTGAAGCGATTGCTCATATAATTTGTTAGTTTCAGGATCCCATTTTCGAGTAATAACTCGGTTAATCCACGGACCCCAGCTGTCGGTGGAAATGCCCAAATTTTTGATTGCTTCCACACATTCCTTAGTGGAGTCATGCAATCTTTTCAACCCTTGGGCTGATTCCTTGGAGAGGACCGGCTGATCGAAGATGGTGTCTAGCAATTTGGTTAGAATAAGGCGATTATTTTGATACCTTTGTTGCAGCAAATTCCAAGCGGTGTTGTAGTTGGCTTGAGTCACTGCGAGATGCTGGATTAGTCGGCTGGGCTCTCCCTTGACATGCGTTTTTAAATACTGCATTTTGATGACATCATCCATGTTTTGGTTGTCATCTACTAATTTGGTGAATAGGTCCTTAAAAGTGGCCCATTCCTCATAATTTCCCTCGTATATGGGGATTTTAACTTGAGGAAGCGAGATGGCTGATGCTTGCTCGTTCCTTGTTGGTGCTTGTAACAAATTAATTAAATTTCGGTACCTGTCTTTCAACGTAGTAAATTCAGGACTGAAGTGCGTCTGGTTTGAATCCATCTCGTTAGACATGACTTCTTCGTCCATCTCGATCACCCGGTCCCATTCTTCCTTTAATTCCCTCTTTGTGATGGCGGGCCTTCCGAGTGCTTGTTCCAGTTCGGCGTCGTCCAAAGATTGCTTAAAATTCTGCATCCGAATCTGCAGTTTTCGGATACGAACCTTTTGCTCGGGATTTACAACTGTTTCCTCTCGCCTCCTAGTTTCAGAGGGGTCGGGATTTTCAGTTGCCTTTAAACAGCTCTGCAAATAACTTTTTGCTTCGCAGTAGATGGCTTTAATTTGTTCGTAATACCCTGTGGTAAAATAATTATGTGTAGAAATACTTAGCTGCACCATTTTGGCGTGATTTTTGGTCACGGCGTTCCAAGTTTCGTCCAGCGTCTTGTTTCGGCTGGCGATGTAAGCTTCTGTTTTTCGGCTGGCAGGGTCCTTTTTGCTGTTGGAAAATACCTGCGTGATCTTCTGGCCGAGTTCTTCTTGGGCGACAGCTAGCTGATTGAATTCCTCCATATTGTTTGCCATTTTCGGGGAACCGGGTGGGTTGGTAGATGTTGTTTTCTTCTCGGGATGTACCTCTTCTTAGTTGTAGACAGATCCGGCTCGAAGGACCATGAACAGATTCGCCTGGAGGCTGTAGAAATCAGGCGTCCGTTACGTTATTTTGCTGGTTCCATCCCTTATGTTAAGCGCAGAACTGAGACAGCAGTTTCCGCTTTAAGACAGCTTAGTCATGCCACTTAACGGGATGATAATTCGTCACTGTGTGAGATGCAGCCTCACATCCCTTAATTATTTATAGGCTTGGACCCACAGCGACGCAGTAAGTGAATCTAACAAGTAAATGCAGACTGGTTTATTACAAAAATAATTGTTCTATATATACAAACAAATTTGCTTAGATCATAGTAATATACAAAGTTCATTTCTAATAACAGGTGCAATGTATTATATTCAGTAGGTTAATTTACTAGTCTTGCAAAACAATACTCAGCGGTTTTGCTTCCGTGATATGATATGGACTCCATGAACTCGAGCGTCTTTTATGCTGAGCTGCGATTGTAGGCATTTAAACCTTGTCACGGCCTTGCGTAATTGTGTACGCGAAGCCGTGTAAAAATGCTGAGCGGCGACTGCGAGGTGTTTAAACTTGACTGTGAGTAGGTCGCCGCGCTTGCATAATGCAATATTGCGTTTTTGGTGGCTTTTAACTTTTAGAATGTTTCGTAAAATTTAAATGAATAATTATAAATTTATATCTGGTTAATCTGTTAAAGACAAGATTAAACAACCAAGCCTACCTGCACGCTCTGATCTCACTGGCTCCACCGTACATTCATCTCCTCAATGATGGCCGCACACTGAAACAGAACATGCACAAAGCGACCAAGAATAAAGCGTCTCTTACTTAGATAAGCGTCTATTGGTCCAGTCTTACATTGGGGCAGCAAAGCGTGCCGCAAACATTGCGTTAACTCTTATAAATAAGCATCAGCTGATGGGCGCACTACGGTTACTAAACAACACCCATAACTGTACAAAATCAAAAGCAGTTTGACATATAAGTCCCACAAAAAGAACGTTTGTTCATAAAAATGCTCACATGATAATTTGGGCAAACACAGCAAAGCCCAAGTGAGGGAAGTGATTAGATCAAAAATGAGCGAGCGACGCCACTTCGCGACAACGATTTAAGATGCGAAGGGTACGTTTTTAACGGTGCACAAGATTTCACAGTTATTCACATGATTAAGCGCACAGCTCGCGCACGAGAAGTTAGTATAATTCAATGGTTACAAATACCTTAATTTTATTGGTGACGATCCAAGAGATCAGCGTGCGGTCCAGCTGGCGGGAAACAGGTTGCCTGTGGCAATTCATTCGCCGCTAAAACGGCCGACGTGTGAATGGTCTGGATGCGCCCAAAATGGCGACAAAGGCTGGCGCTTCAACAAACGCCGCTACGACGGCCAAACTAGCCCAAGTGATGTCCTACCTCAACGGAGTCCTCGCACAACGAGCCAAAGGGAACACTCCCTTACGTGACGACGTAGAACCGGGCATGGAATTCCATCATACCTACGCCTTGGCGTAATAAGATCGCCGTTAACGACACACACACACCTCCCTTGTTCAATCGCCTGAGTAGAACTGCCACTTAAGGCGAAACAGTTTATCACATACTTGCTGAAGCAGCACGAGACGGGAAAAGGCTGACGCCCCCGCCAAGGGCGGGAGCGGCGCACGAACACACACACTATCCGACCTCTTATTAGACCGACGGCTCTCGGCTGAATGCCCCGCAAGGAGCGTTACAACGCTTGAAGTGGCGTGAGCCAAAACGGCGTTACCACGTGACCCTCGACAGCCAATGGCGATGCGCCCAATAAAACAAATAAGTGCCGGTGACAAAGACAGCCAATGGCGTAAATTCTAGAAGGTTCGGAAATCCTGCGAGCGTTAACACCCGACTGTCAAAGTACCAACAAAGGGGTGCCCCGGATGACGAGAAATACTGCGCTTGAGGCCAAATATGTGCAAAATCATTATTATGGAATTAGGCGATGAAGCCAAATAAGTAACTAAAAGGGTTTAACATACGGGCACGCTGCCCTAAAGCCTAGGTGGCGAATTAAAATACAAAATGACCTGACAAGCTCCTTTGCAGTTGACGCAGAATGGTGGGTCGATCGGTTTTTTCGGACATTTATTTAAGTCATGATCTTCTGTACACTTAACGCAACGGGGTTTCCCTGCACAATAGTTCTTGGTGTGCCCAAAGTTTTGGCATTTATGACATTTTGGAATGTGTAATGGTTTTCTCCTGGTTTCGACTGTAATTTTACAATTTAAAAGATATTCAAGTTTAAGAATTTCTTTGGCCTGATCAGAGGATGTGAGTATGACGGCACAGATTGGAATTGGTTTTTTATCTGTGGTTAGCAGGCGTGTTACATTCACCACTGGGTACTTTAGCCTTTTAAGATCCTCCTAGATTTATTCATTTGTGATAGATATTGGTATGTTTTTGATTACTACCGATAGCGGTTTATCATTTGGATTTTGGAATGTATGATATTGTACTTTGTTAGTCATATAATATTTCGCGAGTAAACGGTAATCTTCGATAGTGGTTAGGTTTATTTTTAGAAAATTGTGCTTTAATATAGTAGTAAACTCGTTTTTTGTAATTTCTTTGGTATCTCTTACAATTTCTTTGTGGTTAACTGTAGCCGCGTTATGGAGGAATATAGGCGGCATTTTGACTGTTTTCTACTTTCATTGGGATTTGGTTGAGATGATAAATCACCATTAGATGATGACTCGCCATTATTTACTGTGTGTTCACTTTGCTCCATTGAGTGAGTAGTTGAAAGCGATTTGAGTCATTAGTCCAGTGAGTTTTTACTTCTCTCGTCTAAAAACACGAAGGAAATATTGCAATCGCAAAAAAATCACCTTCCGAGATTTTTTCAGATCTTTACGTTTCAGGGTCTCTAGATGACGAAAAGCAGATTTTATCAATTCCGTCTGTCTGTCTATCTGTCTATTGGCGGTATAACTCAAAAACTATTTGTTGGAGGATGATGATAGTTTGCATGCAGATTATATGTTTATCTGGCATGAAACTGAGAAAATTTCAGACAAATATATACAGGGTAAGTATTTAAAAAAATAGGTTTTGTTTATTTTTGCTTTAACTTTGAAATAAATTGAAGTAGCAATTTTCACATAGGTCAGGTTTCACACTTACCGAAAATATTACTCAACAGATACAGGATAATGTCACAAAATAGTCGAAATGTTTCAACAAAAAGACCGTTTTGTTAAATAGAGGCGCGCGCCGCACTCATTTCAGTAAGACTAGATGGCGCAGTACGACTCATCGATGCGGTTACGGACGCTACGCAGAGCGGCGTAGTTCAAACCTCAGCGGAATAAATTTTTTAATTTGAAAATTGATCTAATTCGCGCAGGAAAGTTCCGTGTAAACTCCTTTACAGATTTTTACAACTTGTGCCATGGCAACCACGAAATATGTTGCTTTCATCAAGGTGGTATTTTAAAATCGTCATTTAAACTGTTTATGCATCACCATAAACGTCATATTCATTAAATACTAATACTAAATGAACCGATATTTGGGAAATACCCTACAAAATATATTTCGGAGTCATAATTTTGCTGGGAATAATATTTACTCAATATTTTTGTTTTTTTGGTAACGTCGGTTGACGAACTAACAAATTCCATCGCCTTGAGCTTGGGAATTTGATCAAGTTAGTTTGTCTTGTACAATGTGAAAAAAAATCATAAACGTTTTACCGGAAAAATCAGTTGCCCTTAATACGTTACTACTAAAGAATTATTAATATTTATTCTTTCTTTTGAAGATGATTCCTATATGAATAATAGTCCGATCGTTTATTTAAAAAAAATATTTGCATTAATTTCATTGAAATTATCTGCTTCGTACGGGAATTATAAGTTGATCAAATGTGCGCACATACTTAGATATCTACAGTAAAATCAAGGATTTTACACTTCTTTATTACTAAGAAGACTACAGTTTCGCAAGACGCTGAAGTTCTTCCTTGTTTAGATAAAGTATTGTAACCGCAATCACTGACACAAATTAAGAAAATCTAAATTATATTAACTTATATCTAGTTTCATCACTGGTACATAGTTCTACATAAAGTAAGAGAAAATATACGTATAACATTACGATTTTAAGGTATTACTATTTGTAGGGTGTTGAAATAGCCTACGATACAGGTTCAACGTTAATAAACGTGTAATTTAACCTTTACACGTTTTTATCTGGAAACCCTTTACTGTATAGCCGTTTTAAACAGTTTATTGCCTTTTTCAGTACTTCGTGTTTCTCGAGAACAACAAAACGTGAGCAGTACATAAAACAAAAGTTTCTAATTTACTTGTAATAAAGCGGTTTCAGTAAATGGCGTATCACATTATTTAGTATTCCTTGAATGCCCCGCGAATTAGCGAACCCTTCCCTTGCAGAGGCGGCAAAAGTGAGATACCATCGGCGCCTATAATTAGGTATAACTTATAGTGGGGCAATTAAGCCGCATCAGCAAAGCCTTTCGGAGAGGGTGTTTACTGTTGCCCGCGAAATTAAAAAGTGCGCCGCGGGTCAAGCCTAGGTGTACAAGAAAACGAGGAGATGGAGATAAGAGGGATACAAAGGGGCAGCAGGAAATAAATAACCCCGGGTAAGTGGATGCGATTGCGAGGTCGGAAACTGGAACATGTCATCACTTCGCACCGGAAGTGGGGCTGTAAGAGCAATTATCACAGAAAAGTCGACGCAACTTCGCCCTTGACGTTTTCTATTAGATGGAGTGACTCTCTGTGACAGTTATACAACGTTCAGAAATATTCAACACGGAAGAAATATTAAATTTATAACTCCCGAAGAATAGTAGCAGTCGAATATTTCGAAACGGCCACAAAATTTCTAGAGAGGTCTATAAACTCCAATCAAATTAAACTGGATACATATATAGTAAACACGCAAATGTTTATGCCGATCTAACACAAAAACTAGTTCTGAAATTTAAAACTACTAATTAAATCGTCATATTCTACTTGTAGTGGTCACTCTACCAACACACTAAATACTTTTTATTAGTACAGCAACTTTTTTTCTAACTAGTTGTCTCGGCACCCACTTTGGTTCCGTGTTCACGCCTTCGATGGGCAATGCTAAGTGAAATAGCTAATCAAGAACCTAACATCCTAATACTCGAAGAGAAAACGTAATAATTCTAAAAAAGAAAGCATGCAATATTGTCATAAAGAGAGTAGCACTATTGGAAGGAAATATGGATGAAAAAAGAGAAAAAGGCCTAGAAAAAAATATAAACTTACAAGTCAAAGTAAGCTATGCGTTGAAACTAGGAAATGAATAGGAAATAGGCCATCGTGACTAAAATAGAAAGTGACCAGTAAAAATGTATTATAATAGAAAACAAAAGCAAGATAAACAAAAAAACAGCGTTTAACTACGATCGATCAATAATAGACGTTTTTTAGATGCCATTTTCAAGCACAAAGCAAGTGTTATTGCCCTCGGGCTATACAATTTTAGATAGCATTTATATTTATAAAAATTTTCTTTTCTATTGTCAACGATATTATATAATCCGGTTTTACGTTTAAATTAAATTCCGATAGTACATAAAGTATTATATGCACCTAGACGTAACCAGCGTCTTCGGCACTTGTCGTGTTATAGCCCTCGGTGCCCTGTGGCTAGTGCTATAACTATTACGCCATAGGACAAAAACGCTTGTTTTACGCCCTTGACATACAAACTATTGTCGATAACGATTTGACTTATAATAAAGAAAGAACAATCAAGAAAACAGGTGTCGAGTATGATAAAGAAGATAACACTATAAGGCGACGACCTCACTTGGGTAAGGTGGCCGGTGTTAAGAATGGAGTTTTTAAGTCGATTCACCCTTTTTGCTGAAGGTAGAGGGTTTTACGAAAGGTGGTGATTGGAGCTCCTGTCGTAAGGTAGCGATTGGTTTAAAGTTTGTTTATTTGTAAAATCTAAAATTAATATGCACAATTTTACAAAAGTAACCTAGTATAGACAGTAGTTGGAGATGCTAAGCCGTCAGTGGGGAGGGGGGGGGGGGGCGGTGTCGAAGGCGTTTAGCAGCTGTGGCGAGCGTTCTGACGGAGGGAGTTGTTAGCCGGGGTTCGTGGAAGAGGATTTCGGCTAGGGGTACTGGAAACGTCTGCCAGGGCTTCTTAAACCTGGGGCTCGTGTTCAAGCGAAGTGATTTGGAGGCGGGGCGTTTTCAAGTGCTGGGGCGGACTTGGAGCTGGGCACACTGCGGCGAATCGCGGGGGGGGGGGGGTCCACGAGCTGCCAGATCGCCCCTTGGTGGCGTAAGCGCGGTGCCAAGTCTTTGGCAACCTGGACAGCGTGCTAAGGCGCAGTCCTTTTCTTAGCGCGAAGTTTCTGTCTTCCTGCGCGAACGGGGTTGTTAACGTGAAGACGGTTAAGGAAGACACCCTCGTTGGGACCGCTTGGGCTAACCTTACGCGTTGACATATATGAGAAGCCAGATGGATTCTCGTTGCAGAAGGTGCCGTGCCTGATCTTGTGGACGCGCGTGTCCCGGCGAAGAATGGTGGCGTCGCGGCAGTCCTTACGTGCTGAACGAACCTGTGGAAGGACGCACTTCGGCGACACGCGGAGGGTGCGAGCGAAAGCTAGGGGCGTCCTTTGCCCTGGCAGATTGTCCTTCGGTGGCGGAGGCGGAGAGCCATCTCTTGTAATGAAGCCGATAGTGAGGTGTCATCAGTTGCACCTTTTAACTGACGTGAAACTGTGTCTTTTGACACCTCACGCGCTGTGCGGTTATAATGTGTTTTCCTTTCGTTTGTACGAAACGTCAAGACGACGGCTTTAAACATTTACATCTGGCTGCAACAGGTACGGTACCTGACACGGCAATTTAATAATTTCCTTATTGCCTATTAAGCTGGGGTGTTTTCTTTGTCTGCGCATTATAGACGAAAGTGGTCGGCTTTAAAAATCCGTTAGCTAGCGTTCGGCGGGCAGGCGCTGAAAATTCACTATTTTAAGGAAA
Source organism: Agriotes lineatus (assembly GCA_940337035.1). Lineage (NCBI taxonomy): Eukaryota > Metazoa > Arthropoda > Insecta > Coleoptera > Elateridae > Agriotes > Agriotes lineatus. Next base: position 52,290,378 of record OW679195.1, on the reverse strand, counting down.
TTGGAAAGCTTGCATTCTCTTTGTTTTGAGCGGGCGCAGGATGTTTTATTAAAACCGGTTGTAAAAATCACATTGGCCGTAGGGGCCGGGCTTTATCGAATTGAAATAATGCAAGGCTTATGATCAGAATGGGGTACCATAACTCTGAATTTAGGGGAAGTATACATATACGGTGTGGAAATTAAGTAGCACCAAAATTCGGTAATTGTCTTAATTTTAGTTTTCTGGAAAGATATCAAAGGGGTCTGCAATCCAAATCGCAGTCGTATATTGTAGTCATTCCAAATTCTTATATTACTTGTCTTAAATGCTATGACCTCATCAATATATTTTTATTCACAACCAATATTTTTCAATTTATTGCGGTAGCAAGCTTTTATCTGTTTTCAACGGTATAAAATTTTAATTGGGTTACATTAGAAAAAAAATAAAATTTGTCTATAAGTTCATATAGTAAAGATGAACATAATTTCAACATAAAGAATTAAATATACAATTATCGGTTTTTGTTTAAGCCCAGGCAACTATCCTTACTTACTGTACCTAAGGTCATTCTTTAAATGTTTTTCTAATGTAACGTATTAAAAGTTTGATACCGTTGAAGACAAATTAAAGCTTGCTACAGAAATAAATTTAAAAATATATAGGTTTTCATTAAAAGTAGTGTTGACGTCAAAACACTTAAAACTAATAACATAAACATCTGAAAATGACTTCGCATATGCGCTCTAACCTATAACCCTTTGACATTTTTTCCTGAAAACGAACTTTATTTCCACACTGTATACGGGATAAGTCAACAAATATACTAAAATTAAAAGAAACGTCTTTAAGTTCATAAAAAACTAAAAATTCAGGAGGAAGAAGTTGCTCATAAGTTCCAATCAACTGCTTCAATCAGAAAAGAAGAGAAAGGTAATACGATAAGGCATTGTAGAAAAGAGCGGAGTGGAATCAAAAATAAAGCAAGAAGTATTATATCTAGCGGTATTGAAGCAGTATACTGAAAATTTTGATAAACGAAGCCAAATGTACAAATTAGAAGCAACTGTTTTGCAGCAAAGAAAATAAAGGGAAAATGAGTAAATTGAGAATTTTACCCTATTTCAAAGTGGAGAAGAAGATAGAACACTGAGTACAAGGTTGTTTTTCTATAAAAGAATGAGACAGGTTTAATAATATTTAAACCAGTAACACGCATATTATGTTATATATACGAGCAGGAGGCATTTACATAAAGCTAAATCTAATAAACATACTCACAGCATCACAGGAAAAATATGAAGCTGCAAGTTTCATAAAATAATATCGAGTATTTACAAAGATATCCCAAAATACAATATCAAATTAACCCTAGAAGATTGTCATGCAAAGATAGGGTGACAAGAAATATACATATATGCCAACTACAGGAAAATTTAGTATACATGAAAAAACTAGTGACAATGGAATCAAACATAGATCTCACATTGAAGAAAAAAATGATGGTAAATCGTACACAATTCGAAAAAATGCATATGGAAGAAAATATGGGTAGCACTCAATGGTGGGACGATCAATGAGCTTCACCACACGCTGAGCGAGACAAAAAAATAATTAGTAAGTTAAAAAAGGCAAATAAAACGGTTGGTAAGAAGAATGTATAAAATCATTAGAAGAATAACAACAAGTTGGAGAGAAAAGAAAAATCCTATCAATACACAGAGACAGAAAAAAAAGGATATCAGAGTACTGCAGTATACTGAACAAAATGATAGGAAACTAACCGATTAGAATAAAAAATAGATGGAAAGGATGCTTTGATGAGTTGCTGAAAATAAGAAATGCAGATCGACAGCAAAGAGCTGCGAAATCAATAAGAAGTGAACACACCAACTATACAAGCACTAAAAAAGTTTATCAAATAAACATGTGGAAGGAAGAAAGGATGCCCGGAGAATGGTCGATGGCTAGTAGTTCTGATAAAAATTTACAAAAAACGGAGTGAACAATCTGCGAGAACAACACGGGAGTCACTCTTCTAGACACAACGTACAAAATACTCAAACCTTTATCGAATAGACAACTACCGTGTACGCGGAAAAATTATAGGAGGCTAGAAATGCGGCTTCACAGCTAGCAGATTCGTAGAAAACCAATTATTTACCATGAAACAAAGTAAAGAATGCGAAACGGTCCTCCACACAATCTTTATATCCTTTCAACAAGCGTGCCACTAAACTTGATAATTAGAGAGAAACTATACAAAGCTACAAAAGGACTACAAATGCTACGTGAACTAATAAATATAACAAAATGACACTACAGAATATTCAGAATATATAATCCATTCGCACATTTTCTTAATGAAAGTTGGCGTTGCATTTTGAACGTAAACAGAACCGCAACTTTTATTTGACCTCGAAAAAAATTGGCGTCATTTGACAATAGAATATTGTTGCCAAATGAATCGCTTATTTTGATAGTACACGTGGAGAAATATTTGAAATCTAAAGTATTGTAAAACCCCGTACTTCAGCAAAAATGTCTTGAATTACACTAATCCTATAACTGTATACACACATAGAAATTGCGAAAGTTCTTCTTACGGTCTGCTTAAATATGGCAACTTTGCATTTGAGTGTATTGCGTCAAGTTTTCTAACGTACATGCATTTGGAAACCATACCCTTAAATGAACATTTTGTCTAAATACAACAAAGCAATTTTACACAGCTAATTTGGAAAGCTATAATGGCCAACCTTGATGCTGAAAAGATGTGAACAGAGTATATGTAGTTAGAATTCAAGGTACACCGCGTTGACTGCGTGCCCTTTTAAGAAAGAGTTTGAGGCCAAGAGGTCTGCATTACTTTTCAACACTGCCCTTGAACAAATTGTGACCGTCACTGTGGCTGTAAAAGAAGAAAAGCAAAAGCAACTAACTTCTCAGTCGGAGCTGGTCGTGGGTAAAACAAAAGACACCAATCTTTAGCTGAAAAGAAAAATATGGGCGCCAAGTAGCAAGTAACCCAGCACTCTGCTAATCCGAAGGTACGACACTACAGAAGACGCTACTAATCAAACCGGAAAATTAAAGGTAACGGCAAAGGCACAAATCAGATACGCAGGCAAAGATGCCAAAGCAGTATAAAATCAGCAATAGGTAGTACAGACAGAAATATACAAAGTACACACACACGGCAAACCAGTTCCAAAGTATCACAGTTCATATCACAGTAGCATAAGAGGTATAATAATCTCACCAAAATATTTGCACATGAATTAAATAATTAATGCGTGAATGAACGAATGTTTACGATAAATTATGAAACTACACACTGACTGTAAAAAATGGCAAATTTGCATTACCAGAGAACTGCACGGTAAGGCATATAACCGCGGAAAAGTTACTAATACGAGGCTTGTTCAATTGAAACCCATTTTTGGTCCAGAAAAAATTTATTGGCAAATATACTTACAAATAATTACCACTACAATTAAGGCACATATCCCATTGTTTCACCAACCGATGTATACCCTGCTTAAAGAATTCTTGTGGCTGCTGCATGAAGAATTCTTTTACGGCATTTTGTACTTCTTCGTCCGACTGAAAACGATTACCTTTTAACGCCTTTTTCAGTGGCCCAAAGATGTGAAAATCGCAGGGCGATAAATCGGGACTATATGATGGATGCTCTAATATCCTCCATTTCTTTCGTTGTAGATTTTCTTTCACTACTTTGGCAACATGAGGCCGAGCATTGTCGTGAAAATCGCTGTCAAATACAAATGATAGGAACTAATCAGTGTGACGTTTACAAACACAACTAACATTGCAAAACTTCAGTTGAGTGATTACAATTGTTTCCAAGGCTAACCTGACCAAAGATGGGTTTCAATTGAACAAGCCTCGTAGTTAAATTTTTATTAAAAGTTGAATATAACCCTAAATCCACAAATGCTAGAACTATTCAGATGTCATCATTAATTAGCAGCAAGGTTCTATAGACCCAGTATCTTGGTTAGCAGTAGGGCATTATATAACACGTAATACGCGTATTAAATAATTAATATGTCTCATCAGTTTCAATGCGTCACGCAAGCCGAATTCAATTAAAGCATATCTTGCAAGTACGGAACTAACGTGAGTAATTCAACCCTGTTGAACGGTCATTAGTATGACGTGATTACCAAAAACTTAAATTTCTCACAACAGCATGCAACATTACCTCACAAGATCCATAATCACAAAAAATAATGACGTGGATGGCAAGGGAGACACTTCCACTACCACCAGTTACTTTGAGAGATGACGATCGTGTTTGCAATTAAATGCTGATTTATAATCAGTATATTGTTGATCGATAAACTGTACTAAATAGGTAAGTTTGTACGTGAACTCTCAAAATAAAATTGGTGGCGAAGAATCACAAATACAAAAATGCTTGGCCAACCTTCTTCCAGTAGCACATAATGGCAAATGGTCGAAATGGCCTGATAAGACTCCAAAATTTTGGGAAACGGAGAAAATGCTGAGTATGCAACCAAACTAGCACGAGCATGAAGTGATGCCTAAACTGAAGCAAATTAATTAAGACTATAAATACATGAAAATCCGAAACTTGACTTATAGTTTAAATTAAGTAGCAGATAATATTAAATTTATCGAAAATAGGGCAATTAAATATGTAAATACTTATAAATGACTTTTGGCCCGTAACAAAATTTTAAAGAAACGAGCAAGAAAGAAAGATGTAAATATAATATAATGGAAACCACAGTACAATTTATGTGTATGACCTACCAGTAATTACTAGAGAAAAATTTAAGGAATAATAAGGAAGCAAGTAAATTGGATCTAAAAAAGTAAAAAAAATAATACACAGTAAATTCATAGTAAAAATGGGACACAACAGTAAACAAAAATTTTAAAATGTTTCGTGTTTGTGTATATGGGTGTGTTAATAACTGTGAAAGTGGAAAAGAAATCGGTGCAAAGATAGTGAGAGAGAACAGCGGTACGTCTAGCTTAATATCAGTGTTAAGATCTAAACAAGTGTATCACAGAACAAAATCAGAAAGACAGTGACTAAAGCAAGCGAAATCTCACCGTTTAACAGAAAAGAACAAGAAGTATGAAAAAGTGAGAAAGGGAAATGTCGAGAAGAATATGAAAAAAGTAGAAGAAATATAGAGAAAAGAATCTAACGAAGCGAATGCGATGTTGGTACACATTCAGAGAGTGTATACTACGAGTAGGACTAATAACGAAAAAGAGAGAGGAAGTCCTAGGGGAAGGTGGATTACGCAGTATAGAAAGATTTAAAGAAATTAATAGCTCGAAACTTGACAGAGATGGCAAAAGGCAGAATGAAGTTGAGGAAAAATATGTCCAGATGCTCTAAATTATATACAAGGCGGCTTTAATAGTTTACAGATGTTTTAACTGGTAAGAGAGTACTGTAATATAACATGACTAGTGACTAGTTCAATAATGTCTTCTGGATTCTGGATTAAAAATGGAGGGTGAGTTACCTCACACGCACTTAGACTGCATTAAGTGGGCCCAATGTGCTACCTCCCAGCAGATCTCCAAGTTGGGTATCACTCAAGCCATCCAATACTTTGAATGTACTAAGGACGACCGCAACTGGGGTGTTGCTGATAATGACTATATCGGGCCAGAAGTTCCTCAACACGGATCCTCTGACTCTCGCGAGAGCTGGACAGTGACACAGAACGTGTTCTGCTGTCTCGCCATCCTCGTTGCGTCCGCGACAGTTTGGGTTGTCCACCAGTCCCATCCTGTGCATATGTTGGTTTAGAATGCAGTGTCCAGATAGGATACCCACGACTAGTTGAAGGTTCCTTCGGGCCAGTTGGAAGCAATATTTGGCTGTCTTTGGCCAGGGCGCTGTAATAGCAGCTCTTGCTTGACGACAGCTTTGCATGTTAACCCATCTTCGTATGAAGCTGTAAAATTTCTTGATATAGCATAGTGCTTAATATTGTCAGGGATTACGGGTTTTGGCCCCCAGAGAAGTTGTCCGGAAGCTAGTCTCGCAGTCTCATCAGCTTCCTCATTGCCGTAGTTGCCGTCATGTCCTTTCACCAATACAAAGGAAACGACATTATTTTTTGAGATATCCTCGAGAGTTTCACGGCACTGCACTACCACACCTGAGGTAATTTTGCAACTGCCCAGGGCTAGTAAAGCGGCTCTACTGTCACTGAAGATACCAATACATTGATTCTCTACTTTCCTTTCAAGAATTGCTTTTGCATCATGCATTATTCCAATTACTTCCGCTTGGAAGACAGTGGCCATTTTGCCTAGTGATATGCTTTGGCGGAGGTTCAGATCGTCAGAGAAAACTTCGGCACCCGTTCCATGATTTGTTTTAGATCCATTAGTAAAGACTAGCAACCAGTGAGACAAATGTCTCATTTAATAAAACAAAAAAGACCGTCCCGGACGGACCAGCGTCCCGGACAGACGGAAATCACGTGATTTCTCGAAAACCTGAAGTGTCACGTGACTGAAATTCGGTTCCTGACCTGACATGACCATTCCAAACATATAACTTTAATAACTTTTTTCTCTATCTCTTACGGTTTGGCTGCTGAAACAGCGTCCCGGACACACAAAACAGCGTCCCAGACAAGCCTATTATATATATGGATGCTGTGTAAACCCGGAGCCTGGTTTTATTAACGTCATCTTGTGAGGACACCCTACAATGAATTTTACCAATGCTCAAAGGTCTGATATGGTAATAATCTCAGCACTGGTAAAATTCATTACATGGTATTTTTCAAAAAGGTGACTTAATACGACATTAATAAAAACAGGTTCCTTTAGTTTTATATTGTTTCATTTATTTACCTTATCTATAGCTCTCAAGATTTTTTTGAAAGACCTTAACCTGTTTTTTCGAAAACTAGCGGTCTTTTAAATATAAAACATTGGACTAGTCATGTTATTTTATCAACCTCTCTACCCAATTAAAATATCTGCATAACTCTTACAGTCTCCCTCTACGATACATTTTCGGGGTGTTGTTGGTACACACCTCGAGAGCGCTTTTCATCCTCTAAAATCGTCCGTAATAGGCTTAAGCATTTATGTGTCAACTTATTAGCTATAATATGATTGATTAAGCCAGGATCTCTCGGTATTTAAGAACCAATCAACCGTCGTACCCTTGCACGTTGTTTGACTTGTTTCGAAATTATTTCAGGCGTTCAATTTTTCCTTTGGCGTCAGTAAACTTTGCAATTATTTTGAAATTACAGTTGAGTGGTCTTGAGTCATACCATAGCATATAGCCATTCTTCATGCATTGTACCTGTCTTTGGCAACGTTCAACTGATTAACAGTAAACGAATTCGTATTTATGATTTCATATAACAATAATACCTAGTGCGCGTCATTGTGGAGACTATCATAGTCTATTTTGCTCTATTTACATTATTGTAATTATTTATAAATTATGTGCAGAGGTTTTTTCGTGTGATGTGCGTGTTATAAACTATTAATTTAGTTGGTATGCAGGTGAGTTTACACTAGGCTGCAAGCTAGGGTTTAGGTTGAGTGTTTTAAAGATAGGCAACTTCTGCGTGTTTTTCTTTTGTTACTTTTGTGGTTTAGGTTTACGATTACAATTTTAAGTTTTTCTACTGCCTCAAACCACCTTCATTGATACCTTCATTGCTCAAGAGTCAACTGGCACATTTGCTCCACACTTTGGCAATCCCATACAACTGTGTATGTTTTAGAATTAGTTTATTGCCGTTATTATTTTTAAAAATTATATTCTGCATACCAGGTGTAGCAAGAATTACTTATTTGTAGCCTCTTTATCACACCATGTTATTTTTTAAAGATATCGGCTTTATGAATTATACTGAAACTGATTAGGTAAAAGAAGTTAATGTTTATAAATGCATGACTGAAAAGTATATTTAAAAAGGTCAATCGCATTCTCTGTCTTTTTGCTTCTGTTCATTTTGCAACTATCCTGACTTATAGGATATAATTTTACATTATAAATTCTACTTAAAACAATTAATTTTAGGATTAGTCTATAAACTAGCAGCTAAAGTATTTCACTAATTCTCTAAGTTAGTGTATTTTATAGAGTAGGTATTATACCTACAACTGTCAAGATTGATTCTTTATGGTGATATCTCGGCTTTCATTTCATTATTTCCATCTTTTGCATTCTTGTATAGTTTCTATATTAATTGTCGGCTTCCTTACAATGTACCTATAATTAATGAAACTACGATATCCACTATTTTTTTTAAATTTGTTTACTGGTACCATATCTCAGACTACACATTTTCAGGTTTGTTTTTATTTTATTTCTACAAACGGTTCGCTATATCTCATCCTATATAATCACAAATGCCAATATTTCTTGTGGTTCGTGGCTGTTTCTAACATTCTTAATCACAAATAAGCTATTGCTTTAGGGTTTATAATTTTCATTCTGAGGAGAAATTATTTTGTGTTACTTACCTGATTAGATAATACTCTAAGCTAAGCAACAATACAACGAAGAGTATATGTATATAGGGTATATATTTACTTGTACAACAGTGTCGGCTCGTGGAAAATTTCGATGGTAAAGCCAATCACCGAACGTAACCGCATTTCCCACCTTCTTCAGCTCTTACAATTTGAAATCCAGAATATCATAGAGAAAATTTTTGACATTATATATCTGTTATAAACCTTTAATTCAGAGAGTTTGTGCATTGTGCAGGGGTAATTGTAAGACTGGAGATAATTGATGATGTGGCGGAATGGCGACGCGATGACGGATGCCGTCCGTCAACCGAACTTTTAGTATGTTTTTCTTCTTATTTAATATTTTCTCTAAAATTTTAGTAAAAATTATTACTTACAATCCCACACTTTTTAAACATGTGTTAAAAATTTTTTAAAGATAGAAATTTGTATTTACGCTTTAGTTTTATAGAAAATGCGTTGAAAAGACAGAAATAATTAATTTTTACTTAGATTTTGGTGAAGTGATTAGGTTATGAGATTTGTTTTGTGCGGTAAGAGACAATACATTATAAGTTTTAAAAAATTCAAGAAATATATTAGGTGCAATATCAATTTTACATTTTAGAAAAAAATATTGTTTATTTTTTTCTCTATGATATGACCATATTATCTCGTTTTTCAAAAAATAGTGCTTTTTTGCCCATTCTAATTTTTGACTACTTCAGAACTATGAATCACCACCATCTTTTTATTTACTTCTCGCCGCTGGCACCAGCTGCAGCCTACAAACCGTCAAAGACCTGAGTAGCCACTTCGATCTAGCAACAATGCGACCATTGAAGCAAGCAGTGCTCCACCTACGGTTGAGACTAATGAAATAAAGATCGCTCGTGCTTTGTTTAAGCTCTAATATAAGTACGAGCCCCGTCCAGCTTCAGTTGGCCCACCTGATAAAATTTCAGTTATTAGCGTGTATTGAAGATCATTTAAACTAATAGAGGTATAATTAACTATTTATATTTTGAAAATAACATTTTGAAAATATATTGCACAAAAATAACGGAACTAATTACAACAATTCTAACTGATTCGGAGTAAAAAAAGAAAAAAAAAACGAAATTTGTGATTTGTCTTTCCTCTGCTCATTATTAACAACAATTGCAGTATCAATTAAATGTTTTACAATCGAAACATCTGTCACTGTCATTTCCGACAAAAAAGGCGTTGTTTCCATAGCCACCTTAATCCTCGTCGTTAGCAATACTTAGGTATTGGAATGCAAGAAAACTACTTTTTTTAAAATAATTTCGATTTTTTACATGCTCCATTGAATCTAGTTCTCTCCTATATTCCTCCAAATAGCATATTTTTTCTTAGATATTACATTGTAGCGGCTGGTTTTGCTCCTTGAGCGATAAATGCCAACAACACTACACATTTTGTGTGTGGGCCAACTGAAGCTGGACGGAGCTCGTAGAATGATGAAAAAAAGTCCAAAACCTGTTTTCTTTCAGAACAAAGAAATCTTGAAAGGTTTTTTATGGGAGAGCCATGGCTCCTTGGCTCATTATAGTGAACTGACACTAATTATAAACGAAGGATTCTACATATTTGATTTTCTTTGACAATATATTTTTATTCCTTAATCAGCTAGTGGTAAATCCTTTGTTCTGAAGGGTATTTTCCTGCTGTTTTAAGTATCTTCCATATCTTCCTTCTTTATGTAAGCGTATGCGTTGTTTATGTAAACTGATATATTCACATTAATTGTTACTTGCTTTATTTAAAGCGGTAAGCCATACAATGTTCTTGTTTACATATTTCGTTGTTTACTGTACAGTAATATATAAACTATGTGACAGCAACCTAAACTTTTCAAACATACTGTTTAATATTAATTCCCCGCTGAAGAATTTCAATATTTTTTCCATGAAATGAAAGCTACCTATATAACCACAAATCAAAATTCAAACTCTACCTTTCGCCTACATTTGTTTGGTCTATTGTTTGGGCTACCAGCATGATACGTAAATATGTTTAGTTTTGTCATTGATTTTTACAAAACAGTTTTAGTGGGATGCTATATAGTAACTTACAATTATATTTACTGCCTCATGTGATATGGCTTGTTGTTCAGCAAAAATGAATTATAAATGAATTCAATATAAAGGAGTGTATTTTTTTTTCGATAGATTAAGATCAAAATATGGAGTGGCATACTTTATAAGATACAAAAGCTAAGCAACGCCGGCTTTCAGCTTATTCAATCGCTTATATCTAAAATCTAAGTCATTTAATGACTTATCCTCTTTAGTAAAAGTGCTTCTCTGTTTAGCAAATGATAAAACCTTAACAAAAGTGAGAAATATATATTCCCTTATGAAACATTTTTCTATTTCCGATTTCTCTTTCTCCTCCGATTTCATAAGTACAATTTTGTCTTACATTAATAATTTCTAAGAGCCCATTTCCTAAAAACTAAATTTTCTGAGAACTAACGCATTTAACGCCTTCCTTGACTTGAATTTCTATCCTCAGTGCTGCGTCAGCCGCACAAACACATGGAAGCCACGGGCTGACAAATTAGGGCTATAAAGAGGATGGGAAAGAACGTCTCAGCTCTATTTAGTAAGTGTATTTACAAGAAGATTAGACGTGTGTGAATGATGGCTGCCTTAAAAAGGTAAAACACTGAACACAGCTACCATTAAAAGTATTTTCACCAGTAACTTTGAACTTCTATTAACTGTAAATAAAATATAAAAACTTTTTATCGTTTGCAACAGTTTTTCAACTTACTATCGAGAACAGTAAGGATAGGTTAGTATAATACTCGAGAATGTCCTCTGTATGCACTTAGTGTCTTTACATGGATTTTAACGAAATGAGGTTGATATTTAATTGGGCAGTCAAAAGGATCAAAAGCCATTAAACTGCGTAACGATGTATGTATGCATTTTTAAGTACTATATTTTAAAATGAGTAATATAAAGAGTTGCTTTATCTACTATACTGTACCATATCAAGTGATGTATCGGCAGGACACGAGATTAAAGAAACGTGATTGAAAGTACTGTTATTTTTCTATTTGCCGATAAATAAACTTCTTTCACTAATGATGGTAAAATTAAATGATAACCTATAAAGCGAATCGCTGTTTCCAGGCATCATTTATTTTAACCACAAAGTAAATCTACGTGCAAGAAGCTGTTTCTACTATACACTTGTATTGATACTAATTAAATTGTCTCTCGAAAAGCTGTTTCTAATCCTCCTTGCAAAATGCTGTTTCTATGAGTTTTTCATGCTAGTAGTACACGGCGCATATGCCAGCGTGCTGGAATACCAACAATAATAATAAATTGCTTTAGCAGCGGTTTCAATAACTGGTTGCCCGTATACACGCAGCTCCTTGCGGCGATGTCTTCGTCATCGCATCACTTAACGACGCTAATGATTTTTTTGCTTACTCGTTGGCTCCAATTCTCCAAATTGCACCGTCTGCAGGTTGCAGGACGCCTACCAGCTACTATTTATTTTCTGGCTTCTCTCCACTTGTTGCCCAGGACTCGTAGAAACTGTGTTTTTGGCTAACACAGTATCCAGCTTCAAAACTAGGTTACTCGACGCTCACTTGTGCCCGCAAACGAACTAACTTTTCTCACCGAGCACAAGAAGGGTTCTGGGGCGCCCCTCGCCGTAAACGCCTGCATTTTAGAGCTAAATCCGCTAAAACAAGCTTTTAAAATAGTAAAAAACGTATATGTAGAACACAGCTCTACATTAAAGTTGTATTTGTAACACACTCAATCGTGTAGATCACGTTTCTGTTTTATCATCTGTCCTAGACTATCCCACAATATCTTATATTTGGCATATGTTTTATATTCTCGATATTTTAGTTCGATCTCGAAGTACCACGCCAAGTATGTTTCCGTTCTTGCTTCAGCAACGTAAGTTAATACCGTATGATCTAAAACTGTTATGTTCTAGAGGACTGTAGATTTTTTAAATTTAATTTATGTTGGCAGGGTGAGTAAACGTGCTTAATAATATAACCTATACGATTTTGACAGAATCACTTAACTCTAATCTTTAATACTGAAGACAAAGCGGTGCTGTGTATGAAAAATGGAGAAAACTATTTTGAACAGCCGTAGCTGTTTTTGTTATTTACGTTTTTACATATTCAATGAACACGATTGCATTTGTTAAAATGGCATTACTGATATACGGTTAGACTGACAGATATAGAATGCCAATGTGATTTTTACTACCAAGATTACCAACATTAATCTTTAACAAAATAATTCCACAGCCTGTCAGGGAAGATAGACGGTCGGCCTTACCTTTTAGCGAAAGTTATATTTGATGTTTTGCCGGCTGGTAACTATCGGCCTAATTGGGCTAGCTCGCCGCGAGGGTCGCAGGGTTCCAGCTATGCTGAAAAAGTATAATAAAAAAAAAGGAGTGGGCGCCAGGTCCTAGACTCAGATCCAATTCCTCGTGCCGGACCTTACACAAGATCGAGGATAAAAACCAGCAAGTCAAAAACAAACAAACCAACAACCAATGAATAGATCACAGCTTTATTTCAAATAGTTTGGTGCGTACTATAGTGCAAGGCTAACACAAGTATATATAAATATCACAACAGGCAATATTTTTAGCAACACCAAAGAAAACACACAGTATGCGACATGCAATAATAAATACAAATACAAATATAAATACAAATATCGAGCAAATAGTAGCCCACGAGCAGCAATGACTATGACCTGAGAATGAGCTAACACATTAAAACATTGTGCGGTTAAAACGGAGCGTAGCGAGTATTAAATTAAAAAGAAAATAAATTGATCGAGCGCGAGTCGCGGAGCGAGTTTAAAATTTCGCGTATACCGGCTCGGAGCAATACAAGACCACCTTGGCTAACGTTTCAACCCCGAAGGTTAGCTAAATGACGCTATATCTATATTCAAAATTTTCTAAAGGGCGGAATCAGCGTGCGTTTGCGTGGCCACACATGAACGACGGTGTCCATATTAAAAATGCATTAAGTGTGCGTATGTATATTTATATGCTAAAGAAAGCAAAGGCTTGGATTTGCCCCTAACTCGGTTAACAGAGATCTGCAATAATCACAAAGCTCCCGAAGGGGGCTCACGAGACACTGCTACTGAAGTGTGCCTATCTTCACGCCGAAGGTTTGACATGAAAATATTAATTATTGTTTTGTGACGAAAATAGCGAAGCTTTAAGGCGTCCGAACTGTGTTATGCAAGCGGGTGAGTAAAAGCGACGTCCAGATAGGACACAAGTGAAGCTCAAAGTTCTACTCTATAAATCTTTCAGATAACGCAGAGGTCAATAAGGTTAGGAGACCCGAAGGCACAAACGGAGCAATACACAGGTAAACCTTATGACCTCAATTTAGCAAGTAGCAGAGGGTATCCGCATATCATTGCGCGGCGGCCCTAACATTTAATTACACAAATTCCAAATATTACTAAACTAACGAAGCACGAAACCTACTATCGCACAATCCGTGTTGACGAAATCACACGTGCCCGAAGTGCTAACGGCATGAAACAGTATGATTCAATTATAAAGTACAACAGGCGCAATGCATATTATCTACAATAACGTCTTGCCTGCAGGAAAGTTCACCAGAACCTAATCTCTCCGTTCGCTCCCCTGGGGTTTGGACGTAGCTAGAGAGAAGCAACGATGACGGCTGCAGCTGCGGGGTGCAGTGCCAGCTATGGAGGTCGCAAGATGACTTGCAGGTGAGTGTAAAGCAGTTGCTCAATCTTCAGCGTTGCCCACGAGAGTTGCAAAATTCACAGGCGATGCGACTATCTTAGGGGCCCAGTGCATCGGACTGGATTCGAGCAGGGTGCAGTCGAACGGGGTAGGTCTACTCCAGACAGGAAGGATTTCAAACAGATGGGGAGTGTTTTAACTCCCACCGGAATTTGGCTAAAAACGCACAGAACCCAAATGTATTCCCGATTAAGAAGAAACTGGCCTAATCTTACCTCAAGCTGGAAAGCAGGAAAAGATAACATTGCTCTAGCAACAAATGGAATAGTTAAAAACAATTTGTATCACCGGTTGCCTAGCGGCCATACCCAAATATTTGTAAAAATATAGCAAGAATAAACCTAATTTGCAAAATATAAGTAATTAAACGAGGGGTTGCTTACGAAACTGCATGATAATTATAAGAGAGTACTTAAAAATAAGATACAGCTAATTATACCCAGTTTAAAGCATGCAAACATTGACAAAAGCCAACCATAAATATTCAAGTTCAAAATTCAGCTAGCCAAAAGTTCAATACTACGGGGGACACTCCAAAAGTATCGTAACAAATCCTCCCCCCACAAAAGGGAGGGTAAATCACTCCAGATTTACCCGACCATACAAATGCCATCAATACCGAATTGCCCAAAAAAAAAACGATGCCTGCCGGAAAGAAATACAAAGGGAAGAAACAGAGGACTTAAAAGAGTAGACAGGAAGAGAGGATGTACGAGTTCAAGCACATCATCGAAGACAACTAGACACCAACCTCTTCCGTCGCTGCAAGATGATGTGAGCTGCGCCGGTGGAAGGGAAGGTTACGCCAGGTTGCAACAAAGATGCACCCGAGACGCAAACACCTCGGAAAGATGCGGAGTGGGAGACAGGAAAGCGAACGACACAGAAGAAGGAAGGGAAAGGAAAACCAACCTCAACCAAGGGTTAAGTACTTAGGCCCAGGATCGACCTACAGCACTGAAGCTATCTCCAAATGACGGAAGATAGAACTGATATCCAAAATAACACGAAGTATAAGGAGAACGAGCACAGCAAAAAGAGGGAACATCCCTTTCAAACAAGAAAAAAAAAATGAGACAGAGAAAGATGCGAAAAATGAAGGAACCAGATGTCCAGGTCGGGACCCCAACCCGAGAAAAAGGAAAGGCGAGCTGGGCCCCAAAGGTTCCGTCCGACGTCCCCAAACCAACCTCCCAAAAAGACGTAGACTAAACCAAATCATCATTATCGTCGACAGCGTTGTTGAGCTTCAAGTCTTTGGCATGCCAATTCCCACGCAAACGACCGTCCGGATCCTTAAGTTGATAAATGAAGCGAGACAATTTCTTATGAACTATAAAGGGTCCAATGAACTTGGGTGCCAATTTAGCAGTGTAGTGGTTAGCAGCATCCGATTGCGTGAAGTTTCTTCTCCAAACGGAGTTGCCTACCTGATATTCATCAGGTCGTCTTCGCAGGTTGTAGTATACCTTCGAACGATCGTAGGCCCTAGCAAGACGAACTTTTACTTCTTTGTACAACCGTTGCAGCGCTTGGGCTCTTATGTTGGGGTTTTCATCCCTTATGACACGAAGTTCGGGACCTTCATCTTCAGGTCTTTCTTCAGGATTCCCGTCGAGTGTAATTTCTCGGCCAAAATTCAAAAAGTAGGGGCTATGACCAGTGACATCATGCTTGGAGGTTCTTATGGCACAAGCGACTTGTTGTAAGTATTTATCCCACTCACGTTGTTTGTCGGACACGTACGCTGTAAGCATTGTTTTGAGAACACGATTGATGCGTTCCGTTGGGTTTACCTGAGGGTGATACAACGCTGTAAACGCTATTCTGCAGCCATAGTTCCTAGCCAAGGCAGTAAATTCGCGACTCTTGAACTGGACACCATTGTCGCAGATAATTCTCTTCGGAGCGCCAAACAATAGAAACACGTTTTCTTCAACGTGACGTACGACTGCAGCGGCCGTAGCCTTACGAAGGGGAAACACAAGAGGAAGTTTAGTGAAGCAATCAGCCACTACAAGTATATACTGATATCCCCGAGAAGAACGAGGTAGAGGTCCTATGAGGTCCATACAGATGACCTCCCAGGGCTTTGAGATGTTTGTGTGACCTCCCATATGTCCAGCGGGTGGTCGTTGGTCAGGCTTAGTGCGGGAACACACCTTGCAGTTGCGAATGTGGCGCAGAACGTCCGTTCGCATCTTGGGCCAGTAGTACCTCTGAGCTATGCGACCTAAGGTTTTCGAAACGCCAAGATGTCCTGAGGTAGGATCATCATGATTACGTCGTAGTATTTCTGAACGTTTGTCCTTAGGTAGAACTATCTTCCAATCTTCATTGGCCTGCATGAGTTCTGGATACGGGCTCCTAACATGTTTGTAGAGTTGCGAATTCGACTCGCGCCAAGCAGGATAGTGCTGTGGATCGTTTCGGATTTTTAGGCGCATCCGAGCATACCAACGGTCTTGAACATCATCGTCCTCAGTGACCTCATCGACAATAGGTACGGACCTGGATAGAGCGTCAGGTACGACATTGTCTTTGCCTTTGCGATGGATAACATTGAAATTATATTGTTGTAGGCGTATGGCCCAACGCGCAATGCGTCCTATGGGGTCTTTAATATTATGCAACCACTTGAGGGCGTAGTGGTCGGTCACGACGTCGAACTTAGTTCCGTCGATGTACGGGCGAAGTTTTTCGATGGCGAAGAGTACCGCGAGACATTCACGTTCCGTTGTGCTGAACCTCCGCTCATTCTTCGTGAGTGAACGGCTTATATAGCAGACGACCTTCTCTCCCTCAGGATACGTCTGGGACAAGACGGCTCCGAGTCCATAACCAGAGGCGTCCGTCTGAATGGTGAAGGGCCGACTGAAATCTGGGCAAGAGAGCACAGGGGCCGAGACGAGGCAGTCTTTGATGGTGTCAAATGCGGTTTGACATTCCTCAGACCAAACAAACTTCTGGTTCTTGCGAAGCAAGCGAGTCATAGGTGACACTACGGACGAAAAGTTAGGTACAAAGCGCCGGTACCAAGATGCCATTCCCAATATTCTTCTAACCTCTGGGACCGTCTTGGGGTTAGGGATGTTCAAGATGGCTGCGACCTTTTCCGGGTCGACAAGCAGACCATTGGAGTTGACGACGTACCCCAGGTACTTCAATTCGGGCTTACAAAAGTGACACTTCTCCCGGTTCAAAGTTAGGCCGGCCTTGGCGATCCTAGATATGACTTCCTTCAAGACCTCCAGGTGTTTTTCGAAGGTAGGAGTGCAGATAATAACGTCATCCAAGTATGTGAAAGCGTAGGTTCTAGGTCGGCACCAATAACTCGGTCGATAAGACGTTGCCAAGTCGCCGGGGCGGTATGAAGGCCGAACGGGAGGCGACAAAATTGGTAAAACCCACGATTAGGGACAGTGAAGGCAGTTAGCGGACGGCTAGCGACAGAAACCGGCACCTGAAAGTAAGCTGACTTGACATCTAACGTGGTCAGGTATTGTGCATCACGTAACTTGTCCAAGATGTTGCTGATGTACGGAAGCGGATAGGCATCCGGTTGGCTCACCTTGTTGAGCTTCCGATAGTCTACGCAGAAGCGGTAAGAACCATCCTTCTTCTTTATCATAACGATGGGCGATGACCATGCCGATGTTGAGGGTTCCACAATGCCCTTTTCTAACATATCGTCGAGCTCTTGATTCACGTGCTGTTGTAAAGCAGGCGAGATTGGATAATAGCGCTGCTTAATTGGTTCAGCATCCGTCTTGATTACGTGTTCCACTAAATGGGTACATCCTACACCATCTCCTATCAAAGAAAAAGCTTCGCTGATAGTCTGATCAAGCACAGCTTGTTCGTCGTTCGTGAGGTGTTCAGTTGAACGGATCGCAGCGATTTGCTCATCAGCCGAGACTTTGGAGAAGGTCCATTCCCCATGGCGAAGATCTGGCACAAGGGCCATCCTCTTCCAGAAGTCGGTGCCCAAAATGAGTGTATGTGGTAACGAGGGGACAACCAGGACTTCAAAGGTTCTCACCCGGTCCCTCAAGACGATGGGGACGGTAAGTGTACCAATGCTCTGACATTTCTCGCCGTTGTCAACACTGCAGGTAGTGGGTTTAACGGAGCTTAATTTGCAGGAGTTCTTCAATACGTTCCAACCTTGGCGACCTAAAATGGTACGGCTCGCGCCGGAGTCTAACAAACCAAGAAGTTCCTTTCCAAAAATAGACACTCGAAGATAGGGCCTCTCATCTTTGTTGGCGTGATCTAAGATGAAATCGAGCAGAATGCGATGTTCGGTAGGTATGTGATCCGTTTCCCAAGATTGGGAGACGACATTGGCCTCAGAAATGGTGACAGGAGAAGACGCTAATCGGCCTCTTAACGCCTTCCGTTCCCGTTTCCCGAGCAGGAAGGGCAGGTACGAATTGTGACGTCGGCTTTACCGCAGCGATAACACTTCAATTTGCGCGGCGATGGACACTGAGCTACGCGATGGTCGGGCTTCCCACAGTTCCAGCACACACCATAGGGTCGAGCGGCTGCAACATCGCAGACTTGTTCTCCGGTAGAGGGACTAGGAGTGGAAATAGTTTCCTCAATGGCAGCAGCTCTAGCTCCAAAACGGGGCTTGTGATAAGCCAAGTCAGGTTCGAGGGCTTGATAAGGCGGAGGTGGATTCTTGAACCTTGAAGATAGCACCTTAGCATCCTCAATCAGTTTGCCAAGTTGTCTAAGCTGAGCGATACTCGTTGGGGAGTAGAGAGCCAGTTGAGCCTGTAAGTATGGTTGCAAGTTTCTACGCATAATCTCTATGCGCTCCATCTCCACAGGTACACGAGAAAGGCGACTAAAAAGGTTCTCCATGACAGCGACGTAGACTGTTACGGACTCATCGGGTCCTTGGGTTCTACTACGGATTTCATCCCATAAGCTAGTTTCGTAGTCGCAAGGCAGAAAAGCGGCTTTCAAGGCGATGATCAATTCATCCCAAGAACGAATAGTGTTGCGAACGGAACGAAACCAAATTCGAGCGTTGCCAGTGAACAAGTCGATGGCAGCGGCAAAAAGTTGATCCTTGGATACGTTTCGAGCTATGCGAGTTTCTTCAATTTCCTCTAAAAAGCTAGTTAAGCCATTTCCTCCATCGAAGGTGATCCTCCATTTGTTGATGGCTAAGTAGTTGGCAGTCGAAGTGTGTCTATGCGACGCAGACTGGTTGACATCTTCGGCAGCAGAAGAACGACGATTGACAGCATCAGCAAAGGGCGGATAATCCAAGTACATGCCAGGTTGAATGGCTGAGCTAGAGGGAATAGGCTGAGGGGCAGAAAACTGTGAAGTGAACAAAGGGTGACTCCACGTAACCGAATTAGCAGTCGAACGAACAGGCAAGGCAGCATCTTCCTGAGACGTAGTGACAGCAGAGCTATGGGGGCGAATTTGGGTTTCCGAAGATAAAACTAACGAACCATCCTCCGAGCTTGAATCACTCGGTGCAGCTGTTGTGTCGTTGCGAGCTTGGGTATCAACGTGAAGCTGAAGTTTCGCTTCCAAGGCGGCAATTAATTGTTCGCATCTAACCTTCAAGGACTCCAACCTAGAAGTGGAATCTGGTTCTGCAGTAATACGACCTAACCGACCTTGAACATGAAGAAGGCGAGTACCTAAACGTTGTGCATCATTGTCCAAGTTCCTAGAGGTGCAACTGTCAATTTCGGCAGCTAAAATAGAGAGTTTGTCTTCGCAGATCGCAAGTTCTTCAGTAGCGTCCAGAGACACGGGAGTGAAAGTGACATTCATAAGAAGATCTATCTTCATACGAGCACGGAGTAATTTACGTTTGTCTTGGACGTTGCCCTGAATGGCAATGTCTCTAACTCGAAGCTCATAATCGAGCTCATCGACGAGCAAACGATTAACATCTAATTTAAATACCATCTTGCTGTTCCAACAGGACAAGATGATCACAAAAACTTATTTAAACTAGGCTTATAACTAACCCAAGCAAAACCTGTAAATAGCATGCAATAAACAAACCTATAACTAGCAATAATCAATTGTAAATACCCAACAAGTATCGACAATAAATAATACCAAATGTAAATCACCTAGCCAATAATAAATTCTAACACCCTAACAATTCGATTTGCACTATAGTACCACCAAGTACCCTAATAACGACGTAGTCAAAAATCCTTTCAATGCCCCACGTTGGGCGCCAAAATCTTCTTGTCAGGGAAGATAGACGGTTGGCCTTACCTTTTGGCGAAAGTTATATTTGATGTTTTGCCGGCTGGTAACTATCGGCCTAATTGGGCTAGCTCGCCGCGAGGGTCGCAGGGTTCCAGCTATGCTGAAAAAGTATAATAAAAAAAAAGGAGTGGGCGCCAGGTCCTAGACTCAGATCCAATTCCTCGTGCCGGACCTTACACAAGGTCGAGGATAAAAACCAGCAAGTCAAAAACAAACAAACCAACAACCAATGAATAGATCACAGCTTTATTTCAAATAGTTTGGTGCGTACTATAGTGCATGGCTAACACAAGTATATATAAATATCACAGCAGGCAATATTTTTAGCAACACCAAAGAAAACACACAGTATGCGACATGCAATAATAAATACAAATACAAATATAAATACAAATATCGAGCAAATAGTAGCCCACGAGCAGCAATGACTATGACCTGAGAATGGGCTAACACATTAAAACATTGTGCGGTTAAAACGGAGCGTAGCGAGTATTAAATTAAAAAGAAAATAAATTGATCGAGCGCGAGTCGCGGAGCGAGTTTAAAATTTCGCGTATACCGGCTCGGAGCAATACAAGACCACCTTGGCTAACGTTTCAACCCCGAAGGTTAGCTAAATGACGCTATATCTATATTCAAAATTTTCTAAAGGGCGGAATCAGCGTGCGTTTGCGTGGCCACACATGAACGACGGTGTCCATATTAAAAATGCATTAAGTGTGCGTATGTATATTTATATGCTAAAGAAAGCAAAGGCTTGGATTTGCCCCTAACTCGGTTAACAGAGATCTGCAATAATCACAAAGCTCCCGAAGGGGGCTTACGAGACACTGCTACTGAAGTGTGCCTATCTTCACGCCGAAGGTTTGACATGAAAATATTAATTATTGTTTTGTGACGAAAATAGCGAAGCTTTAAGGCGTCCGAACTGTGTTATGCAAGCGGGTGAGTAAAAGCGACGTCCAGATAGGACACAAGTGAAGCTCAAAGTTCTACTCTATAAATCTTTCAGATAACGCAGAGGTCAATAAGGTTAGGAGACCCGAAGGCACAAACGGAGCAATACACAGGTAAACCTTATGACCTCAATTTAGCAAGTAGCAGAGGGTATCCGCATATCATTGCGCGGCGGCCCTAACATTTAATTACACAAATTCCAAATATTACTAAACTAACGAAGCACGAAACCTACTATCGCACAATCCGTGTTGACGAAATCACACGTGCCCGAAGTGCTAACGGCATGAAACAGTATGATTCAATTATAAAGTACAACAGGCGCAATGCATATTATCTACAATAACGTCTTGCCTGCAGGAAAGTTCACCAGAACCTAATCTCTCCGTTCGCTCCCCTGGGGTTTGGACGTAGCTAGAGAGAAGCAACGATGACGGCTGCAGCTGCGGGGTGCAGTGCCAGCTATGGAGGTCGCAAGATGACTTGCAGGTGAGTGTAAAGCAGTTGCTCAATCTTCAGCGTTGCCCACGAGAGTTGCAAAATTCACAGGCGATGCGACTATCTTAGGGGCCCAGTGCATCGGACTGGATTCGAGCAGGGTGCAGTCGAACGGGGTAGGTCTACTCCAGACAGGAAGGATTTCAAACAGATGGGGAGTGTTTTAACTCCCACCGGAATTTGGCTAAAAACGCACAGAACCCAAATGTATTCCCGATTAAGAAGAAACTGGCCTAATCTTACCTTAAGCTGGGGGGTCGAGCCGAAAGAAGCGTGCTAAGGTTGTTTCCAGGAGATCCGCCAAAGCGAAGGGATGCAAGTAAGTAGCTATCTAATCATTACGAACATCCACGATAACGCAGAAATGCTTCCAGATCCCTCAAACAATCTATTCGAAGAGGCGAGCCCTACCAAAGGGCTATGAAGCACTTAGCTGCAGAGGAACACCTACTAGCACGACGGTTTAGCTTGGAAAGAAAGCCGAAAAATTCAAAAACCCAGCCCACAGGTCATCTGATAACAAAAATTTGGGCCAGAAGAAGCCAAAAAACCAGTCAGGCAAGTTTGACTGCAGGAAAAGATAACATTGCTCTAGCAACAAATGGAATAGTTAAAAACAATTTGTATCACCGGTTGCCTAGCGGCCATACCCAAATATTTGTAAAAATATAGCAAGAATAAACCTAATTTGCAAAATATAAGTAATTAAACGAGGGGTTGCTTACGAAACTGCATGATAATTATAAGAGAGTACTTAAAAATAAGATACAGCTAATTATACCCAGTTTAAAGCATGCAAACATTGACAAAAGCCAACCATAAATATTCAAGTTCAAAATTCAGCTAGCCAAAAGTTCAATACTACGGGGGACACTCCAAAAGTATCGTAACAAGCCCTCTGAATGATAAAGGTTTTCGATCATACGATATAGGCCCAATGCAAGTTTTATTATGCCCAGGTTTTACTTTCGGTTCTCAAGTAGGTATTTGTTTTCCAAATTATATCTTACTTCCTGATACAGCTCTCCAGTGTTTGCAGCGGCAACTCCGAGGTAGTAAAAGGTGCTGACTTCTTCGACAATGGGGTCATTTCTGGCAATATTATTTGTATATTATACTTGGCTGCAGTAGTTTTAAATTTAAACAAATCTTTTGTAGATCATCTTTATTCTCCACCATTACTACCGCGTAGTTGGCGAAGAAAAGTAATTTTAGTTCGTGGGGTCCAATACAGTATCTCCTTCTGTAGGTCTACAGAGAAAACATTATTCCATGATGGGGCCTGGACACAACGCCCACTGGTCACAAACCCCAACTCAGAATTTGGTCATAACGCCCAACTTCGATTCTGGTCACAACGCCCAACTTGGTCACAACGCCCAATTTAGATTTTGGTCACAACGCCCAATTTCGATTTTGGTCACAACGCCCAACTTGGTCACAACGCCCAATTTCGATTCTGGTCGCAACGCCCACTTTTGATTCTGGTCACAACGCCCAACTTGGTCATAACGCCCAAGTTTGATTTTGGTCACAACGCCCAACTTTGATTTTGGACATATCGCCCAGGCGGCACAGAAAGTAAAATGAATAATAATAAATTAAACTTTTAAGGTGAGGTAATAGGTAGGAACATTTTCAAGTTCCCGTAAGTAGTATTAATATTATTTATTTTTCATAATAATTGAGGGGCGTAATGCGTTGTCCAAAAAGTTTCTAAATTCGGATTATAACATACAAAGTTGTATTTTTTATATGGAACTCATAGTTAGCTGTGGCATTATGAGACATATGTCGTATGGGATCGATTTATTCATTTTCACTACTTTATAGCAACAATTCACAATTTTTAATATTTCGTCGTTTTCTAGTTGAAAACTTTTGCCATTTAGAATATACGTGATTAAACAAAGTTTTTGAGTTGTTACAATACCACCGTTTGATTGACAGAATTAATCACGTTTGATTGTTGCTTATAATATTATAGTGTCCTTCATATATCCATTTATCAGAACATTTTATTGTCCATTAAAACCTCTGCAGTTTCTCAAATTAAAAATGCATTTGCAAAAATGTAAATATTCTACTTCTATACAAAGGAGGTTCGAAAATATGAAAATGATTGAAGAAAAAAGTACTCTCATTTTTCAAAATACACAAAAATGTTAATTGGAAGTATTTGTTATAACATATCTATTAATAGTTATTTAACAAACAAGTATGTTAATGAGAGCGATTAATAATCGAGACATTTTAATGCGCGAGCGATAGCGAGCGCGTTAATTATAGATATTATTAATCGCCGATTAAGGGCCGATTCTACAATCCAAGGATAAAGTTATCCCCGGAATAAATACCCTAGAAACGATTATTGTAACAAAGAAAACTATGACAATTATACCTCGGATAGCTTATTCTAAGTATATACTTGCATTGTAGAATCGGCCCTAACATACGAGTTAGTTATAATATTTTTCCGTTGATCGTACATTATTAATTTGAAGAAAATCTAATTTTATTCCATGAAAAGAATTTGACACTTAAAGTTTTGACATTAATGGTACCGGGTGACCATAAATGGTTGTGATTTTTTTCTTAGGTTGGCACTGTTTATGTTGGTGACATTGTAAGTCTATGGCAAATATGAGGTTAGCAGGTTAGGTTTTGAGTCAGTTTGTGTCAAAACTGACGCAAAACCTAACCTGCTAACCTCGAATTTGACATAGACTTACAGTGCCACCAACATAAACAGATTTTTAAAATCGTTTATTAATAAAAAATCATTCATTAATAAGGGTCATTAATATACAATTCTCTATAGCTCGTTTCACTCTGACTATGCAGTACAGAGAACATACAACAATGTTATTTAAAGGCAAACTTCGCTTGCTGCGTTGCCGCTTGTAGACCGCACTCAGGTATACTGTATGCTGCTCTTTTCAAATTGACGCAGGAGCGACAAAAAGGGTTTACTTCAACAATGTATTAACAAATAAGCCGATTGCAATACAAAAGGCGGATTTATTATGATTGACGTCTTCGTGTTCAGTTTTAAGCAACTTGCTATCCCTGTACACTGCATAGTCAGAGTGAAACGAATTATTTAAAAATTTGACACAAAAATGAAATTTGTTTGCACTGATTTCGAATCACGTAATATCCTGGTTGCTAAGTGAGGGAAAACTCACATTTGACAATACTCGTTTATCGTATCCCTTGATAAGTTAACTTTAAAGTATTTCATTTGGTAATACACAGCGTGGTAAGAAAAAAATAGGAGAAACCAAAAAAAAAAATGTTTTCGGAGCAAGTAACTGTGACTTTATGTTTGACACTTTCTTTTAACCTCTTTAAATAACATTTTTGTCTATTTTGAAAAGTAACTGTACTTTATTCTTGAACCATTTTCATATTTTTGAACCTCCCCTGTATACGAATATATTTACATTTTGGCAAGTGCATTTTTAGTTTGAGAAGATGTAGAAACTTGTATCAGGAATAAAATACTCTGATAAATAGATGATAAAAAAATCCATGTGTTACAAATTTATGAGGGACAGTATATGTTATATTATACAGATTGGTGGTGGATAGTGGGAACATAGGCAGTCCATTGAGCTAGAATACAGTTTATGGGCTTTGTATGCGTTAGACGGAAGTAGACATATATGATTTAAAATCTAGTATCCTAGAATTCAGTGTTTTCTAAAAACAAAACCTTTTGATTCTGCGAATACTAGATGTTAATCTTATATAGGTCTGTTTATGCCTAACGCATACCAAGTCCGTAAACTGTATTCACACACATTTGATTACTTATGTTCACATTTTCCGCCACCAATCTGTATATTATGATATATAACACTGGAATGGGAAAAAATGTAAAATTAATATTGTAACTAACTCGTATGTTAGGGCCGATTCTACAATGCAAGTATATACTTAGAATAAGCTATCCGAGGTATAATTGTCATAGTTTTCTTTGTTACAATAATCGTTTCTAGGGTATTTATTCCGGGGATAACTTTATCCTTGGATTGTAGAATCGGCCCTAAATCGGCGATTAATAATATCTATAATTAACGCGCTCGCTATCGCTCATGCATTAAAATGTCTCGATTATTAATCGCTCTCATTAACATACTTGTTTGTTAAATAACTATTAATAGATATGTTATAACAAATACTTCCAATTAACATTTTTGTGTATTTTGAAAAATAAGAGTACTTTTTTCTTCAATCATTTTCATATTTTCGAACCTCCTTTGTATAGAAGTAGGATATTAACATTTTTGCAAATGCATTTTTAATTTGGGAAACTGCAGAGGTTTTAATGGACAATAAAATGTTCTGATAAATGGATATATGAAGGACACTATAATATTATAAGCAACAATCATACGTGATTAATTCTGTCAATCAAACGGTGTTATTAAAACAACGCAAAAACTTTGTTTAATCACGTATATTCTAAATGGCACAAGTTTTCAACTAGAAAACGACGAAATATTAAAAATTGTGAATTGTTGCTATAAAGTAGTGAAAATTAATAATTCGATCCCATACGACATATGTCACTGAAATGGGAGAAAATCCTCTTTCTCATAATGCCACAGCTAACTATGAGTTCTATATAAAAAATACAACTTTATTATATGGTATAATCCGAATTTAGTAACTTTTTGGACAACGCATTACGCCACTGAATTATTATGAAAAATAAATAATATTAATACTACTTACGGGAACTTGAAAATTTTCCTACCTATTACCCCATCTTAAAAGTTTAATTTATTATTATTCATTTTAGATACACATTTTTCTTACTTTCTGTGCCGCCTGGCCGATATGTCCAAAATCAAAGTTGGGCGTTGTGACCAAAATCAAACTTGAACGTTATGACCAAGTTGGGCGTTGTGACCAGAATCAAAGTTGGGCGTTGTGACCAAGTTGGGCGTTGTGACCAAAATCGAAATTGGGCGTTGTGACCAAGTTGGGCGTTGTGACCAAAATCGAAATTGGGCGTTGTGACCAAGATGGGCGTTGTGACCAAAATCTAAATTGGGCGTTGTGACCAAGTTGGGCGTTGTGACCAAAATCGAAATTGGGCGTTGTGACCAAATTGGGCGTTGTGACCAAAATCGAAATTGGGCGTTGTGACCAAGTTGGGCGTTGTGACCAAAATCGAAGTTGGGCGTTATGACCAAAACGGTGCTTTAAGTGGCGTCGATAGCTCTCTCCTATAACAGGCGTCGGTGGGCGTTGTGACCAAGTTGGGCGTTGTGACCAATATCGCTTTTGGGCGTTATGACCAAGTTGGGCGTTGTGACCAAAATCAAAATTGGGCGTTGTGACCAAGTTGGGCGTTGTGACCAGAATCGAAGTTGGGCGTTATGACCAAATTCTGAGTTGGGGTTTGTGACCAGTGGGCGTTGTGTCATAGCCCCTCCATGATTACACTTAACAGCATAGGACTGAGATTATCTCCCTGTCCGATACCATTTAATAGTGGTACTACTTCCTTTAGTTAATTTGCTTTTGTTTTTTTCGTGTTTCAGTTGTTAACTAGGTTTCTAATCCTTTGAACGGCTTCTTATTGTTTTAGACCGTTGGTGGCGTTCTTCAATTGATTCTGTTGAAAGCTATTCTAAGAAGTATCAAGCATAGGAAAACTGATTATCTATTGGAGAATGAATTCTGAATCGATGTTCAATCTGTTGTGTTTAAACCTTTGATGGTCTTCTGATATATGCTGCTCAACAAATAAACTGGAGTATTTGCATATATTAGTGCAATTTTTTTTAAATATTTTCGAAAAGTACAGTCGTGGCATTTTTGGTAACCTTTCAGAATTGTGTCACTATAAAAAGCATTTCTTTTCATAATTTGGTTTAAATAAAACTAAATCCATTAATACAATATTATCATTTGAAGTTTTTTATTAAATATAGTTTTCTTATAATTTTTTTATTTTATTACTATAATTTTGTTAATGCGCCAGTTAATATTTGAGAATAGTGAAATTAAATATACTTAATATAAGTATACTATAAAAGATAAACTTTTTTTTGTGACTTAATCTAACAAATACAATTTTTATGGGTGGTCCAGTTCATTTGTGGAGCAGTATATTTATTTGACGACTGAATTAGAACCGAGCTTAGCAGACATATTCCGCGATGATTTGCATAATCCGTCTTTATCCTTTTTTGAAAGTGGCTATTATAATGGACATTTTCCATTTCTCAGGTGTTACGAATTTTCTAATACACGAGTAGAGTACCCAGTAGCTTGCGTGCTCCATCCCCTAACCTTCTCACTGATTATGCCATCTATGCTAGATGGTTTACTATTCTTTTATTTGAGTGCACCAACTTTTACCTTTTCTTATGATATTGTGAATGTTGTAAGTTCTTGCTACATTATTTAGTCTCATATTTTTCCTGTGCCATCATTACCTTTGTTACACAGGTTGTTGCATTTTCAATTTTCAGTAAGACGTATTGAAAAATGTTTGCCCAACGTTACAGTTTGCCATTCATGCATTTGTAATTGTAGAGTTACATACACCATCTTTTTAAACTTTCAGAATTTGGAGTAGCCTAGAAATACATCTATTTAATCTTGAATTACACAGACTAAATTTCAGTTTCAAAATTTACGAAATCCAGTTTATAAGTTTTAAACGCAATGCTGATTTCTTAATGCACGAAGTTTAAATGCCGCAACCTGCAAGCAAGCAACTTACGCAAATAAACAGCCTACTATCAGAGTTCAGTGTAACGTAAATGCAGATATACCGGAAATAAACTGGCTTGAAAACGCTTATATCTGTTATGACATGTTATATCGTGACACAGTAAATTTAAAACACTTTGCACTTTAATCGTAATTCCTAAGCAATTATGGTTGTAGAAATAGAACTTTTAGTTTTGTAATAAATGAATGGACTATAATAGTTGGCGATTTGATTATTCATACTATTTACAAAAATTGGGTGCTCCTCGGCTATTTCTATGCGATTCAGATCTTCAGAGTTGTTAACGTTCACATTTCTTTCAACGATTAACGTGTTAATGTAATTGCGATCTCGGTTCTGATTTTGGTCCATTTCTTGGCACCTCTTCTTATTTCTTTCTTCTATTAATTCCTCATAATTTTTCCTATTGTCCCCCCTATTGTAATTTTGATGGTTCTGGTCCCCCCAAGTGTTGTTGTATCCTCTGTTTTGGTTATATCCCCTATTATAAATGTTATTTCCATAATTCCTTCCCTCTTGTCTGTTGTAATTATTATTAAAATGATTTCTATTTGTTATCTAAAGTTTCGTCTAATTTTCTTTTACTATAATTTTGATATTCTGTTCTTGGATTTTCTGCTCTTTCATTGTGTACTGCCAGGTTATAGTTCCTGGCAATTTCCAAAAACTCTCGTAAGGTTTTAACATTTTGCACGGCAACTGCCCTCGTTACTTCCGCTTCCAAAGGTCTCGACAAGTGCTGTACAATCTCTTCTTCAGCCAGTTTCGGTGTTAGATATTGCCCCTTGTTACACCGATGCGCGATCCCCCGTTATCTACATACTTTCCCGATGTTAACTACGTTCGGCCCTGTGCTTGATGGGTATTGCTCCAGAATTGTTCGATAAATAGTTTTCTAAACCCCTGGAACGTGGTGTATTTGCACTTAATTATGCTATGCCAAATTTAGGCATTTCCACGCATGGCACAATTAATGATTTGTAATTTACGGCATTCGGTTGGAACAGTCCTCATCACATCATTGAGTTTCGCCAGAAAAATCATTGGCAGTTCCCCATATCGGCCCTCAAATTTTGGAATCATTTTCATGTTTAGGCTTGGTAGCGGGGCACTTGCAGGATACTCGTGCTCTTATTCTAGCCTCTCGTTCATTCCCTGTAGTTCCCTTGTAACTTTATTGTCCACCATGGCGATACGGATCGCATTCTGGCTTTGTTCGTCGTGCGCCTTGTTCCATCTTTCATCTGCCCTCTTTTTCAAGCAGCCTAATTCCTGGTCAATCTTTTCCTGATGCTGTACCAACTGTCCTTGCGTTTTAATATCTAGTCCTAAGATTCTGTCTTCTATTTCTTCTCCTTTCTTGTTTAATCTTTCATCGAGTACCTGTAACACTTCCTGTTGTATCTCGTTTTTAGCCGTTTCCTTATATCCCTCTAATTTTTGCTCTAAACCGTCGATTTTTGCTTGCACTTCTTCCTTGATTTTAATTTGCATTTCCATCCACGCTTGTCTTAGGCCATCGACCATAAAATTGGTATGATCATATCCCCTTTTCCCTCTCTCCCCCGCATGCTGTTTTAGCTCTTGCACCTCGTTTCGAATTGCTTCCTGCATCCTTTTTTCCCGTTCTTCTACCTTTCTTGCTCGCTCTCTGCTTCGAGTTGTTTCGCTTCTTGCAATCTTTTTTCTCGTTATTCAGCCTTTTTCTCCATTTCTTGTACAGTTTGTGCTGTATCATCGATCTTTCGTAATAGTGCTTCCAGAGTTCCACTCAATTCCGTTTCTAGCTTTGAGGCTTGGGGCTGTTGTTCTTCAGCCTGATCCCCTTGCTGTTGCTCTTCTGCCGCAGGCTGTTCTGGTACTTCAACCACTTCCTCCGTTTGCAGTTCCTCTTCCTTGCCTTTTCAATTGTCTTTTGCCTTCTTAGTGAGCGTTTATCCGCCATTTTTGCTTAATTATTGTGGATTGGACACGAATCGAACTCTTGCACTTACGGACAAGGTTTACTCACACACAAACAACGGTTTCAGAATAAATTTGAGAATATTTACCTATCTCGGATAAAAGTTAAATAATTACACAATTTGTGTTCAATTGTTGTACCAATTATTATTTTTAATTAAAGTTTGCCGTCACGTTTGGACGCCGGGAATATGGCGTAGTATAATTGTTGTATTTCGTAATGGACAGTCTATTAATTGTTAATTTACTTTGGCCACGACGTTGGGCGCCAGAAATATTGCAATGGCTACTGTAGCTCCACGTTGGGCTTGCCAAAAATATTGCAATGATCCTACTCTAATGGCTACTGTGATAATAATAGGTATTTAAAATTAATTAGATTAAATAAGCCACTGTTTGCAATGTTATTAAAATAAAATTGAGACTGATTAAAATGTAGTTCTTTTCCTCATTTAATCAAAATAATATGGTAGTATGCCCTTTTGTATTTTATTCGTCTGCAAATTAAATATAATTAAAAGGTAGCTCTTAAAGCAAGAAAAACTCATTGGTCCCAGGCGGATTCCCCTAATAAATTTATCTAGTGCGCCACTGGCAACACATTTAGTTCAACTGCGCGATTGCTGAAATGTAATGCTGTCAAAATTATCACGGTTCGGCTTTATTTTGCAGGCTGCGTTGTGATTTGATTTTTAATAAATGGAGTTTATGAACATTCGTCAAGGTAGCTATTTGAATTGTTGCGCTCTTGGCGGCACTAATTATCTTTTGTTTCAGAAAATAACGCGGGCAAGCTTAGCAATTGCTTTGGAAAAGCGTCCCTTTACTCGCATAACCTTAAACTTGGAATCCACTTGATATGCGAAGAGCATATTCTCTGTGGCCATGAAATATTTGGATTCTGCTCAGTAATGTCTCCTTTATGATGCGCGTAGCTTTCCCCGGGTCTAACCGCATTAATTTTAGGTTAAAATTGGTACCTGGTACTTGTCGTTCACTTCGGCTCGCTGGAATGACGCCGTTGATGTTGTGACGCTGCTATCGGCTCCCATTGTGATGAAACCTCTCGTAGGCGGTCGTACACCCTGGAATGCTGATCGCGTGGCTCCACAAGACCCTTTGGTTGCACGCAGACTTCAAAAACTTCAGCTGGCTCGTTGGCGAAGTTCTCGGACACTTGCCCCTCGTGGTATTTTTAATTTTTAGTGTCGGAATTCGTTGCAAATAACACCACACGAACTGGGTAATGCACTGAATAAAACTGGATACTTTTTTTGTGGAAAAATCTGGTTTATTATATAAAATACAATTTTAAAGAGGAGCACTATTTTACAGCATCAATCTAATTAATTTATTCATTTGTTCTCCCTACATCCGTTATAAATAATTGATAACTATAACTAAACAAAACGGATATTTACAGTAGTTTTTAACATAACATTATTTACAAATAAACATTTTTACAAATTGCCTAAAACTAAAAATCATGTCTGTTTGTTTTAATTATTACTGTCTTACTTGCGGCACTTGCACGTTTTATAATCACTTAATTTGTCTCACACGCGTAATTGCATTGATTAGTTTTAAGAGATCACTTTCTTTTCACATTTGTTTCAAATCCTCCTGTGTCCTTTTCACTTACCAAATTTTACATGTCTGCTTTTCCCCGCTAATTCTGGTATTACAGCTTAATTTTACAATTGCCAAGTCCTTTCTTATAATTTGCTCTTTGCAACATATGATAATATAACTCTGGCTTCCTGTACCTTACTTAAGATTGTTCATAAAAGTTTCCTGCTTATTTATTTGAATTCTAAGCTACAATACCATACACTCAGCAAACCTTTCTGTGACAAATGAATTCTATTGGTTTGGCTTTAATTCTGCACAAACCTATTTAATTAATTTTGTAATGTCTATTTCCACCTGTGAACAACGAGCCTTCTCTCTTGCGTTCCTTATTCAAACCCTTTCTTTTAATACAATCATCTCTTTCTCAATGCAATTACTGACTGATATTTAAGTTTATAGTCTCGCAGCTAAATAAAACACCCCTACTCCTGCATTGATTTAATTTTGATATTGTGGTCTACACCAGAACTACAACGTCATCAGGCAAGACCAAGGTAGCATTATTAATAACAAAATCCAACGTGGCACCAGCTCGTCCAAAGACAACTTTACCCAGATTGGAACTTTGCGCAGCAGTACTACTTTAAAATCTATTACAAAGGGTAATCACATCAATGGATATTCCTAAAATATCCACCTTCGCCTGGACAGACTCCATGGTTGCGTTAGGATAGATAAAGGGAGACCCAGTAAGATGGAAGGCTTTCGTCGCAAACCGCGTAGCCAAAATTAATAATTTAATTCCGGCTCAACATTGGAACCACGTCAAATCCGAAGAAAATCCTGCAGATGTCATGTGCCGAGGCACTAGTCCAGGAAAACTAAAAGAATATCTACAGTGGTGGAGAAGCGGTCAGCGACATGACAACTAATAGCTTCCTGGCAGTATTCAGAGGGTTTACTGGGCGAAGGGGACGTTGTGCACATCTATAGGTATAGCGACAACGGAACAAATTTTGATGGCGCAACAAAGGTGTTGGACAAGGAAATCCGTCAAGCAATTGAGAACCCAATTATTCAAGAAAATTTAGCAACCGTTGGTACTCAATGGCACTTCATCCCTCCAGTTGCTCCACATTTCGGAGGGATATGGGAATCCGGGGTAAAATCAATAAACCATCATCTGAAAAGGGTCATTAGCAACGCTACTCTAACATTTGAAGAATTGACAACCCTTCTATGCCAAATCGAAGCCTGTTTAAACTCACGTCCTTTATGTCCACAAAGTAACGATATTGAAGATACAACTGCTTTGACGCCAGGGCATTTCCTGATAGGGAGGGAAATAATATCACCAACATATCCATTCAGCACACCAATATCAAGAAATCTGTCAAATCGTTGGAGAATAATCCAAAAAATTAAGCAATTCTTTTGGAAATCATGTAGCTCAGATTACCTTGATGGACCGCAGCAAAGAAACAAATGAAAGAAATCCTTGGAAAACATCAAAATTGCAGACCTAGTGTTAATCAAGGAAGATAATATAAACCCTAGTAATTGGCCTTTAGCAAAAGCCACCAAAACTCATCCTGCAACCGATGGATCCGTCCGAGTAGTGACAATCCAGAAATCAGGAAGACATCAATTAAAACGAACCATAGGCAGCATTATCCCATTACGAACAAATAACGAAAAGTTGCAGGAACCAGTCTGAAGATAACATTTCGGCCAACAGCACCCACATACGATCATTCCCAGTTCCAAAGAAACCTGTTACTTTCAGATGGAAAACGTTATTACTTATATGCACACTTCTTGCCACGAACACATTGGGTAAGGCGGAGTTTAACATCCAAACACCAGACAGCGGATATTACGTAGTACACATTGGACATGGAAAGATTGAAAGAGGAACCCTTAGTATAGAAATCCAGTTCGAAACGAGGAGTACTTGGAACTGTGCTAAAGTCAATTTTCGGAGTGAACGATAAAGTCTATCAATATATCGACATACTATATGAGAATCAACAAGAATTAATAAAAATGTACAATCAACAATCTGAATTCATGCTGTCAACACTTTCAAGATTTAATTAAACCGAAAAACGAATTGACAAGAAGCTAGAGCACTTTCAAGAGAAACTAAATGAAGAAATCCCTGCAATCAACAACATGCACAAATGGTACAAGGCTAACTGACTCCAATCGTCTGAACATTCACATCATCAGTGTGTACCAAGTTGCAACAAATGTAATCAGCGAGCTGTGTAATTACCATACAAACATTTTGAACATTCATTTCCATCAAGGTTACTTGTACGAACTAATCTCGCCTACTCAAATCAAAAAAATTCTCGCAAATGCAACCAGTAAGCTTTCACCAAACTTAGAAATCTTACAGACCCCAATTCTAAAAGGTCAACATTGAACATGACGACACCTTCATCAACGTTCAAGGATACTTCATCATAGTGGAGAAGACAGAATACACGTTAATCACAGTAACGTCAATTCCCCTACAAATTAGCAATGGATTGTACTGGGTGATCGATGTGCCAAAAGGGATTTTCGCTGTGGATTACATCCTCCAGATGTACTTTCAAGAAACAGATGAAGCATTCAAAGAAAACCTCCAATTTTCTCCAAATACTTACATTTGTCCCGTCCAACTGTCGTAAAAGGTATCAAAAACAACCCAAATTGCATCATTGATGACATATATCATCGTACGGAAGTCAATCAATGCAGCCTACGAAGACATCGTATCCAGTCAGTTATTTGGAAACAACTATATATGGAAAACACCTGGATGTTCGTAGTCAGCAAGCCAAACCGCATAGCTATCACCTGTAGTGGTAATAAGGAAGAAGTCACTGTCAATACTACAGGTAAAAAAAATAATTCAGGATCCGGTCCATACTCACAATGAGGTGATTCAGTAAATTAATGTAAATTAAAACACAGTCACAATACTACAGGTGTCATTCAGATTTCGCCAGACTGCATCATTCAAACTACTAGAAATAAGTTAAGCACAACAAGAAATTCAAAATCGTGGCAGGATATTCCAAAGCCATCAGCATCAACTTCAACAACACAATAATACCAATCTCTTTTACAGAAATAGCAGAGGGGCAGTACTAAAGGAATCAGACCGCTTTGAGGATATACAAGCTTTGCAATTGGACTTCCAGCAGCACCTAAAAGACATGACATGGAAAACTATCCGATATCATTCCTATCTATCCAACAGAATAACCAGCAGCATATTGGGAGCTGCTTAAGAGTTCTCTATTGTATCTGGATAAAAATACTCCGAAGGAAGCTTCCACCCAAACAACGCCAGCAAGCAGTAGAAAAATATCCTCTAAAGACAATTAATGTGGTGGAAACAGTGTAGTGTATTTATAAGTAGATTATTTGTAGAAATCTTTTGCTTTCGTTTGTAGTTCTTAACTTAGAGTTGGCAATATGTTTAATCTTGAATTAAACAGACTAAATTTCAGTTCCAAAATTTACGAAATCCAGTTCATAAGTTTTTAACGCAATGCTGATTTCATAATGAACGAAGTTTAAATGCCGCAACCTGCAAGCAAGCAACTTACGCAAATAAACGGCCTACTACGAGTATCAGAGTTCAGTGTAACGCAACTGCAGATATAGCGAAAAAAACTGGCTTAAAAATACTGATATCTGTTATGAAATGTTATATCGTGACACAGTAAATTTAAAACACTTTGCACTTTAACCGTAGTTCCTAAGCAAGTATGTTTGTATAAATAAACTTTTATTGTTGTAATAAATTAATCTACTATTATAGTTTGCTTCATTTACATCGATGCTGCCCTTGCAAGCCTAAACCTATGAAAGGTGAGACTGAGTTTCAGGGTAGTCACAAATAGCCTAGCCCCTTTGAGTGACATTGACTACATAGTATTAAAACAAGGATGCAGTCTCACCCTTTATGCTCAAAACGTTGGGGACAAGAACCAGTGCAAGTAACAGAAACCTGATACAGCCTCCAGGCAATTCTGTTCACATCTGCGCAACACATTCTTAAAAAGTTTCTTCTTCTGTCAGACATGAAGGAGAAAGCCAGTCGCAAGTTTGTACTTTGTATATTAAATACGGATAAGTAAGCTCTTGAAGTTATATTTTATGCGAAAATTGCTTGTGGAAGATATGGACTACGTTATTTATCGAGATTCCCAAGTGAACGCATTATTTGTGGGGTAACATGGTGTCATGTGAAAAGAACTTTTCCAAAGTGAAAGAAAGGGTGGCTTAAAAACGTTTACGTTTACCGACACGAAGGGTATGGTTTCATCGCGGAAATAATAGCAACAATACTCAACTTAATTTCGCTCCTAGACGAGGTAAATATACATGCAACGTGCATTCAGCAACCCATCGTCATCAGCCGTACGAGGCCAGCTCGTGGTATGTATGAACCTGCGTTTAGGGACCGTCCATCATTGAGGAACTGCATTGTGAGTTAGCGTCTTGGAGAATGATCATCGCCTACTCTTTTCCGATGAGCTACCGATAACCAAACTTCCATTATTTGGAGTTGTCGGGCTGTTTTTTAGCAATGTATTAAGTTCCGGTTAGCATTTTCTGCCGTTGAACTGTCGCATGTACTGTCTGTTTAACTGCACTACACGATGTATTGTATGTACCAGCCTAAAAGTTACAATAATCAATGCTCGTTATATTTCAATTTGAAGGTTATAAATCGATGTTTGCTAACGATTTTGTTGTGTAACCTTAATCATTCATTCGTGTTGAAGGTGGATTAACTTAATGTTGTAACTCACTCAAATTTCAGTTATGTTGTAACACTAACTTCTAACCTTTGCATAGTAACACTTTCATTTCAGATTTCTAGTAATGTCACTACATTTTACAGCAACCTTCCGTTGCGTCGAAATCGATCTACGTTGGATGTGAATTATTTCAAATATTTGGTTAGTTTGTTAATGATACGCAAGCATATGTATTAGTCAAACCTAACCTTTCCCATTGGGTTGATTGGTCTAATGCGGATGATGTTATCAATTTAGCAATCTATCTCAGTGTTAGTAATCTTACATCAGGAATCCGATGTGTAATAATCTATTTTTAATACAGCGGAGCGTGTCCACGATTCGTGTCCCCAATAGTTCGTTTACTTTCTTTAATTTTCAATTCCAATCTCTTATTTGGGAAATAACTCCTTATTCGCTTGTACGAGGTTGTGCTGAAAAGTGCCTGGTTTTGGTGCTAATCGAGTAAGTGAGGCCCGTGTAAACAATACTGCAGCATGTCTAACTATTTAGTAGTGCGCATACATAGTAACAGAATCGTACGTGCGAAAGTTTTCATTCCACGCATTAACAAAGCACACATGGCGGTGCATGCATCTGCTCATACCGCTCACCACACCCTGACGAAAATTTACCAAATTAATTTGGAATTGTTGAACCACTCGCCCTATTCCGCAGAAATAGCCCCTTCGGACTACCACCTCTTCCCACAGCTGAAGAAGCACCTGAAGGGTACCAAGTTTGGCTCCAATGAGGAAGTCATCGCAGTTACGGAGGTGTTTTTAAAGGAGCAACCGTCCCACTTCTATTGAGGGGTTAAGAGGGGTTAAGAAAACTGGAGAAGCGTTGTGCTAAATGTGTTAGCTTGAGGGAAGTACGTTGAATAAAATGTGTTTCATATTTCGCTAGCACATTTCTTTCTATATAAAGCCAGGGACTTTTCAGCACATCCTCGTATGTTA
>OW679195.1:52218258-52252170 GCA_940337035.1 Agriotes lineatus | reverse complement strand
TCCTTCTATATAAAGTCAGGGACTTTTCAGCATATCCTCGTATGTTACATGAAGTGGGTACATTAAAATTTATTCTAATATAACTATAGGCACCACAACAGTAAGCCGATATTTCTGAAATTCTGCATGGGGCCATAATTTTCTATTCCGAACAGTTTTTCTCAATGATTGTCTACCATATTTAGAACAGAAGAGGCGCTGTACTACATAAATGAAAACCGTTTTATCTACCGCCAAGCTCTTGCTCTCCTTGGTTTGCAAAATTCGAAAATATAGCTATTTAAAGTGTCTTAAACAGTATGGCATGGCAAATATCGTACAACCTAGTCGTGTGATTTTGGCGATAATGTTATTCTGCATTTTCGACAACCAATCCATTTTTTTATTCAAATGTTTATCTTCAATTATGTATCCTCCTTGGTTTTCTCGCATAATTTTACGCTCAGCTTATTTCCGCTTAGTTTAGTAACGCTATACTGAATAGAAATAGAATTTTGGTGTGAAGTGGCCTTGAACTTGAAAATTGGACCGAGTGCTATCACTGCTCGGTCTAAAGACTTCAAATTTCCCATGCAGTTTAAATTCTGTAGTTACGTTGAGATTAATTGCTGTGTCTATTTGCCAGCGGCTTCGATAGGAGCCTTTCAGATTTTCTCGATTTTCATCTTGCTATTGCGCTATAATCTTGGACTTGCTTCTACGAGTAGTTACATTGCAACTCGCGTCTTGTCAGTGCCGCAGCACCTCCGATAAGTTTACTTTAATCATCATCGACGTTTACATTACCTTATTTAATAATATTGAACATCTAACTTTTATTAAGCGAGATTGTCTATTGAACGTAAGTCTGATTGTATTGATACATTTAATTCTTTTACTGTATATATGATCATCTAGACCAGCTGATGATGAAGGATCTATGATGTTTAGGCTAGTACGATTAGTTTAGCTCTTGGGTGCACCCGGAGAAGAACGATCATAAGCAAGTACCACGTTACTAGCTAGTATATGCAGTTTTTACTATTTGGTTATTATATGCAAATACTTGCTACTATTACTTATCTTATTTTGTTACTGCAATGCTCTGACTCTGTCCCTATATGATTAATTTTTCACGTTATCTTGCCATCGCGAGTTTCGCTTCTGTCTGAGGACATTTGTCATACTTAAGGACTTGTCGGTGCTCTTTACAATTATAATTGACTTAATAGTTCGTGTTAGAACTCATCTGTCTCCATTGCAGTTAGCCGGCCGTCCAATGTGCCCACGTAGCCTCCTGATAATTAGGAAATTATTTCTGTGGTAAAAAAAATCATGATTTTAAACCGTTTCCATTTTTTTCTATTCACTACTCGCTTCCTACCTTTTCCGTTTTCATAAGCAGAAATCCGATTTCCACAAGCGCTGATGTACTAAATTTGAGTCGTGGTTGGTCGAAATGAAAACGCATCTACACTTTAAAAGTTTCAGTGAGTTTTGCATCTGACTCTGATGTTACCATGCATATACTACGAAAAAAATGCGTTTGATACATTTAATGTATAATGTTATGGAATATAATTTATTATTCCATAAAACAAGGAATCCACTGATACAATAGTATATTACTAGCAACCAGTGAGACAATAAACCAAAAAAGACCGTTTTTCAAATAGAACGCGGATTAAATAAAAATAATAATATTTTTTAAAATCACGTGATTGAAATTCGGTTCCTGACCTGACATGACCATTCCAAACATATAACTTTAATAACTTTTTTCTCTATCTCTTACGGTTTGGCTGCTGAAACAGCGTCCCGGACGGACCAGCGTCCCGGACGGACGGAAATCGCGTGATTTCTCGAAAACCGCAAGTGTCACGTGACTGAAATTCGGTTCCTGACCTGACATGACCATTCGAAACATATAACTTTCATAACTTTTTTCTCTATCTCTTACGGTTTGGCTGCTGAAACAGCGTCTCGGACGGACCAGCGTCCCGGACGGACGGAAATCACGTGATTTCTCGAAAACCGAAAGTGTCACGTGACTGAAATTCGGTTCCTTACCTGACATGCCCATTCCAAACATATAACTTTAATAACTTTTTTCTCTATCTCTTACGGTTTGGCTGCTGAAACAGCGTCCCGGACGGACGGAAATCACGTGATTTCTCGAAAACCGGAAGTGTCACGTGACTGAAATTCGGTTCCTGACCTGACATAACCATTCCAAACATATAACTTTAATAACTTTTTTCTCTATCTCTTACGGTTTGGCAGCTGAAACAGCGTCCCGGACGGACGGAAATCACTTGATTTCTCGAAAAGAGGGTCGCAGCTCCGTTTGGCTGCTGAAACATTTTTATTTAAAACGCGTTCTATTTGAAAAACGGTCTTTTTTGTTATTTCTCGAAAACCGGAAGTGTCACGTGACAGAAATTCGGTTCCTGACCTGACACGACCATTCCAAACATATAACTTTTATAAATTTTTTCTCTATCTCTTACGGTTTGGCTGCTGAAACAGCGTCCCGGACAGACAAGTCTATTAGATAAAGGACAAGCAATCCAGTGGGACAAATGTCTCATTTAAAAAAACAAAAAAGACCGTTTTTCAAATAGAACGCGTATTAAATAAAAACTGTACCCAGACCTGGAAGGTGTCAAAGTGGTTGCCTAACCGATCGACGTTTTAAGGCGCAGAGGGTCGCAGCTCCGTTTGGCTGCTGAAACATTTTTATTTAAAACGCGTTCTATTTGAAAAACGGTCTTTTTTGTGATTTCTCGAAAACCGGAAGTGTCACGTGACAGAAATTCGGTTCCTGACCTGACACGACCATTCCAAACATATAACTTTTATAACTTTTTTCTCTATCTCTTACGGTTTGGCTGCTAAAACAGCGTCCCGGACGGACCAGCGTCCCGGACAGACAAGTCTATTAGATAAAGGACAAGCAATCCAGTGGGACAAATGTCTCATTTAAAAAAAC
This sequence comes from Agriotes lineatus, assembly GCA_940337035.1. NCBI lineage: Eukaryota > Metazoa > Arthropoda > Insecta > Coleoptera > Elateridae > Agriotes > Agriotes lineatus. The sequence goes on along the minus strand of OW679195.1, from coordinate 52,249,199 downwards.
AAAAAAGACCGTTTTTCAAATAGAACGCGTATTAAATAAAAACTGTACCCAGACCTGGAAGGTGTCAAAGTGGTTGCCTAACCGATCGACGTTTTAAGGCGCAGAGGGTCGCAGCTCCGTTTGGCTGCTGAAACATTTTTATTTAAAACGCGTTCTATTTGAAAAACGGTCTTTTTTGTGATTTCTCGAAAACGGGAAGTGTCACGTGACAGAAATTCGGTTCCTGACCTGACACGACCATTCCAAACATATAACTTTTATAACTTTTTTCTCTATCTCTTACGGTTTGGCTGCTAAAACAGCGTCCCGGACGGACCAGCGTCCCGGACAGACAAGTCTATTAGATAAAGGACAAGCAATCCAGTGGGACAAATGTCTCATTTAAAAAAACAAAAATGACCGTTTTTCAAATAGAACGCGTATTAAATAAAAACTGTACCCAGACCTGGAAGGTGTCAAAGTGGTTGCCTAACCGATCGACGTTTTAAGGCGCAGAGGATGGCAGCTCCGTTTGGCTGCTGAAACATTTTTATTTAAAACGCGTTCTATTTGAAAAACGGTCTTTTTTGTGATTTCTCGAAAACCGGGAGTGTCACGTGACTGAAATTCGGTTCCTGAGCTGACATGACCATTCCAAACATATAACTTTAATAACTTTTTTCTCTCTCTTACGGTTTGGCTGCTGAAACAGCGTCCCGGACGGACGGACGGACGGACAAGTCTATTAGATAAAGGATTATACTAGTTTCATAAGAGTGCTGCAATGCCTCCTATTAACTGGGTATAATATACTATTTGACTTACTTTATCCTGTATCACTAAGAGTAGAAACTTTAAAATTTGGGCACTTACTAGTTCTTCTAAAAATATAAGCTCTAATAACAAACATTAGATTCCTGGACAACATGATTTTTCCATTTGGGGGCAAGTTAAATACTCGTTTATCTTAAAAAAAAAAATACAGTAAATTGATTTATACCGAACTCCCCTCGCGCGAATTAGATCAATTTGCAGATAAAAAAAAATATTTCGCTGGGGTTTGAACTCACCGCATCTGCATAGCGACCGTAACCGCATCGATAAGTCGAACGACGCCATCCAGCCTTATTGAAATGGGTGCGGCACGCGCCTCTATTTAATGAAACGGTCTTATTTTTGAAACGTTTCGACTCTTTTGTGACATTATCCTGTATCTGTTGAGTCCTATTTTCGGCAAGTGTAAAGCCTGATCTTTGTGAAAATTATTACTTCCTTCTATTTCAAAATTAACGCCAAAATAAACAAAATCTTATTTTTTAAGTTGCTCACCATGTATATATTTGTCTACATTTCTTTTTTCCCCCGATAAATAGTTTTTGAGTTATACCGCCAACAAACAGACAGGCAGACAGGCAGACACACAGACAGACAGGCAAACAGACAGACAGACAGACAGACGGAATTGAGAAAACCTACTTTTCGTCATCTAGGGACCCTGATACGTGAAGATCTTAAGAAATCTCGGAAAGTGATTTTTTCGTGATTACAATACTTCCTTCGTCTTTCAGACGATGGAAGAAAAAAATTAATGAGACACAATAATGTGGTAAAATAATACAACAGCTTGCAGCTAAAGAGCCCCCCTTGTGTATCAATTTCCGAAACATTATCAGGGCGTATTACACAGCAATAGATAATCGCGTATACCACATATGAGAGTTTCTTGTCCTAGTCGTTAAGGGGCCAGCAGGGATGCGACTGTGAAGTAAAATATGTTTGCCTTAATCTTCGCATTTTGACTCAAGAGTTCACCCGAATCGTTTATGCTATCTCATTGGAATAAACACTATATATGAACACCCTGTACTTGTACGAGAAATATTAATGGCTGCTGATTTTATATTGTCTTCTAGAAATTAAAATAATACCTCTGACAGGAAATTTCTACACATCCTATCCTTAGTGTCACTCTCGTAAGACGCAGCTCTAACAGCTCAAGTATTGCGTGCCGGGATAGTTTATTCCATTTCCTTCCGATGAAGATATCAAAACTTTTACTTCCAGTTATTTACACAAGACTTATCGGCGACCAAAGGCGAACGAATCCAGTTAGAGCTCGTAAAATTTGTTCAGGTGAAGTTTGCTTACCCCTGTTGAATTAGCGTTAAGCTTTGTCGACCTGTAAAAGTATTCGATAGGTATCGTAATATAATCAACGAGCACTTTCGTGCAAAGCTGTTTCCCTAGCGAAATCCTGAGCAAACATAATTTATGTAGATCAATACAGAAATTTGAAACGGGCTCATTATTTTCCCCTTATAAAATCGAAAATCCATTAGGTAATCAAGTAAACCAACAAAACTGCAATACAAATCAGCAGGTAGGCAATTTGTACGGGGTAACAAATGACTCCTGACGGTTCCCCATTACGCGGAGCGCCCCTACCCCGAATATGCCTCCCTATAACACGTCGTTACGACGGTCGTAAAGGCAATCATATCGGACCGCACTTATTATTTTTCCAGATCATAAAGTACGTGAACCACAAATCACTTTTTTCTGCACTCCGCACCTGAGAGAGACCGATGCTTATCACCGCGATGGCCCGATAAAGACGGAAGCTGCGACATCGCGGGGTGTTTCGCTTTGTGCCCTAATGTATATTGCAAAATAATCGCTGCGTTTTTACGGCCGCCATCAAAGTCGGTTCAAATGTTGCGCCAGTTGGTTTTTTGCGAAAAATGAGAAGCACTACGTACTTCTGGATGCGGCCATACGTTTCCGTTTTATGATCACGTTAGAAACGAAGATCTTTTATACAGCCTCGGAGTCGTCGCCAAGAAATTTGATTCAAGTATATTACGTAACGATTGCACCGAAAATCCCGCAGGCTTTTTATGGCACATTTTATTATGTAATGCATAAAGTTTTCCATACATATGTATTTTGAGTTCTTCGTGTATACCTTTATACCGCGAACCTAAAGAAAGTGCAACTTACCGATTCATACAGAAATAGATTAAGGTTACCTATGGTTACTTTGAAGTACGAAATAAGTAGTTTAAGATGGCTGACAACACTAAGTAAAATTATACCCTTCTGAAATATTACAGAATTAACTTGCCTCAAAAAGGCCCAGTTAAATTAAAAGTACCCGTAAACGACAATGACTATTCATAGCCATCTGTTGACATGGATACGATATTGGAGGGCAGCTCTTAAAGTGACTGAACTTGCATTCAGAAGAGCCTTTCTTTTCCAGGCTTAAGGCAGCCTCTTAACGTCATTCAGACGAATTCAACGTGTCTTATATGCATAATAATTGTATAGGCATTATGCACGCCCAGAGCTGTGTCTAACTAAGCATTGGCATTGCCGCTATCAGCATTCTGCTCATATGCGTAAGCGCAGTGGGCGCTCAACACAAGAGAACGTACACATAAGCATATTGGTGCGCAATAACCAAATCTGGTATTAAAGGGCTCATCTTAAGTAATGACTAGCGACACTGACTCGAAATACCTGCATCGGTTCTCGTAAGTCAGCCCGGCGATACTACTACTATTCCGTCACTAGAGGACGTGGCATTTTACTTGATGTACAGTTGAACCATTGGATAGACAAGCAGCAACGTCCCAAAACTCTACCGGTGTTTACTTCTACCACCAGCTCAAGAAACACAACTTCCCTTGACTAGCCCAAGCTAGCTTCTGCTGCCATCTCTTCAAAGCCCGACCGCTTCCGAGACTCCCCAACGCCAATGGCATGCTCACGAACATATTGGCGTGGAATCCACCAGCACATTGGCGTTCATTTAAATCTAATTTTGAATATGTAAGTACATCAACAAACATGTACAGATCGGCTGTTGTATATTGGAATGTTATTCTGAACATACTCAGACGAATTAGGTCAATGCCGTTACACTATACGTTATAACACTATAAATATTCAGTTACTTATTATTAAGATAATGTCAAACCATTATGACTGATATGGTAATGTTATGATCCTAGCAAGTAATTTAGAAAACGGTTTAAAGAAAGTTCTACTTTAGGTTACAATCACCCAAAAATACCGAACTCAGCAACGTTCCCCAAAAAGTACTTTTTCTTCTTTGGGTGCTTTCTCCTATCGGCGATCATAACATCAATTCTTACTTTCGCCACTGCTGCCCTAAATAGTTCTACAGAGGAGCAATTATACCAATCCTGTAAGTTTTTAACTAGGATGTTCTTCGTCTTTCTATGTTCCTCTGTCCTACTATTTTTCCTTGTGTGATTAACTATAGCAGACAATACTTCTCCCCACGCATAGTATTTTAAAGTTATGTTAACCTAAAGTTTATAGTTTCTGATAATAATGTTGTATACGTAGGTTTAGCAACATCTAAAGGGTTATTACTAACCATTGTTGCATCCTGTCCAAAGTGCGACGGGCTTTTGTTTATAAATTTTGCGGATTGGTGAACAATTGTTAAAAAATTTACGTAAATTTAAACCAATGCCTGCCTATGGTATTGTTTTGTTTTCCGAAGTTATAAATACAACCCGCCCTGAATTTTCAAAAGACTTCACCAAATTATTCGTCGTCCTCCTGCCTTTGGGTTAAATGATTTGTTTTTAGTGCCGCACTTTGTAATTCTGTTTTATTTAAACTATCACTTGTGTGAAAATAAACACCGTTATTCGTGGTGTTTGATATCCAAGTTTGATTGTTGGTATTCTGATTTGGAGCAACTAATACAGCTGTCGTCAAAGAAATTGGTAGGTGAACGAGATGTAGGCATAATACATTTTGAACTTCTGTGCATAGGCGTGCGGTTCCACTTGACAGAGTAACGTCAACCAGTGGGGAAGAGCGTGTTTATTCTGTGCTATATGCTGTTTTAGCTCGCGAAATATTTTATCGTAACTGTTGAGCTCTACAATCATAAACAAACTGGCAAGAATGGGAGTTAGAGAGGTTAATAATTAAAACAAAGATTTCTCGTTTCGACACTCATTTAATTTCAATAATATGCTTCAATGAAACTAGAAAAAAAACTGATAGACATTTTATATATTTTTAACGCTGAGTTACTCACGCGTAAAACTAGAGTCTCATGATTTTGCTTGCTTATGAAAACTTGGCTACGTGTGCTCATAATAAATCATTTATTCATGCTTAAGGCAATTCTTAATTGCGAACACTATAGCAAGTTAGGCAATCATATCAATATCGAGGCCTTTCTGAAGTAATGCTGGGAAGATGCCATCTGGCCCTGGTGACTTTAAGGGTTCAAACTCTTGTACTGCCCATGCGACTGCACCTTTCGTTATAACCCCCTCAGCCAACTGACAGTTCTCTATAGGAACTCGTTCCTGTTCTGCTATGGGTGCTAATTGGATGGCCCCGTCTCCACTAAAGTGGACTTCCAGGAGGTGTTGTAATGACTCCTTTCTGGATGTTGTCCACATCCAGTCGTCCTTTTTTTAATGCTCCTACCGTTATCATAGTTTCGCGGCTAAAGATTTTCATCTTTCTGGCAGAGTCTGATACTGAGCTTAACTCCGCACAGTATTTCTGCCAGCTCGATCTTTTGTTGCACCTAAACAAATTGTTAAACCTATTTCTGGTAGTTTTGAAAGTGTCCCAAGAAGCCTAAAGGTTCGCCTGGGTTCTATGCGCAGATCGGAAATAGTGTCGTTCCATCATGGTACCCTACGAACTCGAGCTTCCCTGAGAGGACAGACCTCCTCATAAGCCGAGACAATTGTACTTGCCAGTTGCTTTACATCTTTGCTTAATTGTTCCTTTATGTATATTCCTCCCTCTGGTTGACCGCCTTGGCGAACGAGACTGGTACGATAACTTTTCCAGTCTGTTGCCCTGGGGTTCCGGTAGGGAATTTCCAGAGGCTTGTCAAAATTCATTTCCATTCTGATCAAACGATGATCAGATGTCGCGATATCCGACGTCACTTTCTAGTTTTCGATATTGATCGAAAAACACCTAGAGGCCACTGTGATCCCAATTACCTCCTTTCGGATGCTATTGACAAAAGTGGGATTCACACCTTTGTTCATTATCTTAAGATCCGTGGACGTCAAATATTCTAGTAGGGTTTCACCCAGAGGGTTTATGTCTGAGCTCCCCCACACCGAATGATGTGCATTGGCATCACATCCGATTATTACCGGAAGACCTTTATCTCTTGCAAACAATATTAAGTGTTCGAATGCATCCGTAGATATACGTGCGTCATCCGAGGGAAAGTACGCACTTTCTACTACTACCTTATGATTTCTACCACCTACCTGATGTACCAGAACCATTGCAGTGAGGTCCTTGGTTCCCAGCTGCGGTAGTGGTACTATACTCAGATCCCTGGACACCATGATACAGGTCCTGGGTCATCATGCACTTCCTTGCTAACCACTACATCGTCGTTGGCAATCCTCAGTCCCCTGATCTTATTCCTGTAAATATACGGTTATTGAAGGAGGACTCTTTCTCTCCTGCCAGTTAAGGCTCTCATCAGATCTGTCGTAGTGCCCCTACTGTGCTGGAGATTGATCTGAGTTACCCGCAGTAAATCCATTATGGGGAGTTAACGGTTAGGGATCTGTGGTCCTTTCAATAGTCCTTCTTGGTCTGCTTTAACACGCCAGCCTCAGAAGAGTCCTGGCGGACTGCTTCACTCCGGGTCGGCACCCTTCGCACTGTGAGAGTTACCAACTGGTAGTAGAGTTGTCACCCAGACTCCTCCAAAGTTCGCACGGCATCTCCGCTGACCATGAAGGTCAAGAACCACCCTCCTGGTCTGCCTGCCGTCTGGACATGCTTCCATTGCTTCACCCTTAGTGAAAGGCTCTGCATTGAAAGCATCTGCCTCAGCATTTGCAGGTTAACTCCCTCTTGGGCAGAGGCGACTCCCTCGGCACTGAGGTGTCCAGCTCTCTAGCAGCCATCTTCCTGAGATGTCATCCTGGGCAGTGACTAAGAATCAGCCTGGTTCCACTAGCCCTGAATTTCTGAATTAGAGGTCTGGCCCCTGGGGACCTCCTTCAGGGCCTGCACTGAACATCTCGGCAATGAAATGAGCAAAATAAATCTAGCTACTTACGTTTGACCGGAAGCCATTGACGGCTCATTCTATTTTATTGAAATTTAAGAAAACAATTGCAAAATACAATAATAAATAATAAAAAATTAAGTTCTCTGTGTCTCGCTTAATTATACCGTTTTTATTAATAAAACAGTTTGCTAAAGGTAAATTCTAATGAAGAAAAAGTAAAAGACGCATATTTTGTTATGACATTTACAAATTGTTTAATTCTGACGTGTAAATATATTTTTTTTGTTTTATCCATGGGCAACTAGATTTATTTTGCTCATTCCATTGGTTTTTAATATTTAAATTTTAAGACAATAACGCAGGCGTCATTTAAGTCGGAGCTGCATAAGCCATTTTTCTTGATTTTTTCAAATGGCACATATTGAAAATTTTATACAGTTCGAAACGGAATAAAAAGTACTACCGAAATCAAGAATAAAAAATATAGGTTATTTTAAAAACAAGTCGATGAAGTCCTATCATGAAAAACAAATTACACAAGAAGCTGAAAATCAGCTGAAAATATTCCCTATTGTCAAAATCGCTACACCCCTTCGAAATTTTTTCATAAAAATTAATATCAATGAAGTTAATTAATTTTTCCGTTAATTTATGTCCACACTGTATATCACAAGTCAATGCTTCAAATGCTTTGTATCAATTTTTGGATATTGCACATACAATTTTTTCCGAAAACTTTTGTCTCATACGTTATTTTTTCAAATACACATTCTGTGAATTCCTGTAGATTATTTTAGATGTACATTTATAAAGGTGTCATTAATCTGCTCTTATTTAAATAGTGTTATTCAGTTTACATATATTATGGTAATCATCTAATAAGAGAAGTATGTTCAGGATATCTTCCGATCTGAACGTATTTTATGTAAAAAATAAAAATCTTGGTGAGACCTTACCTTAAGGTGTAAGTGTCCCTGAACTTGGTTTAGTGCTAATTCAAATAAATTTTTGTAGAAAGCAAAAATCTTAATCAGCTGCCGCGTAAACAAGCGTTTTGTAAAATGGAGGTAACTGTCGTTTGGACATCAGTAAAATACAAATATGTACGTGCTTTTCGGTGCTAAACTTTGGTATACTCTTGTATGTGATGACGGTTTTCTGAAACGGAATTTCGGCGGTCGCTGTGCTCGAAAGCAACTAATTAGCGAGCGAAAATCAATGTGGAGCGCAAATTGATTGTGGCGTTGCAAGTTGAATTGATTGTGGTTCTTCACATCTAACTGAAGGAAATTATGTTTCTCATAATCAGAAACTGTAATCTATGCTACTTCAGGTTAAACACGTGTATGTAGCTTCTATAAAATGTGATGGGTTCACTGATCAAGCGCGTTGCCTCGTCTCCTTTTGTTGTTATCGCCAGGACGTTTCCTGTAACCTGGGTGTAAGATACAAATACGGCTCGTGAAAAGGTCTAATTAATGAGCGGATATGTTACTTCTGGTCCCCCGAACTAGTAATTAAGTCGGTGTAGAAGGCACTTAAGGTTTTCTCTGCCCTAGGTGAAACAAGATCATAAACCAGTTTGTTGTTTTAGCGTTAATAACTTCGGACATTCATCGACGTATTCCATCAAAGTTACCCCCTTGTTCAGACGCTTTTCTAATTAGCTACAACTAACGCGTATTACACGTTACAACCCTTGTAAGATCAGGCTTCCACCGTGTTGAACTGCGTAATAAGCTGGCACGGTCAAAAAAACCCTGACGGTGGTACCATATTATCGAACGCATTTCGTATAAAATACATCGACAGTGATATTTTTCTAATCCCAATTTTCGCCTGTTTATAGAAAAAGTTGAGCAATTTTTATATACAACGTTTTTACTGTTACCTATGGTTATAATTATATCCGTCACGCATGTAATATAATATTAAATGTGCTTGATACATTTGTTAAAGCATAATATGTGTTATATAGCTTTGCATACCTGTTATACAGTATAATTCATTTGATATTTCCAAAGAGTGATAATAGCTAGTAAATAGATGCAGATAATTTAGTTAATGGGTCAAGAATATTTGTAAATAATAGTAACAATAAACTGTTCCTAAAGCATATAATATTGTAATTTAAAATTTTCGAATTGTAGGAAATATGCCAAATGACTTTTAAGCAAACCAGGAAACTTACAGGTAGCAACATAAACCCCAAACTACTACATAAGAATTCCAAACTAGTAACAATTTTCATGACTCAATAATACTAATTATACAGGAGGTATATAACACACATAAAATACTTAATTATTAATTTAGAAGCGCGCGGAGATGATTAAGCGAAGTTTCTTCAATAAAATGTTACCTCCGCTACAGGGCGCAGCCAAACCACAGCAATATGTACTATCCAAGGCAAAAAAACTGGAACAATGTTGCATTCAGATTGCAACTCTACAGTTTCGCAGTTCTGTTTGCGCCGTTTGTGTTTCTGATCTCTGTAATACAAGTTTTGAGTTGCGTGTTCTCTCTCGCCGCCTACTTGATTTTTGGATTCGGCCGGACAGCGACACGAATTTTGGCTTTTGGTTCTCGGTATGGCTATTTCCTTTCTGACTCTGTGATGGCGACTTTGGTTTGGCGTCTTTGAAATTGTCCAGCGGTTTTGTGAGCTGGCAGAGTATGGTTTTTAGTTCTTGGCCCTCGTAGAATGTGCGGATTGCTGCAGCACTGGCAGTTTTGTTGAGAAATGGTTTCTCGTAGTTTGGCGGATTTGAAAGCGCTTCATCAATCGTTATCTACACGTGGCCCAACTTCAATCTGGGGAAGTCATTCGAAGCTGTTCACACTCTGCTTTATCGAAAGCATTCATGATTCTATTTTAGAACTTTTCTTTCCTTAGCCGTTAGTTACGAGGCCCTGCAAACCGTAGGTTCAAAGCTTCCCGAAAATTGCGATCTCCACATTTGAGTCCATCGGGCTTGACCCAGTTTGAATTGAACACCTGCAATTCGAACCTTCGAATGCTTGCCGGCCTATCGCTCCCATCATCTGGGCCAGTTGCGTGAACTCCCGTAGAGGACAGAAGGAGCTAACCAAGAAAGCTAGAAGCAGGTTTTATTTTCCTTTGCAAGTTAAGATACTGTATGTTTCGAACAGTGAATCAGTGCAGAGGGTTCACCCGTATTGCTACCCAATTAATTTAGAATTTCGGACTCCGGCCGCTATGTACAGGTCGCTTCAAGAGCTGCGTACCTGAACGATGATTTTTCAACTACTACAGAGCCTATGTTGATCGCCACCGTGTTTGTTCTAAACTGGTGTGATGTATATTTCTACCTTTTTAATTGTTTAATAAACTATTGTCCTGGCAAGTCGAGTTTGTTGATGTGCACCTTAATGTGGCAAATAATTACCTGTAATCTTATATTAAATGCTATATTAATGATTTGATTATATACTGGGATATTAGCATTTTTGTCTTGTTCTCTGTTACTGCTACCTGGATTCGTGTGCTTACTTTCAGATTGTGCTACCTTCAGTTTACAAATTCTCTGTGATACCTGATACATATGTAGATTAGTTGGCATCCTTTTTGGATTTTAAATAATCGTGAGTACTCAAAGAACTGCACGCCGTCTTCCTAATTTAGTTACGGCCGACAATTGCATCCACGTAGTCATTGATGTTATAATTTTGAGAGATTTAGCCGACGAATCGAATTGATGCTAACACAATTAAAATGTTTTGTTATGAATGTGACTGCCTTAATTTGTATGCTTGCTACACATGTCTAACTTAATAGACAACTTGTTTAGACGTTTCTCTGAAACAATAATGTTATATGTAAATATGTAAATGTAATGGTATAAAACGCTGTTAATCGAAGATTAATTAAATAATGTTAAAAATTCTCTAAAAAACTGTTCTACTTTTTTGCCTGGGATAATACCTTAAATTAGCACAAACTACCCTCCTAGTCCTAACACACATTTTAGAGGTAAGAAATGTGTATTTAAACTTTACAGAAAATATTCCGCTTAGCTACGCTCTAAAAACAAGTACACTTCCAAACTATAAAAGTTTTAGCAGCAGCGAAGCTATACTCGTAGCAACCAATACTTACATAGTCTGTGGAAAATTCATTTTCTTTTCGATTTTAGAATAATAAAAAAAGTTCAGTACCGAAGCTCCCGTTGTAACTACATTTTAACAAATAAGACGAATAACATCGTGCAATTTTAGTGAAAAGTGCAACCTCTATCATTTGAAATGGCTCATAGAGAACTTAAAATGTTTGTAGAAGTAAATGAAGACCCTAAACCGTTTCTAAAGGATATAATGACAAGAATCAATATTATTACCAACTGTCAAATGCTTTCTCTGTAAATGACGTTTAAGCATGAAAATAAAAACTTAAGGGGGCTTAAGGAGTATCGGTCGAGAACAATACTGCTTGGTAATGTAGTATTTTTTTGGACCTCATTCAATTAGGTACTTTATTAGTTTCCCGCTCTATAAATTTCCACATGGATGGGCAACCTAAGTATTTTCTTACTCCAAATTCTAAATTAGAAATGGCGGCACTGAATCCGGTTTTTAACGGGGAGTTCATTGTTTTTCCGAGATGGGCTTCCTTCCAGTTTTCCACAAAGAAGAACTTGCGGCAGTTTTAGCAATAAAATATCTTTTATACCTCCACATGATTCTCGAGCCATCCATAATTGAGATTTCGAGCTATTAGCTGTATTAGCTTGATTGTATCATTCAGCCATGTCTTTTATAAATTTGTGTTTGCTCGTTTGCTCTTTATTAGCACGTGTGCTAATTTAATAATCATTTCAGCTGAAAAAGCCATAGTCAAGTACCTTTACCGCTAAATTTATTATGCCTACGTCAGCACTTCTTATAACCCACTTCTCTTGAGTGGAAAACTCTTCAATTGCGTGTTCCCTTACATTAAGTGGGTTACATACTTTAGGGTTTTTTATCCCTGAGAGATTTTCTATAACTCTTGGTGCTTCGGTTGTCGACCATCTTTTTGCCATCGTTAAAGTTCCATCACCAAGTAACTGAGCTTGAGCTTCCAGCGACAAACTCTTTGTTTTAGTTCATCGAGTGGCTTCGGCTGAGTTTTCAGCACCACCCCCTAGCCCCCTATGTACCTCCAAGACATCAGTACAGAACAGAAACACTTAATACCATTGACTATCTTAATTTATTCAGATATAAGCAACTTCAATTCTATCTAAACTTAAAGCACGGTTTACAGGTCTATAAACTTTGTTTTTCAAAATAAAGGGGTACATTATTTGATGCAAATAATAAGCATACGTGTTTTAAAATTACTTGCTATTTCTATTTAATTAACAACTTCTTTTCTACTATGGCTCCCCACTCTAATGTTAGTGATGAACATATTTCTTTTTTTAACCGCAACCTTCATCGAAATGCCCAACGTAGCCTAGTATTAGGTGAAATTACTGATGAAGAATTACGAACTGCTTTCAACCAAATAAAATCCAATGCTGTTGGTGCTGATTTTGTAAATTTGAAAATGCTTCAGATTGTTTTTCCCTACTGTAAAATTGCGCTGTTACGAATAATAAATTTCTCCTTGACATCTGGTAAAGTTCCTTCAATCTGGAAAAAAGCTATTGTAAATCCGTTAGCGAAAACCCCTAAAGCAACTTTACTGTCACAACTTCGACCTATAAGTATACTACCAGCTATATCTAAACTTATTGAAAAGATTGTGTACAACAAGTTGGTTGCCTATATTAATACAGAGAATGTTTTACCTATGACTCAGTCGGGATTTAGATCTGGTTATAGTACTGCCACAGCTCTTGTGAAGATAGTTAATGATTTAACAGTCGCGATAGACAACTCTAAAGTATCATTATTGGTCTTACTTGACTACAGCAAAGCCTTCGATACCATTCACCATCAACTGCTAATTTCAAAATTACACTTTTATGGACGTGATGTGACAGCACTTAAATGGTTCACAAGTTATCTGGCTAATAGAACTCAAGTCGTAAGAATAAACGACCAATTTTCCAGCGAAATTGTTCTCACACAGGGTGTTCCTCAAGGAAGTATCCTGGGACCGATACTTTTTGCCATTTTTACCTCTGATTTACCATCAAATCTGACCCCAGACTGTTCTATGCATTTCTACGCTGATGATACGCAGCTTTATTTTGCTTGTGATCCGGTAAAGATAAATGAGTCAATCGAACTACTTAATTTAAATTTGGCTGCAATCTCTTCATGGTCAACGAATAATGGACTCTTCCTTAACGCTTCTAAATCTAAGGTGAAGTGTGTCGGTTCGAGTGCAATGCGTGAAAATGCATTTTCAGTGTTAAATCGAAGTGTTTGCATTCATAACGATCACTTATCATTCTCGGAGTGTGTTAAAAACTTAGGTGTTTATTTAGATTGTAATTTAAACTTCCAAACGCATGTAATAAAAAAATCTTCGTTTTATTATATAAAACTAAAAACTTTATATCAGTTTAAGTATGTTTTGCCAAAATCTACAAAATGGTATCTAGTTAATGCTTTAGTACTAAGTAATTTGGATTATTGTTGTGGAGTTTATTTCTATTACTTAAATTCACATTTTAAGAACAAGTTGCAAATTGTTCAAAACTGCGGTTTTCGTTTTGCCTACAATGTTAGTAAAAGTGAGCATATTAAGCCATACTACATTGCTCAGAACATTTTAAAGTTGGAATATCGCTTTTGCTTACTATTTGCATGCCTACTTTTTAAAATTATCAAACGCTATGTTCCACCTTATCTATTTAATTTACTCTGTAGGCGTTCATCAATACATGATCGTCAATTAAAACAGGTAGAGCTTTATAGTATTCCGAAACATTCGACGTTCAAATTTAATAGTATATTATATCATGAGGGACTAAAGTGCACCATTTATTCCCGCGAGTGGAGTTTGTTGCCTCGAGGGCGAAGCCCGAGGGCAATAACCACTCAAGGGATTTAGGCACTTTAGTCCCGAGGTATATACGCTATTTTTTGCACTTTTGGGAACATTATCATCAAACATTTCCAAAATTTGGAAACTGACAATTATAATTTATTACAAACTGAATTGCAGCAGGTCCTGGATAGCCTGAATCAGTTGGCAGTACTGAAGTGTATTGTCAGTATATGTCAAATTCGAGATTTGCAGGTTAAGTTCTGCGTCAGTGTGTGTTAAATGACAAACAAAACCTAACCTACTAACCTCGCGTGTACATAAATTTACCATAGTTACGGTATCATTTTTACTTTAGTCGCTAGGGATTAAATGAGTTACTTTAGTCCCTAGGGATTAAATGATCTACTTTAGTCCCTGTTTACGGGGACTAAAGTATCAACTTTAGTCCCGGAAGTGCAAAAAAGTTGTTTCGAGTATCATTCCGTTATTATCATTAATAAGTGGTTTATTTTATTTAAGGAGTCTAATACAATTACTACGTTTAAAAATAAACTTAGAGAAGAATTAGTTTTAGGTCAAAGTAATTTTTTGGAAATATAATTTTGTTTTATTCGGTATGAATTTTATGGTTATTCTTCACTGTGCCAAATATTAGGTATATATTATTATTGGGTAGGGTTGAAAACCTGTTCTATACAGAACCCCACCTATTGGGATCTTGTAATTATACATTTATTTACTTATTTATACTATATTTTTTGTATATTATCCCAATAAAGCTTATATTATTATTATTATTATTATTATTTCATTGATTGCTAAGTTGCACTTTATTGTTGTTGATCATAACAGCATTTACTTAGGTGAAATGGGATTTTTGCTTTAAAATTAGAACAGGCGGGACCTAAACATTATAATCGTTTCCTTACAACCCACGGTTATCTAATGCTTGCTGCAAATTTACAGGGTTGCCGGCTGTGTAAATACAACGAATAATTTAGTAAAGTTAGTAATTTCCTACCTATGCGGCTGGATTTAGCAAAACGGCAGCTAAACGAAACCTTCCACAGAAGGCAACTGCGCCGAACCTCGCAATACCTAATCGCATATGTAGATTGGCACCAAGGCACATGTCTTCCTCTCCTTCTGCGTCTTGCAACTACCAGACGGAGCATATGACACCTTTCAGGGTTTCGAGTAAAAGTTGTGGGTGGTAGACTTTCTAGCTCTACGTACGTCGAGTTCGAGCCATTATTATTCCATATTTTCCACCTTTTTCACCAATTCCTTCCAGTTGCTTCTATCCAATACCGTATGTGTTACTCCTCCCCATGATAGGTTTTGTTTTTCTAATTCTGCTCTTAAGTTCCTTCACCACGTTTATCTTGGTTTCCCCACTTTTCTTTTGCCAGTGATGTTGTAGTCTAGTGCCTGTCGGGATATGATGTGATACGGTTTCCTCGAAGTGTGACCTAACCAGTTCCATTTCCGTCTACTGATTGTTATTTAAATTTTTTCTTCGTATGTAATCTTTCCTAGTGTTAGAAACGTTTTCATTCCAGAAGATTCTACATATAATATTTAGGCATTTATTTATAACAGTTTGAATCTCCCTTAGGTTCCTTTTCCTTTCTACCCATATGTCTGCACCATACAATAGTATACTCTTCACGTTTGACCTCTATATTTTCAATTTAGTCTTTATCGTCTTTTTCACCAAATATTTTCCGTAAAATGTTGAAAGCCTTCTGTGCTTGCATGATTCTCCTGCCTATATCCTGCTCGCTTCCTGCCTTTGTATCTACTAAACTACCCAGTGACTTCCTCTATTTCTTCTCCTTGCACTCTTATTTTATTGGCCTGTTTGGTTTGTTTCACGAATAGTTTTTTTACAATTTATATTTAGTCCTATTTATTTTGCCACATTTACTAGTCTCTCCATTTTGTTTTGCATATGTTACTTCTTTTCGGTGATGAGGCGAATTTCAAGTCTTCAAGTTTGAAAAATACGTTCCAGGTTAATCCTGTTTTGTTACCATTGCTTGTTGCATAACACCGCTACGAATATTTATATTATGGGTGAGAGTGCCCTCATGTTCAATTTAAGAGGAGCAATTTTTCATTATTCTGATGTATTTGTTGGGTATTTCATACTGTGCAAGTATTTCCCACATCTTTTCTTGGTTTACTAATTCGAAAACCTGTCCAAATTCTACGAAGTTAACATATATGTCTCTTTCAATTTATTCCTTCTGCTCTAATGTAATATTCTTAGAGTAGATATCTGGTCAATACAAGATCGCTGTGGTCGAAAGCCGGCTTGGTTGTCTCTCAGTATTTTATCTATGGAGTTTTTCCATCTTTGCAACATAACCCTCGTCATTAGTTTGCTAGCCGTGCATATTAACCTGATCGGCCTTCAATTTTCGCATCTGGACAAATCGCCATTGTTGGAAAGCTTTACTATTATTCCTTGTATCCAGTCATTTGTCATTGTGTATTCGTTCTCTAATCCAGATTTTCTTTAGCAGCACATATGTTTCTACTGCGGTTTTCATATCTAGTTTAATAATTTCTGCTGTGATCTTATCTATTCCAACTGCTTTACCAATTTCCAGTTGGTTTATTGCTTCTTTTATTATCTTCTTGATGAACTCCTCCTCACTGACGTTTAGCATTTCATTCCTTACTTCGAAGTTAATATTGTCGATATTCTGGTGTTTTTGCTTTATATATCTGTATAATACATTCCGACCATCTTATTTCCATCTCTTCCTTTGTTTTATATACCTCATCATGTATTTCGTTTAACATTCTTGATTTCTTTGGTTTATTTCGAGTTAGCTTCCGTGTTATGTTGTATACTGTTCTTATGTCGTGTTTGTTAGCTTCTTGTTCTGCTAGTTGTGCGAGTTTTTCTATATATATTAGTTTATCTTTCCTAGCGCTCTTTTTCACTTCTTTATTTTTCTGTGTGTATTCTGTTTCCAGCTGTTGTTTTCTATTCTTTTCGTTTGGGTTTAGTATTTCGCCTTTATATGTCTCCTTTCATCAATTATCTTGCCTGTGTGTATTGACACCACTGACAACCATGCTTTATCATTTTCTCTCTTTTTTAGCAGTATCTGTTGCTGTTTTAATTATTGCTTGTTTAAGTGATTACCATATTTCTTCTATGCTTTTTCTATCTAGTTCTTTTGTCGCTCCTATTTTGGCTCTTAATTCTCTTTGGAATCTTTCAATTTCTCTTGGGTTTTCCTGTAATCTATGTGTGCAAAATGTCTTTTTTCACTTTTTGGATTTTATACCTGCTTTCAAAAGTTTTGCTGACTAGTTCGTGGTCCGAGGCACATGTAAGGGACAGAAAACGCATTGGAAGGCGTCCAGCAGACTATGAACGGCTCAGCAAAGGTCAAAGTGCAATGTAGTCGCACGAGAAATGAGGTTATCTTACCACCTCACGGCCAATAAAAAATATCGACGAAGAAAAAAATTCCTGGAAATACCGCGAACAGCCGCCAAAGGGAAATAACAGGCATTAATGAAAATTATTTACCCCATAGGTAGATTGGGTCTTATATGAAAAATTTTGACTCAAATTTGCGCTAGGAGCATAAAAGCCATTCAAATGAGAGCGGCAACTCAGCGCTTCTTAACTATTCAACAATCGGACAGTAAAGGTGCACGATATCAACAACGCGTGATAGGCGAAACATTTGGGCACCTGCAAAATTGCGAAAATACCTAAACTTTCACTTCTGACAAACTATAGATGGACGTAAAGCATTGAAAATGTAACTTAATTATCATCTGAACCTAATCAACTATCGCACATACTGAGCTATTAATATTCAAGACCTATTTTGATACCACATCACTTCGTCGACAAATGAGATGAAAGCAAAGTTACACAAACGACTAACATTAAAAATCCTTTTATGTTTCGGAGAACCTTTTCATTATTTTGTCGACTTAATTAGGCATTTCCAACAGCATCATTCTGATATTTAAAGAAATATGTAGTAGACCTTCATATGCTATTCAAACACCAATAGCTTCACTAGCGAACATTTCCCTTTCATTAATTAAATAGCAAGTAAAAAGGAAATTCCTTGGAGAGTTATTAAAAAATGCTCGGCAATTATATCTTCTCTGATCGGTATACTCTGAAATCGCAACCAAGCGATATCAATCGATTGTGGTTGAACTTCAAGCTTGCTTGCGTTTCAGTATTCGTGTCGTGGAAACATTTCAACGCCAAACCAAGTACTTTCCGCGTATTTTAAAAATATGTATTGATTGCAAAATGTCTCATAAATATTTAAAGTCATTGGCATTTCAGAGAGTATAATTTTACATTTGTATTTATATTACGACAAGTGAGAGAGAATCCTTCTAAAATATGCACTAACTTTGATTAAAATCTTATGGGCTTTCAGATTCAGTGAGTGAGAATTGTAAATTAGCCCGCTGCGTACATTTTATCACACTAATCCGAACATCTCTTGTTTACAGCACGAAATAACTCAAAGTACAAGGTATAATAATCGTAGAAAATGATCCTAAAAATTATTTATTTTTATTTCTCTACGACCACTACTAAAAGTAGGTCTTGTTTCACTAAAAATTATTTTATTGGAAATCGGCATTAAAGTAATCCATTGTTTTACGACTTTTTTGTAAGTGGCGAAGCGACAGATAAACGTCAACCAACGTTAACATAACCTACAAATGTTGGTTGTAATTTCACGATTTCTCGATTTTAAATAAAACATAATGTACTCCTCGGCACTGAAGTTCCTTTTTATCCCTCATGTAGTTTATTTGCCTTGGCCCTATGGGCCTCGGCAACCAAATCCACATTCGTGATAAAAAGCTAAACTTCAGTGCCTTGGTATACAAACTACTATATTTTTATTTTTCTACGACACTACTAAAAGTAGGCATTGTTTCACTAAAAATTATATTTTATAAATCAGCGTGTTAAAAGTGAAATCAAATGTTTAATTTTAGCACATGCGCTAAAAGTAAACAGCGGGTGTTGAATTTAAAATTTTAAACAGGAAGTGAGGTTATAAAGTTATTCCAGTTACTTCTTTCGTTAGAGCTAAAGTGTTTTTTAAATAATTAATGCATTATGCAATGAATAAAGCAAAATGTGTACTATTATAATTATCTTTGATAACTAACTTTGACAGCCTGCTACCGACTGCAGGAACAGTCACCTGCACCGTCACGGCCATCTCTTTACTATGACATAAATTATAACTGTCATAAATGCAAACCTTTGTTAATTAGACATTTATGGATTAATAACAGTAAATTTAATGCCGTAGAAAAAAAATAGTCTGAAAACTCGTGCATAAACATCCACTTTTAGCACGTGTTGCACAAATAGCTATTTCATCACCTTTAGCACCTACAGACACTACAGCCACGTTTACATGTATTGTATGAAGCAGCGCTACAGCTACTCCTTTAACAGGACCTTTAAAATCATCGTCGTTTCCCGTTTCAAAGCCTCTGTGTAGGTTAAATACTGGACCCCTCCTTTAAGAATAGCAAAAAGTCATACGGGGATAGCTCGGTGAATAAGAACAGTAAGACTGAAACTTATGAGAAATTTACGAGGCAGAATGTGTGTATTATAATGTTCTTCTCTCTATGCACCACTTTTATCAGATAATCTCTGAACAGTTTTTTTCCGAGAGTCAAGAAAAAAAGTTGTTAACGCATTATTATTTAAAAAGATCGCAAGACATTTTTCAGATTTCTGGCAATAGATATGAAGAAGTGTTCACTGAAAATGTTACTAGATGCGAACAACTTAAAGTGAAATTATTGGTTGCGGTCTTCTTTTAATTTTAAAGACCATAACCACAGTAGGGGAGGACTATGTCCACTACTGGACAACAAAGGTCTGAAAAAAGAAGAAGAAGAAGAACCACAGTAGTACATCTTAGAATAAATGCTTACAGCAGAACCATACCAGCTTTGCGATCAAGATGGGCCATTGAAAGTGCTATGATCATAATTGATTCCACTAATTTGGTAATACATAAACTCAAATAATTGTCATATAGATAAAGTTCGGTTATATTATAACTGTCAAAAAATCAGTAGCGGCGATTGCAGGAATTTGTAAAATTTAGCTTCACCCTGCAATGTTTAGCGCAGGTTTTGGATTTCTTCATAGCGTAGCTTGAGAATTTTCTAAGCAATTCTGACAATCACTTTCAATTAATTTTAAATGTAATACATTGGCGATGAGTATTTATTTAAAAATTACTACAAGATTTGTAAAGCTTGAGTAAACACATCATGTTACGTTCTTTTATTGTTAAAAGAGTATTTGCTTGGTTGTTATCATTGTGTTTGTCTCGTTTTTTCGGGTTATTTGTATTCGGCTGTTGGTGCTTTATTCGGTTTTTTTACTTTTTTTTAAACATGGACTTTAAATCTAAAGTGACCAATAAAAATGTGTCAAAGGAGTGGAAAAAGCTACTAGCACTTCTTTGTAGACTGTCTAAAAGTTATCAAAGGAATCAAAAGAAATAAATAATGGTGCGGCGCTATCCTTGCAAGCACAAATAAGAAAAGAAAACACGCATACAAAGACAAATCTGGATGAATGCGACCGTAAGGTTTTAAGACCAACTATTATAAATTATTATATAACCGAAAGGAAAGTTGCTACCCCAAAAGACATCATAAATAAATTCCAGAATGCTGTTAATTACACTGTCTGTACTGACATTATGCTAAAGCCGGATCTATATAACATAATAAAAAAGTACAAACCAAAGTATAACACTTAGAAAATAGATAAAATGTTGGTAAAGGTAAAGGACACCGTGTATCAATACTACCACATTGATTTATACTCAATTGAACTTGTCTGGACCTCCTTAAAGCAATATGTTGTCTAACACAATATAAATTTTACTATAACAGATGTAGAAAAACTGTGTAATGACTTCTTTAAAACATTCTTTGTGGATGAATGAAAATCGGGATATACTAACGCAGTTTAAAGCGAAAAACAATTTGAAGAAAACAACCTGCGTTAGATTTAGTGGTGAATAATTTAATTATAAACTTGGGAGAGGTGAGTGAAACAGAAAGCGATTTCGAAAGCGGATAGAGGATTGAGGATAGATATTGCCCTAGATTCGAAGAATTTAGTTTTAAGCATCCCATCTCAGAGAATTTCTATTTACTACAACCATGTTTATTAGTTTATTGTTCTAAAACGATTATTCGGGATAATTACTTTAATTTAAAAGTTTTTAGTACAGCAGTGATGTATCCTGTCATATATCTACATCAGGTTAACAGGTTAATCTCAGTTTAATAGATGTAATCTTTTACGAATATGAAGCTTAGAAATGACTAGATTCTAATATGTTATTTTCCGCCCGCAAAGCTAGATTGGTTCTAATATTGTATTTTTTATGTCCTACCATTTAAAAATATGGATTTTTTTCCTTCAGAATTTAAATATATTTGCAGTTTTTCTTAACTAAGAGCTATTTCTATTTACTTTAGTAACTAATAAGATATCGCATGTTTGAAAATACAACTACAAGTAAAAGCACTACATATCGGTATTTGGCCCGTTGACACCATCACCGCGGAAGCTTCGATTTTCTCGCTCACTGAGCGAATTCGCTGTTTGAACGTAACATATCTATATTATTTTAACACCATAGCTTGAAGCTAGGAGCTTCTTTGCAGATTCCTTTCTATGTTTTTCTATTGTTTGTGATGGCTTCCTACTCATGTACATTTACTTCTGCTAAGTTTTTCGTTACAAAATCCAGTGGCAGACTTTCCTGTTGTATTTTACCTTTGCTTGGTTAAATATTTCTGTTGGAATTTAATTTGCGCTCATTCTTATAGCGTGTCCTAATCATTTCAAATTAATAGATTTATTATATTTAGAATACTTTAATTTATCATATAATGTTCCTATTCTTATTTTATACGCCCGTAATTCCTTGGTATTTGCTAGAAATTATCAAGTAAAAGATACCAATTGAAAATTGGAATTTACCAGAACTTTATACGGAAGAATTTTCATTATTCTTCGAATTGATAGTATTTCCTCAAATAAGAGTGTTTTGAAAACTAAAAATATACGGTACCCCCCCACCACAGAAAATCGCCCTTTGGTGCTTTCCAAGAATACTTCAACACTCAGCATCACTCCATTTCGCTAGTACAATGAAAAATTATGAATCAGTTATTCATCATAAAAATTGTCATTACGCACTTCACTCTGCTTCACAGTTCAATGTTATGAATCAGTCTATTGTTATAAAAACTATTGATACGCGCCCTTCGGTGCTTTCCGAGAATACTTCGGCACCGACATTATTGGGGTCGAAGAACTCAACGTTTCGCTGACTTTCGTAAGGGGCTTCATCAGGAGGAAAAAGCAAAAGAGCACGGTAACTCAACGTGTAAACCACGCCAGAGGCGAAACTCGACTAATAATCGGAAGAAGAAAGGCGAGAATTTATAGGCAAGCGCCGTCACGGTTCAGCAAATGCCGTCGCGGTTTAGTGGCGGTGGAAATGACAACTGCGACTCATCTTCGTAAGCTTCATTCCTTGATGTCATCGATTAAGGACTCAACAGATCAAAGTGGTTTTAAGACGGTTATAAATCTTTCTTCTTATGCCCTCTCTCCTATCCAAAATTCTATACTTTCCAAAGGTTTGAATTTTTCGTTAGCACTCAACAACATTCCTACGAAAGAGACTATTGGTTCGGTAGAATCTACTGCGAGAACGCTTCCTAAAGACGTTGCCGATCTTATACGCTTCCAAACTGTCAGGTGTTTACGATCATCTAAACCTCCCCAATGTCAGTACTGTAGATTCCCCTACTTACTCATTAGCTAAATAGCTAACCACTATCCTCAGAAAGTTCACTGGTAAATATTTGTTGAACTTATATCAAATATAAGCGTTAAACCTGAGGATTTACTTATGAGTTTCGATGTCACTTTCCTTTTTTACTAAAGTTCCTCTTCCCGATTCCATAGTCATAATCCTACAGTTGTTTTCAGAGCATGGGGAGACGTTTGCAAATCTACCTGCCTTTATAGAAAAATGCCTCTCTTCCACTTATTTCCTATTTCGTCAGTTCTT
The DNA here is from genome assembly GCA_940337035.1 of Agriotes lineatus. Lineage (NCBI taxonomy): Eukaryota > Metazoa > Arthropoda > Insecta > Coleoptera > Elateridae > Agriotes > Agriotes lineatus. Next base: position 52,226,056 of record OW679195.1, on the reverse strand, counting down.
TAAACACATCTCTGGTGCTGCCATGGGTTCTCCTCTTTCACCTGTCGTTGCCAATATTTTTATGAAAGCTTTCGAAACCGTAACTCTGGAAACTTTAGAATGGGAGCCCAAGGTTTGGTTCCGATACGTCGACGATACCTTTATTATTTGGCCACATGGTAAAAACCCGTTACCAGTCTTCTTAAATCATATCAATAGTCAACATCCAGACATTAACTTTACCATGGAGATAAAAAGTAACGGCTTCCTTAGTTTCTTAGATGTACAGGTTTCTCGCCAACCCAGTGGCAAACATGGTCATTCTGTATATTGCAAACCCACTCACAGTGATCGCTATCTGCATGCCGATTCCCACCATCATCCTGCACAAAAACTTTACGTCATCAGTTCGCTTATACACCGGGCTGTGTTTCCATATCCCAAACCACATTCGAAAAAATCTCAGGAGTAACGGTTGCCGTGTTAGGGATATATAGTCTGCCATCAATCGCCATCTTCAAACCTCCAAAAACCGATCCTTCTGCAACAATAGTCTTTCTTCCCTATATCCACCAAGTCACCGATCGGAAAGTTCCTTCGAAAATAAAACATTGAAACAGTATTAAACTCCGCGAGAAAAATCTCAGACGTTCTTCCTTCACCTAAAGATAAATTAAACATTATGTTCTCTAAAGGTCTTTATAGAGTCCCTTACTCTTGTAATGCTGTATACATTGGTGTAACAGGACGTTCAGTAAAAACTCGCATCTTTGAGCACCAGCACTGTCTCAAGTCGGGTCTCGTTTCATCATCAGCCATCGCCGAACACCAGCGTGATATTGGCCATAAGATCCTTTTTGATGAAACATACATCAACTGAAAATCCCCATTCTTTTTTAGCAGAACGATTCGCGGAGCCATTGAGATTTACAAACACCCTACAATCTGAATCGGAACGAAGGCTTTCCCCTTCGTTCTATGTGGAAAGTGCTACTTCCTAAGCCCCGCCCACCGCCACTGAACCGCAACGGCGCTTGCCTATAAATTCTCGCCTTTCCTCTTCCGATCGTTAGTCCGGTTTCATCTCTGGCGTGGTTTACTCGTTGAGCTACCGTGCTCTTCTATCCGTTCCCTTGCAAAAAGTTTCGTCTCTGGCGTGGTTAACACGTTGAGTTACCGTGCTCTTTTGATTTTTCCTAGTGATAAAGCACCTTACGAAAGTGGGCGAAACGTTGAGTTCTTCGACCTCCATAATGACTCGATCTAATCCCGGAAGTGGTTTTTTATTTAATGATAATGGCTGTGAAAACCTCGGAAATAAAAAAAAATGCTGTTCGTAATATCATATAAAAAATAAAAACTAAAATGTAATTTAATGCTTAACCAAAACAAATTTATTAATTATTTCATTCCAATAAAATTTTAACAATAACAAAAAATTAGTTCATGAAATTAACTTTAATACTAAAAATTGGGAAGTCTAATCAATTCAAATTTTGTATGTGTTGTGTGCGATTCTTAAGAAACCGTTATGACAACAAGACTTTTGAACAAGTTTAATTAAATTTAACTAAAAAACTGTAATTATTATTAGGGAAAATAACAACAACCATATGTATACGGACATTTTGAGGGCCGGCATCTATTGTTTAGCTCATGGCACGTGGGTCACACCCATGGCACGTGGTTCACACCCCTGGCACGTGGGTCACACCCATGGCACGTGTTGTACATGTGGGAACTTAGAATAGGTTAACGGTTATTTTTGAATTGATGTCGGTATGTCGATACTTTGATTTTTATTTAAATGTCGGTTTAGCGAGGTTTTAGTGTTGCATGAAAAAGATCAGAAAGTGCCATATCTTTGGATTTTTGCCTTCGACAATACCTCAAAAGTTGATGTTGCCTTCATTTTCAGACGACCTATCGTATGAAAAGTATCCAAGGCTTCAGGAAGGCGACCGGAATCGTGTACACATACGAACATACGTACACCACACAGCACGTTTAGGCACCCCCCAATACGAGGAAGGAATCTAGTGGGCTGGGGTCATCACCAAAAAATCCGCGCAGCCGAGGCGGAGATTTGGTGATGATGGTTATTTTTTTTTGTTGGGAATCGTTTTATTCTCGCATCCAATGTTTTATATAATTCCTGTGTTTCCGCTTCTGGAGCATCTGTTCTAGAGACATTAGATATAGCATGGAGAACTGGTTTATATTCAATGTTATTATTCAACTACTAAAGGTGAATCCCAATACCGTTTTAAAGTTTATTGAGCTAGTACAGGCGCCAAGGAAAAAGTTAATAGGGCTTTACGTGCAATTTTTGATAGCAGAGTTTTGGGTTAATGGGTGGGTGGGGGACCGTGCTCTCAGTCTAACTTTATCGAAAGTGTTGAAGGCGGTTTTTTAGGAATTTCTCGTTTCCTGTTGCTCTGAAGCTGAAATTGCATCAATACAAGTTTGTAGTTTATGAAATTCCTAACAACTTTTGGAAATACCTTTTTCTCGTGCGCTCAACAATTTAAAAGGTGTTACCCCATAAACCCAAGAAATTAAAGGTTGAAATGGGTTTTAAGTAAATATATCGCTTTCAGTTAATCTTACGATAAAAAATACTCTTATATTTTTTGTAGAACAATTAATTTGCATAAAATTTTATATGGGTATCTTTCCATTTGGATAATTATTTACCGTTCTACAGAGCCGCAAATGCCGCAAGTCACGTAAACCGTACATTTAGTGTGCACTTTCGAACGGCACTGTTCCTTCGAATGTGTCGCACCAACTATTTTCCACACCACCTTTGAGTTACAGCTTGTGGCGCGTTTTATCTTACGTGGTCTTCCCTATAGGCCTAATCCACGAAGTATATTTCTATACTTCCCTTGATCTTTTTGATGGGCCGGGTTCTGCATCGTCAATTCCAATCATTGCAGAATCGTCGATTTTGTCGCCCTTGTTAAGTTGTGTTTTCCTTGAAAAGAACTGGGGAAGATAAAATATGTCGTCGTCGTCGTAGTTGGTGTGGTATTCGTCTTCATCTATAGCAATCATTCTGGAGATTTCTTGCACGTTCTCACAGGATTCTCCGGCGCATATGGAGCAAATGGCGGTGAACTTTAAATCCGCTTTGCGGCAGCTGCAAGCCTTTCCACATTTGGTCTTACACCCGCATGAAATTAATTTAATTATTGCAGTAGGCGCGGGAGGCTCAGTGCTAGGTACCGGTGTAAACATACGGCCAGTTTTCTCTCTTTCCGCGGATAGTGTGTCATTTCCAAGCCCGGTTTGAACTTGATGGTATGTCCGGAATGCGTGCATCCTGGTCGTGCCTTTTATAGGATGCCAGATTAAACGTTGACTTGGCAAGGAATTTGGCGAAGTGTTTATATCGCAGCAAGTTGATTGACTTGTCTTTATGGATGTCTCCACCGTACAACGCAATAATAAATTGCTCTCCCGATAATGATATCCGCGTTTACATCTTTCTGTACAAAGTGATTCGCTGCAGATTCCAGGTTAGGTGTCCTTTCCAGGGTTTTAAGAAATTTGATTTTGCCCATACCGTAAGCAGCCGATGTTGTGTCACAACCAGAAAATGCATGCAAGAACATGATAGGCTTTGATACGGCATCGCCGTGTTTCACGCATGATATAGAGTAATGCTGTTTCTTCGTATTCAGTGTTCCGGGCTTGCGAAGGAAAACGTTTGTACAGTTCCGTCCTGGTGCCGTCAGAAGCACCAATAGGTCGATCTCCTCGGCGACAATGGTTACAGAATCATAGAAGTGAGATTCTTCGATCGCTGAATGAACAATTAGATAGTCGCCATCTGCCAGTGCTTCTTCAACTGTAAACTCGCAATCTTCGAATTCTCTTCTAAGTAGTTAGATGAATTTGCCTTGTTCTTCTCGTTCGCTAGAAATTTCTCCTGAATAGTTGTTGGAACTGTATTGCTGGTAAAGACGACGCCAGAGTAACGCTGATTTTTTGTTCTGCGAAGTCGTTCCCACGTTTTCGTACCAGCAATTTCGGGGTCGTCTGAGTAGCCATCGAAAGTTATTTTAATCGATCTGCCGAAATGGTCTTTAACTTTCTTGACGTACTTATCGCAAATTGCTTTAATAGTTACACCGCGATGCCACACGACTTTGTGCATCAAGCAACTTCCGTGGATCACGAAATATCGCTTTTTCTCAAAATCAACATGGTCCATAGGCGAAAATGCGTTGTACAAGGAAGATTTTGCGCCCTTCTGCATGCCCTCATCTGAAAACAGTGACAATGGATACGGCGCGAGTTCGTACGCTAGATAATCTTGCATATCTGAATGCTTCGTGAAGAAAATTCGCTGAAATAGAAGCAACGGGTTGATGATGACAGAAGTGTCGTCTATTTTGATACTGCTGAACAAGGCCGCTAAAGGGAGCACCTTGTCTTTCTGTCTATATGACAATGATCCGAAAGTATGTTGTTCCACTACCTTGGACAACATTGCCTTACCGGTTTCCTCTGACAGATGACAATTAATAAGACGGGGATCTCCAACAAGACCAGTGCTAATGGCTACTAATTCAGTCCCCTCCAGGAAGGGTTCGTGAAAAGCAACCCAGTTGCCGAGTTTCTCTATGTCTTCATTATCACGCGATACACGGGAGTCTCTGTAATGGACATGCTGCTCACTAGTGTCCAACGTTAATCCGCAAAGGATTTCCATGTGCTCACAAACATCCAGCATGAACTTCATCCCCAGTATTCACGAGGCAATAGTGCTGTACGATATTCCACGTCAGTGCATTTGTCTCATTAATGTCTGCTCTATAGTCTGGTCCGACGAAATTCCTGCGTCTTATGGTGAATTTTCCGCCAGTCGTAAAATCGTGGTACCTATTCATCTGTATTCATTTTTTGTCCAAACGCAGCATTTCTTGTAGGTACAAGTGACTGGACTTGGCGTACAAATGATGACGAATATCACACCAACCACGACGACGACATATCTTCTCTTTCCAAGTTCTTTACAAGGGAAACACAACTTGACAAGGGCGGCAAAATCAACGATTCTGCAATGAGTGGGATCGACGATGCAGAACCCGGTCCATCAAAAAGACCATGGGAAGTGTGAGACTGTTAGAAATACACTTCGTGGAGTAGGCATATCGGGGAGACCACGTAAAAAACGCGCTACAAACTGTACCTGAAAGGTGGTGTAGAAAACAATTGGTGCAACACTGAAAGGAACAGTGCCGTTCGAAAGTGCACAATAAATGTACGGTTTACGTGACTTGCGATACTTGCGGCGCTGCAGAACGGTAAATAATTGTCCAAATGGAAAAATACCCATACACAAATTTTATGCAAGTTAATTGTTCTACAAAAAATATAAGAGTATTTTTTATCGTAGGATTAACCTAAGCGATATATTTACGTACACCCCATTTCAATCCTTAATTTCTTGGCTTTATGGGGTAACAACTTTTGAGTTGTTGAGCGCACGAGAAAAAGGTATTTCCAAATGTTGTGAGAAATTTTTTTAACTACAAACTTGTGTTAATGCAATTTCAGCGTAAGAGCAACAGGAAACGAGGAATTGCTAAAAAACTGTTTTCAACACTTCTTCCGATATTGTGGAAAAACAATTTCTCCGATCGATCCGAAAACTTAAAGTTAGACTCAGAGCACAGCCCTCACCCACCCATTAACACAAAATGCTGTTATCAAGAATTGCATGTAAACATTCCCTGGCGCCTGTACTAAGCACCAACAATGCGACTTTATCAAAACTAAAGAAATCGAATAATAATAATTAATGCATATTAGCGTGCTTGACCATCGACACTTTTTGTGTTTTGTAGCTGCATAGGCCTTTTCTTAAAATTGACTGCTATCTTCTAACAGCTGTTTTACATCGGTTGTAAAGCATTTGATAAAATCAAATGTTAAGCTTCAGAAATAGATTTTAAAAGGTGACGAATACTTGAGTTCATGCAATTTATATTAATTTATATTACGAGGGAAAGATATAAGATTCGTATTAATGAGGTTGTACCAAAGACACACATTTGTTTTCCATTTTTATAGTCCTCCACAAATATCAATATTCAGATACAAATAAAGTCGTAAATATATTCTTAGTAAAAAGAAATAGTTTCTAAACTGTCCGCTAGCTTCAATACGCTAGAAAGAATATTTAGTATAAAACGGAGAAGGGTCATATTTTGACGCTAAGATGGCACGGACTCTCTGCGGACTCGTTTCAAACATTCTCATTTTGTAACGCAATAAAATTAAGCAACTAATATTTTGGTGCGTAAGAACACCACGAAGTCGAGTGTAGAGTAAATACAGTTAAAAATCCTAATCAAGTAAATCCGGACGGATTCACTCGGAACGCAAACGAAAAAGGACACTGAATATGAGTACTTGGAATGTTCTTGGTATTGAAACAAGACAAGTCCAGGTTATAGAAGAGATTAAAAAACGATACTTGAATATTGTGGTCCCGACAGAAACAAAAAAGAAAGGACAAGGTAGTGAAATATTAAAACCGGGCTAAAGCTGGTGTCTCTATATTAATAAAAAACTATTGCTATCATCAGTGAAATGTTGGGAACAGATAGCTAAACGAATTATAATGGTAACTAGCATACGGTCAACCTCTTCCCCTACGAATCCGTCCTCACACAGTCAGCCAGGCGCCCTGCTAGCCATGTGCTGAGGCATCGCGGGCTTGTGTTAACTACCTGTAGTACTCGTGTAAACGTTGACAAGTAACCGTTCTAGGGTGAACTCTCTACCATACACTTCTGTACTTCGGCTCAATATTTATGCCGTGCCGTGCAAACCTCCATCGACGTCCTCACCCCTGCTGCGCAACAATACGCGGACGTAATAAGCTCGTCCCACGTGAAGGACAGGGTCGTCTCCGAGTGTTCTAAGGGATGAATTCATACGGTGTGCTCCGTGGAAGCTTGTTTCAAATATTATCATAGTGTAACCAAACCGACGCCTCTAACGACGGTCGTGACGCGTCTCGGAGCATGGACAAGGTTCGCTCCTGGCCCTGCTCCTCAATCGACTGCGGCTTTGATCTCTCACTCGCCTGGGATACTAGGACAGGAGTACTCCTGGCTCGACACCTCAAAGGGGGGCCCGCATTTACCCCTTGGATCTGTTTCTTTCTGCTCACCAAGCCGAAAGAGCTCCACCACGGGAGGGCAAGGGTACAGTTTTGAAAGCACTGGGCTGTGTAAGCGCTAGTCCGTGCTCCCCTGGGATGTTCTTCTGCCTCTGTGCACACTGTGTTACCAGACGAAAGCGAAGCTACGACATGAATTTGATAACCAAAATACTCAAGCGTCAGTTACCCGATAATACGACACATATCGGCCAGTTCTCAGATCCATCGCCCCAATTAATACGTTACGATGCGTGGTAACATAGGTTGCCGGCTACAACTTAATGGAAAAGTGGGGTTATTTACTACCTTAATTAGGGCTACAAACTGGAAAACGAAATAAAGATGTCAAATGCCAGACGCCACCATCTTTAGATAGGTAAGTCCGCTCACTCAAAAGTGGAAATAATAACGGGACCTTTCCTATCCACCTTTGGCAGTCTTTGGCGACGATCCACGAACAGCTGTGCTGGACTTACCTTACTTGCATCTGCTTATAGCTACCTGAATCTCTTTGCGTCACAAAATGACACATGCAAATGTCATAAATCTGCTAAAGAGAAACACCACTCATTGAAAATGCACTATAGTTATTAACGTAGAAGTATGTATATGAACAATGAACATCAATTGGAA